>CM068837.1:110140947-110793447 GCA_028554795.2 Sinohyriopsis cumingii | reverse complement strand
GTTGGCTCCGGTAGTGTTTTTTTCTGTACTGTGCAAGTATGTCATCAAAGAACTCATTGATTAGGTCGTTAACAGATTTTTTTAGCTCGGGAACATTATACCGGGAAATTTAAAATTCGGCAGCGTGGCTTCTCTCAGTGAATATGCAGTTAGAAATAGTTGTTTGTTTTTACCCACACCGTCAACAGAATTGATTGTTTCCTGAATTATTCGCTGGTTAATATATTCTATGTCGGATACAAGTTGATTTAATTATTTCTACGTGTTTGATGATTTCGCTGGGTGAACTTGACACATCAAAAAGATGTTCTTGGAAACTTTGTCGTAGTCGCTGCAGTTGAGTTTTGTGTTCTTGATTAATGATTTCAAAAAATTAAATAATTTGATCTAATTTAATGGGTTTAGTTGAATCTCCAATATAAGTTTTATTAGTAAAGAGCCAATTAATATCGTCCTTGTTGGAGAAATGAAATAAAACTTGGACGTCACTCGAGTACTCATCTCTTAAATGTAGTAGATGCTGTTTGTTAACTCCGTGGTATGATTTATTCTCCGTGACATAATTAGTGGATTTTCAGACGATCCTAACACTGTTCTAATTGAACTCTGATATATATCCACGGCGTAGTCTGAGGTGCTTATTTCAATGGCAGAAGACAGCGTTGGCTCGTGAACAGTTGTTGTTATCTTAGATTCTTTTCCTGTGATATTTTGTATTCGAAGTTGTAATTCTTCATTGATTTCTTCGATTTGATAAGACCCGGTTGATAACCCAATGACATTCCAGTCGGGAGTACCATCTTCTTTATTTTTATGTGCAAATACCAGTGAATTATTTGCTGGCAATCCACTAAAAGATTTTGATCTGATATTGGGCCAACTGTGATATAATCGTAATTGTGCTAACGCGATCTCGTTTACTGGAATCGCAGTTGGAAAATTAATACTGAATTCTGGTTTAGTCGATATTATTATTATCATTGAAGTCTTCCCCGGATTTGTATTTGTGACTGTATCAAGCAGAGCTTGATGAAGTAATTCCGACATTATTATTTATCTTTTGTCGCTTTAAATGACTGGTGTAGTCTTCATACATCCTTGCCATTAGCGTGAATTCGGAATCTGATATTGTTGTATCGTCGAGACTTGATGATATCAGCGACGATAATTTCGAGTAGGTGATCGTGGCCGCGTTGTTTAGATTTTCATATTCGTGCAATTTTGTTAGCGCGCATGAGGATATTTTTTGCGCGATAATATTAGCAACGCCTGCAATTGACGTTGATGTTGAAACTGTAATTATGACCGCGATTGCAGATGTCACTGGTGTTAGCGCTGATAATAACACTCCCGTAGATGCAACTATCGCGGATACTATTGTGTCTAGGATCATTACACGCCGCTTGTATTTTTTTTACTTTCATTGTGCATTCGTTAATGGCATTTTGTTAACTCTGATTGCCATTCGCGTACTTGATCGTACCTATATTGTTGCGCATTTAATGACTCTGTCGTTGATGCTGACGCCATTTTATTATTTTACGCAGTGACCAATTAAGGCGTTTCAGCTACAAATTCCAAACACCACCAGTAAGATGTTGCGGTTAATTTCTTGCCGGCGGATTCCAGTATAAATGTTTCTTCCGTTCCCTCGTTTAATATGATAGTAGCAACCCCGGAAAACTTGACGGTGGAATGCCTCCAGGGATACGTTGTGAAAATTTCAAATCTATCGGTACTGAACACAGACAGTCTATACACTCCAGTGACTGTTGCTGTATATTTGATAGTATTATTTTGTTTAGACTATGTTGCGAACCCGGATGATACTGGGTATACTATGTTGGTAATATGCCCGGCAGTTACTCCAGATGTGATTTTAATCAAACCGGTTTTGTTAATGATCTCAGGAATCCCCGCTACGATATCCTGCTGTGTTTGTTTGATTGTGTCAATGTTGGTCTTTATATTAGAAAATTTCATATCGATGACGGGAGGAGTTCCAAAGAACTTATCCGTGGTCTCATCGGTTTTTCTAAAGTTTCTACGGAGATTTGTAAACCCGTTTACATGATAATCATACTCAACCCGCAACGTGGATAATTTACTGTCAATGGTGCTAGCGCTTGTGTCAACATAACTTTTTGTCGCGGCATCTTCCGGGGATGTTGGATCTCTTAAAACCACTATTTTGTTACCGTTCATGCTGAGTTCA
The DNA here is from genome assembly GCA_028554795.2 of Sinohyriopsis cumingii. NCBI lineage: Eukaryota > Metazoa > Mollusca > Bivalvia > Unionida > Unionidae > Sinohyriopsis > Sinohyriopsis cumingii. Next base: position 110,791,232 of record CM068837.1, on the reverse strand, counting down.
CCTGTCATTGTATCACCGGTCTTTTTTACGCGTTCCCCTGTTTCTCTTAACTCCGCAAATGATATCAGCGAATCTCTGATTTTCCGCTATTAGCCAATACAGGGATGCTACCTGGAGGAGTTCCAATAACCCTACGAATTATTTCATGCCATTTGATATCGCTGGTTTTTAGTTTTCCGTGTCAGTCCTGAAAAATAACAACCTCATCTGGGTCTATTCCGGTCAGACTTAAAAGATTATCGATTTGATCCTTGGTTGCATATTTTGACAAATCCACGTCGGTGCGCTTCACTTTTCTGTTTAGAAGAGATCTTCCGTAGAAATCAACCATTATTCTTTAACGATTGTTTAAACTGACCCGCGGTATACTCGTGCACGACTTTTTGAGGTGGTTTGGTTGATTTTTGATATCGCATCGAGGACATTTAATAATTCACGACCACATATCGGAGGATCGGTTAGTGTTTGTTTTAGTAGCGTTGAGTACCAAACTTTTGTCTTTGACAGGAGGATGTCTTTTGTATATATGAGGAATTCAACTGGCGGTGCTAAGCCATACGAATCGAAATAGATAATTCGACGTTGATCGATCGCGTAAGCAACCCAGTGAGTTCCTGGACCGTTACTGTTATCAAGATTAATAATTCCGGTTTCTGGGTTATTCGGTTGAGCTGGTAACTGATCTCTCATAAAAACACCTCTGAATTTTTTTTTCTACTTAATTGTTTAACAGTATCGAGTAAATCAAAATTTGACATCGGTGTGATATCTAGAACCGTTTTGGGTACCAAGAGGGCGGAGTTCCTTGAAGTCTTAACCCGCGTCCTTTTTCTGTATCCTTTTCCAGTTGCTTTCTTTAATGCCATTCCAGCAGCGGTTCCAACAGCTCCTAACGCGGCGACCTTAGCGACAGCTGGGGCAGCAGCAGCTATCTGTGCTGGTATCGCGGCGAGAAGAGGAAATATTTCACCGGTTTCAATCATGTCCTTGACGGCTTTTGGAGCGAAATCAAGTTGAGTTCCTATTTTCGCTTGTTTTGCTTTATTGAAATGATTAAGTTGGGATTTAGTCAGCGATAACTTGTTTGGACCACCATTAGCGATTTGATTGTTTTTTAGTGTTATCGTTGCCGCACATGCGCTCGCGTTTTTCGATTGTAATTTTTTCATCTGACCAGGAGTCAAAGTGACATTAACGTGACTGTATGACATTTTATTTAATACGAGATTGATCTAATTGTCTACACATTGTTTTAACAATGTTACATGTTTTCCACTGGTGCATCAACGATTCTCATTCGACCACTAATACCTTCAAGTACCATTGCTTTGTCACTGAGGATGACCGTGAGTGCTCTATAGGAGCCATATTTAATTGGCGGACCATCTTCAATTTTGGGTAGGGTGCCGACACGAGCTCGGAAGTGAATAAGAAGAACAGAATGCAAGATGCTCCAGCGAAAAGTAATAAATCGGATACAAATTTGCAAAATCAAACTGTGATATTTGCGTACCAGTATCTATATTTGTGTTACGCGACAAGAATGTTAGCCAGCGATGATATGCGCGCGCCACATGATTATTTGTAAAACTTAATGATATATCTTCGGATGGTTCTTGTTGTTCGTTTATTCTCAACAAAACATCAGTAACGTCAAGTTTGTCAAATATCATATGAGACCATTCCTGTTTACCCACCTGACGATAATCGTACAGCGCAATAAAAATATGTCGTGGTGCAGAAACCTCCTGTTGTGATGCTATATGCCAAGTAAACACATCTCTGACGGAACTTTGAATGATGTATGTGGTTACTGTAAACCACGATAACAACGATTTACCGCTTTGATTCATAAAAGAGAGTAATCGCGTTTCTTCTGTGACTGATGGAGTTAATACCGACATCTACAGTGAAAGTTTTGTTATATTTACCCTACCAGCTACAGCAACAACACCCCTCGCCAGATCGCATCATCGTCATCGGTTTTTCAAAAATGCACAACTGTGTATTTATCTCCAAAGGTAACCTTTATAACATCTCCTCAAAATCCGAAGATGTGAGAGAGTGGAATCGCACACGAACAATTTCTTCTTGTCCCTGACAACACTGATTGACGTGTTGCACATCCTAAGTTGTAAGTCGCGCTAGCACCAAAAACTACCGGCTCCAGATCTGCGTCTTGCGCAGTGTTTGAGGTTTTTTCGGTATTCTCATAGTATACTGAATATGATCGGCGTTGTCGGTAATATCTTTGGCAAACATCATTGATGGCCCAGCTGATCTTATGTAATCGTCAGAATATCTATTGTTGTGGCAACATCGACATCATTTTGGATCGATTCGATATTTTTTCCATCAATCATGTATGTTGCTACTATACGAGGCCATAATTCCGTTATTGACAAAACCAACTCGTATATTAGGATCGTATGCAGTATAATCCGCCTTTACAAGTTCACCTTCTACTTCAATAAACGCCTCACAAGGCAGAAAATATCTACTTGTATCATGAACTTGAAGTTCGATACGCCGTCGTTGTTTCGGTTTAACTGCATCATAGGAATAAAATTGATAATCACGCACTGATTTATCTTTAGGGACCGGCGCATCTATGTCAAATGCTGTGTCGGATATACGCTTGAACATTTTATACTATTGCGTATTTTTCCAAATGGTGAATGCTATCAAATTTGCTGTGATATTTCTTTGTGCGTCAGATTCCAATGCTGCTAGTTTCTGATTTGCAGCCTGATTTATTACCTTAGTGACATCCGCGGACATAATTTCGGTACTTGGTAATTTCACCGGTCTTTGAGATTTGCGCATTACTCGCTCAAATCTTTCTTTAATTGCCTAGAGCGCCTTACCAGCAGCACCAGCAATTGCACCAGGAGCATTTTCACCAACAACATTAATGGTTTTCATTGATAACTGTTTTGCAAGAGGACCCACTTTTGGCGCTAATCCCGCAAATAAACCCTGAAGCACATCTCCGAGTCCGTCTCCGTAAGTTGCTATATAAACCGGTAATCGTGAGTTTACTGCTCTGACCTGCACAGGTGCATAATGTCTGTTGTAAATAATCATATTATGTTATTTGTTGTTATGTATATAATGCTGTGACCTTAGTCACTATAATAATCAGCAAGTTCATCGACGAGTTCTTGATATATATTAGCATCCATAACACCACTTTGGAATAATTGCCGACAAATATCAGCGGCTTCATTAATTATTTCTGGTGAGTTGTTTCTATTGCGTTTTCCTGCGATGAGAACTACTTACCGTGACACATCATTGAAGCTATTCTCCGGGCAGGGAATTCCAAAACCATCACCTAGACCAAGACCATGAACTTGGTTAAAGGCATCCACATCCTGTACAAATTTTAGACACTCCGGATCATCTTTTTTAAATTCTACTCCCGTTAAGGTCTTGGAAGCAAGATATAATGTATCAACCCAATCAACAGGTTTTTTTAAAATCATATTCGGGTTTTAGATATTTTTCTCTTGAGTCATAATTTGCAGCTATTTTGACTAATTCGTCACGGTCAGTAAAAAGTTCACGAGCTTCTCTACTGAAAAATATTTTGAAGGATATGTTAAAAATTGTTTGCCTTGAGGTATAACAGGCGAAGCCGGAGGAGATGGTGGAGTAGACCATCTACGTCTACGTGTGGTACTGTTATAGTTTCTGGTTTCTCTTTGGGGGTTCTTCCTCGTGTTTTTTTTTTTTTTTTTTGTTTTTTTTGTTGCAACGGCGGAGAAAGTGAAAGGGAGGGTTCTTCCTGTTGTTTTTTCTCTGTTGTTTTCTTTCAGCCTTTTCTTTTTGTTTTCTTTCTCGTATAATTTTTTGCCGTTCCTGTTTTTCCTCCAGTTGCTGTTGGCGTTGTGTTTCTATACCGTCGTTATATTGTTTTATCGCCCGCAAATATATTGGATAATCAAAACTTTTTTGTCTATATAATCAACATTTTTTTATTTTATACAGCCAATCGCTCCAAGTATTACTATTTATTCTTGTAGGATATCCGGGTTTTAAAAATTGTTCTCTGCGACGATGACTCTCGGCAGCAAATTCACCAAAGACAATTGCGTCTGGGGCAGATTCCGTGTTATATTTTTCAATTTCTGCTATACCCGCTTCAGTAAATCTTTCTCTGAGGTTTATTTTTGCAAGATATTTTTTACCAAAAGCGCCTTCAGGTTGTGCGGCAGTTATTTTTTCAGCGGTTTGTTTTAATACTTGAATAAGACTTTCTTTTTCCCGTGGCTCTTTTTCAGGTCCCTTAATAGCAGTTAAGAATTTTCCAGTAACCGCAGTGACCGGTCTAAATAATTGTTCCGCTTCAGCTGCGTACTCAACTTGTACTTCCTGGTGTGATTGCACATCCTTTTTAAACTTATCCTTTATAGGGATATATTTCTTAAGTGCTTCTTCTCGCTCTCTAGCTAGTCTAGCTGTGTTGGATTCTGAGTGTACCATTATTTGGTATAGTAATTTTTAATTTGCGACAACAGACGCGCGAATGTTCTTTTTCGTACATCGGTTTTCGAAAAAAGGACGCAGGAAGCAGCAGGGAGGGCACCGACAACAAAGGGCAGCAACGACGGCAACAATTGCGTTTACAAAAAGCGTCATCGCGGTTTTATAAAGGGCTTATTTCGGCATTTGGGGGCTTCTAAAAGTTGTAGGATTCGCCCTCCCCTTTGCCTAAAAACTTGTAGGATTCGCCCTCTCTATTACTTGCCACTCCCTCAGAATCTCATAATAGCAGTATTATGGAAGGTAAGAAAACCAGTCTAGCATCAGAAAAGGCCAACATGGTGGTGCTAAAGCATAGCCCCTTAGCGGATGGGCTAGCAAACTTAAACGTTGTTAAATCGAGTTATACCTGCATGAAATCGATAAGAAAATTATTTTCTCAGAAATTGCTACAGTATTAAAATCCTCGTGTGTTTAATCTGCTGAAAGACGATGAAACTAATGCGTTGATAAAATTTGAGCTGGTACTAGCGATTTCGATAGGATGTCGCATAAGCACACATAATCGCACAACCATCATTTTCAAATATTGTAGAAAAAAATATTCAAAGAAAGCCGTATACTGGTTGTAATAAAAACACAAAAACGAAAGAGCAAAAAATTCTCTATATTTATTCCGAGAACAACTTCGGAATTTTGTTTTATCACTTGATTGCTACGTTAACATGTGCTCTCTTACGTAGGGAGCACACGAAGCAGGTAACCAGACTACTCTGCTTGACGAATCAGACTGGCCAAGTGTCTTGTAGTTTTTCTAGAAATAAATTTGTTGAGAATTATATGTTCTTTCTGCGTTTTGCAAAAGGTATCAGACTTTCATTTAATATAATTGAAATTTTGTACAACTGTTACATTAAAAAGGAGTCTGTTGTACATATCACGTGACTATTGGACTTCCGATGTAGTTGTTTGAGATTTGTGAAGTAATGTGACTATTAACGCAAATGGCGAGTACCTGGTCAGGTTTCATCTATGCTGAGTTTCGTCTGGTCTGTCAGCGGGTTAAAGACATGACGATTATAATACTTGCCATTTGTTTAGCACATAAATAGTTTTCCTATTGATTTCATGCAGGTATAAGTCTATATAACCTAGTTTAAATTTGGTAGGCCCGCTGGTAAGCTATCTAACGGTGGCGGCAGATTCCAAATTTGTTATGTAATCGCTCTGAAAACACACACCATCCAAAATGTCCAAATCTGAAAAATGGGGTTGGAATATTCGGCGGAAATCTGGATTAGAAAACTTTCGAATCTCTGAGCTGAACTTTGGTGTGAAACTATTACATAGTGATGTATAGTTTGACGCATTGGTTTCATATCTTAAATGGAAAGTAGGAGAAATGGAAAATTGTCTTCCCTCTTATTATAAATTAAGAAACGATAATAGCCCATGTATCAATACATGTTTGGGGACTAGTTTACTGAACTACAAGAATCAAGTTGATTTTACAGACAATTCAGTCTTTGTTTATACAATAATATATAATTTTGAAGGCCTTTTGTGAACATTTAAATAAACCATTTTGTAAATCATCAACCTTTACATGATGGAATTTTTAACCAAATTGCCTTAAGGAGTTTATGTTGGTTGAAAAATCTTGTTTGAAATTTTATTGGCACACATAATTTCAGTGTTCAACCTTTTTCGTAATCATATAATATTTAAATCTTTGCATTAATTGTTTTTTCCATATTGTGATAGGAAATGTTTACTTTGTAGAACATGCACACATATTGCTCTAGAATTTTTTGGAATTAAAGGTTTGAAAGGAAACAAAATAATTTATGCTCATTATGTTGTTTCCATGAAAGAGAAACATCTTCAGATTTGGAAAATGCATCTTTATAATCCAAAATGTTCTTTAATTCCATTCAGTAATGGTCATATTTTAACCATGAAAAAGTTAATTTGATCCTGGAAAAAGCCTTGGAAAAGACCTGGAAATTTGTTGAGAACAGCGTGGGAACCATGATTGTCTCAGGTTATTGGTAAAACGTTAAATTGAAATAAGAAAAGGAAAGAAATTATCTGTTTCTAGAGGATTTCTGTACATGCATCCTAAGTGTTCAATTTAAGGATTTCACTACACACACACTCACAAACACACGTACGCATACACACTCAGACACACACACAAACACACACACACACACATATATATATATCTATCTATCTATCTATCTATCTGTCTATCTATCTATCTATCTATCTATCTATCTATCTATCTATATATATATATATATATATATATATATATATATATATATATATATATATATATATATATATATATATAATCTGGATTGGTGACATTCAAGAAGCTAATTCTACATTTACTGCAGATTTGTGACTAGAGCCACTGCAAGTTTCCATTGGAGGAAATAGTGCCATGGATGAGTGTCAGCTTTAGTGCCTCCCACTCAGAAAAAAGTAAAAACTGCACAAAATGGCATACCCCCTGCAGAGTTTTCACCCCAGGCATTGCCCATATTGCCTGCCCTTTATGATGGCACTGGGTGTGACAACTATCATATGGGAAATGTAAAGTCAACAATGAAAACAGTTATAGGTGAATGACTTAATACACTATTGCATAATTGTATGGTTTCCTTGCAGTAAAACATAAGGAAAGAATGCATTTATGAAATTAGTTTATATAATACCCCTTAAAAGAAACTGTCATATTGGGATTTCATGCAAATGATTAGCAGTTTCCTCTGCTTTGTCTGACAAAGATAGAACAACGCTATGACACTTCAGAAAATAATATCAGCATTTCAATTTGTTGACCAAACATTAATTAATTATTAACTCATTGGCCCATGGAAATTCTTTTCATTTTCACCTGAAGGTGGTGTAGCAAGTAAGTTAATGAGGTTACTTATAAATGGACAAAGACATAGCTGTTTGTTAGAGTTTCATTTACCTTGATGCTTAAGTGTCTAAAACACGCTTTTTATTTGCGGTATCCATCACTGCATGGCCATAAGAGTGATAATTGGACATCTATTTATATTTGCATATAAGACCCACTATTTTATTGTTTACTGTCCCCATTTTACTCCAGATCTGCAAACAAATTTCCAAAATATAAATTTAATCATATCATTCATCTTGACATGGCTTGAATATTGAATCAGAATTAATAGTGGAAACTAAAGAATGCAAATTTAATTTGGGGGTTAAATGAAAGCCACTATATTCTTAGGAGTAATTACTTTTTAACACGCCTGTTGTAAACTATTGTCTGCTCACAACAAATTATCAATAACATGCATGCATTCATCCCAATCACAGCAGCCATCCAGCCAATGAGGCCTCGTGTGGCCGTTGAACTTCCAGCATATACATTACACGTATGGTTCTGGATTTTTACCAAAAAAATTCGCCAAACTCAATATTTTGTTCCCAATTTTCAAAACAATATGTCGCCAGAATAAGTAGTGAATATTTTTCCAAGACTTTAATGTAATAAGCAATGATAATTTAAAAAGATGGGATAGTTATAACTTTATTAACAACATGCAATACAGGAATAATATTACAAAATAAATCATTAGATGACTGATTTGCACTACTTCCATGGTCTCTGCATTGCGCATCATCGTTAGTGCATAGGTCTAACCTGAAATAAATGCATTATCAAATGTAGAACATCTACTTTCATACAGTCTCTCTTTTAAATGCGCATATCAGACCAACTATTTCATTGTGTGCTGACCCCATTTTACACCAGATCTGAAACTTATCCTACATTTGTTGCAAAGGATCTCATGGTATGTGGAGTTAATGAGTTAAATTAATATTCAAAAAAGTATCAAAATAGTTGTCAACATTTTTGTCGATGACCATTGATGCAATACAGTACACATTTGTATGTGTGCGGTGGGCCGAAGACTAGAAGTCACCAATGCCTAATCAGTGTTCTATTTGCCTGTATACATATCTCATGAATTGTTAGTACAAATTTAATGAATATATTACATACTAATTATATTAAGTAAATATTAATGCATTTAATTGATGCCTATATGGTGGAGGTACACATGTTACAATATACATTTGGTGGTAAGTAGCTTGGTATTTACTCCTTCACTACAGCACTTGATATTGTAGTGAGCCTGGAGGAGCATAGTTGCACCATATTATATAGTAGAAGAACAAAAAATTATATGAACTGTATTGTGCATTCGAATTTCATTACAGCTTGATACCTCGATGCTTAGCAGACTTTAGCTGTATTCAGTGTTACTTCTGATTTCAGATTCAGAACAGGATTATAAACTGCAGCGCCTTATCAAGGTCCTAGATGAGAATTACCAAAACAGATGGAAGGGTGGTTGATTCGGAACTAGATGCAAGCTCTAATCAATGGAAGAGAACTGGCGGCAATCCTATGAGCCATGTTGCTGATGATGACAAGAATACAGAAGTACTATATCAACGTTCTCAACAGCAGAACCTGGGTCAACATCTTTCATCTACATCTAGTCTACAAGAAGAATCTTCTTCCACTTCAGTTCAAAGCAATCGCACTCAGTCTGAAACAAACACAACGTCTGGATCAAAATTTGGAGACAATCTTGCCACTGAAAATGATAAGACAGATCCATTAAGGGAAATGTTAAAATTGTTGCAACAAAATCCTGATAAAGCAAAGCAAGATGTAAGCAAATATGCACATTTGACAGTGTTGGACTTTACAGGGCAGTATGCCTTTTACACAACACACCAGTTGTTCCCTACAAGACGTGCCATATATCTGTTGGTTTCAAATGCCAGTAGAGACGTCAGTGATCTTGTAGAAGATGAGTGTTACTTTGACAGTGAGGGGATAATGAAGTGCAAAGTTCATGTTGAGTTATGTGTTGTTTCTAGGTAAATACACCACAAAATGTGTCACTTTTGTTCCTGGTTTTGTGCTGCTTTAGTTTTAGTATTATCCTTCTATGATTAACAGGTTTCCTCTCCAACTAATAATTTATAAAAATCAAATGTATGTTTGAGAAATTTGTAAGATATAATTTCACCCAACAACAGTATTATATTATACCCCACTGTTTTAAAAATTTAATTGACAGTAAGTTGACTAACTACTTGAGAAATATGTAATGCCTCATTAAAATGCATTTCCAGTAAAGTCGGTGGATGAAGTTTTATTTGGTCGTTTTGAAGGATAAAAATGAAAGTCAGTTATTGTTGCAAGTACCCTATGTTCTTAATTCAGTTGAGGCTTCACATATTTTCTTATAAATTTAGGTAATATAAACAACATTGTATCAGGGACTGAATGTTATAAAAATATCTTGCCAATAACTACATGAACTTTATCCTGACATTGTTTACAGATTCAATGATGTTTTGTATTTCGATTTTTTTCAGACTTAGTTGAGGTATGGATGAATTTCATACATTCATGTGCACCACCCAACAAGGAAAACTTGAATTCTGCAAATTCCCATACTTCATCTTATAAGGTCATCCCGCCACTAGCAATTTTAGTGGGAACACACACTGATCAAATTCCACAGGTATTTAACCCATTTCATCCTGTTTATCAATTTCAATTTCAACTGCAGTATCTGATTCATGAGAATCAATTCTAAATACATTGTGGTAAAATGGAGCATCATACAGCAGCAGCAGCATAAATATTTGTCTATGCCCCTGTTTAGTGTAACGGTTTGTTTCATCAACAAGTTTTCTCAAGACTAAATCATCCCAAAGTAACTCAAAGTAATGTTGTGCATCGGCTTTTTCTGGGTGTTGAACAGTTACCCCTTCTATCAAATTAAATTGTGGCTGGAACTGAGGTGAACAATCATCATTTTATCATCATTTTATCGATCCATTTTCAAGCCTACAATATCTTTTACAACCACGTTTTTGTTTTTTTAAATTTCACTGCGCATGCATGCTTTAACCGTTTCCAGTGTTGGTGAAGAAGTACACAATTATTTTCGATGTATAACACATCTGTCTAGAGACACTACACCCATACATAATAGAGTATGACCGCAGTCCTATCCAGGATAAAATGAGATACTACGACCACAGGCATATTCAGGATAGAATGAGGTATTACTACCGTAGTCATATTCAGGATAAAATGAGTTTGTCAGTAACACCAGGAAGTTTTAATATTTCATAAATTATTACCTTATTCTGTTGATATTAGTATTCTTTTGGAGTTCATAAAGCTGCAATATTATGAGAGTCAGAGAAAAGGACAGTTATTTCTTTGTCTGGACTCTTGATTTACACAAGTCTTACTATACGTAGAGGATGCAGGCAAAATGTTCATGATTGATAAATACGAACCATGCAAGTTTCTGAAGTTATCTGTTAGTAAGAGTAAGTGGAATAAATATTCATCCTTTTTTAATAGCATCAGAATCACAAATGTGGTCAGGTAAGCACTCCTAGATTGTTATCTTGAAAGATACATTATGGCATGTTTGAAATACATAACTTAATAAGTTCAATTCCCCCACCTCTTTGACAGCTCATATGCAACTGGAATAACAGCAAGTAAAAGCAAATGCAAACCACCATGCCTTCTCAGTTTGACTCGTCACAGGCAAGAAGAGCGTAAGGAATTGTCAGTTGTCTGTTATTTGTTTGTCCATTATCACAAGTTTGTTATTATTACTTTTTCTAAACTACACAGAGCATTGCTCTGAAACCTTGCATGTATATTTATACGATGGTCTAGTTGGACCTTAATGAGAAAGGTACTGTTTTGACATCCAATATGGTAGCCATATTGCTGTTTTGAAAATCTTATTGCTACTTCTCCTGAATGGATGGTCATATTGGCACAATCTGTATTTAATAGGAGTGGGATCTGGTCAATGAGGCTTTAGTCTAGAATGCATGATTGTGAGAAAAACTGACTGAATGTGTCAAAATTGCTCATCATATTTGCATGATATACCTGTATTTTTATTCAAGCTACCCCACCCTCACCGCGGTTCAGATAACTATCCCTTTCACGGATGGAGAGGAATATTTCCTCGTCAGTTTTAAGATAGACCCTGCATTTGGGACCATTGTCTTCATGGCCAGTGATAGGGACTTAATGTTGAATTATCTGTTACTTTCACCTTTCCACGCTGTAATTTTAGAGCCATTCGAGAGCCAATAGAGATGAATGGGTGAAATCTGGTGTAACTATTATTTATCATAACAATTGTGTCAAGTACCAAGTTGGTGGTCCTATTAAAAGGCCAAGGTTAAATGTCAGTATCAGTAATACATTATCTGCTGTTTCATTGCTTTCCAGAGATGCCAAGGCCCTTAGTCCAATCTAATATTTTCTCCTAAGTTAGCAGTTGGATGCGCAGAATTAAGTAAAGAACATGATTACAGTCTGATTCCTTGGACATTTGAGCACATGGAGCAGTTTGAACCACTTGTGGGTTAGGATGCACCAGTGACTTTCAACTCATTTGTTGTTGTTGTGCATTTTATCAACCATTCCTGCTGTATATATTGGCTTTTTCTCATAAGCCTTTGCATTATTTGAATTATTTCTTGTGTTTTGCTTCCAACTTTTAATTATTTTGGTTCCTTGATCTGAAAGGCTGATTTTTGTTCTTTCCCTATTTATAATCATTCCTAGAATACGCATCATAATCATTTTTCTAGTTTCCAGTGGTTTTGTTTTGTGTTTTCCTTTTGACTGACATACTATGTCACATAGTGTGAATAAGTGTTGTAAGATAGGAAAATACTTGTTTCACTATTACTTATACAGTTTATCATATATTGGTTGTAGAATGTAGGATTTGTTACTTTTGTTCAGGTGGACTGTGGAACTTTGCAGAAAGTCCAGCACTTAGTCCTCCTTCTTGTTAATAATTCAGAATGAACACCTCTGTTCCCACTAGGGATCTGGACCACATCCTGGTTTAGGGAAGTCAACTCCTTCAATCACTGAGAACCAGAAGTGATTTCTTTGGTTTGAAGATTCCTAAAAGAGATAGGATCCCTGGCGCTTGACATAGTGAAAGATAGGTCATTTTCCCTTAGCAAGGCCTGCGGTAGATTTGCACCTTCTCAGAAAAGATGAACAACACATACAAGGTAGTTATAATACAAGTGACTGATTGTGTACAGGGGAGTGTAGTGGTCTTGCTTAAATCTCCAAACTGGTATTTGACTGGTGACATGTGGACAGGTACTGTGACTCATTTTTTTAATCACTGGGGTAGAAGAACTAGTCACCAGACATCACAAGGCATTCACACAATGAATTTTGATTGTTAGTCAGGGGCTGACCAGATTGATACCTCTCATGATTCCATCTAATTCCTGTGGATAGGGAGTTGGACTTTGTTTGCATTTCTCAGAAAGGGGTAGATTGGTATCAGATCTTCCCTATGGTCTCACTTAATCTCTACCAGATTTCTTCAATACCAAAGTTACGTGATGACATGGGAATAGGGTTGTTGTTGTTGTTGGGTTTAACGCCATTTTCAGCACACGATAGGCTATACATGGCGGCCAGTATTAATGGTAGAGGAAGTACCCGGGAAAACCCCGGAAAGAACCACCGACCCACGAGAAGCTACTGGAAAGCTTTCTCACATACCCACATTGGCTGAATCCGAGACTCGAACCGGCGCAGACAGAGGTGAGATGGCAGTGATCCGCATCGGAGAGCGCTTTAGACCACTCGGCCACTCGGGGCCCCTTTAGTATATGTACTGCCGAAGCAAGTATAGGGAATAGGGAACCACTAGGATAACCAACAGGGTTCGTATTACCTGCACCCCTAGTGGATAGTAATGGGGCAATGAAAACATGTATTTAATGTCTCTGTGCTCTCTCACTTTCTCTTTAAAGTGATATTTGTATGCACATTCCTCTATTGCCATGGGCATGGGTTCAGGATAATGGTGTCTTTTCCATTCTAGTGAACTCTAATGAGTTCTTCCTTAAACTTTATGGCTGGCAAATGGTATAAAAAGATTCCTTCTGCTTGTCTTCCTGCAGTCAAAACAGTTGTATAGCCAATGGAAGGAAGTCTTCAGATTCCTCTCCCTTCTGTACGGATGGAGGTATTCGACCCATGGACTTTCACCCTCTTCCGAATATCCATCTTGTTCCTGGTTTGGCCCTTGTTTTGTTGTTGTTCTTGACGTAGGGTTTAACGCCATTTCTCAGCACATGATAGGCTATACATGGCGAACAGTATAAATGGTGGATAAGAACCCAGGAAAACTCAGGTAAGAAAGACTGACCCATGAGAAGCTACTGGCAAATTTTATCACATATCCACATTGGCCAAATCCGAGACTCGAATCCACGCAGATAGAGGTGAGATGGCAGTGATCATTAACGGTGACAGATTAAGAACATTGGCTACCTGGGGCCTCCCGCCCTTGTTTTTGAGGTTTGGTTAGGCAGCATGGATTATGTATTGGTCCATGCTACATTAAAGGAGGATAACCAGCTTCATTTCTGGGAACATTTTCATATCAATATTTTATAATTCTGATAATGCTTAATGTATGATCACTGTTGAATATGACCTTGATTTAATCCAACTTTGGCATGCTTCTGTATAAAGGTTGATACAAATGATAAGTTCACTTTATTTTTCACTTTCCAGGGTACGGAATCAAGTCTATTAAGCTGATATTAACATTTTTCAAAGTATGAATAATCATCAGTGATGATGCAAAACTAATGGGTAAATTAATTGGGGTGCAAACATCTGGTTGTAGCAATCATTCTCCATTCATTCCACATTCCCACCACTTTAGAATGTATAAACAACAATGTTAAATCTGTCTGATGCCAAATATTGCAAATGATCAAAGGTTTCTCCCCATTTTTATTCAGTGGAACTGTTTTTCACAATATATCATGCATCGTCCTCTAGTTTACTGCATGAAATTCACATGTTTACAAAGACAGTTCGCTTGTCATGTGATTGACTGTTTTTAGTCTCATTCATGTTCAGTTACATTTTGTAATTTATGAGAAAGAAGCCACTAAGACTAATATACCATTTTATTTTGTATGGATACTTGTCAGTGGTAATAATAACCAGGAATTAGAACTCATGAAATGTATAAATTTATTCATATGATCGAGATGTTTGATGACTTTGAATGACAATTAGTTAAGCCTTGATCTTATTTTAAGAATAACAGTAGTACCTCTGTGTATGGATTAACATTAGACAATTCATTGACATGTTGGAACAAATGTTAATGTACTAAATGTATAAATTAACCACATTCATGAAGATTCTGTCAGGAATTTGGCTGATATTAGTGAATAATGGATGACTCTGAATGACTATTAATTAAGCCTTAATCTTTAGTAAGAATTACAGTAATACCTCTTTGTATGGATTTACAATTAGATAATTTACATTGGTGTTGTAACAAATGTCCATGTTTTTAAAAAGTATCCAATTTTCATGATATTTCCGTCCATGTATTTTGACATCAACTAATATTCATGAGATTTATGCCCATGTTTTTATATTCATGAGATTTATGCCATATGTATTTAGAAATCAACCAACATTCATGAAATTTATGCCAATGTATTTAGAAATCAACCAAAATTCATGAGATTTATCCCATTTGTAGTTAGAAATCAACCTACATTCATGAGATTTATGCCCATGTATTACAAAATCAACCAACATTCACGAGATGTATGCCCATGTATTTATACATCAACCAACATTCATGAGATTTATGCCCATGATTTAGAAATCAACCAACATACACAAGATTTCAATCAGGTAATTGCTCATATCATCGAGATGGTGATTGACTTTGAATGACTTAATTTTTACTTTATCTTTTTTTATATATTTTATCAAATGTGGTAAAATAGGTCAAATCAGCTTGACAAAGTTTGTGAGTTATTTTTCATATGTACATCAGTACAAATGGAATAATTGTAATAGTAAGGTAATACTAATAACACTAAGATAATAATAATAGTAATAATAAAAGTTGCAACTTTAAAAACAGCAGTGACAACAATTCAGAATAAAATAAGGCAGCCTTTTGATCAATGGAAAGAGTCATGTTCCTTTTGGATGAAAATTGCCATGCCTTAATGTCTGGGGCAAAGATGAAGGTTCTTTCCTCATGATAAATATTCAACACCACTGTGATTTAATCCAAATTTGGTGCTTTTCTGTGTATAACGACTGAAACCATAGGTGGAAGTAGCCTATTTCACCAGATTCTACCCTGCAGTAAATAAGCATTAGAAGCTAATACACGTACCGATCATGGAGAAGAGTCAGTGTTATATTTTAATGTTACCAAATCCATCATTCGTCCCAGCTTTCATAGTGGAAGTGTGATGATGTCATCAACTGTCATTTCTACTATCAAAACTTTGACTAGATATTTCTATTCAGGAAATTTATATATAATTATCATATGATACCATCTGAAACAAAAGGCTAGTGAAACCTTTAATTATGTGAAATTACTTTCAAAGTGTTATTCATTCTGTGGCAGAATCAGCTACTTCTGTCTGATGTAGTCCTGTAGAACGACTATGTGACTGTAATGGAGAAAATAAAGGTTAATTTGCTGGATTAGATTCATGCGATGGTTGTCCAGAGATATGTGTTGGTACATTACTGCATTTTGAATGGATATGTGTAGCTTTTCAATCATTTGGCGATTCTGAAGTTATAAAAAAACTCGTGCCAAAAGTCGAATCAAGCGAAGGCTGTTGACTTGCTTGCACTCATTGTGTTAATTTATAGTACCGATAAGGTGATTTCATGTTGTTAGAGATTGCATCATACTTTATGGGTAAAACATCAGACTCCTGTAGTTGAACATAATGTGTACCGTCGCTGCATGTTTGAATACCTAACTTCTACATGAGTTTTCCAGTTTTTCAATAGCAGTTTAATTATATTTTGTTACACCTGTCCAAGAAATGGTCAAACTTAGGGAAACAATCAATTGCTTTACTGAGACAGTCTCATCAGGGAACTTGACAGGTCTGGGTTATGTTCTGATGACCTATGTTGTTACCATGATTGATAATTTGATCAGTCAATCAGATGAAGACATATCTTTATGTTTAGGAGACTGAGCTGTATGGCTGAAGAGCACCAATGTGTGCTGAGCTATTTGATTCACTTTCAGATTTCTGAAAGCTGCATTTCCATTGCCTATTTATAAAGATCACAAGAATATTATCCCAAAGCTGTCGCTGTTGTATCTTCAGGTACTACAGTGGTGATATGATTTTAATCTGATTGCTAATTGGTTCGTTATTCTCAAGATGTTGGAGGACTTTGACTGTCTGTTAATTATATATTTGCATATTATACAAATTCTTACCAGATATATAGTAAAATAGGTCAGACCAGCATTTAAAATTGTGTGTGTTATTTTGCCTAGGTTGTTTTCTTACAATACAACATAAACCTGCTTATGTAAATGGTCAATAACTGAGTTATATCTGCCAGGTGAGAGATATCACACATGGGCCTATTGGTGTTTGATTCATTTTGCATTTAAATGCAGTGTCTGGCATATTTTTTCTCACAATTTATTAGGACTTGCTGTGAAACTTAGTATATTTTATGCTCGTTATCTGAATGTGCATATTTCAAAATATCACTTTGCTCCATAGTAGTTTATATGAATAATTGCATACCATTGCATTAGCTCATTTTATTTTCAGAATCGACAGAGTATTGTTGGCAATATCTTTAGCAAACTGTTTCTGTCTAATTTTCATATTATTTTGTCAGTTGTAATTTAATGAGATTCATGTAATTTGTTGCTGGAAGATAAAACTGAAAACTGAAAAGGAAATATATGCCATTTTAGTAATACAATTCCATTTTGAAAAGAGACATAATAAATAAGAAAACAGTCTCTGCCCTTGAAAACTTTGCATTGCATGGAATTAAAAGGCTGCATAAGAGAAGATGAAATGCAAATTTGAATGAAATTAGGAAATTTCTTAAGTATCCAGTGTACACACTAATTATTGATTCTTGTTTTTGTATCAATACAATTTGTTATATATATATATATATATATATATATATATATATATATATATATATATATATATATATATATATATATATATATATATATATATATATATACATAATCATCTTCCCCGTAAAGCAAAACTTTATCTCGTTTCCTTTCTAAGGAATCACAAAAAAAAGATGAAAATTTATACTTGGAAAATTTCTGTCAATGATATGACACATGAAATATGCTTCTGGCTTGGTTTGTGTTTGTTGTTCTGCAGGATATCAAGGTTAGTTAATGCTGACACAGTTGGAGTATATGTCCTTGCCTAAGGACACACCATGATAGTTATTGTTGCTTTTTGGGGGGTCAGTGTCATTTCTCAGTGCAAGATGTGCAATATATATATGAAGAAGCATAATTCATGCAGGGAGAACCCAGGAAAACCCAAGAAAGAACTACTGGCTCATGGGAAGCTACAGGCAGCTTTCTCACATATCCACAGGGGCCAAGCCCCAGACTCAGACCCACACAGGCAGAGGTAAGTGGACAGTAATTGGTAACGGTGAGCTCTTTAGGCCACTCAACCATCTGGGGCTCCCGGGTTATGGTAACTGGATATGACAGATGTTATCAACAGGGCCACCTCAGCCTGTGTCGACTTATATCAGTGGATTATGCAAGAAAAATTTATAAAAAAATCCAACTTTCTCTCAAAGTAGTACTTTTGCTTGCATCTTCTTGCAAGAGAATGGTGGAAAGAAAAGGATGACAACTTGAACTTGGAAAAACTGTATAAACGATTTCTCACCTGCAACATTTTTCTGTTTTGGTTTGTTATTTTACAGCACATTAACACAATTAGGTTATCTAATACTAAGGCAGTTGGAGTAAATGGCCTTAACAAAGAGCAGACCATGTTAACGGACCCCAGCAGATCTTATCAATAACTTGTATGGGTGTATTACATAGGAAACATAGGAGTTTTCAAATTGATCAGGTTCACAATTCCTCTTGAAAAATTGTACAGCAATAATAATACAGTAGTAATAATAACCATAGTGACTATAGTTCATAATAAAACACTTTCGGTACATGTTTAAAATGTCCATTTTGAGGATAATTAAGATCCCTTTAATTGGTGTGGTGGAGAGGAGGACACTCAGCTTGTTTCCTAATGAGAATTACTGAGGACTGTTTTGGGTGCATCCAAAACATGGCTTGCTTCTGTGTATAAGAATTGAAACATAGGCCCATATGAGTTCATTCCTTTTGTTATTGTTGCTGGATATGTACTTAATTTGAAAAAAACTGGCAATAATATTAGTTCAAATTATTATCAGCATTCTCCAATCCTGGTAGAAAACCAACCACGAAATAAAATATCATTGTCTATCCCTTGCATTTTCCCACTGCTTTAGAGTGTTTGAATGATGTTCATTTAAATCTGTCTGAGATCAGATTTCTCAGCAATGATCAAAGGACTCTCCTTATTCTTGTTAGTTAAATGAATCCCACCTTTCATTCTAAACAGAGAATATTGGACGTTTTGTATCTTTTTTTTTCAGAATCTTGTTCCTGCATTGGCAATTGTTGTTAGTACATCAAAACATATGTGTTTACAAGTGTAGGTATATTATCATGCTATGACATATTTCAGTCTGGTACTCTTTCATTTACATTCTGTAATCCAAGAGGACAAAACGGTAATAAAGTTAACATTACATTTTATTTTGTGGCATACAGATGTCATGATGACTTGAGCTTAACAACACTGTGCATGTTAGCAGCTGGCTTTTGTGATCTTAATAATTATCAGTGGTAATAATAGCCAGTAATTATCAAAGTAATAAAACCTGACATCTAAGGAACACATGACAGTGATGGCATTGGGACTGCTTCCTCTTTGTATGGAATATGATTGGGTTTTTACTGATTTGTTGGAAGATTTCTTCTGTATAGAAATCAAAATAAATTGCTTAGATATCTATCTGGTAAATAGTTTATATCACCATGACACTTAAATATGCCTTTATTGTTAGCACAAACTATTATCACAAATATAGTACAGTATGTCATGTGAGCATAACATAAAGTTTGTGAATTGCTTACACAGGTTCTCTTCTTACAATAATACATAAGCCTGATACTGGAAATGATCAACTATTAAGTTATGAATGCCAGATGAGAGATATGACTCTTGAGCTTCTTGTTGTTACAGTAATTGTCCGCTTTATCTTGAAGCTCAGTGCAGTGTCTGATATAATATCTAGTCTTTCGTTATATCATGGACCATTGTTAAAATTGGTCTATCTTATGTTCATTATCTGATACATGTATGGTGTTGTGGGATTACGGGTGGGGGGAGGGTGATATAATTTCTTACTGCATGCTAGGCTATATATGGGGGCCATATTAGCTGATGCAGGAATAACCCAGGAAAAGCAAGACCCACCGACTCACATACAGTTACAGGCAAGTTTTCTTGGAACCACATTGGCCAAGCAATACAAAATAACTCACATGGACAGAGGTGAGATGGTAGTGTTTGATAAAGGCGGGCTCTTTAGATTGCTCAGCCACTTAGGACCCTAATATCTGAATATGCCTATACCAAATAAACACTTTGCTCTACTGATTTCCATTGGTGTCATTTTAGTTCTGTGATGTGTGAGAGAATATTGTAAACACTAACAAGTTTCATTACTTTAAAAACGGATGGACATGAAACTTTGTCGATGATATGGTAGGATGTGTGTATGTGACTGTCAACATTGTGGATTTATGCAATTATATGTAATTATAGTGCTTGTGTGTGTGCATATATGTCCTAAAAATTATTGAATATCCAAACTCTTAATTTTGAGCTGCTCAGTTTATTGCAGAAATACTTTAATCATGCACAAAAGTAACAGATGAGAATATGTGACTAAACAATATCTTTAAGAATTAAAATAATTTAAAATATCATCCTATTTGATTATATTGGCATAGTGTTGAATATCACAGTAAAAGAAACAAACCAAACATTGGTTAATAACTAACATATCGATTACACCAGTTGAAATAAATAGAATGACGGGATTAAAATGACAACTTCTAATCACTATAATGTACTTCCATTTGGACAATTCAACTTCATTTCAACCCTTGCTGTTTGAAAATTCAAACAGCATGCATATAATATTGAGGAAATAATGTATATGCAATGCTTTTACATATTAAATAACATAGCCATCAACTTTATATGAGATTCAACTACATTTATATGCAGAAATTTCTACCTCCTATATTTGAAATAGACTATAGTTGAAATACAGGTGCGTCTAATACCATCTTTCTCTATTGCGCCAAGCCTCTGGTTTATATACCTTATGAAATTCCAAAAGGTATATGGACTTCTGTGAAATTCCTACAGAATTCTGCAGAAAATCGCTTAGAAAATCTTAAGATCACTATGAATGTCACTCAAGAAAATAATATTCAATGAAGAAAACCCTATTTTTTACAGTAACATCGCCAAATATCCATCAACTAATAATTACCTCACACAGAACACAATTTCAGTGAAGTGAAAAATACAAAACAAAATCTTCTACAAAACTTCAGAAATTTGGTAGTGGATTTCAAAACTAGGGATGACCCGGAAGTGAATCTTAATGAGGTCACTACAATGAGATAAAATACTGCATTAGACAGAACAGTATCCATGAAGGAAACAGTCAGCAATCACAGGCTGAAAACAATAAACAGTTGTAAATTTATATAATAGATGCAGGTATTTATAACAGAGTTAGATGCATTCAACGCTAACAAATTACATAGCTGATCATTCATAAAAACATTCTCATCACATATTGACAGGGAACACCACTATCCGCGATGCCATAAAAAAGCTAAATCCTCACAGTATGACTGGAACATGTGTTATTCTGAATCATGTGCCAAATAGCAGACACAGATTATTTTTTCTCCTAATTTGTTCCCCAATCATATCTTCAAAGAACTAACACTGCCTTGCAAATAGAGTTTTCCCAGGCTGAAACATTTTAGTTAAAAGTCTTTAAGTTACTTGCCCTCCTAAGGGGGGATTAGAAAGATGTCTTGCTACAGGGTTTAGTGCCACATCCTGTGAAAGTTTCAGTCACTACTTAAGCTTTTACCAAGTAATATGCTCTCTAAAGACAGAGAGACCTTGTAATCCAATACCAGTATTCTGGAACTTCTCTACTATAAAGCAAGTTGGAAGACATTTCGCATGAAAGGGAATTACACCCCATCTATGCATTTGAACTTTTCTTTTCTTCATTAGTGACAAAGACCTTTCTTTATCTATCATGGCTTAGGCTATTCACACACTTAGGCATCCTTGAACTGATCATTTGTCCATCCCATCACATTGTCTTAGATGTATTTAAATATACCCAGCTATGGTGTGTGATGTGAAAAACACATTCACTATTTTTTTTATTTCTGCAGTCATTGGATTCATACATGTATATCTCTTGTACTAATCTTAGTGTCCAGTTCATAGTTCGGAACATGATGTTTTACTAATGGAAACTCACTGAAGCGCACTTTGAGGGATGGCGATTTCAGTGCAGGATTTACTTTCAGGAGGGTATAACGCTGCACATAGGTCATCAACCAAGAAGCGTTATAAGCCATCACGCTCTGAGGCAGTTCCAGCTCCTCCTTCACCTCCATAGCTGGATAAACATTTATTGGCTATACCAGTAGGTTGTTTGTCACATGTTTTCAACACGATATCAACTTATGGGGAGTGGGATAGAGGGCAACACAAAGTCTCTGTTACCATCTCACATATCAGATTTACAGACAAGATATGTTTATCAAATATCCCTTACCTCTTGATCTAGACAACGTCATGCCAAACTTTATCATAATATCTTCTATTATGGTCCGATTGAGGAAATAAAGAAATAAGCCACTAAGGAGACAGACTGAGATAAATCTCCCCAGTATCATCTACAGTGTAGGGAATTTCAGAGAAATTCACAAAATGTTACATTAATACACTTCTGATGCACAGGGCACAGGGAAGCTCTCCTGCTGAATCTACAACTGACAAAAACTTCTGTTCTCCCAAACAAAAGAGAAAGGGAGGCATAAAACTGGCGATCGTTTGTGCCAGCATTTCTCTCCGTGATATTCTACCATCCTAATAAAAAGACATCATCTTCATGCCATCCTTATCACAGATCCAGGTATGTTGAAGGCTTCATTTCTTCCTGACAGGATTCACGTCATTGACCTGAGAACCATAAAGGGCTGAAGTATTACATCAGCACAACTTCTCCTTATTTAGCTTTCCCTAAGGTACAAAGTCTAAATTTAATCTTTGATTCAGAGCCACTACTCTTCAGCAGAAAAATCAATTACCTGAATATCCAGAAGAGGGCAGTATAAATCGTCCACAGTTTAAATTGGCCAGGCTTTTGTTTTGAAGCTGTACTATGGGCAAATGTTAGTTTAGGATGGAAACACCACAACAAGTTCTAAATGCCATTCAGGAGGGGAGACTACACACATTAATGTGGAATTACAAGATGCATTCCGATTCACATGTCTTCCAGGAAGTTGCTGTGTTCAACTACAAAGATGATGTTTACCAGTCGAAGGCACTCCTGTATGGACTCAACATCAGTTCCTTGGTTTTCACATAAACTGATGGACAGGGTAAAGGTGTATTTTTGGGACCACCTCCACTGCGGTGACATGCCACCAAAACATCGAGTTCTGTCAAGAGCAAGACATGATATCACTTGTTACTCTATTGCTCATGCATTCATGTAAATGTATTTGTCTTCATTCCATTTTTAACTGGAACTTATACTTTGGAGTTAGGGGTTATGTGGTGGTTGACAGTGGGTGTTTATCTTTAAATGTGTATTGGCCAGAATTTGTTCACATGCACATTTTAACACTGCATGTAAATGTGGAGTAGAATCAGTGTTCATGTAAATTGATTTTTGGCACTTTTTTTAAATAGAGACTAAAAACTGTTGGTTGGGTTGGATTGGGGTTATAACATTTTTAGCACAGCAACAGGATTTTAATTACAAGAATAGACTTACAAACTTAATAGTGTTTACTTCCTTAATTATCATCAGCGTGATTCTTTTTGTAATTTCATGGTGTTTTTGTAATCATCTCCTATATATTTTTATGTGTTATCTCATTTTGTAGAGTACTAAGAACTTCTAAAGATTAGGTGCTGTACTAAGTCAACATTATTGTTATTATTATTATTATTTGGAGAATTTGTGATAAATTCAATGTTTATTATGTAAACGCAATTCAGACTGAATCTTTGTCCACGTGGTTTTATCCCGACCTTGTCAGAGACAATATCAGTGATTTTCTACCCATGCTTTCAGGTTAACAATGAATGAATATGTCAGTGAATTTTGTGCTGTGCATATCTTGTGAACATGTTAACCCAGAAATATATAAAAATATTTGTACCAGGTTTGGTATGTTGGAGTTTCCAGCAAAACGTAAAGATTGTTTCAATGCTCAGCAGTTGAATGGAAGCTATGAGCAGAAGAAATGGTCTTATCTTAGATTCCTGGAAATTGGTTTGTACCCAGTAGAACATCTTGTAATATATATTGATTATATCATCAATTCAACAAGGATACCAGGAATACAGACTAAATTAACATTGCCTAATGCTCATGTGTTTAATGTGTGCCATGGAGGGAAATCACTACATGTATGTCTGGACCAGTGGTTCCCAAAGTGAACAGTATCGCACCCTGAGGGATGATGTGGTTACCGAGGGGGCCGATAATGCTGAATAATGCATTTTGCTGGGTATGGTAGGGGGTGTTCAGGATATCCAAGGGGACATTGACCAAAACAAGTTTGGGAACAACTGGTCTAGACAGTACCTGAATTTAACAGTTTTACATGCACTACAAGGCTTGAGATCTCTTGATTTTTCTAAATGTTCATCTTGCTCTCATCCTCAAAGTTATGTAGGTGCAATACAACTGTATAGAACAATTTTTGAGACTAAATCAGTCTAATTCAGATACATTATTAAATTGTGTAATGGCACAAACAGTTTATTATGGTGATATATCAGTGTTTATCATGTTTAAGAAATGAACAACTGAGACATTTTTGGAAGTGTCTAAGGGAGTCCAAAAATAATGAGTAGTTTTATCATCAGACAATACAAATATATATTTTGACAAAATGTCTTTGCACCAACCCTAGAGTTCATCATTGTATACATACAACCAATCATTCTTATAAAGGAGATTGGTTGTCTATTACTTAACACAAATTGTATTTCCATTTCTAGGTGTATTGGTTCAAGTATGGTCAGAGATACCTAACGAAAATTCGCTCTTATCTAAGAGACAAACCTGCCATAGTTCACGTGATTGATAAGGACTTTGCAATTGACAACACAGTTCTTGACAGCAAATTGGAGAAGCTGAGGAAAATTGTAGAGGTGGCTTCACAGCAGCTATACTGGGGAGAGCAGATACCCACTCGGTGGTTTCTCCTGGAACAGCAGCTGACGAGGCTCAAGGATGCTGGTGTGAAGGTATACATTTAAATACATGATTATCGATATTTGCCATTTCTATGAAACCTTTGGAGTACAGGGCCCTTCAGGTTTGACTTTGTGTTATCTTATTGCTCAAGATAAGTCAAAATTGAATTTGGACAAGTATAATTTGAATCCCATGAGTCCCATGTGGCAAATGAAAGCACAGGATTACTTCTCTATCAATTTATTCAGTTTAATAAATACAAAGTTTGAATGTTTGAAAAGTGAATTTTGCCTGAACTTCTCTGTAACATGAGCTATTACAAAGCTGTTCAACTTGTCTGTACCCATCATTAACAAAACAAACTGCAAGTTTCTTTGGAAGAAAAACAACTATACTTACCACTTAATCTGGATGGACAAGTGTTTTTAAAAGTCAATGTCCACCCTTGTACACGCATAAACTAAAACGTCCAGCATGGTCTTTTGATGGAGAGTATCACTATTCATGATTTAGTTGTACTTGTTTTTAAATTTAAAGAATTATGAGTCTTTTCCAAGTGCCCATGTAAGTTTTGTCTTCTCCGAAATAAGTTTTCATAGTTTTGCTAACACTAATATATTTCAGGTAACAGAATTCACTTATTAATGTCTCAAACCCATTACTGACTTTATTAATTACTTCTTTTTAAATGAAAAATATCGGGGGCCTGAGTGGTGTTTGGTCTAAAGTGCTCACATTTACTGATCACTATTATCTCACCTATGTCCACATTAGTTCAGGTCTCATGCTTGGTCAGTGTGGATACATCAATGTGAGGAAAGCTTGCTAGTAGCTTCCTGTAGGTTGGTGGTTCTTAAAGGAGCTTTGCCAAGTTCTTTCTCCAGCAGTTTTACTGCCACCAAGTTTATAGTCTCTCCAGCACTGAGAAATGGCATTAACGCAAAACAGCAAATGAAAAATATATTTCTGGCATCATATTCTTGTACAAAAACCAAAACTTACATGATTTTAAACTCTTTTCTAAATGTACATAATTGTATGTATCTTCCACTTCAGTCATTGTGTAGAGACATGTAAATATGTGCATGTGGTTGACATTTTATGCTAGGTGCCTGATTCAAACGTGCTCAAATGTTTAATTAGATAAGCTCATTCATTCAGTTGGTTCTCATTATAAATTATACTGATCTGACATCCAAGATAACCAGCACAGCGGTCATCTTGAAACCTTGTTATCACTATCAATGTCTTTCTGAATGTAGAATCATATCCATATAGGATTTTCAGCAAAAATCTTCTAATGCATCAAGTTCAGTTTGAATACAAATTGTGCTAATTTGACATCCATTATAACCACCAAAGCGGTCATCATGAAAATCTTCTTATATATTCTTTTAGATTGATGGTCATATGAGTATTTGGTTTTACACCAAAATATTTTGTATGCGTCCTGTTTGATTCAACTGAAAATGGCGACAATATGTTACCCAGTATGGCCACCATGGAAACCTTCTTGGAAATCTTGTCATTCCCACTCCTGCTAAACGTAAAGTCATCTCTGAACTGGATTTTTACCAGAAGATTAGTAATGATATCAACCATAATGATAGTAAGTCTTGGGACACTTTATGTCTTGCAACACCGTGAACTTATTTTCAGAAATATCTTTTCATGACCTCTAAAAGTTGAGACATGAAATTATATCAAATTTGTTCTGTACTATTTGTATTGGACCTTAGACATTTTTTCTACTGATTGCATAGTGTATTTTTTCAAATGTTATTTTTTTTCTTAAAATAGTAAAAGAATTTGCTGCTGTTAAGTGACTATATTATTATGAATTTTTATACAGAAAATATTATAAATACCGAATATTTAATTTTCCTGTTTTCTTATCATTTCTACCTATTCAAAAAATGTATAATTTCATTAGATGATAAGAATCATTGAGCATTAGCAGACTTTCGTAACCATATTAAAATTAACTTCTCTCATGTTTGCTCTTTGCTGTTGTCTATTTATGCATTACTGCTTTAAGTTGTAAAACGTCACCAGTAATGAAAATGTATGCTTTGAAAATTTAAATACCTAAGTCATTAAAATGTGTGGTACCAGAATTAAAACAATGAAATTACTGTATGGATCATCGTTTAGATTAATATTGATGCCTTTCCCATCACGACATTACATGTATATGCATTGAAGACTTTAATGTGCGTTGTATGAAGTATATCAGTTGGTTTTGAATCATTAACATCACTGTACTAAACTAAAGTTAAAGTGCAGGTAAGAAGATTCAGAATAATGCTTTAAAAATAATTGCAGTAATATCGCAGTGATAGATTGTTTTTATGCGAGTGACCTTAAACAAGTGTTTACTCAGCTATTTTATTTGTGTTAAATTAAGCAGTAAAAGGCATAAAAGCATTAATATTGTGGAACAAAGAGCACCAGTATTGCCTTCACGTACATTTACTCTTAGTAAAGCCAATTTCAGGGTTAATACATACATTTATCTCTCCTGATTATCTGTCAGAAAACAAAACATAATCTACCAATCATAATCAAAAGGAGCTGGCAATTACTTTGGTGACCTAATGGTTACATCATCTGCCTTGAATGCAGGAGGTCGCGGGTCCGAACCCCGGCCGAGTCATATCAAAGACTTATACCAATGGTACTAGCATCTGCCTTACTTGGAGCTCGGTATTAAGACGTTAGTGATATGATTGGTTGGCCTGGTATCAGGATAATGATGTGACTGGGTGGGACATGATGCTGGATATCTTCAGCATGATGCCACAGTGATAGATATCAATATAAAGTGCCACAAGTCCAGAAATCATAATCATATGGCTGAAAGAATGTTAAAGCCATGTTAAAAATCCAAAACACACACACAAGGAACTGACTGAAACAGCCAGCTTACCAAAATCAAAAGTGTAATGAATCATATGTGGAAAATTATAAACACAAAACTAGAACTGAACGATGATGGTTTGCTTGATATATGTTCAAACTTTGACCAACATTATAGTCATTTTATAACAAGTATATGCCAGTTATGGCAATGTGTGCTGATTGCCTGTTGTATTGACAAATATGTATTAAACACGTGTTTCATGTAGATTACTTTACTTTGCTAATATATTATATATGTAATTATATATGTATGTGTATATATATATATATATATATATATATATATATATATATATATATATATATATATAATTGGCAAACAGTAAATGTTTAGGGTGTTAAACATTGTAAATGCAATGATACTTGTACCTAAAATGCGATCTGGAAAAATGAAATTTGCTGAAAGCCTTGAATAATTAAAAAAATGTGCATCTAATAATTTAGGAATAAGCAAGGATATAAATACCTCCAAGCATGGTATGCACATTGTGAGAACTGTATACGATAGCACAGGTCTCCTGGTAAATTCTAAGCAGTCTGCGAATTTTGAAGTTGTTTACTTTATTTTCCTTTATGTTGTAAAAATTGGATAATATGTACATGCGAAATTAATAACATACAAAAAAAACAAGAGGAGTCATTTATAAGAGATTATTAACATGGGAAGTGAACAAGAGCCTGTCACTGAAATGTGATGTATATGATATATTTTACATTTGTCTTAAAAAGATTTGTATGTATAAGTGTTGGGAGACTGAAAATGTAACTTGATATCCATGTAAGTATTATAACACAAAAATGAATAATTATTTTTCCATTCCCAAGATTATCATGCATGTAGTTGGTACTAGAGGACACTGTGCTATTCTGACCTGAAATATTGAAGCCATGCCAGCTGGTTGACATCTTGGGAGACTGAACATGTTCCTTTATTTCATGCATGAAATATTTTTTCTTGTCCCAGGATTTATCATGGTTGTAGTTGCTACTAGATGAATACCTCATCTTCCAATATGATAACAATGGTAGCCATGTTCAAAATATACGTAGGAGCTGTAAAAATATAATTTTGAGACTGATGAAAATAGAAGGCTTTGTTTCAGAACACAGACGTTGCCTTGTTAGTTTTAGGTCTATCTTCCCCGCATCCAGCCAAATGATCATATTCATCATTGGATCTGACCATCCCTGATCCATTTCTTTAACATTACTTCACTTGGGAATTTAACAACAACCCTAGTAATCAATTTTCTAAACACTTAAGTACCAGTAATACTTCCAGTCATCAAGGGCTAATGCAAAGAGGAACATTTTAAGAAAATCAGATTGGAAACATTACAGTCAGGTATTTGCTGGGAATATAATGCAATTGCTAATATGATCCCAAACACTTGGGCGATTCCGAAGTGCGTTGACTAATCTTGGTGTGTCGATGTTCATTAAGAAGCATTCAGGAACTGAAAATGTCCTTAAAAAATTCAATGCTCAAATTACAACAGAAAATCTGAATAACTACTGTATATTTCGTGCTAAGATACCAGTAACTGGAAAGGAACCTACTATTTATTGTCCAATCTTATTAATATGCTGTATTTATAAAATCATGAAATGAATGACACTTGACAGATTCCTCTGATCTCTTGGTCCAATGATTAAAACAATGCTGTCAGATCTTTATTGTTGATTCAGATGCCAGAGAAGCACAGCTGAATGGCCTGTTCAACCAACGTCACACAGGCCAGGTTCTTACCTTTTTACCCACTGTTTGGAAAGGTATACATTTTTAAGTGTTATGTTTGGTACCACCCTTTCCGAAAGCTATCCTCAGGATGTGGGTGTACCTCATGGTAGTATATTCTCAGTCACCCTTTTCATCAAAAAAATTAACAACATAGTGAAATGACAAAGCCCAGGAACTGGCTGTTCAGTTAAGTCTAATATGTTCCTTGTGGTGGGGGGATCTACTATAGACCAAAGAGTGTGTATACTATTGAATGTTGCCAGCAGATATGTTTAGAGTTTCAAGATGACCAGCAGAAATGGGGTTCGAATTTGTGATGTAGCATTGACAGTATTTGATAAGGCTTTAAATCATCGTGACTGATTATCTTACTCAGCAAGGAAAGACAGGATATAACACGTGTGGCATAAGGTAAGAAGGGGGTGGGGGAAAAACACATAACTTAAGTAATTCTGCAAAAGTTGTATTCCAGTGCCTCATTTGCATGTCACGTTTCTGTTTTCTTTTATTTGCATGTCAGTTTTCTACCCTTTGCCATTCACATTTCACTATTCTATCTTCTGTCATTTTTTGCATCATTGTTATCTTCTGTCATGCCCCATCACGTTTCAGTCTTCTGTCATGCTCATAGCTTTTCTATCTTCTATCAATGTCACATATTTGTATACTGTCATTCCCATATCACTTTTCTATTGTGTGTCATTCACATGTCGCTTCTCTCTCCTCTGACATTCACATGTCAGTTTCCTGTAGCATACATTGTAGTATATACATTCAGTTGATGATGGCTGCAGGATGCATGACGCATCATCGAGGGGATCAGGCCATGTCATTAAGTTCACATGGATATTAGCAGTTGGTTATCAATGTAGCCTGTAGCGTACACATTCAGTTGTTAATGGGTGCACATCATATGACTGAGATGATCAAGCCAATCCATAAGTTCATTTGAATATTAGCAAGGTAATATTAGGATACCTATACCATCTTGAATGTTGACAAGGTCAAATTAGGGTACCTATACTGTCTTGAATATTTTCAAAGCCAAATTAGAATACCTATATCTACTTAAATAGTATCAGGGTCAAATTTGAGCACATAAATCTTTTGCTAAATGATGATTACATAAAGTCACAAAATCACGGTTTAAAACATAATATTTTATTTATAAAGTAAGGAATTTAATGTTTTTGCTGACTTGTAATTGCAGGTGATACCTCGGAGTGTCGTGGAAGATTTAAACAAGAAAGCAACTGTCCAAATAAAAGAAAGTGAAGAACTGGATCTGTTTATTAAATATCTGCATGAAACTGGCACATCTACTTCAGGCGAGATTATGAGACAGGTATCAGTTTTGTATGCTATTATTTACTTCAGATCCTAAGGCAGACCTGCAGTATTATTTAGTGTAATTCAGTATTTAGAAGCCATTACCTGAAAATGAATCATAATGTAATAAAGCACAATAAGTTTTGCTTCTCTTTTAATGGACAACATGGTTTGCACAGATTTATATAATTGCTCAATAATGAACTCAAAGTAATTTTGGCAGTTCTAATGAGTACATTAAAGCAGATATATATATATATATATATATATATATATATATATATATATATATATATGCCCGTGTGATACATTGTTGTTTACTTTCTTAAAAACGTAAGATAGAAACTAAATTTTTAAAAATATAATCAGCTTTGTTGACCTTCTGTCAGACTTTAACCAGGTACCTTATTATATAACACAAGAGTCATTACATAAAAGACCTTTTGAAATATTACTACTTTTCAGCATTGAAATATTGAGGGATAATATTGTGTCAGACCCAAAGTGGTTCATTGATGCCCCGAAGTCCCTCATTCATGCCCAGCCCACCCTACCAAATATCCCAACTGACAATGGCTCTGAATCTAGTAGCCCTGCCGCCAGTGCTGCTCACAATGATATCACACAGAAATGGTATGACTTCAAGAAGAAAGGACTCCTTACTTTAGAACTTGTTCGTTTGTACATTTTTTATTTTCTATTGTCTTTTCTTAAAATATCTATCCTTTTTGAAGTAGTTGAGAGGGAAATTTAAACTTTTAGCCAGTTTGTTCATGTTTTTAAATCGTTTTTATTACACCTCAGTATCTCAGACCATATTTCACAAACACTTAGGAAAATTACAAACGCCTTAACAAAAGTAACTCAACCATCCTAAAACATGATTATTATGACGTATTTCACATTTTTGAGTGACACATATTTTAGGATCTCTTGAAACATATTTCACCAACACAATGGAGATTCATATGCCGATGCATGTCAACAATGGTCAACAACAATGGGACAATGTGACAAATGTGATTAATGTATTTACTGTTGTTTCTCATACCTTATTTTAATGAACCCCTCTTTACCAACATTACAACTATTTGGTATATGGATATATCTCAAAGAAAGCAACTCATTCATTCCAGAACTTGGGTTTTTGTGACCTACTAGTAAGGTTGTGTGATTTTTGTAATTTACCTTCATGTTAATTGCACCCACATCATATATTGAAATTCAATTAATGAACTTGGTATATGTATGCATTTCATCAATACTTCCCAATGAAATCAACTTAGCTATACAATTACTACGTCACTGTGACCCATATTTTATGATTGAGTACATGTTTTTATTTTCATCTTATCGTCATTTTTTCTTCTATATCTTGGACCTAATTGTATCTACACATTGTATGTGGGTGTATTTCATGAAACGTAACTCAGTCATACCAAAACTAGATCAGCATTACCCATTTTTCATGCATGCACCACTTTTCTATTTATAGCTATTTGTATATTTGATCTGGTTTCACCTACACTCTTGAAAATAGGAATGTGATGTCATGTCAAAAGTGCGTCTTTGTGATTTAATTTGTGTGGATCTTGTAGCTGATACTAACCCTAAATCAAAAACCCAGCCATCATTGGTCATTCTTTGCAAAAATAAGTCTCCCCTTAAAATCTACAATCTTAGTATCATGAAAATTGAATTGTGTGCATAAGATTGTATGTGTGTCTAGCAGCAAAGATCATATTGTATATAAATGGACCAAACATCAGACACTATCGAATGGCATTGGTATCTCAATGAAAATCAAAACTATAAATTGAACTATATTATCATTTGTGAAAATGTATCAGCCATGTTTGGGACAGAAGTTAAGGATGAATCAATATTCAAGAAGGAATAAGTATCCTAATTTGACCTTGTCAACATTCAAGACGGTATAGGTACCCTAATATTACCTTGCTAATATTCAATTATGGGTTAAAATGATCACCTTGACAATCAATCATTTAGCATACAAAACATCATAAAATGTATAACTTGTGACATGTTTATATATATGGACAGGTCTAAAATCGGATCTCAATAATAAAGAGTTACACCAAAATAACCAGTCTTTCTTATCAAGACACCATCACGTACTGAATGTAGGTACCGGAAGCATTTTTAGTGAAAGTGATTATATTCATTTCATTGATGGTCAACAAAAATTAATATCCATAACCTGTCATCATCAGTGGCTCAAGAAAATGATAACACAATCATAACCTATTTACTGAAGTCAAATTGGAAATAAACTTAGTTGGAGAACTCTCATCTGTTCAAGGCTGGTTATCTGATTTTTTTTTCCAGATATTATCATAATGGTTATATATCACACACAAACATACATATATATTGGTATTTTTTGCATTGCTGGTTTTAATGGTTTAATAAATATAAATTATATTCTCAATGAAATTAAATAATTAAATGTAACATTTACACTTCCAAATCTATGGGAATAAATCTGGCTTTGATGCTTTGAATAAAAATTTTCAAAAGTATCTCATCATCAAAATTTCCCTATTTAATATAAAGTCGGTTTCTTTTAATTTACAGATGCTATCTGGACAAAGCAGAATCATACAGAACTGAATGCAAATAAAGACAACATTTTGATGAGAATGGAGCAGTTAAACATATTTTCCAAGCCAAGGTCATTTAATGAGATGGGAGAGAAGGTCAGTTAATTATGAAGGTTCCATGTTTTCTTCTCCTTTTGCATTAGTTGCAGATTTCTGTGCAAAAGCACAAAATTAATTTGAGAATAGTTCACTGTGACCTATTTTGTTATGTTTAGGTGACTTTGGTGAAAATTCTTAAAATCATGTACTTTATATTCATTTTAAAGAATTATAGCATCCTCAAATTTTGTCTTTGTACCTTGTATTACTACACGTTTACTTTTATTTGCACGGGTTTATGTTCCTTAAATTGTCTGAATTGAATTTGCAGTTGAAGACAATATCTTGTAAGTGGTATTATGTAGTATAGCTATTGCTGCTGTGACATTAAACCCAGACTTACATACATACAGACATACATACATACATACATACATACATACATACATACATACATACATACATACATACATGTTGTAAAATGAACTATTACCTATTAGAAACATGTTACTTTGATGTATTCTTGTATTTCATGGACTGCTGTGTTTTTAGCCCGTAGGGAGTTCATGCTTGAAAGCCTTTTCCATGGTCTCTACTGCCTGTTACAAGGATAGATTTGTATTCCTAACACTATTTTATGGTAAGCACTACTGGTCTTTTGAGCCCTTAAAGGCCAGGAAAGATATATATATATATATATATATATATATATATATATATATATATATATATATATATATATATATATATATATAAGGATATAACTC
Source organism: Sinohyriopsis cumingii (assembly GCA_028554795.2). Classification (NCBI taxonomy): domain Eukaryota; kingdom Metazoa; phylum Mollusca; class Bivalvia; order Unionida; family Unionidae; genus Sinohyriopsis; species Sinohyriopsis cumingii. The sequence goes on along the minus strand of CM068837.1, from coordinate 110,756,720 downwards.
AAATTCTGATCAGATAAGTAAATAATTGAAGTGTCAGCATCTATGTCTATGGTCTTAAAGCTTCTATGTATCACGTGAATAAATACAAAATCATTTGAAAACAAAATGCTGATCAGATGTCTTTCTTTAACTATTTTTTTCAAAATATTTGATGAAGTTTATTTTATGAATAAAGGAACCTGATTATAAACACCTCAAAGTTTTTTTCATTTCTTTGATTCAGTATAAAGAGGACATTTTTTCCAAGGATTACACCGAATATATTTCATCGTGTGGTACCAAGAACATGATATTTTAATGAGTGGTACCACAAGATGAAATATACCCACTATTAACTTTGGAAAAGAAAATTTTCTTTTTTATTATATACTACATTTGCTCCAGAATTGAAGTTTAGAAAAGTAAACTCGCTCTTGGGTACAAGACACTAACCCCCACCTCCTTTTCACAGCCTAAGCTTCAAGTATACATCACTTAAGATACTGGTAGGATTGGACTAACCTACTCTCAAAGTAAATTACATTTTTGTCATTTTATATACTATTTGACCCTATCGGAAAACATATCATGTCTGATTCAACAGTGCGTCACTTCAGGATTGGTATTGTTGTCAGGAAATCAAAAGGAAATAGCTTTAGAGATACATGAACAGCAACTGATCAAATTACTTAACAAATATTAATTTCCATGTCTGAATTGTAAGGCAGTTTCTATTCATTTGTTCTAGCTCATAAAGTAATCATTTTGTTGTTGCAGGTACAACTTTTATGGGCACACATAATTGAAAAATGCATGGAATGATGGGAAATTATATATATTTACATGTGAAAATATTAAGATATATTTCTCACATGTAAAAATATAGGAATGAAAAATTACAAAAAGTATTTTGCAAATAAGTCTCTATATTTCACAATTAAGTATGTAATACAATATATAGCATTATCTCTAGACACTCAGTTTATTCAATAATTTCATTCTGTATATATATATATATATATATATATATATATATATATATATATATATATATATATATATCATTACCTGATATCTCTAGACAATCTGTGTACTGAACAATTTGATTCTGTATTATATAGCATTACATGAAACCTCTTGACAATCTGTGTGCTCGATAATTTGATTCTGTTTTATATCATTACATGAAACCTCTAGACAAACTGTGCGCTCAATAATGTTGATTATATATTATATAGCATTATCTGAACCCTCTAGACAATCTGTGTACTCAGTAATTTGATTCTGTATTATATAGCATTACATGAAACCTCTAGACAATCTCTGTACTCAGTAATTTGAGTCTGTATATGAAATCTCTAGAAACTCTGTGTACTCAGTAATTTGATTATGTATATGAAATCTCTAGATAATCTGTGTACTCAGTAATTTGATTCTGTATATGAAATCTCTAAACAATCTGTGTACTCAATAATTTGATTCTGTTTATATAGAATTACATGAAACCTAGACAATCTGTGTAGTGAATAATTTAATTCTGTATATATATCATTACATAAAACCTCTAGACAATCTGTGTACTTAGTAATTTGATTCTGTGTTATATAGCATTGCATGAAGCCTCTAGACAATATGTATGCTTAGTAATTTGAATCTGTGTTATATAGCATTGCATGAAACCTCTAGACAATCTGTGTACTGAATAATTTGATTCTGGATATGAAATCCTTAGCCAATCTCTGTAATGAATAATCTAATTAGGTATTATATAGCATTACATGAAATCTCTAGATAATCTGTGTACTGAATAATTTGATGCTGTATTATATCGTATTACATGAAATCTCTAGACAATCTCTGTAGTGAATAATCTGATTGTGTATATATAGCATTATACAAAATCTCTAGACAGTCTGTGTACTCAGCAATTTGATTCTTTATTATATAGCATTACATAAAACCTCTAGACAATCTGTGTGCACAGTAATTTAGTTCTGTATTATGTAGCATTGCATGAAACCTCTAGACAATCTGTGTACTCAGTAATTTGATTCTGTATTATGTAGCATTAGATGAAACCTCTAGATAATATCTGTACTCAGTAATCTGATTCTGTATATGAAATGTCTATACAATGTGTGTACTCAGTAATTTGCTTCTGTATATGAAATCTCTAGACACTTTGTGTACTCAGTAATTTGATTATGTATTATATAACATTACATGAAACATCTCGACAATCTCTGTACTGAATAATCTGATTCTGTATATATATAGCATTACATGAAATCTCTAGAAAATCTGTTTACTCAGCAATTTGAGGCTGTATTATATAGTATTACATGAAACCTCAAGACAATCTGTGTACTGAATAATGTGATACTGCATATGAAATCTCTAAACATTCGGTGTACTCAGTAATTTGATGCTGTATTATATAGCATTGCATGAAATTTCTAGACAATATGTGTACTCAGGAATTCGATTCTGTATTATATAGCATTGCATGAAACCTGTAGACAATATATGTACTTAATAATCTGATTCTGTATTATATAGCATTACTGGAAACCCCTAGACAATCTGTGTACTCAGTAATTTGATGCTGTATTATATAGCATTGCATGAAACTTCTAGACAATCTCTGTACTGAATAATTTGATTCTGGATATATAGCATTACATGAAACCTCTAGACAATATGTTTGCTCAGTAATTTGATTCTGTATTACATAGCATTACATGAAACCTGTAGACAATCTGTGTACTCATTAATTTGATGCTGTATTATATAGCATTGCACGAAACGTCTAGACAATCTGTGTACTGAATAATGGTATTATGTATATGGAATCTCTAGAGAATTTTTGTACTCAGTAATTTGATTCTGCATTATATAGCATTACCTGAAACCTCTAGACAAACTGTTTACTCAGTAATTTGATGCCGTATTTTATAGCATTGCATGAAACCTCAAGAGTGTAATGAATAATGTGATTCTGTATATAAAATCTCCAAACAGTCAGTGTACTCAGTAATTTGATGTTGTATTATCTAGCATTCCATGGAACCTCTAGATAATCTGTATCCTGAATAATTTGAATCTGTATAGGAACCCTTTTGACAATCTCTGTACTGAATAATCTGATTCTGTATTATACAGCATTACATTAAATCTCTAGACAATCTGTGTACTCAGCAATTTGATTCTGCATTATATAGCATTACATGAAACCTCTAGACAATCAGTGTACAGAATAATTTGATTCTGGATATGAAATTTCTAAACCAGCTCTGTACTGAATAATTGCTTCTGTATATATAGCATTGCATGAAACCTCTAGCCAATCTGTGTACTCAGTAATTTCATTCTGTATTATATAGCATTGCATGAAATATCTAGACAATGTTTGTACTGAATAATCCGATTCTGTATATATAGCATTACACAAAATCTCTAGACAAACTGTGTACTAAGTAATTTGATTCTGTATTAGATAGCATTACGTCAAACCTCTAGACAATCTGTGTACTGAATAATGTGATTCTGTATATGAAATATCTAGACAATCTGTGTACACAGTAATTTGATTCTGTATTATATACGATTGCATGAAAAATCTAGACAATCTCAGTACTGAATAATTTGATTCTGCATCTATAGCATTGCATGAAACCTCTAGACAATCTGTGTACTGAATAATTTGATGCTGTATTATATAGCATTACATGAAATCTCTAGACAATCTCTGTAGTGAATAATCTGATTCTGTATATATATAGCATTACACAAAATCTCTACACATCTTGTGTACTCCGTTTATTGATTCTTTATTATGTATCATTACATAAACCTCTAGACAATCTGTGTACACAGTAATTTAGTTCTGTATTAGATAGCATTCCATGAAACCTCTAGACAATATGTGTACTCAGTAATTTGATTCTGTATTATATAGCATTACATGAAACCTCTAGACAATCTGAATACTCAGTAATTTGATTCTATACTATATAGTATTGCATGAAACCTATAGAAAATCTGTGTACTGAATAATGTGATTCTTTATATGAAATACCTAGACAATCTGTGTATTCAGTAATTTGATTCGGTATTATATAGCATTGCATGAAACCTCTAGACATTCTCTGTACTGAATAACCTGATTATGTATATATAGCATTACATGAAACCTCTTGACAATCTGTGTTCTCAGTAATTTGATTCTGTATTATATAGCATTACATGAAACCACTAGACAATCTTTGTGCTCAGTAATTTGATTCTGTATTATATAGCATTGCATGAAACCTCTAGAGTGTATTCAATAATATGATTCTGTATATGAAATCATAAGACAATCTGTGTTGTCAATAATTTGATGCTGTATTATATAGCGTTGCATGAAACTTCTAGACAATATGTGTACTCATTAATTCGATTCTGTATTATATAGCATTGCATGAAATCTCTAGACAATATATGTTCTTGATAATATTATTCTGTATATATACCATTACATAAAATTTCTAGACAATCTGTTTACCTAGAAATTTGATTCTGTATTATATAGCATTACAGGAAACCTCTAGACAATCTGTGTACTGAATAATCGTATTATGTCTATGAAATCTCTACACAATCTTTGTACTCAGTAATTTGATTCTGTAGTATATAGCATTGCATGAATCCTCTAGAGTGTAGTGAATAATGTGATTCTGTATATGAAATCTCCAGACGATCTGTGTACTCAGTAATTTGATGCTGTAATAAATAGCATAGCAAGAAACCTCTAGACAATATTTGTACTCAGTAATTCGATTCTGTATTACATAGCATATATGAAATCTCTAGACAATCTGTTTCCTCAGCAATTTGATTCTGTATTATAAAGCATTGCATGCAACCTCTAGACACTCTCTGTACTGAATAATTTGATTCTGTATATATAGCATTGCATGAAACCTCTAGATAATCTGTGTACTATCAATTTTATTCTGTATTATATAGCATTGCATGAAACCTCTAGACAATCTCTGTACTGAATAATCTGATTCTGTATATATAGCATAACATGAAACCTCTAGACAATCTGTGTCCTGAATAATGGTATTATGTATATGAAATCTCTAGACAATCTCTGTACTCAGTAAATTGATTCTGTATTATATAGCATTACCTGAAACCTCTAGACAAACTGTGTACTCAGTAATTTGATGCCGTATTATACAGCATTGCATGAAACCTCTAGAGTGTACTGAATAATGTGATTCTGTGTATGAAATCTCTAGACAATCAGTGTACTCAGTAATGTGATACTGTATTATATAGCACTGCTTGAAACCACTAGACAAGCTGTATACTGAATAATTTGATTCTGTATTGGAACCCAATTGACAATTTATTTACTTAATAATCTGATTCTGTATTATATAGCATTACATGAAATCTCTAGACAATCTGGGTACTCAGTAATTTGGTTCTGTAGTATATAGCATTGCATCAAAACATCTAGACAATCGGTGTACTGAATAATTTGATTCTTGATATGAAATCTCTAGACATTCTCTGTACTGAATAACTGATTCTGTATAAACTGCATGGCTTGAAAAATCTAGACAGTCTGTGTACTCAGTAATTGCATTCTGTATTATATAGCAGTGCATGAAATCTCTTGACAATCTCTGTACTGAATACTCCGATTCTGTATATATAGCATTACACAAAATATGTAGACAAACAGTGTACTAAGTAATTTGATTCTTTATTATATATCATAACATAAAACCTCTGGATAATCTGTGTACACATTAATTTAGGGCGTGTTATATAGCATTGCATGAATCTTCTAGACAATATGTGCACTCAGTAATTTGATTTTGTATTATATAGCATTACATGAAACCTCTAGACAATCTGTGTACTCAGTACTTTGATGCTGTATTATTTAGCAATTCATGAAACCTTTAGACAATCTGTGTACTGAATAATGTGATTCTGTATCTGAAATATCTAGACAATTTTTGTACTCAGTAATTTGATTCTGTACTATATAGCATTCCATGAAAAATCAAGACAATCTCTGCACTGAATAATTTGATTCTGTATCTATAGCATTGCATGAAACCTCTAGACAATCCGTGTACTCAGTAATTTGATTCTGTATTATATAGCATTGCATGAAACCTCTTGACAGTCTCTGTACTGAATACTCTGATTCTGTATATATAACATTACATGAAATCTCTAGTTAATCTCTGTACTGAAAAATCTGATTCTGTACATATAGCTTTACACAAAATCTCTAGACAATCTGTATACTCAGGAATTTGATTCTTTGTCATATATTAATTATTATATAAAACCTTTAGACCATCTGTGTACACAGTCATTTAGTCCTGTATTATATAGCATTGCATGAAACCTCTAGACAATATGTGTACTCAGTAATTTGATTCTGTATTATATAGCATTATATAGCATTGCATGAAACCTCTAGACACTCTCTGTACTAAATAGTCTGATTCAGTACTTATAGCATTACATGAAACCTCTAGACAATATGTGTACTCACTAATGTGATGCTGTATTATATAGCATTGCATGAAACCTCTAACAATCTGTTTACTGAATAATGTGATTATGTATATGAATTGTCTAGACAATATTTGCACTCAGTAATTTGATTCTGTATTATATAGCATTACATAAAACCTCTAGACAATCTGTGTACTCAGTAATCTGATGCTGTATTATATAGCATTACATGAAACCTCTAGACACTACGTGTACTCAGTAATTTGATTCTGTATTATATAGCATTGCATGAATCCTCTAGACAATCTCTGTAATGAATAATTTGATTCTGTATATATAGCATTACATGAAATCTCTAGAAAATCTGTGCATTCAGTAATTGAATGTTGTATTACACTGGTCAACAGTGAAATCATTACTGACTTGAAAAGGCCCTAATCTGTAGTATTTTGGTGTGCCGAACACGAATATAACCGTGAAAAATTTGTATTGGCTCTCGTTTTGAAGATATTCATATACCTCATTTTCTATGTTTCACTGTGTAAATTTATCCAGTAGGACTGCAGCAACATCCGGAATAATGATGTAACATTGCATAATACCATCATGCTCACATCATCCACAGTTGATTGCATCATTTTCTGATGCAATGCAATACTAATGCTATGCGGCTGCTGAAGTAAGTTGACGTCAGCAGTGTACTATACATGTGTAGGCCTATTATACTAATGCCAGGCGGCTGCTGAAGCTGACGTAAGCAGTGTACTATATAAAGCCCAATCAGATAGGTTCAGCATTTAAAATATTTTAGACGTTGTGCGAGACAGTTCAAGCTACTGTTACATAAAACTTATTATTTTATCCATTTACGTACAATAAAGAACAGTAATGCCTCGAAAGTGTGTTAATACCGCGGACAATTTTTGCTATATTTGTGGGGAAGTGACATTTGCCAACCAGAAGAAAAGTATCAATTCTCAAGTGAAGAAGGCATATCATCTTTACTTCGGATGCAAGGTTGGTGACCAAGACAAGCCTTGGGCTCCGCATATATGCTGTGCTACATGTACAACACAGCTTTCACAGTGGTTGAATTGCAAAAGGTCATCAATGCCGTTTGCAGTCCCAATGGTGTGGAGAGAGCCAAGCAACCACCTAAATGACTGTTACTTCTGCTTGGTTCCTCCTCTTTCCGGCGGAATAACGAAGCGAAAGAAGTCGAGAATAGTCTACCCAAACATTCCGTCTGCATTGAGACCAGTTCCACATGGTGAGGGACTTCCTATTCCAGAACCTCCAGCAGAATATTCTCTTGATTCATCTGACGAAGACAAAGGTGAGTCGACCTGTTCTTCTCCTGGTCCATCAGCATGCAGTGATCCAGATTTTCACTGTGGTGCATCATCAACCCCACACAGAATAACACAGGAAGAACTAAATGACCTGATTCGTGATTTGGACTTATCAAAGAACAAGGCAGAATTGCTAGGATCAAGACTCCAACAATGGAATCTTCTAGAAGAAGATGTCACAATTACTGCATATCGAAAGCGCCACCAGCAATTGGAGCCTTTCTTCAGAAAGGAAAGTAATCTGATATTCTGTTTCGATATTGAGGGCCTCATGAATGCTTTAAAAATCACTCATGACCCACAAGAATGGAGACTATTTGTGGACTCTTCGAAACTGAGTCTCAAGGCTGTGCTTTTGCACAATGGAAACATTCTTCCATCTATTCCAGTAGCGTATGCTGTCCACATGAAAGAGACATACGATAACTTAAGGCAGCTACTGAATTCCATTGAGTATAACAAGTACAGCTGGCACCTCTGTGGTGATTTGAAGGTAGTTGCCCTTTGAATGGGACTGCAGCAAGGATATACAAAATACATGTGTTTCTTATGCGAGTGGGATAGCCGAGCAAGGGAAATGCACTACATGAGGAAGGAATGGACTCACAGGCAGAATGTAGCCATTGGAGAGAAGAATATCCAACACCCAGCTCTGGTTGAGGCTCAGAAAATCTTGCTACCACCCCTTCACATCAAACTAGGTTTGATGAAGAACTTCGTGAAAGCCATTGACCGGACTTTGCCAGCATTCCGATACCTGCATGAAAAATTCCCTCGACTCAGCGAAGCAAAGATTAAAGAGGGAGCTTTTGTGGGTCCTCAGATTCGAGAGCTTTTCAAAGATGACCGGTTCAACAACTTGCTGGAAGGTGACGCGAAACAAGCATGGAATGCTTTTCGCCTAGTTTATACAAACTTCCTCGGAAATGTTAGGGCAGAAAACTATAAGGAACTAGTAGAAGACATGTTGATGAAGTATAAGAAACTTGGCTGCAATATGTCTCTAAAGATTCACTTCCTTCATTCCCATTTGGATTTCTTTCCTAGTAACTGTGGTATTGTTAATGATGAACACGGCGAACGTTTTCATCAAGATATCGCAACAATGGAACAAAGATACCAGGGAAAATGGTCCACAACAATGCTGGCTGACTACTGCTGGACACTCCTCAGAGATGCTCCCGAACAGCTGTACAGGAGACAGGCGAAGAAATCTAAGATGTAGTCAATGACTTGATTTTTTATAGGTAGGCTATTACAGTTGACCTTTTACTATTGGAATGCATTTCGTTATGTAAACATTAATTTCTTGCAGATTACAAAAAAACTAGAGCCAATTTTGCAATTTGACTGTCATATTCGTGTTCAGCACATAAAAATTGATAAGAATTGACTAATTTTATTTCAGTAACATGACTTTTGTAAAAATTTGTTGTCCAGTGTTATATAGCATTACATGAAACCTCTAGACAATCTGTGTACTCAGTAATTTGATTCTGTATTATATAGCATTACAAGAATCCTCTAGACAATCTGTGTACTCAGTAATTTGATGCTGTATTATATAGCATTGCATGAAACGTCTAGACAATCTCTGTGCTGAATAATGTGATTCTGTATATATAACATTATATGAAACCTCTAGACAATCGGTGTACTCAGTAACATGATGCTTATTATATAGCATTGTATGAAACCTCTAGACAATCTCTGAACTGAATAATTTGATTCTGTATATATAGCTTTATATGAACCCTCTATAGAATCTGTGTACTCAGTAATTTGATTTGTTAAAGTAATTAAGCTTGGCAAGAATTTTATATATAATGTTAAATGCATATTCATGGATTAATTCCACTATCAGATTCACATATTTTAGTAAAGAAATTAGTACATCAAAATGACATAGATCAGTAATGTTATATAAATAAAGAGCAGGTATGGAAAGAAATTGAGTGCCAGCTGACACAGTACCCCCCCCCCCCCCACACACACACACACAGAGACATAAATGACATACAGCAAGCAACACTGACATTAAAGAACTTAAATATCCGAAAACATCTGATTTGGAGAAAATTCTTTTCAGACACCAAAATTTAACACAAAGCAGTCTGGCATGAAAGGTTTTCTAATTTGTTTAAAATATGCTGATATTTTGTTAAATGTGGCATCTGTTACATTTTTTAAAAGACATCTTAACGAAAACTAATTTGACCCAATGGAACATGAAGTGTTCTGGTCTTTTGAGCCTCCAGTTTTGTAGTAATGATGCCAATCCATCATTAATTTCATAACAAAAAAGAGGGAGATCTATCCTCAACAGCAAGATAAACATTTGGCCTGAAAGCATCAGGCAGAAAGGGCTTTCATATATGTGCTATTGATGCATACTGACAATTTAACATGGCTGTCTTAAATTCTTATATAAAACTTGACAGAATTTTAACAGAAAGAACACTGGCATAAGGGACTTTGATGTTTGTACAGAAAGAAGCCATTCGGATGTCAAATATAGCTACCGTTCTTAAAACTGTTAATAACTTTATACAGCATCAGGTCCACAGACTTGACTAAATTTGATAAAACGTTACAAATTTGCCATACACTGACTGAAACTTCTAATGAGAGTAAAACCTTCAGGTAACCTGTTCTCAAAAGTTCTCAAAGGATGCCAATCTGCTTTCAAATACTGTCTTTCAATGTCACGGAAAGTAACAAATACTGTTTCTAAAAATAAAAGAACTGGAACAGCGTCTTGTAAATCATTACTGAAGAGACTGTATTCAAATTAGACAAAACATCATGGAATGATGACAATTCATATTTTACATATGATGCCTAACTGATCATGGCATGATGATAATTCATATTTTTACAAATGATGCCTAAGTGATCATGGCATGGTGATTATTCAGATTTTACAAATGATGCATAGCTGATCATGGCATGATGATAATTCAGATTTTACAAATGATGCCTAACTGGTCATGGCATGGTGATTATTAAGATTTTACAGATTACATTGTGGCATGATGATGAAAATCTGTCAGTTATTTATTCTCAATTTTAAACAGATATATTGATCCATATTGGATGTAGAGCATATAATTAGTGCATCCAATAAAAATCTTTATATTTCCAATTATTGTCGCTACTAGAGAGCGCGGATCTGAACAGATGATTTATATTCTCCGATACGGAGCTTGTTTTGTGGTCAGGATGGTTAAAGTGGTTATATTGTTGTGCCTCCTTATTTTGGATATCTCTGAGGTGTTCTTTTATTTTCACTTTAAATTCTATTTTAGTCTCACATACATAAAATGTTTGCTGCAGGCATGGCAGGTGAGGAAGTAAATAACATTTTGTGTTGTATAGTACAATGATCTCTTGACTTGGAAGAATATTTGAGGATTGTAAATGTGCTTCCAAGCATCTTAGATTTACCCAGTATCTTCAAAAAGGCGCATTGAATGGTCTTATGAGGTAGTATTTTGTTTCCAAATGATTTACCTGTGAAATCTGGCTGTTTTCTTGGAACCCTGACTCTTATTAAATGATTGTTTGATTTGAAACCATATCTGACAGAATGACAATCGGCTGGAAAGATACGATAACACAGTAGAAAAAGTAATTATCCTGTCATATGTAAAGAAAGAATGTAGAAGGCTTTAAGTCTGCAGCAAATATACAAATGATGCTCATCCACCGTTAATTGTGACTCCCATAAACATAAATAGAAAACTATAAATGATTTCTCCAAGGATTCATTGACTGAAAGTACTTAACCAAACTATGCATCAAGCATGTTGAGACTAAATGTTTTTCTTTATATGTATGCATATTAAATACTTTCAGGTAGAGGACTGCTTTCTTACACCTTGCATGCTTCGTCAAGAATCTCCAACAGAGGTTATCTCCCATGATCAAGATCCCTGTAGGGTGAGCACAGCAGAGATGTGCTGCATATTTACAGGGAAGTACTTGCCAACTCCTATTTTTCACAGGCTTCTTACTGCCTGTGTAGCTCGCTGGCCAGTCGCCAAGAAGAAGACATCAGAAAATCTCTGTGGCTACTGTGTTTTTGACTTAGACCTTTTCCATAGATTAACAGTGTACGTTAAGAGACATGTTGTTTCTGCAAGAATAACAAGGCTGGTGATTGATGAAATCAAGACCCCTGATGCAAAGCTGAGCAGCAGAGTTAGAAGGTTCGTTACTCTGAACCTCTCCAAGATTACATCTTACCTGGGCCAGAACATGCAATATCAGTTGCAGGCATCATTTCAGACATGACATGCAGATGAAGTAAGTTGCTTTTGGCACAGCTTAGTGGATGGGAAAAATATCTTATTATTGCCTTCTCCATGGATATTGTTCTCCTTTAACATTGTCTAGTTTGGTGTTTAAATTGCTTGATCAGTAGATAAGGTCCTCATATCCCACCAGAAAACGTAGGAGAATGGTTCCCAAGTGAAATGGAAATAATTATATATATATATATATATATGTGTGTGTGTGTGTGTGTGTGTGTGTGTGTGTGTGTTACATCACATAATGACACGTGACAAGTGTGCACATATCAATATTTGGGCATACATACCTGAGTATACGTGGAATGTGTACTGTCCTAAATATATTCCTGCAGTTTTGCGGTTTGAATTTGATAGCATATCATGTTATGTACTAAAAGATTATTTAATCACTGTGATTGGAAGATCGATATACAGTAAAGCAGTTTTTGGTTGGAAGAATGTAAAAATGTTTATTTGTGCTTGAATAATATTTATATGAGGGAATGATCTGACAAGTGTTAAACCATATAGCCTATATCTTATAGGAGAGAAGGAAAATTATAATATTTTTTTATTTATTTGATTAAATAGAAGGAATACACACACAGAGATTAAAATGACTGTTTATAATGTGACTTTGGACCTGGGTCGGGGAATGTCACTAAATAATAAACTAGACAATAAAGGTCGATTTGAAAACATTTTGCCATCATTGTCCTGAAATTCTTTCAAAGACATTCAATGAATATTTTCTTCTGAAAATGTCATACTCATTTGAGCTTTAATGCAAGCAATATCACAATTATTAAATGGCATTTGCCTATGTTTCATTTGTGGAGTTCGGAGTAAATGCCAATAAAGCTGATAATTAGGATTGCCTGAAAGGTGCCAACTTTAGTTTGGTCGCCAATTAGGGAGGTACTCCTACATATAAAAATTATTTCATGGAACTGTAATGCTTTTCTTCGTGAGGACATATATTGGTTAAGTATCACTCTTGATTCAGGGATAATAAAATCACATAACCCAACATTCCAGACTATTTAATTTCAATGTCCAGCAAGTAAACGTTTCCAAATTAACGAGTCTATAACATGTGTTATATTTTTCTGTTGTAGAAAAGGGACACGTTTTTATTTTCGTGCTCTAATCATTGTGTCTACCTCTGTCTGAACATTCATGCACATGGGGTGCACAAAACACTTGATTCTACCCCTTTCTATGTAAAATTTACATCTTGTTTCACACCTACCAGATGTCATTGATAATTGCTCCATGTACGCACTTTTAATTACTGCTTGGCTGCATTTTGGGTTAAGCTACCAAGTTATTAAGAAGTCAAAACATGCTAATCATAGGTCACCACTCCGGTGGCCTAGTGGTTAGAGCGTACGCACAGGCCTAATATTTAGTGTCTAAATTATACATGCTTTATTAGTGACTGTTAATATATTTTATTGACTTTTGACATGGAAACCTTGATAGGAAACAGCCTGACTTTCCATGTATCATCTAAAGCTACTTACACCTGATCCAGAACCTAGTGACTTGTTGATATGAAACATATATCCTACTTTTCACCCTGAGTAAATGCTAGCAATCATATGCTTTTTTTTCATGTTTGACTCATCAGAGGTTACTATCCTTGTGGTAGATGAATGTCTGGCTGGATCCATTGCACCAGCAGAAATACCCTTGGAATTCATGATCTATGCCAAGAGTCATTACTGTATGTGGAATAATTAGAACCCATCATCATGCATGCCAGGAGACACTACGGTATGTGGCCATAATTAGGACCCAGCACCGTGCACAACCCAATCCCATGACAAGACTTACTACTGTATGTGGCTATAATTAGAACCTGCACCATGTATAACCCAATCCCATGCCAAGACTTACTACTGTATGTTGGCATAATTCAAACATGGCATCAAGATGTGTGAACCCTGTAGGATAATTTGAGAATTGAGAATTAATCTTACATGGTCATATGTGTTGTCGTTTTAGTTTGTAAGCAGAAACACCAAACAACAGTTACTATGTTTACTATGGAGTCAGATGAGTTTTCATTTGGATGTGTAAGAAAAAAACACAAAACATGGAGCAAGTCATATTAGTTGTGATTCGGATGTGTAAGCAAAAACAAAAAACGGTTATAGTGTTGACTATGGATATACCGGTAGTTCTTGCTTTTTATCCGTATAATTGGTGGTGCTTTAATTACAGAAAATGTTAAAACTTCCTTTCAAAATATTAAGGAATGTAGATTGAACAATTTATCAGTTGTAAATATCAGAGCATTTTATATTTATGAGGCATAAAACCCTCTAAACATCTTTGTGCCAACTGCTGTAGTTGCACAACATGGATCCTGTGATATAACTTGCTTCCCAGCACAATTACTCCTGTAATAATCACATTTAGATGTACATGATAATAATTATGGACAGATGACACCTTTTACAACCAGAAAACTTTGGACAGGCTTTAAATGAAACTAGTTCAAAGCATATATGCTGACCTGAATTTAACAGCGTGAAATCAACCTTCAAAAGAAAGTTGAGTTAATAATTTCACCTGCGAGAGTTACTTCATTGTACATATTTATAGACCCAGAATAGCCTATGAGACAGTCTTCATCTTAATATTTGTGTTAAAGCGTATTTGTATAGTTAGACATGTAGTTACACTGTATATTGTATCTCTACAGTGATACATTTATTTAGACTTGAAATTGTAGTTCTACTGTATATTGTATAACAACAATGATATATTTATTTAGACTTGTAATTGCAGTTGTGCATGTACTATATATTGTATTAATACAATGATACATATATTTACACTTATGATGGCAGCTACACTGTATATTGTATCACTGCAATGGTAGATATATTCAATACTTACAGCTTAGAGTTTATGTTTGCTGTTCAGAAACCGCTCCGGTGGCCTAGTGGTTAGAGCGTCCGCCTCGGATGCGGGAGGTCGTGGGTTCAATCCCCGGCCGAGTCATACCAAAGACTTACAAAAACGGTACTAGCAGCTGCCTCGCTTGGCGCTCAGCATTAAGAGGTTAGTGTTATGACTGGTTGGCCTGGTGTCAGGATAATGTGACTGGGTGGGACATCATGCTACATGTATGCGGCATGATGCCCAACTGCTAGACATCACTATAAACTGCCACATTGCAGACATCGTAGCGATATGACTGAAAAATTGTTAAAGCTACGTTAAAAAAAAATCCAAATCTAAATGCTCTTCAGTAGAGGAAAACCTAAAACCTATAAGCCAAAATGAAAACCAAATAGAATTTCTCTGTGGAAAGTATAGATTACTTTGTTTCAAACAGCCTAAGTAAATTTCTTTGATTAAATTGCTAATTTCTTTATCAGATACATTATCTGTTTTACATAAAGTTAAGCAATTACTTCTGCTACCTCCTAAATGCAGCCCGTCCCATAGACTTGAGAACTATATCTATTGTGTGCACTAAGGGAAGCAAGTCTAACATATTATTTCCCCTTAGCCCACTAGGTTGATCTATGTATGCTGGTCATTATTCAGTTTTAAAGTTTGCAGCAAACAGTCAACAAGTTTCTAAGCAATCCATTAGTCTTAATGTTGGTACAGTAAGTCAAAGAATCATACTATGTAGTATATTTTGGTGAAATTTAAGATATATTTTGTGTTCATTTGTTATTGTTTCATCATACATGTTTAGATTAGTAATCCTTTTTAAAGCTGCTTAGTAATGCAATGAAAGTAGTGAATAGGGATACCCTAGCCTCAATGGAAATTAACAGTACAGGACCCCTTGGGACAATCTAGCCTCAATGGAAATTTAACATGGGGAAAAATCATGGGACAATCTAGCTTCAAGGGGAATTTAACATGGGGAAAAGTCTTGGGACACTCTAGCCTCAAGGGAAATTAACATGGGAATAGATTTTGGGACTGTATAGCCTCAAGGGGAAATCAACATGGGGAATAGATTTTGGGACTGTATATCCTCAAGGGGAAATGAACATGGGAAAAAGATTTTGGGACTGTCTAGCCTCAAGGGAATTGAACATGGGAATAGATAGTGGGACTGTATAGCCTCAAGGGGAAATTAACATGGGAAATGAAATAGGGTCGGGACCCTATTTTAATACGGTCCCGACCTGATGGGTCTATGGAAATGGAACAGGGGAGAGGGATATAAAACACACACACACACACACACACACGAATTTGACATGGTGGGCCTGTATAGGGACAAAGATGGTAGAGGGCCAAACACAACAGAGACAGAGACAGACATACACTAGTACAAGCGTGAGATTTATATACATAGCATTACCAAGACCTGAAATCTTGCTGGGGTGTTCAAGAATTTGCATAATTGTAATGATGCTATAAATAGCTGTAATCAAGGAAATGCTCAACGACAAAATGGATGTGACTAAAAGTAACGCTAAAATGACGACATTGTCCCAGAATTTAAAGGAAAATAAACATATCCCCGAAAATTAAGTTACAATGGTTTAGACTAAAATGGATAAAATTAGTAACTACTTACAATATCAACTTGTGTGACGATCGTGGATAAACACCCATGTATCTATTTATAGCTATAATCAGCTAAAATTCGTATGAAATCCCACTATCTATTTATACTACAACTTGTGGGTTATTCCTTTGGAAAACCCCACTATCATTTTATAGCCTCAGCTTGAGTGACGTTCCTGTTTATGAACTCTAGTACATATCTATAGCTACAACCTGTGGAAATCCCCAAGTCCATATTTATAGTCTCGAAATTTCGAGCCTCAGTGACGTCACTGTACTGAACACTAGGGGATAAATGTCAACAGTGTTGCAAGTGGCTGACCTGAATACACGCTACTGCATGTAGGTAGGTAGAGTGTATCTGATAGGGATAAAGTGAGTTTTATAGGGACAAACAGAGACCAGTACACACACACACACACACACACACACACACACACACACACACACACACACACACACAACGTACGCGCGCAGACATACGCGCACACACACACATACACACACACACAGAGGGAAGAGGAAAAAACAAACCACAAATATACTATCAACACAGAAGGGAGATAATACAAACCCCAAATAAACTATCCACACAAACGTACGCGAACGCATGCAAACCCCAAATATATTATCCACACAAACGTACGCAAACGCACACAAACCCCAAATATACTAACCATCCAAATGTACGCGAACGCATACAAACCCCAAATGTCTTGGCATCCGTCCGTCTACGGGAGACGATGGTGTAGCTCCAAAGTACGCTTTTGCTTATCCTTTTTTTTAGCTCTCTTTTCAGCTTGTTTTATTCTTCTCTTTTCCACTGCGTTTTGAACTCCCTGCCTGACAGCTAGACGCTAGCTGGAACGGTTGCTTGCACAGCTCTCCCAGTCGTTGACATTGATGTTTGGTGTCTTCATATCCTTCTTGCAAACATCTTTGTAGCGCAGATGTGGTCGTCCAGTTGGTCGTGCACCTTCTGCTAATTCCCCATATAACAGGTCCTTGGGAATGCGACCTGGGTCCATTCTCTTGACATGGCCGAGCCAGCGAAGGCGTCTCTCGCTGAGTATGGAGAACATGCTGTTCATGTTGGCGCGTTCTAGAACCTCTGTGTTGGGTACTTTGTCCTGCCACTGGATGTGCAGAATGCGCCGCAGACATCTCAGTTTGAAGCTGTTGAGTTTCCTCTCGTGTCTTGCATAGGTGGTCCATGTTTCGCTGCTGTAGAGAAGTGAGCTGAGCACGCAGGCTTGGTAGACACGCACTTTGGTCTTCTCTGTGAGGTTGGGGTTGTTCCAGACCCTCTGGTTAAGTCTGGCTATCACTGCTGCTGCCTTGGCAATCCTGCCGCCCACCTCAGAATCAATGGAGAGTGAGCTGGAGATGTTAGACCCGAGGTATGTGAAGTTCTCGACAACTTCCAAATTGTACCCATCGATGGAGAAGAGGGAGGGGAGTCTGTGTCCTGTGCCATGACATTCGTTTTATTCAGACTGATGGTCAGTCCAAATTCTTTACATGCATGGGAGAGGCGGCATACCAGCTGCTGAAGTCCATCTTCCGTGTGTGATGTCAAGGCTGCATTGTCGGCAAAGAGCAATTCACGGATGAGTACCTCTGTGACTTTAGTCTTAGCACGGAGACGGGCGATGTTGAACAGCTTGCCGTCAGCCCTGGGATGGATGTACACTAGCTCGCTGCAGTCCTTGAATGCGTACTGGAGAAGCATGGAGAAGAAGATGGCAAAGAACGTCGGTGCAAGGACACAGCCTTGTTTGACTCCGCTAATGACTTTGAATGCTTCAGATGTTGCGCCATTGAAGCACACTGTGCTGTACATGTTCTCGTGGAACGACATAATGACAGCAAGCAGACGTGGGGAAGTCAGCCGATCTTCTGCAGGAGTCTGAAGAGTCCACTCCGACTAACCATGTCAAACGCCTTCGTCAGGT
Source organism: Sinohyriopsis cumingii (assembly GCA_028554795.2). Lineage (NCBI taxonomy): Eukaryota > Metazoa > Mollusca > Bivalvia > Unionida > Unionidae > Sinohyriopsis > Sinohyriopsis cumingii. The sequence continues at coordinate 110,738,048 of CM068837.1, read as the reverse complement.
CTATGAAGGCAATGTAGAGGGGCATCTGCTGCTCGCGACACTTCTCCTGCAGCTGACGTAGTGAGAAGATCATGTCTACAGTTGACCTGCCGGCTCGAAATCCACACTGGGACTCTGGGTAGACGCGGGAGGCTAGGATCTGCAAGCGCGCCAAGGCAACACGGGCGAAAGCCTTTCCGACGATGCTGAGGAGGGAGATGCCCCGACAGTTGTTGCAGTCGCTACGGTCTCCTTTGTTTTTGTACAAAGTGACGATGTTGGCGTCACGCATGTCCTGTGGGATGTATCCCTGTTCCCAGCAAAGGCAGAGGAGTGTGTGAAAGGGGCTGGAGCAGTGCTGGTTTTCCGCTCTTGAGGACTTCAGGCGGAATGCCGTCGCTTCCAGGAGCCTTCCCACAGGCAAGGCAATCAATGGCTTTTCCGAGCTCTTCCAGGGTGGGCTGTGTGTCTAGCTCCTCCATGACGGACAGGTCTGGAATGGCGTCCAGGGCAGTTCCAGTGACATTGTTTTGGGTTGCATATAGTTCGAGATAGTGCTCAACCCATCGCTGAAGTTGTTTCCCCTGGTCTGTGATGACTTCACCCTTCTTGGACTTGAGGGGGGTGGTCCTGTAGCTGGGGGGTGGGGCCTGTCGCCTTTTTGAAACCCTCATACATTCCTCTTGTATCCCCGGTGTCAGCAGCTGTCTGTATAATGTTGGAGAGGTTCAGCCAGTAGGTATTGGCACAGCGGCGGGCGGTCTTCTGGGCGTTATTCCTTGCAATCCTGAGGGCTTGTAGCGTTCTGGGGCTAGGTGCAGCCTTGCATGGCAGGAGAGCTTTCCTCTTTGCCTCAGTCACGGGTTCCATCTCCTCCCAGTTTGCCTCATACCAGTCGACATTCTTTCGCTCCCTCTTCCCGTAAGCTGTGATGGCTGAATTGTACACAGAGTCACGGATATGGGACCACTTGGAGTCAATGGTGTCATCAGGTGTCACTTTGTTGAGGGCTTCCTTCAGTTTGCTGATGAACTGCTGTGTTTTCTCTGGGTTGCTTACACAGCAGGTGTTGATGCGTGGGTAACCCTTCTTCTTGGCGTGGTGCAGCGTCTTGTGTAATATTCGCACCTTGCTGGCCACGAGGGAATGGTCCGTGTCACAATCGGCACTGTGGTAGCTGCGGGTAAGGAGGACACTGGCCAGTTCTGCACGCCTGGTGATGACGAGGTCTAGCTGGTGCCAGTGGCGTGAACGTGGGTGTCTCCACGACACCTGGTGGATCTCCTTGCATTTGAAGAAAGTGTTGGTCACACATAGGCTGTGGGAGCAGCACATCTCCAGCAGTCGCTGACCATTCTCGTTCATCTTGCCCCTTCCGTAAAAGCCGAGACAGGTGGACCAGGCCTCATGGTCAGCTCCCACTCTAGCATTGAAGTCTCCTAGTAAGTAAAGGCTTTCATTGTTGGGGATACTGGGTATTGCCTGATCCAGAGATTCATAGAACTTGTCTTTCTCCTCGTAGGTGGAGCAGACGGTTGGGGCGTACACACTGAAGATGTTGACCGGGCCTAAGGATGTTGACAGCCGGAGGGCAAGGATTCTCTCAGTACCTGATGATGGAGGTTCAATGAAGGTGATTAGCGTGTTCTTGACGGCAAAGCCTACACCATGCTGCCTAGGTACATCCAAGGGCTTCCCCTGCCAAAAGAATGTGTAATTGGCTTCCCTGATGGTGCCGCTGTCAGCTAGTCGGGTCTCCTTGAGGCAGGCAATGTCGATGTTCAGTCGGGAGAGTTCTCTGTCAATGACGGCAGTCTTCCGTGCATCGTCGATCTGCTGTAGGTCAGTGGTCAATCCAGGACACATGGTCCTGATGTTCCAGGTTGCAAAACGAAGAGATGGGGTCTTTTTATTTCTTCTTTTAGTCTTTCCTGGTGCAGAGTTTTGTGGCCCACTTGTCGAGATGGTTCTCTAAGCTCCACGCACCCAGTGAAGCAGGCAGGCCATGGCGGGCAGCACCTTACTGACTGGGGTCTGCCCAGCTTGAGGCGGTCGGTAGCTGTCCAGTGAGACCTGGTGATCTCTCACACCGTCAGAAGTAACCCCTGGCGTCAAGTTCTACGCCAATCGAGCTTTGACTTAGAACCGGTAAACTGCTACTTCTCGTGTTGTGCCGACGCCGTACGACGACGCTGGGGTGTCCTCTCCAGTGGAGCTATGAAGCCTGGGCAGGGTGGTATGGAGAATCAGCTGTTGCCCATGCAGCAGATCCCACCCCCCCGTCCCCAAAAATGCTATCCATACAAACGTACGCGAACGCAATACAAACCCCAAATATACTATCAACACAGAAGAGAGATAATACAAACCCCAAATATACTATCCACACAAATGTACGCAAACGCATACAAACACCAAAATATACTATCCATACAAACGTACGCGAACGCATACAAACCCCAAATATACTATCCACACAACGTCGCTAACGCTTATAAACCCCAAATATACTATCCACACAACGTCGCTAACGCATAAAAACCCCAAATATAATATCCACACAGCGTCGCTAACGCATACAAACACCAAATATACTATCCACACTCGGGAGGAAGAAGAAAAAAAAACAACCAAATATACGATCTACACAACGTACGCGAACACACACACACACATTCACAAACACACAGACAGGGATGAGGAAAAAACAAACCCCAAATATATTATCAACACAGAAGGGAGGTAATACAAACCCCAAATAAACTATCCACTCAAACGTACGCGAACGCATACAAACCCCAAATATACTATCCTCACAAACGTACGCAAAGGCATACAAACCCCAAAATACACTATCCATACAAACGTACGCGAACGCATGCAAACCCCAAATATACTTTCCATACAAATGTACCCGAACGCATACAAACCCCAAATATACTTTCCATACAAACGTGCCCGAACGCATACAATTCCCAAATATACTATCCACACAACGTCGCTAACGCATAAAAACCCCAAATATACTATCCAAACAACGTCGCTAACACCTACAAACCCGAAATATACTATCCACACAAACGTACGCGAACGCAGAACGCATAAAACCACCAAATATACTATCCATACAACGTCGCTAACGCATACAAACCCCATATATACTATCCACACTCGGGAGGAAGAAGAAAAAAACAACCAAATATACGATCTACACAACGTACGCGAACATACACACACACACACACACACACACGCACACCACAGAGGAAAGAAGAAGAAAACCATTATACACTATCAACAGAGAGTGAAGAAAATAATCCATTATATTCCATCAACACAGAGTGAAGAAGAAAAGGTTTTTTGAAAACACCTAAGCCCTCACCTGCAATGACCAACTCTGCCAAACACCTACACCCCACTCCCCACTCCCAACACTACAAAACCCATTTAACCCGTTATTTTATGGCATCAGTGTGTGATTTAGGAAACACCAAGACACAAAATGATGGATGAATAGACTGACTATTGTGTACCGACTTGCATGCCTAAAGAGCGTGCGTGAAGGAAAACATCCTTCCATTTCAATTCTAACTAAAACATGATCCAGAGGGATAGAGAGAGGTGAAAGAGCACAATTTCATAAAGTGCGAGTAAAAACAAAACACGCCATCCTTCTTATACAATGTCAAGACCAAGAGACACTTACGTTTTCTTTCTGGTCTATTCTCTTTTAGAAGGTAGTATGAAATTTCACATCAAGGCCAACGCATCGGCTCACATTGTCAATTTTTCCATTTCCATGTCTTTACTGGCACAAGTTCTTCATCATCTTCAATTTCTTCTTCTTCTGAATCCCTCTTCTCTGTCTCGTCTTGTTTCTGTTTCTTCTCTTTTCTCATAGGGCACTCTGAATTCCTTTCTCCTGACAACGATATTAGATATCTTGACTTTTTTCTCTCTTTCTTAGACGAAGCAGGTATTCTGGAGACAAATACCCATTTACCTTTGCAGATATAGCAAACTTCATTAGCACTTACACACTTTCGTATGACTCTCATCAAATCAACGACCAAAAGAGTAAGTTTTGTTGCCACTTTCGCATGTGAATTATGCTTTCGTATGACTTTTAGCAAATATTTGACCACCAGGTCGATCTGTGCTGACTCTTCCATCTTCTTGATCGTTTGAGAGTGGAATGAATACTCTGACGCTAAGACACTCTTCTTATATACAGGGACCTGATGCGTATGAAACCTAGTCAAATGTAATTTTGCAATAAGATGAAACGATTTCATTGAGGAAGTAAATGGCAATGATGTACCGTATCGCCTCACACAAAACCTGAAGTGTTAGTTCAAATCCGTATCAGCGATTTCGAAGACGACATAACTTTGCTTTAATCAATGCTCTTCATTTATGTCACAAAACCACGAGTCCTGATTCACGCCAAAAGAAATTTCGTTCGGTTCATAAAAAATAGTATCACATCTGAGAAACGCAAAAACGAACTTCCAGAAAACTGAGAACGACGGCTTACACCTACAACGTAAATGCATGAGTTCAAGTAGTGCGTAAAACTTAGTCAAATTAATTTTTTTATAGTCAAGACGAAACGATCTCTTTCCGAACAAGAAAGCTGACACCAAGCGACAATGGCGATCCGTGTCACACAACACTTTTCAAAATGTATATTATCAGAGGTTTGTTCTAGCGATCTGCACGGTTAAATTAAATGTTGATGTATTTTGCAATAAGACGGACACAATTTCCATGGGATTGCCCATGGTACGATTGTTCGTGCATTAGTTTAATTTTTAAAAATATTTTTAAAAATATTGTGGATAAGTTACAGACAAGTCCAAGCATATATAGGTGGTTATGAACGTTAGGAATATCCCCTCATTTTTTCAGAAATATCAAAGATTGTATGTGCATTTTCCCTTTTCCACTCTATATTAGTGCTTAGATTTGTTCCAAAAAAGAAAAAAAGAAACGAAACAATTGTTTTAAAAAAAATGAATTTTGAATTCAGATTTCTCTCTGTTTATATTTTTTTCAAGTTGATGATGCATGACAGATTACATTCGCCTACCTTTCCAAAGTGAGAGACATTTCTTCACATGTCATTCCCTTTGTTAAATTCGGTTTCATTGGTTAGTTATCGTTAATCTTTAATTTTTTGATGCATTTCTTTTTGATGGAAGATTTAAGGCTTTCTGGTGTTATAACGGTATTTATGTTGTTTAGTCTGTTGATGAAATTATCTATAGCAAAGTGCTTAAGATTTTTCATTTTTTTTATATTTCAAGCCCTACAAAAGGAGGCCAAGTTTGTCTTGAAAGAGGATTGAAACTCTAAATTACACGGGCGTGAAGGAAAACATCGTTGTGTTCATTCTAATTATGCTTGGCGTATCTCTTTGTGTTTTAGAGGTCATATTTCTTCTTAAGTAAATACACGCATCAATAGACAGAGAAATTGGGTCATCATCCTTGAGGTTCACTGTACTTTCGATTTTTACTTCATACAAACCCCAAATTTATTAGTTTGAAGAAAAAAAAGATAACATGCCCCTCAGTTCTGTAACACGTCTGTTTTGACTCTACCGATGTGAGTGTGAGTGTTTATGTTAAAATGTTTAAGTAAGATATAAAAAAATGGTCAGCTTGAAAACGTGAACCAATACTGTGGCGATCAGTATTTTGATGTGGTAAGAAGAAATGGTACAATACACAAAGAGGGCTTGTAAGTTCACATTCCAGTCTGTCTGCACTGTAATGGTAACAACGCAATATCGTAGGGATTATTATGCCACACAGTCCTAGAACAAAACAACGCATCACCCGATGTAAGCCATTTCATTGGCTATACTTATTTTCTTATCGCGTTCGCTTCGAATTGACTTGAGTAGTTATTCAGACAGTGACGAGAATGTCCATGCTTTACTGGGTCTATCCTATAGGCGATTTATATAAAAGATATTTTTGAAAATTAAACTAATGCACGAACAATCGTACCATGGGCGATCCCATGGAAATTCTGTCCGTCTTATTGCAAAATACATCAGCATTTAATTTAACCGTGCAGATCGCCTCTGATAATGTACATTTTGAAAAGTGTTGTGTGACACGGATCGCCATTGTCGCTTGGTGTCTGCTTTCTTGTTCGAACAGAGATCGTTTCGTCTTGACTATAAAAATTTAATTTGACTAAGTTTTACGCACTACTTGAACTCATACATTTACGTTGTATGTGTAAGCCGTCGTTCTCAGTTTTCTGGAAGTTCGTTTTTGCGTTTCTCAGATGTGATACTATTTTTTATGGACCGAACGAAATTTCTTTTGGCGTGAATCAGGACTCGTGGTTTTGTGACATAAATGGAGAGCATTGATTAAAGCAAAGTTATGTCGTCTTCGAAATCGCTGAAACGGATTTGAACTAGCACTTCAGGTTTTGTGTGAGGCGATACGGCACATCATTGCCTTTTACTTCCTCAGTGAAATCGTTTCATCTTATTGCAAAATTACATTTGACTAGGTTTCATACGCATCAGGTCCCTGTATATAAGGAGAGTGTCTTAGCGTCAGAGTATTCATTCCACTCTCAAACGATCAAGAAGATGGAAGAGTCAGCACAGATCGACCTGGTGGTCAAATATTTGCTAAAAGTCATACGAAAGCATAATTCACATGCGAAAGTGGCAACAAAACTTACTCTTTTGGTCGTTGATTTGATGAGAGTCATACGAAAGTGTGTAAGTGCTAATGAAGTTTGCTATATCTGCAAAGGTAAATGGGTATTTGTCTCCAGAATACCTGCTTCGTCTAAGAAAGAGAGACAAAAGTCAAGATACCTAATATCGTTGTCAGGAGAAAGGACACTGGAATTCAGAGTGCCCTATGAGAAAAGAGAAGAAACAGAAACAAGACGAGACAGAGAAGAGGGATTCAGAAGAAGAAGAAATTGAAGATGATGAAGAACTTGTGCCAGTAAAGACATGGAAATGGAAAAATTGACAATGTGAGCCGATGCGCTGTGAAATGTCATACTACCTTCTAAAAGAGAATAGACCAGAAAGAAAACGTAAGTGTCTATTGGTCTTGACATTGTTTAATAAGGATGGCGTGTTTTGTTTTTACTCGCACTTTATGAAATTGTGCTCTTTCACCTCTCTCTATCCCTCTGGATCATGTTTAAGTTAGAATTGAAATGGAAGGATGTTTTCCTTCACGCACGCTCTTTAGGCATGTAAGTCGGTACACAATAGTCAGTCTATTCATCCATCATTTTGTGTCTTGATGTTTCTTAAATCACACACTGATGCCATAAAATAACGGGTTAAATGGGTTTTGTAGTGTTGAGAGTGGGGGTGGGGTGTAGGTGTTTGGCAGAGTTGGTCACTGCAGGTGAGGGCTTAGGTGTTTTCAAAAAACCTTTTCTTCTTCACTCTGTGTTGATGGAATATAATGGATTATTTTCTTCACTCTCTGTTGATAGTATATATAAAGGGTTATTTCTTCACTCCGTGTGGATAGTGTATAATGGTTTTCTTCTTCTTCCCTCTGGTGTGTGTGTGTGTGTGTGTGTGTGTGTGTGTGTGTGTGTGTGTTCGCGTACGTTGTGTAGATCGTATATTTGGTTGTTTTTATCTTCTTCCTCCCGAGTGTGGATAGTATAGTTGGGGTTTGTATGCGTTAGCGACGTTTTGTGGATAGTATATTTGGGGTTTGTATGAGTTAGCGACATTGTGTGGATAGTAAATTTGGGGTTTGTATGCGTTAGCGACATTGTGTGGATAGTATATTTGGGGGTTTTATGCGTTCGCGTACGTTTGTGTGGATAGTATATTTCGGGTTTGTACGTGTTAGCGACGTTGTTTGGATAGTATATAGGGGGTTTTTATGCGTCAGCGACGTTGTGCATATAGTATATTTGGGAATTGTATGCGTTCGGGTATGTTTGTATGGAAAGTATATTTGGGGTTTGTATGCGTTCGCGTACGTTTGTATGGATAGTATATTTGGGGTTTGTATGCGTTCGCGTACGTTTGTATGGATAGTATATTTTGGGGTTTGCATGCGTTTCCGTACGGTTGTGTGGATAGTATATTTGGGTTTGTATGCTTTCGCGTACGTTTGTGTGGATAGTTTATTTGGGGTTTGTATTATCTCCCTTCTGTGTTGATAATATATTTTGGGGTTTGTTTTTTCCTCTTCCCTGTGTGTGTGTGTGTGTGTGTGTGTGTGTGCATTTTCGCGTACGTTGTGTAGATCGTATATTTGACTGTTTTTTTTTTCTTCGTCCCGAGTGTGGATAGTATATTTGGTTTTTGCATGCGTTAGCGACCTTGTGTGGATAGTATATTTTGGGTTTTTATGCGTTAGCGACGTTGTGTGGATAGTATATTCGGGGTTTATAAGCGTTAGCGACGTTGTGTGGATAGTATATTTGGGGTTTGTATGCGTTCGCGTACGTTTGTATGGATAGTATATTTGGGGTTTGTATGCGTTCGCGCACGTTTGTATGGATAGTATATTTGGGGTTTGTATGCGTTCGCGTACGTCTGTGTGGATAGTATATTTGGGGTTTGTATGCGTTTGCGTACGTTTGCGCGGATAGTATATTTGGGGTTTGCATGCGTTCGCGTACGTTTGTGTGGATAGTTTATTTGGGGTTTGTATTATCTCCCTTCTGTTTTGATAGTATATTTGGGGTTTGTATTGCGTTCGCGTACGTTTGTATGGATAGTATATTTGGGGTTTGTATGCGTTCGCGTACGTTTGTATGGATAGTATATTTTGGGTTTGTATGCGTTCGCGTACGTTTGTGTGGATAGTATATTTGTGGTTTGTATGCGTTTGCGTACGTTTGTGTGGATAGTATATTTGGAGTTTGCATGCGTTCGCGTTCGTTTGTGTGGATAGTTTATTTGGGGTTTGTATTATCTCCCTTCTGTGTTGATAGTATAATTGGGGTTTCTTTTTCCTCTTCCCTCTGTGTGTGTGTGTGTGCGTATGTCTGCGCGCGTACGTTGTGTGTGTGTGTGTATTGGTCTCTGTTTGTCCCTATAAAACTCACTTTATCCCTATCAGATACACTCTACCTACCTACCTACAGTAACGTGTAGTCAGGTCAGCCACTTGCAACACTGTTGACATTTATCCCCTAGTGTTCAGTACAGTGACGTCACTGAGGCTGGAAATTTCGAGACTATAAATATGGACTTGGGGATTTCCACAGGTTGTAGCTATACGTATGTACTAGAGTTCATAAACAGGAACGTCACTCAAGCTGAGGCTATAAAAAGATAGTGGGGTTTTCCAAAGGAATAACCCACGAGTCACACAAGTTGATATTGTAATCAGTTACTAATTTTATCAACTTTAGTCTAAACCATTGTAACTTAATTTTCGGGGATATGTTTATTTTCCTTTAAATTCTGGGACAATGTCGTCATTTTAGCGTTACTTTTAGTCACATCCATTTTGTCGTTGAGCATTTCCTTGATTATAGCTATTTATAGCATCATTACAATTATGCAAATTTTTGAACACCCCAGCAAGATTTTAGGTCTTGGTAATGCTTTATATATAAATCTCACGCTTGTACTAGTGTATGTCTGTCTCTGTCTCTGTTGTGTTTGGCCCTCTACCATCATTGTCCCTATACAGGCCCACCATGTTAAATTCGTGTGTGTGTGTGTGTGTGTTTATGTGTGTTTTATATCCCTCTCCCCTGTTCCATTTCCATAGACCCATCAGGTCGGGACCGTATTAAAATAGGGTCCCGACTCTATTCCATTTCCCATGTTAATATCCCCTTGAGGCTATACAGTCCCACTATCTATTCCCATGTTCAATTCCCCTTGAGGCTAGACAGTCCCAAAATCTATTTCCCATGTTCATTTCCCCTTGAGGCTATACAGTCCCAAAATCTATTCCCCATGTTGATTTCCCCTTGAGGCTATACAGTCCCAAAATCTATTCCCATGTTAATTTCCCTTGAGGCTAGAGTGTCCCAAGACTTTTCCCCATGTTAAATTCCCCTTGAGGCTAGATTGTCCCATGATTTTTCCCCATGTTAAATTTCCATTGAGGCTAGATTGTCCCAAGGGGTCCTGTAATGCTAATTTCCATTGAGGCTAGGGTATCCCTATTCACTACTAATGCAGTAGTTCTTGTTCAATATTTCAGATATTTCTTTATATTAATGGTTATTAAATGTAAAACAAAATGGAAGCTTTTTAAAGTTGTGGGAGATGATCATTAAGCGTGTCTTGCCTGCACTAAATACTCCTAATCCAAAATATGTAAGACGTGCTCATTGTTGACAAAAGAGATATGTCCCAGTATTCTACAAAAACAGATCAAATGAAAGAAAAAGGGCTCGACCCAAATCTGGTGGTCAAGATATTGTAAGTTTACACCCTCCACTTACGTGTGATAAAGTTTAGCCTGGGAAGCAGAAAATGCCTACCCTCCACATGTTAAATTGCACCAAAGGGTGGACATTTGGCAGAGGGATGCCAACTGGAATCTAGAACTGAGGGAGATTAATATGATAAAGATTTGTCAACAAGAATGTAGACAAGCAAATACGATGAAGTTGGGTGTAAATCCAACTCTCCGTCCTGACATGATATAGGAGGTGTATGAATTATTTCTCACTCTGAATGCTACCCAATCCATCGAACCAACTGGCCAACAATCTGACCACAGCAATAAATTTTCAATCCCAACTATTGACAGAATTGTACCGCCATTCATTAATCTTATTTGCCCATGCCTGAAAAACTTATACTGGTGCATATATCTTGTTCAGCAGACTATGTGCAGAAAAAAACTCAAGAATTTTCAGTTGTGAAGAGGATCACATTATCTGCTTTTAAAGTATAAAGTAGGAAATTATCATATAAGACATGCATTCTGAAAACTTGGCTTAGACATCAAGAGTAAGTAAGCTGCATTCTCCGAATGTTGTCCTCGTCTACATACAGATTTATTCCGAAAGTTCGTGGTTTTAATGACACAACCAGTTTACATCACTGAGACGAGGTTTCTATTTACTGGCAACCATAAAATAATTTTACAACCCCTCTTGTAGATCAGTCATTCGGTAGAGGCAAGGACCTAATAAATGCTGTCCAAAGAGCATGAAGTGCATCTGGTCTGAATACCAAAGGCTTTTCTTCCCACTAAGGCCAGGGAAAAAGTACATAACCCCACAAGCATTTCATGCAGGATAAAGGGAGTCATCAAATCAGCATACTCTCAACATGCTCAGATTTTTTACAGAAATAGGTACACATACTGAGCATTTTGGCTCACAAAATAATGACTATTTATATGGAGTCATGCCTTTCAACTCATTGTCTCATTAAATATATAGTGTAGTCAGTCATTTGGCATGTCCAATCCCCTTTTTCCTCTTCATATCTGCATGACATAATACACAAAGTTGAATATAGATTGTCCTGTGAAGGCTGCCAAGGCAGTCATCAGACAACACCACTCTTGACACAACCACACAACTGGATAGGATTTGTTAACTTTCACTGTATTTGTGAAAACAAAATTTTTTTTCCATGTAATTATGTATCAGGTGTTGGAGTCCACAGGTTAGCTCTTTGTACATGTGTATACACTTGCAGTTGGGTGTGTCAACAATTGTTTGTAGACTTTTACCCTTAAAACAGTTATTTTGGCCCTAAATGGTTCTTTCAGGTAGTTGTTCAATGCTCAGCATTTCCACCTCTGTTATCTATTTTCTAACATTAATATGACTGGGTAATGCGTATGACATAGAAAAGAAATATTATAGTAAATTCCATTTGTCAAAATACTTCCTGATCACAGTACTGTAAATTACTATAATCTTTCCCAACCGCACCCCATCCACCCACCCCACCCCAACCTTGACCACTCCCGTGGCCCAGTGCTTAGCGCGTCCACCTTGGATGCGGAAGATCGCAGGTTCAAACCTTGGCCAAGTCATACCAAGACTTATAAAATGGTACTAACATTTGCCTTACTCGGCGCTCAGCATTAAGTGGTTAGTGTTAGGACTGGTCGGCCTGGTGTCAGAATAATGTCACTGGGTGGAACATCATGTTACTTGTCTGCAGCACCCAGCTCTAGACATCACTGTGAAATGCCACACTGCAGACACCATGTTAAAAATTTGAATCACACACACACTGCCATAAAAGCATCCTGTCTGAGATGGTACTTACATTAAAAAAGGGGAGGTAGTCTGTAAGAGTTACTTCCCTTTTGTCTTTACACGGTATTGACAGAGAGACTTCCAGTCTATGGGAGGGCTGGATTCCAAGGGTAGTAAAAGTAATTCCATTACATTAATATATGAAAGTATTTTTGGGGCAACATAATTTACTTAAAATAAGTTCCTATATTTCCACACCACAATAATCCTTTATTTGGTTTTTGTTTTGGCAGACTTGAATAATAGACTTTACGTTTATGTTTATAATCATATCAGCATCATTCAGTTCCTGAAGAGTATGGAGCTGTGCTCTGAAATGGTCTGTCAGTTGGCAAGGAGTGTCTTATATTGGGAGTCTCACTCCCTAGTGACAATCTCTGTTAAATGTTGCCCTTGAATCTTGTGTCTTGGGTTGCCATGTGTTCTTTCATCTTATTCATTCGTCGGGCTCTCTGCTGATGTGCTAATTTTATAGTTAATTCTGTTTCTCCAACAAAACTTCACAATCACATTTTTGTATGTTGCCCCCAGCTGTCCACACAATGTGATTATCCTGTCTCAGATAGTGCTCAGGTTAAAACTGATACATGTAGCTGGTACATGATGTTTTTACCTAACTGGGTAAGGGGAGGTAATTGGTAACAGTTGTTTCCCTTTGTCTATACACCTATAGACTTTTTAAGCCATTGAAAATGGCTGCATTCTGGAGGTGGTAAAAGTAATTCCCTAATGTCAATGTGATTGGGTTAGCATTTTCAGAGAAACATAATTTACTGTAAAACTTCCTATTTTTCCACACCATAATAATCCCTAATGTGTGGTATCTGTGTTGTCAGATTTGTATAACGAACTTAGGTTATTTGAATAATCATATTGGCATCCTTCAGTTTCAGAAAATTATGGAGTTGTTCTCCTAGGTGGTCAGTCAGAAATTTGGCAAGTGTTGATTATCTCTGTTGTATCTGTCACACTTAAAGCTGGTGTCTTTTCCACTTTTATGCCACATATAATTTCATTGTTTTCTTTCTACTGGCTCTTTTCTGCTCTGTCAATTATAGCTGTTGTCTCTCACTTCACTTGTCTTTAGTTCTAATCATGTCTTCATCTACTTCAGTCCTGATTAATTGATTCCCACCTGTCCACATCAGTGTTCAAAAAGCCTTGGAGTCTCTCCTACACACTTCAGTGAAAGGCAGGTGTGGTCAACCTTGTGGTCTTTTGCTGTTTAGCTGGGTTTTTGTGTGTTTTGCTTACTGCCATACATTGCTGAAGTGACTTTCCAATGCAGGTGTGTTGAGGTATGCTTCAAAATAGTGGTAGATGCAATTGGGAAAGATTTGCTTACAGCCTCAAATTCATGGTTGCTGGTACTGATGGAGGGTGACTCTTCAACATCTTGACCCATCACTACCATCTTTCTTAAAGCTGATGGTAACTTTGAAATTCTGCAACCTTTAGAAAATCAGCCAATAAGGTATTGGGGATGGGCTGTTGTGAGGCTAGTCACGGCCACATCATCAGCAAAGAGTAGGTCATAGATCAGAACTTTGTGGATCTTGGTTTTGGCTTTGAAATGCGTGTTGTCTCTCTGACTTGTGTGAAATTTGATTACATTGGTTGATGAGCCAACGGCATGTTTTAACAGGTGTAAAAAGACTATCCAGAACAAAATAGGGGCAAGAATACATGCCTAATAGACTCTACTACATATTTCAAAAAATTCTAACTCTCATGTTTTCATGGAATGACTGGATCATGCTAATGAGCACTGGGACATCCGATCTTTTCTAGCAGTTTAAACACTAAGCTTCTGTTAACAAGGATGAACGCCAATGTTGCTTAGTTGGGAGATGTTGTGATATTTGTTTCAATAACTCATCTTACCCTTATTTTTTGTAGAGAGAGATGATGTTAGTGCCTCAAATATCTGTTGGTTCTTCGCCATCTTTACACCATAGGCGAAGATGCTGATGGAGGTATTTGAGTGGGATAGATTTCTCACACTTGATGGCGTCTGGTGTGCCATCGTTTCCAGGAGGTTCACAGTTGTGACTTCCATTCATCAGCTTTAGTGATGACTTTGAGACAGGGATTCCTTTATGTTTCAAACAGTGTAATTTCTTTGAAGTGTGACCTTACTGCATACCACGTAGCTGCAGTCATTGATATGGTAGATGATAGGCATGATGATAATGGTGAGGTTGGTGCACATGGTAATGATCAAGCTGGTTCCTGTGACCAGACGTGAATGTCTCCATGAGACACTGTATTGAGGCTTGATTGAAAGTGCACATTTATGATGCAGAGAGGTCATGGTAGGAACAAAGTTCAAGTAGCTTCTGCCCATATTTGAATATCTTCCTAACGCCATGATACAATGTGCTAGAAAGTTGGCCATGAGTCACAACCAGCATGTTGTCTTGTATTAAAATCTCATAACAGTTACATGTGTAGAGATTCTTTTAGGGTGCATGATTGTGTGAGTCATGCAAAATTTGTACAAAATCGCAAAATGTGTACACAATCGCACACTTGTTAAGCAGTGATACACGAGACTTTCCGCAAATTAATTCCAAGCCCAGCAGATGAAAATGTTCTCTGCTCAGGATTCGCATGTATTCAGATGTTCACCCTTTCAATGCTTATATAAATGGTAGAAATATTGTATAACTTGATGTGCCACCATGTATTTGTATGTTTACATATCTGGTTTCATCACCTTGAATAGTTGCTAAACTAAATTGATTGGCACATTGTGGTCTGAACCAAGCAATGTGTTGCAGGTTGAACCTTGCATTAAAGAAGTTTTTCAATTGCGTGTTTATAATACAGGCTACAGAGCAAACCCAAAATAACCAATTCCCACCATTATTCAACTTTAGATGATGCGTTTGTTTGATAAATACCAGCTGGTTATAGTAATGAAGGCAATTTATTTTTTAACGTTAGAAAGTATATCAACATGTAGAAGTTGTGAAATGTTTATGGAGATACCAGTGAGTGATTTTGAACCCCAAATGGTACTAAATATGAATATAATGTGCAAGCTGTATGGACAAATGCAGATTGCATGCAGGTCAACCCTTAAATTCAGCTGGGTTTCAAAATCAAATGAAAAAAAATGTCAGAAAAACAAGCCAAATTAAATAACAAACAGTTTAAAAGTAGAGTGCATGTTTCATTTCTTTTCTCTTCACAATCTAACATGGCAGGATAATATGCAATAAAACCATGTAGCCCTGACATAAAGGTTAGGATAAATCTAATAAATGAGAATCTAAAATTGAAATGAAAAAGTAAATGTATTTACTTGATCCATATACCTCTGTTTGAACAAGTAGACTTGCATTGATGGTCTTGCAAAATCCTAATACAGCATTGTGGAATAGTAAGTCTAGCATGGTACTTTAGTAGTCAGTAGAGTGCTTACTAAATCCAAATACAGCATTATGGAATAGTGAATCTAGCATAGTACTTTAGTAGTCAGTAGAGTGCTTAAAAATCCTTATACAGCATTATGGAATCGTAAATCTAGCATGGTTCTTTAGTAGTCAGTAGAGTGCTTACAAAATCCTTATACAGCATTATGGAATAGTAAATCCAGTGTTGTGTCAATGCTCTGAAATCAGGCTGGAGTGACTTATCCAGGGTGCATGCATCAGCAGATTAATATGGTTGTCCAAGTATCAGGACCCTCTCTCTACAGTGTGGGTTTTTCCCAATGGAATGGGGAAATCAATACGGTTTGAAACACGTGCTGGAGTTGCCAGCAAGATGTATATAATGAAATCGGACTCTCTGAAGGGCCCTAATCCAGATTGTCTTGTCAGGGCTTACTTCCTTATTTATTTATCTAGTTACATTTTTATAATAAACTATAAGTCTATTTGTATAACAGACTTTATGTTTATTTGTGCAATATAATAAGGTTTAATAGAAAATAGGTATATTTGTATAATAGATGATAGGTACATTTGTATAATAGACAATAGGTATATTTCCAGACAATAGGCATATTTGTATAATAGACTTCAGATATAATAGTAGAAAAAATGTATATTTGTATAATAGATTATAATGTATATTTGCCTAATAGACTAATGAGGTGGTTGTATAATAGAACATGCTATATTTTATAATAAACACCAGGTATTTTTATTTAACAGACATTATATATATATTTTCATATCAGAATTTATTTATTTTGTATCACTAAGACCAAGTTAGTTTATGGTATGTCCCTGAATCTGTTGTCCATCTGTCAAAAAATGGTTCATCACAGGTATATTCATTATTTTATGGCATTTAATTTAATTATACAAAGAATGTATACGTGTAATGAACTGTCATGAAACATTGTGTTGTTGAGTGATACTGAGATTGCTTCTAAAAAAAGAGAATACAGCTGGGTCTTGCAACCATGATTCACTTTTGGTAAATCGAGTGCGATAAGCAGGTTTATAACATCTTATTCTGACCAACCAATCCATTTATTTCTTCAACATGTAACTGGAAACACATTTTGTGTTATGTCTAACAAACGTTGTGGCCGCTAAGTGTTCAAAACATTATGTCCACTCTATAATTTCACAACATATTTGAATATGCTTTCACAGGTTTATAGTTGTCAGTCACCCAGGCGAGTGATGTCAGGCTCACTTGGGCACCTTGCTACAAGATGATTTAGTAATTCTCTTTGTACTGATACAGAATGGATATAAAATTATTTGGTAAACCGGTTGCTATATAGCACTGCTACATTTTGGATTTTTAAAGTTGTATGGAGAATGAGAGGTTCCGTTGCATATGGTTACACAGCACTAATATCAGTTGGATTTTCTACTATCTTCTGGTCATTTATCCACAAGAGATCCCATTCAATATATGTATCCAGCACTATCAGTTGGATTTTCTACTACCGATATATTTTTAGTAATTTATCCGTTAGCAATCACATTCCATCTGATTGCCATTTCTACCACCTATTTCTACATTCAGTGAGAGATTATTAAAAAGGCAAGACAACTGTCAGTGTTCAACAAAACAATCACTGCTGTTTCATTCTAAACTTAGGAGACTACAATGCTCTTAAATGATAAAACTGCATGAAAAGTCTAGACATTTTTATTCCTGAAACTCAAAGAAGCATCAATTACTGGACATAAAATACAGACATGTAATTGTCTCATTATTTAAATTTTCAAGATAAAATTAAGAAAAATAATTGCAAAAGAAAAGAAAACAAAGAAATGAAAATTATAAAATTAGAACTTTAATTTAATTGGAGATCTATGCCTACAAGTCATTGTACAGTAGTATACGTATCCATAGTCACAGCTGATGATTCAAATTCACTGCAGTTGTCCTCATCAGTATCATCATCATCATTTGTATTATTATAGTCAGTGTGGTTATTGCTGTTGATATAGTTAATGATTGATTCTTGTATCTTGTAGTGGAATAAAATATGAATTAATCTTCTGACATTTTCTTATCACACTAATCATTACAAATAACACATCCTGCATTAGCTGCAAGGATTCTACTAAGAGCACGCAATAACACTATGGGCATCAGTGGGAATTTAATATTATTGTTGCCATAATATTTTGTCAACAAATGACTGCACGCAAGGGGAATTTTACATCTGCTTGTAAGGGTACAAATTAAATATAAAATTAACTTGGAATTTCCAGTTAGAGAAAAAACAATCTTTCTTTGTTTCCTTTCTTTTTTGAAGATGGTACACACCCGTTGCAATGGCATCTGGGGAATACTAATATTAAAAATATTGAACTGAGCATTGACTGACCAGTACCCACACTTACTAACTTATACTAACCTCTACCGACCAGTACATGCACCTGCTGCCCAGTGCATACACTAAGTCCAGATGTAATGAATGATGCAGGGCTGAAACATATGCAACCCATATAAGCAGAATTATACTCGAATACATACATGCATGCAGACATACATACAGACACATGCAGACATACATACATACATACATACATACATACATACAGACAGACAGACAGACATACTGAATGATTTAGCCACATGAAAATAAAACTTAATGAGATGCATTTGAAATAAAAAATGAAACCTTTCCTTGACGAGCTTATAGAACACTTTTTTTTGCTCAAAATGTTTTTCTTTTCTTCTCCTTCCTTGTAGGCGAGTTTGTTTCTTAACTGAGGACAAAAGATGCTGATGCTGATGCTTTGGGTTTATTAGTTTTTATTTCATTCTGTTTTCTTTTCCCTGAGTTGTTCAACAGTTTTGTTGAAGAAGTTGCTTACTTACAGTTCCTCTGTCTTTGGCAATGGAAGCTATATGGATTAGCATTAATTGTAGAAATGTAAACAGTATTCATGCTCGTATGCTTTCTGTAAAATACGATCAAAGTCAGTTCAATAGTTTTGAATATGTCATAAAAAAAATTTTACAGTTGTAATAACAATGGTCATATTTGATTTCAAGATAAGTATAAAAAATTAATTTTAAAAAAAATATATTTTCTAGTGGTGGTGGATAATACACGATTTGTTCAAGTCTTGATCGCTCCCTCTGTCGATATATATTCTGTAAAAGTTATGTTCAGCTTTCGGGGGGGGGGGTAGGAGATGGGGGATAGTAGAATAATTTTGTTATTTTATTTTTAAAAACGGGGTCATATTTATTGCTGTTTGGGATTATTTCTATATAAACTTAAAGGTTACTCGTGCTTTTGTAAATTCGGTTTTGTTGTTGCTGTAGCTATTTATGTCGCATTTCTTGCTGAGGTATTTATTTTCAGGGACTTACGTTTTGTTTCTTCTTTTTTATCCTCATATTAAGAATAATAACCCCTTTAATTGTGTTAAACGCTTTTGTCAGTACAAATGATATAATTATTATTAATGTCATGCACATTTGACGTAATGACGTTGATAAGGGCCCCGTCCCTGATAATTGTGACCATTTCCTATGTGTCATTTGCAGCGAATAAACGTGTATTGTAGTTCTGCTCATTTTTGCTGATCATATTGAATATACTTCACAAATGGAGACAGCTCTAGAACCGAATATTGCACCAGACTGCCGGGAGAGAACTATGTACGTATTTTTAAACATCTGTTTCAATTTCTTTTGAAAATATTCAGAATTACAAAAAATGGCAAATTATTATATTTAAACTAATGTATTGTAATGAGATAGGTGGGCGCTAATTAATGATATAACGTTTGTAAAGGTATGTAACTATGTCAATAGTTCACAATATGAATACTCCA
The DNA here is from genome assembly GCA_028554795.2 of Sinohyriopsis cumingii. Classification (NCBI taxonomy): domain Eukaryota; kingdom Metazoa; phylum Mollusca; class Bivalvia; order Unionida; family Unionidae; genus Sinohyriopsis; species Sinohyriopsis cumingii. Next base: position 110,718,570 of record CM068837.1, on the reverse strand, counting down.
CAGCACAATACTGTATATCTATCTATCTATCTCTCTCTCTCTCTCTCTCTCTCTCTCTCTCTCTCTCTCTATATATATATATATATATATATATATATATATATATATACACACACACACACCTCGGCGCACTTATCAATGCTTTCGTGTTCTTGATTTCGATGGTCTGAACACACATTTTCTGTAATGACAACGAAAAGCTGACTTGGCAACTTTCTAAACAATGAAAAATATATCGCTTTGACAATTAGATTTTCCTTGCTGTATCCACTCTTGCCTTCTTTTCATCATGGTTTGTGCAGTTCTTGTAGCACGTGATTCCGAAAAGGCTTTAAAAAAGGTTCGAGTTTTGAAACGGAAAGTATTGTTTGCTTGCTTGCATTAACACTTTTGTTATCAATTTGTCTATTTGCTCCAAGTTATTCGAGATAAAGGACGTAATAGGTTTTAATTTACTCTCTAATGTCTCACCATATTCTTGTCCTGTAAGAGTCAACTTATCTAATGTCTCCACATATTCTTGTCCTATAAGAGAGTCAACCTATCCCCAACTGAACTTTAAACGATTGAAGTTCCATTAACTCGTGAAATAAAATTGAAAATTTTCTTGATTCAAGTATTGGTTTGTGACTCAAAAAACTTAATATATCATCATCAATGATTAAAAAAACTTAATGTATCACCATCAATGCTCATAGTCTTTGACCGATAACCACTTTAGACTTCTCGTCAATGATCATAGTCTTTGAGCATATCCACTTTAGACTTGTCATCAATGATCAGTCTTTGACCATTTTCACTTCAGACTTGTCATCAATGATCATAGTCTTTGAACATTTCCACTTTAGACTTGTCATCAATGATCATAGTCTTTGACCATTTCCACTTTAGACTTGTCATCAATGATCATAGTCTTTGACCATTTCCACTTTAGACTTGTCATCAATGATCATAGTCTTTGAGCATATCCACTTTAGACTTGTCATCAATGATCAGTCTTTGACCATTTTCACTTCAGACTTGTCATCAATGATCATAGTCTTTGAACATTTCCACTTTAGACTTGTCATCAATGATCATAGTCTTTGACCATTTCCACTTTAGACTTGTCATCAATGATCATAGTCTTTGACCATTTCTACTTTAGACTTGTCAATTAAGATATGATCCATTAAAGACATACTCACACCAAGAAAAGAAACATATCAATAGTTGGTAACCTCGACCAAGATCATCACTGCCCAATGAAGTTAGATTGTAACAATTGAATAGGGAACACATCCAATTATTCCTTGTGTCAGTTAAAGGATTATTGGGATTACAGTTAAGTGGCCCATATGAATGACGGTAACATACTCTGCATACAAATAGTAAAGTCCATGCGGTTTGTCGATGTATTCAGACTAGTATTCAGTCGAATGCCAGTGACATGGTAAATAAACTTGAATCAAAATGTAGTATAATCTAGTCTTAATCTAATAACGAGAGAGAGAGAGAGAGAGAGAGAGAGAGAGAGAGAGAGCATGCGACGAAGAGGCACGAGCGAGCGAAAAAGGAGAGAGATAGAAAAAGAGAGAGAGAGCGGGGGTTGGGTGGAGAGCAAGAGCGAGTGAGAGGGACAAGAGCGAGCGACCCATAGTCGACAGCGAATGACGATGAAAGAAAAAGAGAGACGAGAGCGAGTGAGAGTAAAGAGAAAAAAATACGAGACAAAGAGACGAGAGAGAGAGAGAGAGAGAGAGAGAGAGAACGATTGAGATCAGAACGAACGAACTACGAAAGCGAGTGAGTGACTAGATCGAACTGTCGAAATAAACGGTGATTGAGAAAGACGAGAGCGAGCACAATACAAAACTAAGCAAGAGAGGGATTGAGCGAGAGAGACAAGAGAGAGAGAGGGGATGAGAACAAGGAGAGAGACGAGAGTGAGCTACTCAGATATACGATATTAAACCAAATATGAGAGTGACCAAAGAGAGCGAGAGACGAGAGGAAGAGGAAATAGAAGATCGCGCGAGAGGGCGAGTTTAGAGAGAAAGCGATGTAGAAACGAAAGCTATCGAGTGTAACACGAGAGCGGAGGAGATCAAGCGAGCGAGTGAGCGCGCGACAGAGACAGAGAACAGACAAAGAGACACAGAGAAATAGAGAGAAAAGATACGAGAGATATAATATAGCTAGTAAGTGAGAGAGAAGGGAGAGCGATATAGTGAGAGATTACATTGAGCGAGAGAAGAAAGCAAGCAAGAGAGAGAGATAGAGAGGACAGCGAGCGAGAGACAGAGACGTGAGAAAACGACAATGACGAGAGCAAGTGAAACGAAAGAGAGTATGAGATACAGATGAGGGTGAGAGAGAGAGAGATACATATGAGAGCTAGCGAGAGAGAGAGAGAGAGAGAGAGAGAAAGCCCAGAGAGAGAGAGAGAGACTAGAGCGTGCGAAAGTGCCTAGATTGTACAAGCGAAACGAGATTGAGTGAGAGATACGAGAGCTAGCGAGATAGACCAAAGAGTAAGCGAAAAGGATCAGAGACTAGAGATAGAGATATACGAGAGACGAGAGACACAAAACAGACAAAGATGCAAGAGAAATGGACAAACGCGAGGGAAAAAAGAGATACGATTGAGAGAGATAAACAGAATGACGCGGGAGAGACATGAGTGGGAGATGCGCGTGAGATAGAGACACGATAGATTGTCGAAACTGACAAGAATGAGACGAGGCCAGAGATGCCAGTAATAGACGAGATGCGAGAAACGAAAAAAAGTGTTAATGATAGAGAGAAGGAGAATCGGAAGCTCGGGATATATAGAAGCGATATACGAGGTAATACGAGACACGGGAGAGATGTGTGCAAGAAACAGAGAAGCGAGAAAGATTCGAGTAATAGAGACAGAGAGTCAGGAGTGATGAGGAAGAGCGACGCTAGAAAAAAATCAGAGAGACAGACAGACACAACAGAAACAGATGAGAGACACGATATACCAGAGGAGAAAGAAGAAAGACGTGAAAGAAACAGACGCTAGAGATTACGAAAGAAACAGAGATCAACAGTCAGAGAGGCACAGAGAACTAAGATGCGAGTGAGAGACGCGAGAGACTGATTAGACGAACGTCACAATATACAAGAGACGCTAGGGAGAAAGTCGCGAGTGAAAGAAGGAGAGAAAGATAGTGGTGAGAGATGATGAAGGGATAAGAGGAAAATAGAGAGACGCAAGTGAGAGAGAAGGGCAGACTACAAAGAAAGACAAGGTACGTATGGGAACAGAATGATATAGATATAGTCCAAAGAGAAGCAAAAGAGAAAGACCAGATTAACTCGGAAAGAGAACGACTATATTGACGAAAAGAGAGAGAGAGAGGTGAAAGATGCGAAAGACCAGAAATAAGCCAAAGAGAGCGAGGGGCGATCCTATAAGAGAGAGAGAGAGAGAGAGAGAGAGAGGGAGAGGAGCATTTGATGAATAGCCTATACCTATATTCTAACTCTATTCTATACAAACTTGCTATATTTCAAAACACATGCCGCTGGTATGTATGTTTAAAATGTTTTAAATCTACAAATGTTGTATTTTAGAGATCTGGAATTGTATTGGGGCACAACTAGATACTAATCTACAATGAAAATGCTTTGATGAAACAGACTGTCATATTCTAAGCTGCAGAGATGGAAGTTGAAAATGACATAGCCACATTTTTTTTCGCCTCTTTTCTCCATACTTGGTGCAATATTTGAAAGATCACCATGCCTAGAAAGGCAGACATCTCAGACACATTGGTGTCTGTCCAGTTTGGATCACCGGTTTCATGATCCGCCTTTTGTTCAGCTGCAAATTTATTTGTTTCTGTTACGATCTTTAAAAAGATTCCGACTGGAAAATATAAATGGAAATGGTATAGTTATAGAACTGTTTATGTGATGTCCTTGAGCTGAGTGATTAGACCAGTATCATTATCTGGCACGTCTGCAAACCAATATGGCTGATCATCATCAGTGTCACTCCAGTCTGATGGCATTTCAATGTAGATGTATGACGACAAAATTTCAGATCCATCATCTTAAATGTCATCATTATTTATAAAATTTGATATTCCGTCGGAACTGAATCAAGAAAAATCGTTTTCACTTCCAGAAAGAAAAAAAAACCTGTAATCAAAAGACGAGGACGAAATCGCCATGACGAAATTGGGGAATTCCCCTAGTAAATACAAAAGTTAACTTCCAGTGTCACATGTGATACGATTTGATTGAAACTTTGCATATTGACATGAACGGAATAAATTGGCAACACAATTTTAATTTTGTATTTTTATTTTATGTGCCCTACACCATAAACCTTCAATATATATAACAATGTATGTTAAAAGACTTGCTTTATTTGCCGCGCATTCTAAGTATGTGACTTTTAACATACAGAACATACTGGCATTATGAATAGATATTATTAATGTAAACTTCAGCATCATAACTGGAAAACATTACACCTATAAGTAACTTACACATGTGAAAATGGCATAACAGTTCCATCGAATTTAAGTATTACCATCGGCTAACATCGCCATTTTGGATGAGACCTTGGAAAACCCTTCAACGTATAATTTGTCGGTTAAATTTAGATTCGTATGGTCTAAATACGTCATTAAAACCGAATGTTAGTAAAGATGATGTATTAGTTTTGAACTGCATTTGGTTACATTGCGGTGAATCAACCTTTAACTGGAAGATATTACATTTCCATAGTATACACTGTGTAAAGCTACCTGTTTAGAAAAACACCGAACGCCGCTATCCTACTGCAGCATAATTTTCGTTATAGATATGTATTATGGTTATTGCACTTTCCTTGAATTTATTATTTTATTTATTTTTCTCTTTATATCATAATCATTAAGAATAAAATCCACTGAAAAAATGTACGAGTGACACAAAGAACGGTAACTCTAAGCATCATCATTAAGAACAAAAAAAAAAAAAAAAAACACGGCTAATTGTGTGAAGTGTGTTCTCTAGTACGAAAAAAAAGAAGAGAAAGAACGGTAACGGTAAACATAAAAGCGTCACAAGCATCAAACGTCACGACGTTGCCAAAGGCTAGATACCCTATCGCCGTTGTCATTTTCTTTGTGTGATGCACAGCTAACCGACTTCCTGTTTCACAGGTCGGATAAATTTTCCCAATTTTGTTGAAAATTTTGCACAAGCGGATACAATTCTAGCACCGAATATTGCACCAGCCTGCCGGGATAAAAGTGTGTGAGTTTAATGAAGTTTGATTGAATTCCTACTGAAAATATTGCGACTGAGAGACGTCATAGCTATAATATCGCATTGAAATAGAAGGGCGAGGGTTTGACGAGATAGCATTAGGAAAGGTATCATCTAGGTATATGATGCACGTGACACATCAGCACAAAACTAGTCATGTAGTGCCAATTGAAAGGACAGCTTTAAAATAGTACAAAGATAAAGACTTGTGAAAAGCAATAGAAAGATATACCCTTCCACATATTTGTAAATATGAATTAAAGTAGATAATGACAGAAGGTAAAATGTACGTGAAAGATATTTAAAAAAAATTACAAATATAAAATCCCATTAAATGCAGGGTGTTCGTAAGTTAAATATATAAGATATACATGCTAACATTAAGTTATCAGGAAAGATTTATATGAAATCAGTAAAATTAATTCTAATTCCTTCATTGTTATTTGAGATAGCTGACTCACTTTAAATAATCAAAATGGTCCACTGATAAATTCAGATATCTCATATGCATACTTTTTAGATCTAAAAATGTTTTAAAAGACATAACAGCGAGATGTGAATTGAAATATAACAAGTCTATATCTTTATTGCTGTCATTCCTTTAGTCAGTCTCGCGTCTCTCTCTCTCTCTCTCTCGTCTCACTTATCTGTGTCTCTCTCATCACTATCTCGCGTCTCTCCCACTCTGTTTTTCTCTCTCCTTTATCTCTAGTCTTTCGGTCTCAATCTATTCCTTGCTTCTCTCACATTTTCTAGTTTCACTTCCTTTGCCACTCTCTTTGATGTCTCGCCTCTCTCATATCTATCTGCTTTTATCAGTTTTTATCTCCCGCATCAATCTCTTTTGTCTCTCATCTCTCTAGTCTGCCGAATATATCGTGTGTCTCTTCTCTCTCGTCGCTCTCGTCACTATTTATCGTCTCTCCTCTCTAGTCTCTATCTCGTCTCTCTCCTATCTCTATATATTAGCCTCTATCGTCTCTGTCTCTTTCGTTTCTCTAGTTTTCTCTCATCCATCTTTAGCATCTTTTATCTTTTGCATCTTTCATCTTTCATCTATTATGACAGATTTTTTTTAAACCTACGTTAAAAATCCCAATCACAAATACACACATTTTTCTTTCGGCTTTCGTTTCTCTCTCCTGCCCGTCTCTCACTCTCACGCAACTCCCTCCAGTCTGTATGTCTGTCACTCTCGTATGACTGTCGGTCTTGGGCGTCTCTCCATTGCGTCTTTCTCTTATCACCATATCTCTCTCGTGGCTATTTCGCCCTCGCATTTTTATCTCGTCTCTCTTTCCCTCGCATCTTTACCTCTTTTTCGGTTCTCATTCTCTACCTCTCATCTGCTTATCTCCTTCACGTATCTCGTCTCGCGCATCCCTCTTAAATCGTTTATCTCGTTCGTCTGTATATTATATGACCCTCTGATCTCTCTCTCTCTCTTTCTCACTTGTCTCTCTTAAGACTCACTCTCTTCTCTCTGGCCTTTTTATCCCTCGTCACTCGTCTATGGTCTCTTTGGTGTATGTCGCTCTCATACCTCTATATCCGTCGCCTGTCCCTCTCTATTTGTTTTTGTCGTTCTATCTCTTCTGTTTCTTTTATCTCGTCTACTTCTCTGGTTGCTCTGTCTCCTCTGTATCTGTCTTCTAGTATCTCGCTCGCGTTTCTCTTTCGTCCCTCTTTCATTTATTGCCTCCGTCTTCTCATGCGTCTCTCTCGTATCTCTCTCTCTCCCTGTAGTCGTTCTCGTTCGCTTTCCTATTTCGGTAACTCTCATCTCTCTCAATCGCTTAATCTCATATCACTCTATTTCTTTCTTTCGTCCATATCCTCTCTCTCTTTCTCGTCTTTCTTTATATCACACGCTGTCGCTCTGGTCTCTCCTTCGCTGTTTCTCGTCCCTTGTTAGCTCCCTCTCGTCTTTCTTGGCTGTTCTCATCTCTCATCTCTCTAGCCAGATTCGAACGCTTTCGTATCTTGATCGTTGTAATCTCTCTCAATCGATCTCTTGTATTTGGCTCATCCTCGTACCACTCTCCCTTGTACTTGTTCCCCCTCTCTAGCTATTTCGCTTGTCTATCTCTCGTCTCTGGTCTTCTCTCGTACTCTCTGATCTCTCTCGCTCGTTCTCGTCTCTTTCGCTCGATCTCATGTCGATAATTCGATCTTATTTGTTTCTCTCCCACACTGCCGGTTCTCTCACACGCTCTGCACCTTCTCGTCTTTGTCTCTTTCGCTCGCGCTCATCAGTATCTCTATCTCTCTTTCATTGTCTGTATTTGTCTCTGGCATTCGTTTCACTAGCTCTTCGTCAGTGTCGCTCGCTCTCGTCTCTGTTTCTCTGTCTGTCTCTTTCTCTCTATCTCTCTCCCTCTCACTTACTGGCTATAGTTTCACTTGCTCTCTGTTCTCTCGCCCAAACTCCTCCCTCTGTCTGTCTGTCTGTCTCTCTGTCTCTCTCTCTCCGCATACCCAAATACTTATGATCATTTTCGAGCGAATTTTTTATGTCTTGGACTATATCATCTTAAGACAACTTCACCAAATTCCCAGCCAATCGAGCAAACAACTTGTCAAATAGTGTACTATTTCGTATACAGGTGTACTGAAGAGTAAGTAAAATGTATTTTAGAATTATGAACAATTCAGATCATAAACCTTTTCCCTAAAAAGGTACTGTTCAATATTGTCACAAGGGTATTGAAGATCAATAAAAAAATACCCCATAATTACGACAGTTGAATTGATCCATCATTTCAGTCACAATGGATTCTGTCGAATTTTCAATACTACTCTGTATACCAATAATCACCATTAATCCGATTTTCAATACTATACTGTATACCAATAATCACTATTAATCCGATTCTCAATACTATACTGTGTACCAATAATCACCATTAATCCGATTTGCAATACTATACTGTGTACCAATAATCACCATTAATCCAATTTTCAATACTATACTGTATACCAATGATCGCCATTAATCCGATTTTCAATACTATACTGTATACCAATAATCACCATTAATCCGATTTTCAATACTATATTGTATACCAATAATCGCCATTAATCCGATTTTCAATACTATACTGTGTACCAATAATCACCATTAATCCGATTTTCAATGCTATACTGTAAACCAATACTCACCATTAATCCGATTTTCAGTACTACACCGTGTGCCAATAATCACCATTAATCCGATTTTCAATACTACTGTATACTGATAATCACCATTAGTCCGATTTGCAATAATATGTTGTATGCCAATAGACACCTTTAATTTATAATACTGATTATCTCTACTTTATCGCAATCGTCCATATAAAGATACTCATTTTGGAAACAATAAATAAATAAATAAGAAGCGCAAAGGAACAACTTTAGTTTTCATGTGCTTTTTAATTCTATTCTAGGTCTGCAATAGCTGGAAGCTTGCATGACATCCTGTAATTACGTTGCAACATTATTGAATTTAAATTAATGCACAGAGTAGGTTCTGGTAGCTTTTTATATATGGAAACGTGAAGTTTGTATTCCTTCCTGTTACAAAAGTAGTCTTTACCATCATCCAGTATTTTATATAACTTTTTGTGAGCAATTATTATTATTATTATTATTATTATTATTATTATCTTCACCTTCTGACATTTATCTCTTCCTTTTACATATTATATACATAGCCAGTATTCTGCTCACCGCTGGCCTAGTGGTTAGAGCGTCCGCCTCGGAAACGGGAGGTCGAGTCATACCAAAGACTTACAAAAATGATAGCGCCTCGCTAGGTGCTCAGCATTAAGAGGTTTGTCTTAGGACTGGTTGGCCTGGTGTCAGGATAATGTGACTCCAGTGTGTATAAAATATTGAACACAATTTTACGGTTAGATTTGCAGTTTCTACGCTACTAATCTAATTTTACCATGGCACAATAAAATTGCTATCGTCTGCTTGTATTTAGCGCTCAACTGCGCACTCGAGCTTGTTCGCATCTTACCTTTAGGTCAATGGTGAAATCCAAGACTGTCCGAATGCAAATTTGCACTGTGACTTGGGTTGTTGTCTAAACGTCAAGATCGGCGAACAATTATTGCATTTTCTCCATTCTATCACAGATTGAACGAAGTGTGTCGAGCTGTTTTGAAAATTGAACCATTCTTGATTACGACTGGCCTAAGTTGGAAATTAGCCGACGCAATTAGGGTAAACTAGCAGTGTTAGAACTACCGAGGGGTGCGGACAGGTGTCTTCCCTTGTGTTATATTATTACAGGTTAGAACCCCCATCACTAAGTTTTCTTTGTAACGAGCCCCTGTGACTGCTGCAATGTAGATGTCGTTGTGATATGACTGAAAATTTGTTAAAGATACAACACACACACACACACACACACACACACACACAGAAGTTTATTGGACTGGAGCCAATCAAGGAAATGTAGAATTGTAAACCCATCCTGCGTTTGATTCTGGATGGAACACATAGCCAGTGGTGGTTACAGAGCAGTGGATGTGTGCTCAGCTCTTTGCACCGTAATCGTGTGGTTGCTACCGCTACCTGCTGTTCAAGGGAGATAACTTACACTCATTTCCGGTTAAAGATGAGACGGGGAATGTTATAATACAGCTGCATTACTACGAAAGGAAAATGAGTACCATACAGTTCTTGACTCATTCCACATTTAGATATATAAATAAAATCTCTCCCGCAAGAAACCCTCCTTGATCCACATTTTGTGGCTATTTCAGGAAAATATTTCTCTGAGTGTTATCAAATTCTCACCAATAACTTATAGTTTCAAACAAATACCAAATGGTTTCTTTGTGCAGGTTATGACATTGTTTTCCACATATTCATGAAATTATCCAATCAAAGTTAAAAGAATGGGAGCCCCGTAACGTGGGGTACCCTCTCTGTACAAAAATAGTAAAATGGTGGCACTCGGCCCGACTGAAGGGCCCCTAGTTATATTGTTATCGTAACATCTGCCATCTGTAAACGTGGATCGATATATATTGTAGAAACTCCAAATATATACACGCTATGATTCTTTTTGCCTAATTTGATCAAATATTCTACGCAGCAGATTTTGAGATGAATTAGCTGAAAAATCGTTTTAAAGTATTTAAAATAACAGCCGACATATTTAATAATAATAATAATAATGAGAACTTTGTATAACACCTAATCTTTAGAAGCTCTAAGCGCTTTGCAACTTTAGACATCACCTCTAAGATAAAAAACATATATAATGATATGATTACAAACACCAGCACCATGAAATTAGAATACATAGAAGAAAAAAAACATGCTGAGAATATTTAAAGGTCACTGGCCACCTGTATTGTACAAACGTGTGCTATTGTTATAGTTGTAAACAAAACGCATTGGTTATGTATGCACACCATAAAAAATGTTTAATTAGACTTAAAACTCCGCTTTAAAATATGAAAAAATGATTCGGCCATCTCCGTAAACAATCGGTAGTTTCCGCGTGCCAAAACCGGATATGCCGTACATTTATCCCTTCTATTCAACCTAGCCATTCAGACAAGTGCTTAATTTCCCAACGTAAATGTCTATGTGATATAGGTACGATCCTTCTTTTGTACAGCAAATATGGTGCACTGTAACCAAAAGAGTGATGATGGGAAAAAGCGTTCTTTCTTTTTCCGAAAAACCATGTTTACCAGAAAAAAAGTGGATTTAGTCTATGGGATCGAATAGGGGAGGGATGGAAAAGTTGTATCATTTATGCCGGATTATAGTGAATTTGGCCCAAAGACAATTCGGCCCAACTTAAAATACAATTCGGCTAAACTTAACAATAGTTTGTACGTTCTTTTTCTTCAATAAAAAAGTAGATGCTATGTAAGATGTTTTAGGGAAAAAAAACTAAATTTAAACAAATTATTTTGATATTCTTTGAAAGAAAATAACCATATTTCGTAACGTACATATTCATGAGAGATAACACAAACTGACATATCTTGCTTGTTCTAATTAAAATATTTATATACATTTTTTATGCTAAAAGATATATGCAGCTGCACAACGATATTCTCAATTTATGTCTTCCGGTCAAATTATCAATAATCATTTACAAAACAAAAATACGTAACAGATAATATTCTACCCCTGTATGTGTTCCTGCGTGTGTATGTGTGTGTGTGTGCTAACTACATGCTCACACAAATATACAAAGGTAGCTTGACGGAACAACATAATTCCGTATAATATACGATGTAACTCCTTTCAAAACCTTTTGCAGAATGACACAATTTAACATACATTATTTATTGTGTTTTATCAAAGCGAAAGGTAAGAAACCCATACCCTTGCAAACGATCTTTCTGCCTGTTGTTTGGTGGAATAACCACACTTTTGTTGTTTACTCATATTAAATAATAGTCTGTGAATAATACATACTCATGCATACGAAGAAATCATCGTATTTTCTATGTATAGGTAATCGTAATGCATGTAAACCAAACGAGATCACAACATTATGTTATAATACAGCCCACCAAGCAATGCGTGTATGCATTGGTGTGTATATTTAATTGATATGATGTTCTTGACATTTGTCAGTGACTGAGCTCATAGTAGTCATGGTCCATCTAATTTTTGTCATGTTCCTAAGTTATAAATAAGTTCTTAACTTCAATTTGAGTTTGAGTCCTACTTTTGTGTACAAAATATACTATTCTGGGAGAGAACGCGTGACAGCTATCAAACTTTCAATACTGAAAATATTATTACGGTTGGAAATGAGGATAGCATAGAGAGGATTGCAAAACATTCCTGAAATACATACGATAAAATGACTTATTTGCTTGTTTACATTTTACTTCTTTTCATGTCAACTTTCACCACATGTACCGCCAAAGTTGATAGCTTCTTTCGTTCTTAAAACCCGACTAAAAATAATGATAAGTATTTGCTAGCTACTGATACAAAATAAACCTAACCGCTCCGGTTGCCTAGTGGTCAGAGCGTCCACCGTGAATGCGGGAGGTGGCTGGTTCGATCCTTGGCAGAGTCATACCAAAGACTTATAAAAATAGAACTAACATTTAGAGGTTAGTGTTAGGACTGGTCGGCCTGTTGTCAGGATAATGTGACTGGGTGGGTGGTGCTACATGTCTGCGGCATGATGCCCCAGTGCTGGACATTACTATAAACTGACACACTGCAGACATCGTAGCGATATAACTGAAAAATTGGTAAAAGTTACGTTAAAAATCCCAAAAATTGAAAATTGAGTTGAAATAAAATATGCTTTATGCATTAGATAACATTTGGAAATTAAAAGTTTTAGTAGACAGCATTAGAAGTGACCCAGTGTGATTTATCATTATTCTTGTATATCAATAAAGTTAAATAATTCCAGTTAATCTGTGCATGCATGCATATATATATATATATATATATATATATATATATATATATATATATATATATATATATGACCATCTTATTTTGCAAGACAAAAAATAATGAAATAAAACAATATTTGTACATGTATATGTGTTGTTTTTTGGCATGATTCATCAGTATCACTGGTATAAAGGTTAGACAGTGTATGCCTCCAGAACATGGGTTCAATCCAAGAAGATGTCATAAAATGACTTGAAAAAGTGTTTTATTTATTTGCTGTATTAATAACTCCAATACTATGTTGTCATGCATAGATCATGAAATCAAAATTTATGAAAACAAAAGAACATGACAAATTACTCCAATATTTTACTTACTCATTTCCTCGTTATGGATGTTCTCCAAATTGTTGTCTATACTGGTAGTATGCAACTTTTAAAACATGGATGTCGAGACAAACTGCAATGAACCCTGGATGGTGTGCTATACACTGTATCCCCTGGTATTCATTGCGGATACTTGTGACCTTCTCTATGTCACAACAACATACACATTCCCTTGCTGTAGGCATTACTAAACAATGTCCACATTTACACGTAAAATAGAGTTTTCTTCTTTAATGCATTGTGCTGTGCTTGTCAAATTTAATCTCATATTTATGAACAGATCAGTAGCACAGTACAACGACAAAAACTGACTAAAGTCAGGAACAGATAAAACGTTTAGTACAGCACTGTAAAATAGATAGATATGAAAGAAAATAGAAGTTGCAAGAAGATGCTTACCACAGACAAAAAAGGTTTATTTCATAGTTTATCAAAATTAACTATTAGCATACATATAAGAAATTCGAAATTTTAACTATAATACAGCGTACAGAATATGAATTCAATTTAAATGTCATGAGGGCAATATCCTGCCTATTTCAATAGTTGTGAAAAAAAGCGGACCTCCTCTCCTAGAAATCTTAAGTACTTCTAAATCATATCAACTTGTTCACAAGTTTTCAAAGCTTACAACTGTGATTCTATGTACCTTTTACTTATCAACGTATAGATACGTCTCTACCCATGAAATGCTATACACTTGTGCAGCCTTTATTACAGGTGAGAAAAAATCCAAATTTGTAAAGGAACAGGAGACTGTCAATATCGTCGGATACACATATTTATCGTAATTTAGGCCGTAGACATATTCAGAAAACAATTACCATGAATTATCCGTCAATCTATCATGTCTTTATTCTTCGTCATCTTCATCTGCAACTTCGGATTGTTCGGTATTGGAAATATAGGGTTCAAACTGGTACGGATTAATTTGGGTGACGATACCAACTGAGCCTTTGTTTACAACAAGTGTTCAGAATGTGACGTCACGCTTTGTTTTCACTAAATACCGGAAGTGGTCGGCTGTTTCCTTCGGTTATGATCGTAAACAGGTGCAAACGCGATATTAGGTAGGCTCCCACGCAGTTATTACTGAAAATTGTTCAATCGGATTTTTTACATTCGTATTTTGAATATATTATCTCTTTTACCAAGAAATAAACTGAATAAATGTAGATACACTGTTGTGGCACTTTAAAGAGACAAAAAAAAATGAGTGAAAAAGAATCGAATAGAATAAGATATTGTTTTTCTGTTGCCCAATATGTGCATGTTTTGTGTCTTAGTAAAAAATCTCAGTTCTTAGTAAATGTCTTTCCGTATTCTTCTCGTGGGTTTGTGCTTTATTTGGTAAATGTTAAATTGTGCCCTTTTTTGTATATTCCGGAGAATGAGAATAGACCTTGAACGTGTCACGCCAAATATATGCATATATAGTTATGCGGTTGGGATTCCTGTGGGTTATAATTTGTGACCCAGGAGCCACAACTGTATGCATCATAGCATAACGTACGGGCCTCATTCTAAACTCCCTTTCGAAACAGGTATTGATACATGGTTCGTTGATCACAAGCACCAATTCTCAGACATAGGGATCTCAAAATTTGGGTGTTATTTTCAGGTCATGCAAAATCAAAGTCTAACTCGCATGCGCAGCATTAAATTTAAAGCCACTGTGCGTATCTACAAACACCTGTATTATATCTGAGTTCCCCGGTGGCTGTGTCCTTTACAGATCACTGACATCGCACGTCTGTCCGCTTGGCTTCCATTCTCAGTTCGGCAGACGTGGATATTTGAGATAGATTGCTAATAGCTCCCCGTGGGTCGGTGTTATTCCCGGGGGTTCCACTTTATTCCTGTACCAAATATATTGCCGCCTTGCACAGCTTATGGCGTGCTTAAAACTGAGGTTAAGCTCACAAAACCACAGACCCTATTGTATTCTATGGTTTGAAGTATATAGTTGTGTATTTGACGTTGCGCAACAGTACATCAGCATGCACGCGCGCAAGTACGAACGGCATTATATAAGATATTCTCCTTGCGCGTCAAACTTAGGGATCATTATTCTTTAAATCAGAATAGTCTATAAACAATGGTAATTTGTATATACTCTGTTGTGCTCTACTTTGTTCATTGCTTCTAAACCTATACGCATTTTAGAGGTTTTTTTCTTTCTTTCTTGAAGCAAAAGAATTCGCTATTTTGGACGGCTCTTCTCATCGTTGTCACGAAATACAACATAACGAAAGCATGGATTACTCGGCACGTGTGCTCTAAACAATATGGTGTGTCCATCCATATTAAACTGTTTTTACAACCTGTCTGCAAGATAAAATTATGTTTTTAAATAGGTAAAAAATGTCTGGTGTTTTACAAACCTGATGACTTGTATCTAGGCACAATGTGATTTATGTCGACTTGCAGAATTTACTTATCTTTGGAATTGAAGAGTTTGACGTGCATAACGTCGTACCATTAAAACAGAAAATGTGGCAATGGACTTGCTTCAATGAGCATGGATGATTTTACAACATGGAAAGCTCACGTTAACACGTTTTCACATTTTTATGAAGCAATTTACATACTTTAAAATATAGTCAAGGCATCAGCAAGTCACGTACATTAACAACGTAATGGGGCGAGTATTACTCAGTACTGTTGTGCCACTTTGAAGATAAATACATGTTCATCTAGCTGAGCAGTGTAGAGATTATATCCAACATGTTATCTTAAATCACCTGATAACTTACTTTCTTACTTAGTGGAGGGCGATTACCGCCATAATTGTATGCGTGTATTTTATAATCTTCCGTAATGCATTATTGTAAATGGCTGCTTGCAGATGGTACTTATATAATTCTATCCATGTATATTTTATTCTTCATTGATGCAAATTGTACGTGGTAGTTTGCAAGTGCTACTTTCTTTCTGGATTATTATTAATGGCTGCTTGCAAGTACTACATTCATAACTCTAGTTATGAATTTTCTATTATTCAATAGTGCAAGCTGTAATTGGCTGCTTGTATGAGCTTATATCTACATTTCTTCTGCGTCATTATATCTTGCAGTTTGCCAGCTGCTGAATTGATTTGTGTAGTTTGTCGTATGTCAAATACTATGTCTGTTATTACAAGTTTTGTATATTCTGTTTATAAGCTTGTCATATTACAATTTCATCATTCGAACAGCTGTTTTCATACAGATTTGGCCTTGCACAATGGAAATATTAAATTTCATCAGCATCGTCTTAGTTGTCCAACTCGTGACGCCATATGTTGTCATAATGGCATACAATTGATTAGCGTGTCATTGTGACATTAGACGGCGCTCTAAATTTCTCAAGTGTTCCCTTTACCAGAAATAATGAATGCTCTCCACGGAACTTTACGGCATTCATTTTGTGTCGATAAACGTTGTAACTGTTTCAGTCCCCCTTTCTTAGGTGTACGTGAGCAACGAAGTTTTAATCGTTCTCTAAAATCATGTGCTTTCTCGAAGATCTAAGTCATGTGTAGCATCTTACGAAAACAAAAACGCATACACTGCACCAGGGTGGTCCATCTTCTTCAACCCCAGTTTTGACGCACTTAAGTGTTTCCTTTCACTATTTAAGAAATCTACTTCTTAGAGATCTCTCATTGTTTTGGAAACATTAGTTATGTTATCAAATTAAGAATCAGAATTAACAATGATATATCTGCTCGAACTCTTCTTAACGAGCTTTCATCAGACGTCCCATGGTTGTAAAGAAAGTATTCTACGTCATTATTTTGACGCATCTCACAAACGTCTATATTTGGTCTGTGATACCATAGTACATAAGCAACGGTGAAATAATATATTTCAGAGCCACATCAATAAAACATTTAAAATAAAGTTTATAGGTAAAATTACATTAAAAAATTAAGCATTCCTAAAGATTTTCTTATTCTTATCACAATCTTCATTTTGGAACATATTTTGCCGCAAAAACCGAAATAATAAAACTGTGGAAAATCATATTCATATCATGATAAAAATGTTTACTTGCAATTAGAAGTATTATATTTAGTGCACGATTGTTTTCCAATACTTAATTTGCATTGTTAATGTACAGAACCCCAACCTTTAAATACATTTATTTTTAAAAATACGAAACAAACAGCCTTAAAAACTGGTTGGCTTCCCTCAAGACTTTTGTCTCTAAAAGTGGCAATAATCAGAGACAAAAGGCATAATTTTACTTGTATTTATTATATTTCTTACCAATATCAAACCAATTAAGAGTAATAAATTGGTCCAAGAATTTAAAAAATATAAATATAGTACCTTAGGTTATAATTATTCAGCTGCTCCTTCTCAGATTGAAGATTTAAAAAAAAAAAAACTTGAAAAGAATTTTTGAAATATCAATGTAGTGACGAATTATTCCATCTTATTAAGTGTGCTGCTCTTTGCAATATTAAATTAGTTTAGTGAATTATATATAATGAGAGAGAGAGAGAGAGAGAGAGAGAGATAAAGCACAAAAGCGGCATATTTAATTAAGTTATTGTAATTGTATATATGTATCATGTGTCGATGAGCGTGTTTTGGGACAGTCTTAAGGTCTTTCCTTCAGAGAAGCATCAACATGAGAAAAACTCTACTGGTCTTACTCGATAATTATCACATGGTATAATTTTATTGATCACTGTCTGTTTATTTGGTTTGATTTTATTTAATTGCCTAAATGTATCCTGGGTAGTGTTTTCGTACAATCTTGTGCTAGCTTTATGACTTTAAGGCTGATTGGCAGAAAAATGTATACTGTTGGATGTCTAATTCATGCATAAGTTGTTGGAAATAATCAAACACAAAATTGCTGGACAGATTTAGGGAGGCCAACAAGTGTTAATAAACATTGACTAAACCTTTAGAACAGCTTTCGCTTTAATATTTTTCAAAGGAATAGCATATGTAAATCTTGAGGACACACACATTATGGTCAACAAGTATTGGTTGCTTGACTTGGTATTAGGTAAGGAACCGACAGACTAACATATTTCTGCTAAATGGCGTTTCAAATGGTCAAATGCAGGAATAGGTTTTAGATGTGCCTTAGATATCTTCTAATAGAGATTTCCGACCATTTGATAAGTGTGACAAGATCTAGGATACTTATAAACATCATATTTAATTTTCGGCAAATAAAAATGATTCAGGATCTTGTGGTAAGTCTTACTGGCACCAAAATGACCAGCTTAAGGAGTTTTATGGGCTAGACTATGCATATTCTGTCTATATATTTTAGGAACAACGATGTGCTTGCTCACCGACCACTCATCAGCAGCAGGTACATCAGGTGGTCTTCATTTTCTCATAATGACCCCATTTTTCACACAGTAACAAACTGGTACTTGTGTAGCGTCACTTTCTGAATCCCAGTATTTTGTCTTCTCTGAGGAATAGTACTTAGGGGCCTATAACTCACATTAAAGTGTCGTGCATGCATGAAAAAATAGCTGTTACTTTCTGCTCAGATATCTTACAACTGCAGTCAGATATTGGCTAGTTCTTTCTATTATTCTGTGAAGAAACTAACACCTGATTCTCCCTCTCTCTCTCTCTCTCTCTCTGCTGAGTGATTAAGTCATTGAAATTAAGAAATTTGTCTTATCCAGTGTTCCAATGCGCATATCTTAAGGATAACAAGCCAGATTTAAAATTTCATCTTGGAGTAAAAAATATAACACTTTTTCGACGGTCTAAGCATCAAAAATAATAAAATAGCGAATAAAATATAATCCTTTTCATTGTTTATTTTGCCCGAAGAAAACAAATTCTCCAAAATGTGAGCATATTGTACAGTGTATATATTGAATACAGATTCAGTAATGGGATTTTTTTGGGGGGCGGGGATTATTTCTTGAATAGTGAATATAACCAAACTGCTCTTGAGGCATATGTACAAATGTTTATGGTATGCAAAAGAAAATTTGTCTCGGCCAAATAATCATGAAGGATGACTCGCATGACCAAAATAGTACTGTCAACATCAAAAGAACAACCACTAACCTTCTTTTTGCAGATGGTTTAGATGGTGTAGCAGGATATGAAAAAAGAACGTGCTGACTTGGTTGAGCACCTCGTCACAACCTCCATAGCATACAATATGGAGATTAGCACTGAAAAACCAAACTGATGACAAGCATCACCATTGGCACCAGTGCATAAATAAATGTCAGTGCACATAAGCTGGAAAAAGAGTTACAAGCTTCAAGTACACGGATCGATAATCACGAATGAGGACTCCAACCAGAAATACTTTGCAGGATTTTCCAGAAAAAAGCAGCAATAACAAGGTTGAGACCAATATGGAAAGATACCAGCATTGCTTTTTTGTTCTAAAATAAGGCTCTTGTGCTCGATTGTCATATCCAGTTTTCTGCATGCTTGTGAAACATAGACACACATGTCCGATCTACAAAGGAGCATTCATATCTTCGAAATGCGATAATACCGAAAGATCTTGGGCATTTCATACATTGACCTTGTAACCAATGAAAATGCCCACAACATGATACAATGAGCTATCGGATGATATGAAGACCTCTTGATCACTACAGAAAGTGCAAACTGAAGTGGTACGGTCATGTCTCAAGATCATATGGACTGGCAAGATCAATCTCACAACGCACAGTGTGAACGGGCAGAAGAAGAGGCGGACAGAAACAACGTGGAAATACAACATTAAGGAGGGCAGTTGAACAAAGATGGAGATAATTGTTTCTAAAGTCAACTGTAGCGCATCAAAGACCTCTTGAGTTAAGGGATTGATAACGAAGATGATGATGTTTCCATAGATTCTCGTTTTCATGTTCTTTCTGTCTAAACATTTGATCAGAAACTTCACATTTCAATGATTTCTCTCCAGTAGGTACCTTCAGACGCTCCTTTAGATGTCAATATTGATTAAACCTTTGGTCATTCTGTACCCAAGCTGGTCTGTACCTGGTAGAAATTGGTCATTCTGTACCCAATGTGATGGTCGTTTCATATTCAAGGTGCTTGTCATTTCGTACCCAAGGTAATGGTAAATTTGTATCCATTATTTTACACAGTCAAATATACCATATGTTCACATTTACCAATCCCTCTCTAATTACTACCCTCTCATTTTCTAAAAATGAACTATTCCTACCTTTACAATTGTGTGATTAAAGCCTATCATGGCCACACAAAAAAATCATTAAAAAATCAAGTATATTGTGGTCACCCATTAGCAAAATTAATGAAAATTCACATTGCGTGTAAAATGAAAAGGAAAAGGACTAAATTGAAATAACTGAATAAGTTCTTTCGTTTTGAAGTCACTCAAATTATAAAATATTGCCATTCTTCTTGGTTTCATTCAGTAATGACTAACATGGCTGAAACAATTTCAAATGTTTAGCAACTGAAAGCAACTAGAAACTGCATGACCTTTGAATAATGGGCTGAAAGCAAATAAAGCAGTGTTTTTTTAATTAAGTTTGCCTTTTCGAAGGAACAATACTGGTGTTAATCACAAATTTTTTTGGCTGTTTTATTGGAGTAGACCCCTTGTACTCAAACTGTTGGCCGTGGTATGCTAGCAGGACCGCCAAGCCATTTTTCTGTAGACTGCATTGCTGCGTTATACCCTACTTATGCTGAAGTTTTGGACAACTTCATCAAGCATAAGAAGATAACAACCTTGAGATATAATTTATATTCTCTATATTTTTAACTAAGTTTAAATACTTATATAATTTCAGGGAAATTATGAAATTTGAACAGTTGGTATTGTTTGAGATTGCATTTGCAAAGTTTATAGGGGCTTAACTGGCATGTATTGGAAAAACAAATGCTGATTATGACATGCTTTGTGTGATCTCTATCGTAATATTGTGTTTTTGAGGCCTACGTTATATGACTTGATCATGTATATTTCATATAGTATTATCCCTTAGTTATGTTCCTATTATTATCATAATCATTTTTTCCATTTATAGCCTTTACATCATTAACATGTATATTCTATATGGCATTGATCGTTAATGTAATCTGCTTGTTAATTATGTTTCCCTTAATCTATATACGTATCTATCCATCCATCCATCTACACAACCAAACACACACACACTAGTTTGCAATTCATGTCTTGCGAAATTTTAAATTGAGATTTCAAGCCCATTTTTAATATTCACGTTTGTTGCAGTTTTTTTAAAATATTATGTCATGTGATGCCATGCATATACCTTTTCCACATTTGACTGCTCCGTTGGCCTAAGTGGTTATACCCCACCTCAGGTGCGCGAGGTTACAGGTTTGAATCCCTGTCCAGTTCATATCAAAGACTTAAATGAATGGTACTTGTGGATGCCTTGCGTGGTGCTCAGCATTAAAAGGTTAGTGTTAAGACTGGTGAGTTTGGTGTCTCGATAATGTGACTGGATTGGAATTGATGCTACATGTCAGTGGCATCATGCCTGTGCTAGACATCACTCTAAACTGCCACGTTGCAGACATTATAGCGATATGACTGAACAATTGTTAAAAATACATTAGCAATCCAGCTCTCACACACATATTCCATATTTGGTGTTGTTTTCACTTTTGCAATGTATTTGAAGCTGGCCATTTATCTTCAACATTTATGTAAAGAGTCACATTTTGAATTACAGAAAATTTTATCGCATTTAAGCCAGAAATGTCTTTGTGAAGGGTCACTTCGGCCTTTCTTTGTTCATTTCTCCCCATGTCAGTGTAAACTTCACAAGGACAGTATCCCGGCTCAGTGAAATTGTCCAGGGTCTCTTAACACGCTCCCTAGAAAATAAACATTTGAGCTACAAACCCTAACCGCTTGGTAGGAACCTATGTCCACTTATCATTTTTTCTAAGGGAAATTGTCAGGCACTGTTATTCACAGATTCCGAGCTGTCTAAACCTGATGAAAGGAATTATTTCTTTGTGAAATATCATGGACCGCTGCCTACGATTGGGCAGAATAAATTAGGGCGTACACTTTAGAGAAGTCAGACTTTAAAGTGACGACCTTGATCAAACTTATTTAGTGTGAACATTTCCTAGAAGAAGAAACTTAG
The DNA here is from genome assembly GCA_028554795.2 of Sinohyriopsis cumingii. Lineage (NCBI taxonomy): Eukaryota > Metazoa > Mollusca > Bivalvia > Unionida > Unionidae > Sinohyriopsis > Sinohyriopsis cumingii. The sequence goes on along the minus strand of CM068837.1, from coordinate 110,696,427 downwards.
TCTCGACTCCGGGGAGGCATGAATAAATTAGCGCTTTCCTCGTGAAACAAGGAAGGGACCAGGTGGTCGTTGTGTAAAATGAAAGACATCTTTAGCACTAGGACGCAAAAGTTCTGAAAGAGAACAGCTAAGGTGCGCAATTTTAGTTTCAAGCAATATTATATTATTTGATTGTTTTAAGCAAATATGCTTGATATGACCAGGATTCTAAATTATGTATCGTTTATTCAATTCATGGAAATGTGTTGATGCTAGAGTCGTTATGCAATTTACTTTAATTATTTACATAGAATGTGTTGATACTTGAGTTACAAACAAATCTATTTTATTCAATTTCATGGAAAGTGCTGTTGCTAGAATTTACCTTTTAATTGTACACTTATTTGTTCATTGGTAGAATTTATTGCATGCGATCCAAATGTTGATATGTGTAGGATTTCATACGGTTATGTGAAATAACTTAATTTGTTTGTTAGGATCTTATTATATCTAATTTTGTAATGCTTGGATACTCTTGTAGGTTAACAATCGCCGTGAGTTACATTTGTAAATTTCATGCAGTAGTAATCGAACATGTAGTTGGATATGGAAAATAATACGGTAATATTTGGTAAACGTTCACGTGGTAATTTAAGACTTGCCATTGGTAGTGAGGTCGAGTTTTAACTAGCTGCTAAGTGGTGGGAAAATTACTGAGTTCAGAGGAAGAAAGACCCAGAGATGTCCATGTGGTCTTTATAAGAGTACATCAAATGAACACATTTAGCGTTCATTATTATTTTCTTTTCCGAGTGTAGCCAGATAAGTATTCATGTGAGCTCAAAATCAAGACACATCAAGACTTTGACAAAATGCTATTTGCAAATCTGAATAAGTATTTTGGGCTTAAACAGCAATTCACAAGATTCTAATGAAATTCAGAAGCGTGCAAAAGTTGATAGAACTGATAGTTCCGATTGAACATTAGTCAAGATGAAGAAACTGGATGATGCCTAGCTTAGTGCCTGGAATAAGACTTTTCCTTGCACTGACAATACAGTCTTACTCTGGTGGACAATCAAAATCCATATATTAGTGGTGTAAAGTATTATATTTTAAATAAAACCAATGGCATGCCCAATATACTTCTGGGTGGGGTGTTTCTTTTTCAACTTTTGATGGTGGGACTAGTATTTTTTCCCGAAAATTAGGAGTCCTGGTTTCTTAATTTTAAAACCCAAGCAAGACCCATTTTATCCCTAATATGCAATGAACAGTTTTTATCCAGCATGTATGGTCTTATGCTCTTTTTAATGTCCATTCCGACTATACAGTTAATCACGATCATAACATTTAAATGGCTCATCCACAGTATGTGTCATCAAGGGTCTCTTCATCAGCCCTAAACCTAAATACTTTATGTCAAAACTTCACATTTGATTGGTTCCTGTCCAGCGTGTATCCTCATGCATCTTCATATGTACATTCTGAATAAATGTTTAATCACAAACTTCGCATTTGAATGATTTCTCTCCAGTATGTATCCTCTGATGCTCCTCAAGATGTTCATTCCGACGAAATATTTCATCACAAACTTTACATTTAAATGGCTTGGTCTGTGTACACATATGCTCATTTCGACTTCCATTGTGACTACATATTTCATCACAAAAGGTAAACTTAAATGATTTCTGTCCAGTATGTGTCATCTTGTGACTTTTCAAACTACGGCTACGTGTAAATACTTTACAAACTACACACTTGAACGGTTAATCACCGTTATGTATCCTCGGATGTCTATTTAGTGTTAATACGCGTGTATGAATAACAAACAACCTTTCTCAAAGCTTAGCTAAACCTGTCCTTGGACATACAGATTTTTTTAAAATAATAAATGCAAACGAAACGTTTCGTTGAAGGCTTAGTTTTACTGCAGATATCAAATGCAAAATATATCTATTTCATTTGTCGGAATAGTGTTCAAGTGTGATTCTGTTTTGAAGGGTGCGATTCGGCAATCAATATGCGACCAGTAGGCAAAGCCAATGAAAAATAAATTTCAGAACTCCAGATTTACGGAGTGTTGCTTTCTCAAGTACAACAACATGGAGGAACCTTTTAATTCATTACACATGCTTCAAACATATCTGCATTAGTAATTCTAAGCTATGCTATGTCCGTCGAAATATGTTTTCAAGAGTGCGATACGGGACGGAGATTTTTTTATCAAACACAACAATGAGTAGAATTTAATTCTTAACACATATACTGCAATTATAACATATACTTCAATCATAACACACACGGCAATCATAACATACATACTGTAAACATATATACATTAGTCTTTCTAAAATATACGACATCAGTCGAATAGGAGCACCTAGTGTATCTTTCATATTCGACATGCAGAACTGAACATTGAGATTAGTTCTCTGCATTCGTAATTCTTTGTCGTGGTCTTGTTAAAACGCTACCTATTCATTTACTCAATGTTTTCAAAATGTACGAAATTGATTCAACGGTTTTAATAAGCACACGTTCGTGTTTGTATTTGATATGTATTGATAAAGCGTTAACACTCAAACTGGACGGAGGAATCTTTTACTGATTTATCACCAATGAAGACCATATTAAACTTAATAATATGATGTCTTCACCAATGACCCACTGAAATAGTCAGTCCCAAATGTGATATATTCGTTTATCTTTAGAGACAAGCACATCGTGTTGTCAAACTGAATCAGTGGTCAAAATTGATCAGATATAGTTCTCACAATGATAATGCTACTTGTTTCTTTCCATTTCCTAAATAATTAGCCTTCACTTTGGGCAGTAATGCAAGTCGCACGTGCATTTGATAATTATTTCTGAAAACAGCGGTGCAAAACCAAGCCAGCTAATCTGTATTCATAAATCACGTGGCCTGGCTCTATTTAAGTCCACGTCTGATATGTACTCGTTGGATTACAAGTATTCGACAAGGTGAGTACACGTTATTTTATATTTCTTTATTTAATAAGGAGTGGGGTGGGTGATCTACATTTTGAACAGGTTACGTGTTTGTTACTTCATTCTCAAGACAAATATCTTTAAATAATAGCATGGGCACAATTGGTCCATTTTCTATACCAATCGGAGCAATATTATTTTTCAAAGCTATTTTTCAAAATAATAATATATCACCCAACTCTCCAAAAATGAAAGAACTGGCCCCATTGATATCACTATATAGGACTGAAATAGGTCGGTAGTATTTAGAATATGTGGACATTCTCTCATAGATATAAAAGCAAGTGGGGTACACGTTATTTTGTTGAAAGAAAATCCAAACTTTGAAAGAATTGTTAAAGGGAGGAGAATATGCGTGTTCTTTTTATTTATCATTAATGAGTACTGGATATTAATTGGGTGGTATGAGTTTATCTGTCAACTGCATTGTATAGAATCTCGACCACAACCACCTAGAAAGGAAACGGGCAGAAATAAAACTTGCCCACTTCAGAAAGAAAGTATTATTAAACTTGTAACGAATTCAGACATGAGTTAAAGACGAAGTAATGTATTAAATAGTTGAAGAATACAGTACGTATATCATCGCCAAGATTCAGTGCGTCTGTTCTTGCGGCAGGCTCGACATAGCAGCTTCGTATAAACCGACGTGAAACACGCTGCGAAAAACAACTTGGTTTTATTGATTCAATTTACTTGCTGATAATCCTTTTTATTCATGCGGTGGGATCAAAACCGCGATGCACATTTGCATGTTCTGTATCAAATACAGTAGACAATGAGCTGAGCTGATGATAACTTTACTTACAATGACAAATATAGATATTAGCTTTGATTCACTGCTTTGGGGAAAGGGTGATGCAAATGAAAAATGTAGAATTTTACATCCTGTGTGCAAGTATATAACCATTACTGAATGATTTCAGTAACTTACTCAAATTGGGATTCATGTCATTGTGTCCACCCCACCCCACCCCAATCTCACTTACCGGGCCCCAGAGTGTCAAGTGATCTAAAGTGCTCACCATTACGGATCACTGCCATCTCACCTCTGCGTGGGTTCGAGCCTCGGGTTTGGTCAATGTGGGTACATGAGAAAGGTTTCCAGTAGCTTCTCGTGCATCAGCGGTTATATCCGGGGATTTTCCTGTGTTCTTCCTCCACCATTTATAATGGCCGCCATATATAGACTATCTTGTACTGAAAAATGGCTTTAAACCCTACAACAAAAACAACAACTTTCTCACTTACCTATCATTTCTCATTATTATATTGTCATGTTGAATATGTTATATTACTTGTGACATGTGAGTAGAAGATTAATTGAAGTTGTTAGAACTTGTGCCCAATCCCATTAATGTGTCAATAAAATGTTTAAAGCAAAAAAATCAATTATTACTAATTAGTTTTGAAAATTGGCAGATTTGACAAAGTTTAGCTGCAGACTTAAACCATTGTGCGCATGCTTAAAGAATCGTGGTACTAATGATAATGAAATATGGAAACCAGTCTTGAAATGGTTGAACATAAGAGCATATAGGTTTCGCTGGCCAAGACTGGTTGATAATGAAAGTTTCTAGTACAAATCTTTTGAGAGTTTATCCAAGTTGTAACTGATTTTGAAAGGAACATTGTTTTGTAGAAGGAATTCAGTATTTTAACAGACTTGGACTTGGAACACACTCATTACTGAAAGTTAACTGACTTATGCCTATCTCACTTTAAAATTTAAATTATTCGTGTTCTGGAGAAATGTTAGGTTTTGTAGATGGTAACCTTGACCGTTTCTCATTTATTGCACAATATGGCAAGGCAGACAATACATCTCAATCTTAAATTGAAGCAATAACTGGTGATAGTAAAACAGGTAACTGTTGATTTGACCTCGTCATTTTCATTTTTTCTTATTTTCGTAATAGTCAATAAGGTAATCTTTGACAAGCACAACTATGTGCATTGCTTGCTTATGCATTTGATAATATTCCTAAGGCTGAAGTAAATCGAGGATAGATGTAACACTTGATGCCCTAATAGCAAAAACTGGTAACCACTTGTGAAATGGGTGAAGATAAATGAGAGTATACATTTGTTTTGGCTGGACAGGATTAATTGATAATGAAAGTTAGATTATACTTACACGAATCTTGAGAGCTTACCTAGGTATAACTGAACAGAGACAGTATTTCATCGATGGAATTTCAGTCCCTTACCAAGGTGCAGTTTAAAAGCGTCATTACTGAACTTTAATTGACTTATGCTTACCTTACTTTAGTTTTAATTTATGTTACGTGGGAATTTTCTATAACTTCTGTCACTGAGATTTTCTTTTCTGTAGTAGCACATGCACTTATGGGTGGTCGCCTTATGCTCATTTATTGCATAACATGACACGGTTGGTAACGTATTTTAATCTTAAATTAAAAAGATAAATGGTGATTGTAGAAAGGGTAATTCTTAATTAGTCATTTTTATTTTCATGTTTGCTCTCTAAGTTTCTTAAATGTAGCTCATACTTAAATACTGCCTTACATATACCATTGTTATATTGATAAACATTACCTTGCAATATAATTTAATATGTATTAATGTATTTCATAAGCAAATCCATGCACACTGCTTCCAAATGCATTGAGCTATCTTAGGTCTGCCCAGAAAATCAAAGGTGGATACAGAACATGGTATTAATGAAATGAACAACTGAATTTACCATCATTGAATTTCGAACACAGATTAGTGAAATTTAATTAACTTGTGCTTAATCTTAGTCCTACAATTGGGGGAATTTTAGGTGATTTCTGTCATTTAAATCTAATTTTCTATGGTAATAACTGCACAGGTAGTTAGTCAACTTGGCCATGACTCATTGATTGCATAATATGACTAGGTTGGAAATATTTTTTATTGTAAATTGATAGATTGAAAAAAGATGAATGGTAATAGTAACTTTTGATTAGGGATCTATATTTCATTATTGTAGTTCTGATTTTCAGTCCTCACCTACCCCATCGATATAATGGAAGATGTTGACCCCAATATTTATGATGGAGAACTATCAGGGTCAATGTCTTCCATTTCTGGACTACACACCTCACCCCAGATTATGAAATTCGGGGTCCCAACGAGCATTCATGTGAAACCTTTCCTCTTCGTATGTTTGCAAATATGTTTACATGTGACAGTTTATAAAGCAATTTGATTGGACAACTTTTACTTTTGAAATACATTTCTCAAATTTAAAATATGTACCAGTAATCGGAACCAGAAATTTAAAATTTGAAGGTTTAAACAATTTTGGTGTACATGTAAGAGTTAGTTACAATAGTCAGAAAGTAAATAGTATTTGGTCCAGAAGTAATTTTTTTCCATATGAACGGATTATTGACCAGGCACTGTTCCAATTTAATCCAAAATAATGTACTTTTCTAGCTTCAAATAATAAATTTATAGGTGATCCTTCTTGCAATTAACCACAATAGTAGCATGATCCAGCATCCTGGCTTGTGTAACAATAATTCTTTGCAAAGTTTTAATCAGTATTTTAATCTGAAGATGCGTTCAGTTTCAAGGAGTGATATATAACGCTCTTTCATTTCAGGTATAAACGTATAATACAAATTCTGCACTATATTTATTACTAATAATCTATCAGCAGATGGCTGACATATCATTCATATATATATATTATATGTTAGTCTGCTACATCTTTCTTTTATATTAGGAAATTTCAATCATTTCATGTTTAGTTAAATCTTTTCAAGTCTTATGAACTTTCTGTATCATTGACACATGATATAAAAAAATCCTGTTAATTCATAGTTTTTAACATTATTCATTAAGAGTTGAAGCTTAGCTAAATCTATCCTTGGGCATACAGCTTTTTTTAATTATAAATGCAACTAAAACGTTTCTTTGAAGTCTTGCGTTTTACTAGAGATATCAAATGCAAAACATAATTATTTCATTTCTTGGAATAGTGTGCATGTATGATTCTGTTTTGAAGGGTGCGATTCGGGAATCAATACGCGATCAGTAAGCATAGCCAAGAAAACATAAATTACAGAACTCGAGATTTACGGAGTTTTGCTTTGTCTAGCACAACAACATGAAGGAATCTTTAATTCATTGCACATTGCAAAAATATCTGCATTAGTAATTCCAAACTTTGCTATGTCGGTCGATATATGTTTTGAAGAGTGTGAGTATGGAATCAATAAGCTTTCAGAAAGCAAAGCCAAGCAAAAATAAATTTAAAACTTCAGGTTGACGGGAGTTCTTTTTATGTCAAACAACATCAATGAGTACCATTTAATACATAACACATACTGCAATCATAACACAAATACTGCAATCATAACACATCTTGCAATCATCACGCACATAATGTAAACATATCTGCATTAGTCTTTCTAAAATATACGACGCCAGTCGAAATATGAGCACCAAGTGTATGTTTCATATTCGAAATAATGACCTTGAACATTCAGATTAGTTCTGTATTCGCAATTCGTTGTCGTGGTCTTGTTAAAACGCTACCTATTCATTTACTCAAGGTTTTCAAGATGAATGTATCCACGAAATTGATTGAATGGTTATCATAAGCAAACGTTCCTGTTTGCATTTGATATGTATTGATAAAGCGTTAACACACGCGTTAACACACAAACTGGACGGAGGCTTTTATTATTGCTTTATCTCCAGTGAAGACCATAATAAACTGAATAATATGATACCCCCCTTACCAACTGAAATAGTCAGTCCAAAATGTGATATATTCCTTTTTCTTTAGAGACAAGCACATCGTGTTGTCAAACCGAATGAGAGGTCAACATTGATCAGATATAGTTCTGACAATGATAATGCTACTTGTTTTTCAATTTCCTAAATAATTAGCCTTCACTTTGGGCAGCAATGCAAGTCGCACGTGCATTTGCTAATTATTTCTGAAAACAATGGTGTCAAAACCAGCCCAGCTAATCTGTATTCATAAATCAAATGACCTGGCTCTATTTAAGTCCACATCTGATACGTACTCGTTGGATTACATGTATTGGATAAGGTGAGTACACGTTATTTTATATTTCTTTATTTAATAAGGAATGTTTTTGTGATTTACTTTTTGAACAGGTTAGGCTTGTTACTTCATTATTAAGACAATTTTTTTAAAAAGAATAGCATGGACACAATTGGTTACTTTTCTATACAAATCGGAGCAATATTATTTTTCAAAACTACTTTTCAGAATGATCATATCTCACCGACCTCTCCGAAAATGAAAGAACTGGCCCCATTGATTTCACTATATAGGACTGAAATAGGTCCAAATTATTTAGAATATGTAGAAATTCTCTCAGAGGAAAAGCAACAACTATACTACACGTTAGTTTGTTGAACGAAATCCCCAAATGTGAAACAAGGATTTAAGAGACGAGAATATGCAAATTCTTTTTATTTATTATTATAGAGCACTGAACATTGTGTGGTATGTGTATATCTGCCAACTCCATTGTATAGAAACTCGACCAGAAACATCTATAAGTCCAACGGACAGAAATTAAACTTGCGTATTTTAGAAACCAATTATTATTAACCTTGTAAAGAATTCAAACACGAGTTAAAGACGAAGTATTGTATTAAATAGTTCATGAAGACATTACTTATACCCCTGCCAAAATACAGTACGCCTGCTCGCGTGGCAGGCTCTACATGGCAGCTTCGTATAGACCAGTGTGAAAGTCGGTGGCAAACAAAAAGAAAACTGGGTTTGAATGATTCAACTTAGCTAACTTTGAATGCGTATGGTTTTTGTCAGGTATTTTTCATCAAACACTGGATACTATCCATACTAGATTAAGATTCGCTGTAAGTTAATTAAAATATGATCTTTACCATGTTCAGCATGCTGACACTCCTTTTTATTCATGTGGTGGGATCAAAACCACCATGCACATTTGCATTTTCTTTATCATATACAGTAGACCATGAGCTGATCTGATGATGTATTTACTTGCAATGACATATATAGATATTAGCTTGGATTCACTGCTTTGGGGAAAGGGTGATGTAAATGAAAATTATAGAATTTTCCATCCTGTATGCAAGTATATAAGCATTACTGAATGATTTCAATGACTTACTCATATTGGGATTATTGTCATTGTGTATCCCCAATCTCGCTTACCGGGCCCCAGAGTGTCAAGCGATCTAAAGTGCTCACCATTACGGATCACTGCCATCTCACCTCTGCGTGGGTTCGAGCCTCGGGTTTGGTCAATGTGGGTACATGAGAAAGGTTTCCAGTAGCTTCTCGTGCGTCAGCGGTTATATTCGGGGAATTTCCTGGGTTCTTACTCCATTTATAATGGCCACCAAGTATAGACTATCTTGTCTTGAAAAATGGCTTTAAACCCTACAACAACAACAATAGCTTTCTCACTTACCTATTATTTTTCATTATATGGTCATGTTGAATATGTTGTATTACTTGTGACATGTGAGAAGACTAAGTGAAGCTGGTAAAACTTGTGCCCAATCTCATTATTGTAACAATAAATCGTTTAAAACAAAATATGAAATTATTAGTAATTGGTTTTGAAAATTGGCAGATTTGACAAAGTTTAGCTACATAATTAAACTATTGTGCTCTTGCTTAAGGACTCGTGATACTAATAATAGGGAAATATGGGAACCAGTCTTGAAATGGTTGAACATAAGATCATATAGGTTTTGCTGGGCAAGACTGGTTGATAATCAAAGTTTCTAGTAAAACCATTTTGAGAGTTTATCCTAGTTGTAACTGATTTTAAAAGGAACATTGTTTTATAGAGGGAATTCAGTCTTTAAGCAGACTTGGGCTTGGTACACACTCATTACTAAACCATAAATAAGTTATGCCTTTTTCACTCTAAATTTTAAATTATTCATGTTCTGGAGAAATGTTAGGTAATTTGTTATTTAAATCATTTCTCTGTAGAAATACATGTAGAGTGTCACCGTGACCATTTCTCATTTATTGCACAAGATGGCAAGACAGATGATACATCTCAATTTTAAATTGAAGATATAACTGGTGATAGTAAAACAGGTATCTGGTGATTTGTCCTCCTCGTTTTCATTTTTCTTATTTTCGTAATAGTCAATAAGGTAATCTTTGACAAGCACAACTCTGTGCATTACTTGCTTATGCATTTGCTACTGTTCCTAGGGGTGAAGTTAATCAAGGGTAGATGTAACACCTGTTGCCCTAATGATATCAAAAACTGGTAACCACTTGTCAAATGGGTGAAGATAAATGAGAGTATAATTGTGTTCTGGCTGAACAGGATTAGTTGATAATGACAGTTAGATTTTACTTACAATAATCTGTTAAGAGCTCAACTAATTGAATTCTGCCTTATATGTACCATTGCCATACTGATGAACATGAACTTGCAATATAATTTCATATTCATTAATGTATTTCACAAGTAGAACTATGTGCACTGCTTCCAAATACATTAAGCTACCTAAGGTCTGTCCAGAAAATCAAGGGTGGATACAGAACATGGTACTAATGAAATGAACTGAATATAATTTTTGAAATGGGTGAAGACAAAATAGAGTATATACATGCTTAGCTGGCCAGGAATGTTTGATAATAAAAATTAGATTCGAGGATAAAGAGAATTATCCTAGTTGTAATTGAGACAAACAAATTCATTGTTTTATTGATGGAATTAGGGTCCTTTACCATCCTTGAGTTTCGAACACAGATTTGTGAAATTTAATTAACTTGTGCCTAATCTTCGTCCTAAATTGTGTGTTTGGGGGAATTTTAGGTAACTTCTGCCATTTATATTTCCTTTTCTATCGTAATACTTTCACAGGTAGATATTTACCTTGGCCTTGACTCATTGATTGCATAATATGACTAGGTTGGAAATATATTTTATTTGTAAATTGAAAAGAGATGAATGGCAATTGTACCTTTTGATTCGGGATCTATATTTCATCATTGTTTTTCTGATTTTCTTAAATGCATCTCAGATACATAAATTGTGCCTAAACTCTACCATAGCCGTATTGATGTACATGAACTTGAAATAAAATTAAATATTCACTAATGTGATCTTTTACAAGAAGAACTGTGCTTTATTTAATTATGCATTGAGCTATTCCTAGGTCTGTCAAGAAAATCAAGGGTGGATATAGGACACACGGTACTAATTGTATGAAAAAATGGGAACCAGCCTGGAAATGGGTGAAGATAAAAAAGAGTATATTTGGGTTTGGCTGACCAGGATTATTTAAAGAAAGTTAGATTTTAGTTAAGAGAATATTGTATGAGCTTATCCCAATCATAACTGACAAAATCATTTTGTATCAATATAAAAAGAAAAGTAATGAGTAAAGGTTTTGAGGAAGGGGGACTTGCAATGACTTAAAAAACGTCAATTGTTCTCTCAAAATATCCTGGGTCAGAAGAATACTTGTAAAACAGAGTAAACTCGTGTTTCATTGAATTAATGTCTTGACGGATTTTTACAAAGTTTGAAAAACTTGTATTGAAAGGAACATAGTAGATGTTAATATATTTAGAAAGGATGTTAATATTTGTTACATCATACAAATTTTTTCAAATTTTCTTACTGAAGCCCCAATGTATAATGCAAATATTAAGGTCAAAGAGTCTTTATTTGTTGGCAAAATGATTGAAAAAGGTATACTGTTTATAAATGATAATGTCCTGAGTGATATGAGAAATTCCTAACACGGGGAAAAATGAGAGAAATTTACAGTATAATGTTGATACTATCTTTTCTACAATATGCAGGGGTCCTTAATTCATAAATAAATAGAATATCTAATGAATCACAGCCACAAAGTTTGGAAAACTCTAAGATAGCAAAAAAGAAATATTTAAAGTATTGTCATAAAGGCACAGAAATATTAGAAACTTGAGCACTAATTAAATGGACAACTTAATCTGCCAGACCAACATATGTATGGGCAATATTTAAAAACAAATTAAATATACATAATACCTTCCCTCATAATGACCACTCCAGTGACCTAGATGTTAGAGCGTAAGCCTCGGATGCGGCAGGTCGTGGGTTCATCCCCAGCCGAGTCGTACCAAATGCTTAAAAAGTTGGTACTAGCAGCAGCCTCGCTTGTCGTTCAGCAATACGAGGTTAGTGTTAGGACTGGTAGGCCTGGTGTGAGGATAATGTGACTGGGTGGGATATCATGCTACATGTCTGAGGCATGATACCCCAGTGCTAGAAATCACTATAAACTGCCACATTGCAGGCATCGTAGCGATATGACTGAAGAATGGTTAAATCTACGTTAAAAATGAAAATCGCATCACCTCACACCATATCCCCTCATAAAGAAAAAGAAAGATTTATGCAATAAAGCTTTTTTTCTTCTATTATTCAAATATACATGTACAGTAAAACTTGAGAGACCAGTGTTATGAGACCCCCTGTTTTGAGAGATCAGCATATCCATGATAATATTTATTATTATATAGTGTTATGAAATGTTATGGGAGACGACCTGTCTTGAGAGACCATTCTGTTTTGGCAGAAGAGGTAGTCTTTCAAGACAGGTTGAATTGTATTTTTTTAAAACTACGATGAAATCTTGTGAATGGAGCAAAGAGTACATGAAACAATAGTATTTATTTTATGTGAAACTGCATCTGCTAATAAATTGTTTTTCCCCTTAAAACAATATTTTAATATGGCTTTTACTCACAAGATTACCATTGGAACTGAATTTGAGTACCATGTGTCCTTAATAGTACACACCACTTGAAGAATCTTGTATCATACTTTAAAACTTCACCGTTTACTTTTCAGCAATGGTGCATATTGAATGTTACTCATTTCTGCCATTGCACTGAATATCGTGAAGTATGAGTTGGGAAATATGTATCTGATGAGACCTGTACGTATAACATACCAAACATTTTGCTCAGATTGTGATTTTAAAAAAGGTATGATACTTCCCCATTCCACATAACAAAAAGGCTTACATCACCACTTTAGTTTTTCAAACAAAATTTGCAAAATATCATAATTACTGACAGTATTGTTTAGTACAAAATCAGAGGGTGAATTGTTTCAAAAGATTTTGGGTCATTTTCAGTCCCCACCCTACCCCTCGATATCATGGAAGATGTTGACCACAATATCTATGATGGAAAAATATCAGGGTCAATGTCGTCCATTTCTGGACTACACACCCCACCCTAGATTATGAAATTTGGGGTCCCAACGAGCAATAATGTGAACCATTTCCTTATCGTATGCATGCAAAAATGTTTACATTTGACAGTTTGTAAAAGAATTTGATTGTACCGCTTTTCTTTTGAAATACATTTCTCAAATTTAAACAATGTACAAGTAATCTGAACCACAAATTTAACATTTGAAGGTTTAGACAATTTTGGTGTACATGTAAGAGTTTGTTACAATAGTCACAAAGTAAATCATATTTGGTCCAGAAGTAATTATTTGCATGTGAACGGATTATGAATCGGGTACTGTTCCAATTTAATCCATAATAATTTACTTTTCTAGATTTGAATAATAAATTTACTGGTGATCCTCCCTACAATTCACCACCATATTAGCATCATCCAGCATTCTGGCTTATGTAACAAGTCTTTGTAATGTTTTAATCAGTATTTTAATCTGAAGGTACTTTCAATTTTAAGGAGAGAGCTAGATAATGCTCTTCCATTTCAGGTAGAAATTTCAAATAAAAATTCTGCATTCATTTTATTAATAAAAATCTTTCATCAGATGACAAATATATCATTAATTGATGTTATGTTAGTCTGCTACACCTTTCTCTTATATTAGGAAATTTCAATCATTTAATCTTCAGTTAAATCTTTTCAAGTCTTATGAATTTTATGTAATGACACATGATATAAAATAATTCCTGCAAATTCCTGTAAATTCAAAGATTTTAAAATTATTCATTAAGAATAGAAGGAACCATCACTTGCAACTATATAAAGAAATAGATATAATTTTCATCCCAATTATGTAAGTAATATGAATAATGCCTTTTTCAAGGTCAACTATATGAATAATATTATGGATTTATTTTTAATGCCAACTATATCAATATCATAGATGTCTCTTTAATGCCAACTATATCAATAATGCCCTTTTTGAGCCAACCATGCCAATAATAATATGATTGTCTTTTTAAGCCCGCTATTATCACTAAAATGGCTGCCTTTTTAAGCTTTATATATGTTGAGGAAACCTGTTACAATATGCAATGTGTAGTCTTTATTAGGGACAGCTTGAACATGACATGTTGAGGAACCTGTTACAATATAGCCTTTATTAGGGACAGCTTGAAAATGACATGTTGAGGAAACCTGCTACAATATGCAGTGTATAGTCGTTATTAGGGACAGTTTGAAAATGAACATATTTGCTTTAGTTTCAACTGCTCTGGTTAGAAAGGGGCTTCTCAGCAGGCTAGGATGTACATGGTCGGACATTTGACAATTTTGACATGTACAATGCATGAGATTGAACCCAGGCTAGTGAATTGTGTAATATGGGCCACAGTGACAACTGTTATGCGGTTGTAATTCTTCAGATACAATCTTGTTACAAAATTCCATGATTTATTGGATAGGTACAACATTATATTTTTTAAAAAGGTGCCAGAAATCCTATTTGGTCATGAAGTAAACACAACAAGTGAGTGAAGGTCAATAAAATGATATGTATGTTACAATGACCTTTTGTTGACAGGGCGGGGCACCAATATAGATGCATTCAATCATTTTTGATTCATGCATGAATAAGGCTTGAAAAATGAGCTAAAAACCAAAAATTAACCAAAGATAATGAAATGTGAAATTCTTTGTCAGTGATCTAATTTGTGATGACATTGTAGTTATCATCAGCTCTTCGCCATACCAAGTTTGACAGTCCCAGGACTATTTATAAGTATACAGTTAAATGCAAAATCATTACCAAAGAAGTATAATTAATGTACATGTACAAAGTTAGTTTCACCCCAGCCCCTTCCCAGAGGGATCAATGCTATAACACTCAATTCAAACTGTTACCAAGGACCTACATGTAGGACTAAGGAATGTTTGAGATGCAGTACATGTTTTTATAAATGTACTTTTCAATTCCATTGCTGATCCCAAGGCCCAGCGGCAGCAGAACAAAACATTTGATGCGTCGTTTTGTAGCGTACATGAAGTGGATCCCTCATAAAATGTGTTTTTCCCTTTTTATCTTGATCTCAAAAGTACCTAAAAGTTATATCTACAAAATGTTTCCAGAACTTTTTAACAGCATCTTTATAAAATCTATGGACAAAAGCTATATTGTACCAAATAAATATAAAATGTAATTCTATGTAGTTATGAAGACAAAAGTTGTAATTTTTCTCGTGACATATACATTGTCAACGTGAAGATTTAGAAGTACATGCAATCGGGTTTTGTTTTCTTTCTTTTCGTGTTTTGTTTCAGTGGTCTGGTTGAAAATAATTGTATTATACAGGGCTATTTTTAGACATGTGTTCAACAGTACCATGTTCTGTTGGCATTGAAGATCATGATATCAAATGGCGAAAATGGAAATTTCTAATTCTAAAATTCATGAGATAGTTGTTCATTGGATGGCACGTTGATGTTATATGTGATCTATCATTGCCACATTGCTATTTTTGTTGTCACGTGGTAATTAGATCATTCTCTTGTACATGTCAAAATGATCTTAGCATTATGCAGTGAGAACAATAGTATTTGTCCAATTCTAAGGCAGATGTTTAAACTTTTTCTCAAAATCGAATGAAACAATTTGACCTTTCTTTATGAATATGAAGTTTTATGTACCCATCAAGCTTGTGACTTTGATTTTCACATCAGTCATTAACTAAAATGTGTTTTTCTTTTATCTTATTTAGGCTTTTCTAACAGTTCTCAATGTAATATTACCATTTTTGTATATTCGTCTTTTTCAGTCGTCTTGTTCAGTGCTTGAAATCTTTCTTTTGTGCTTGCCGTGTATCAGTGCTGCTTTCAGTACTCAGTTATTCTTGAACCAGTGTTTGCTAGTGCTTGGAAGTGTGGTGTCAACGATGGTCATACCCCTGGGGTATCACTATCGCTGTCACAGTGGTGTGTGTAGTCAGGTTGTGACTAGGTCTATGGTACGGAAGATAGCAGCTGAGGTATGTAGCTTGAAACCATATTGACTATAGTATTGACTATATATTTATTATGAATGTTAACTTGTTTGGGAAGTAGCTTGATATGTACATACTCAAATCTCATGACCAAAACAGTGGGCTTAAAATACTGTATATAACATTTTGTCGTCTCCATCTAAATATACAGAGGAAACAATTTGTCATTGTTTCAATGATCAGAAATTAAAGTGCACTACTATTTTAGGATATAAAAGCATAATCTATAGTTTTGTCGTATAAAGCGTATTATGGAATATTCGACTTTCAAAAACTTGTTTATGTATCTTTTGACTTGTTATAACCAATGTTTAAGCAAATCCCACCAGATTTAGTAATCAATTTAAATCGCCAAAGCAGGGGGATGGTTACACGTCGTTCATAATCTAAAATATACTTGGAATGTGTGCAAATATGTAATGGACATGTATGATTACTGGTAATTCTTGTCATTTCCAGCAAATGCTTCGAAGCAAATTTCAGTATAGAAATTTAATTTTACTCCATGCTGCTGCACAAAATTCTTGAGTCAAACAGTTCTGGACTAAAATTAAATTCTTATTTTTGGCCATGCCACAGAGCAAAGTTGGTTTATGGATTGATGCCAAAACTAGGTAAAGCTCATGAGAACATGCATGCAATTAACATGGACTTGCTCTTGTGCATCTACAAATGTAATTTAGGCGAGGGTTTGAAAAGATAAAACTTGTTGATTTGATAAATCTTATGCCAACTTGTCAAGTTCTGAAATGCTCACATGAGTATTTAGTGACTGATGTTTGGAAGTTTTCAACTGGTAACTAATAACGTACAAAAAGTGTGGTCACAAAAGCTGCAATCAAGAGGAAATGTTGCAAGAAGTTCATGCGGATTATGCCTAGCATCAAAGTCTTGCGCAAGCATTTCAGACTTGGTATATTCTGACTAAATACATACAAACGTTTAGTTAGGAAACTTTTCATGCAAGATCACATTTTAAATTTTCATGCTAAAACTTTATACATGTTATAGTAAGTCTCGTTTAAGCCAGTGCAGTCCAACCCGCGCCCGCGGGTTGCATGCGGCCTGCATGTCGATTTTAAATCGCCCGCCAGACCTTGAGCAGCTATATAGTCGTTGCTTTTCAGTGGCCCATGGCGTCAAAAAGGTTGGACAGCACTGTTTGAAGAATTGTATAGGCTTTTTTTCCAATTTACCAAAGTTGATGTTTGAGGTGTATGAGTAATGGCTTATTTAATTATTATTCTCACTTGGATATTGTCAACTTTTTATGTATTACATATAAGTGAATAGATAATGGATTATGTACCAGATTGTAAGGACATCTTTAGTCAAAATGTTTTGTCTGGCATTCAGATAATTGTTAACGTATTATAGAGACGCACAAGTTAGTGTCAGTCTTTCATGAGCAGTATTGCACACTTAAGTGAGCAAGAACGGCCTAGATCACTGTGATCTACACTATGTTGCGTTTATCTGTTTCTTTGACACTTTTGCCTGTAGAATCATGCAATCCTTTCAAAACTGTTTGGTCAGAAATCCTGAGATTTTATGTAGTAAGTCAATTAAGAGCACAGTCTGTGTGTGCGTGAGCTCTCCTTAAATATTACTCTGAAAACATATTGAACAATGCCACAATGATTACAGATTGTGAAAACCCTTTACTTGTTTCTGTAATGTAGTGACAGAATGCATAAAACATGTATTTGTGTTACAACAAATTTTATAGATACATTTCCAGTGAGTCAGAAGAGCTCCCAATGTTTGTTTAAGAAGTATATAACTTGTACCAATATTAATATACACACGACTGGTTTAAACTTAATCCAATTAAATGGGAGGTATCCAAGTTCTTTCTAAATAACACATGGAGGTAACTGACAATGGCTGGTATTGAATTCAAGATTTTTGGAACTGAAATTCAGTGCTAATACCAACTGTGCTATCACAGCTCGAAAAAAAATTGAAGAAGGCCAATAACAGTGAGGTAAATTAGAAATAAACCAGAATAACCTTGGTAAAGAAGGCTCTGAATGTTGTATTAATCCCTGTGAAAACAAACTGAGTTTCTTTACCTGTGTTGGGACCTCTAACAGTTGTCTACCTGCTTAAGCATGTATGCTTTGAAACATTAGTTTTAGTTGCAAAACGTTAATTCCCATCTGTTGAAAGAGAAAATTATTTCGATAAGCATAGGTCATTTAGTCAAAGATAAATAAGACAGGTGGTCAGGATGTACATTATTGTGGAGATAGGACGAAGTGTTATTGAAGCAAATTATTTTACTTCGGTATATTTTTGCATAAACGTTTTCAAGAAACATTTTTGCACAAAGGAAATTTTAGCTAGCATTGTGCTAAGGTATTTATTATAAGGAACATGACAAGTTTCCCTACAGTCCCAGTTTTATGAACAATTTATTGTTTGCATGCATCATTTATAATCTAATTCAGTTGACAAAGTTGCTGGTGTACACTCACATGTATATTTTAAAAAGAAATATACAAACAGGTGCACACAGAAGAGTGAGAGAATAAATATGTGAACAAAGAATGAATGAACAAAATAACAAATTGGAAGAAAGAGACAAATTTGGGAATTACACAAATGAAATGAGAATCAACAAGGGAACAAATCTATTACAAAGGTATCGGTAATCAAATAATAACATGTCTTCATTCACAAAGTAATGCTGCATTTCACAGTAAAACCTGTCATACAACAAACCTCAATATAGAGGACACATGGTGAACATGGACCATTTTGGCATCTCTATGGAAACCATTCTGTAAATGTCCTTTTATATAGCTGACATCTGCCCTGCACAAGTTGCAGATGCTATGACTTTGTATACCCATATTTGCGTATCTAATATCAGATTAACATATTTCAAAACCAGATTGTTTGACAGTTAACTATAACAATTTCCACTTGGTCATTTATTTCACAAGTTAACCCAACGATGATGTCATAACCGAAATAACCTTGCTTCAGTCAGGTCAGAAAGAATATATACAATGATGGGTATCCTAATAGTAAAGTTATAGCTTGGAATACCATAACTTATGCAGTCTATGTGTTACTAGATCTGGCTCAAAGTTTAGTATATCGTTAAAAGTGCTCTCAACTAGAATCATTGCATCGCGAGGTAGGACATAATGCTACTTTTGGCTAAGAAATTTATTTTAAGGTTGGTATCTTGATCACTTCAGGTTGGGGTGGATTAGAATCAAAAGGTCCGTGGTGTTTTTGTTTGTACATTCATTGCTTTGTAAAGGTAAATGTTACAATCAATTGAAATACTAGCCTGTAAGTTACTTGATATTTGAGTGAGATAATATTACACTGGAGAGGAAACTGCCTGTCAATATATATGGATAACATTATACAGCTACCATAACATTCAAAGTTATACTTAGACACATATATCGCTATCTCATACATGGCATCTATTTTACTTTTAGATTGTTACCACAATCGGTGTTGGCAATGCTGCTGGGTATTAGAATCAACACTTTGGTTGTATGACGCATGACCTTTAGATTGTGGAAGCTGACTGATTAAATGACTAGTTTTATAGTGTAATGGTTCAAATTTATTACTGAGGACATACATGCCTAATTTGTTGTTGCATTAAAATGTTACTTACTAGATTCTGACCTTTTCGATGAAAGAGTTTTATTCTTGTTGGATGTACTATATTACATCAAATTTAGAAGAACTTTTGTTATCCATAAGAACCTTTGATTTTCGCATCTTGCTATTCATCACTGGGCAAAGTGTAAATTGTGTTAGAAAAACACTGGCCTGATATGTAAAAGGACACTATTATACAAAGCACACGTTTGTCATGTCCTTTAAATGCAGTCTTTAGTGCATCTTGAAACCATGAAAGTAAACGTCATAGCAGAAGTGTTTATGGAATGGAATGTTGTCTGGCGTTTGCTATTCATCCATACATTAACACAAACTGAGATTGTTTTGTTCCAAACGACATGAAGGATTGCCATAAAACAAAATACACATTTATTCAAAGTCATTTTCCTAAAACAAAGCAGTGCTGCTTTGCCGTTCAGTATGGCTACGTCCCAGAATGGCTAATCATGAGCATGGTTTTCCACTTAAAAGACTTTATATTAGGTCTCCTGCAGATTCCAAATGAAAGATTTGCTGAATTGACATTTAGTATGGCCTCCCCGTACAAACTTTTCCACATGGATTGGATATGGAATCCATACATACTTTTACAGAAATATCAATATGGACATTTTGATTCTATCTCTCAACCACTCTTGTGGATTTTAGTGCATCGTTATGAAAGTATTATGGATTATTTATGTACTCCGTATGGAAAATCCCACATGTGCAAATTAAGCCAAGAGATCTGTATGTTGTCCATTTGGAATAAAATTAAAATTCCATGTGGAATTTGGCAATAATCCATATCGTATTTGGCAATAGTCCATATGGAATTTGGCAATAGTGCATTTGACTTTGGCAATAGTTCATATAGAATTTGGTAATAGTCCATCCCATGCAAAATTATCCAGGCGTACTTAACGCGGGATTCATATGCGCTATTTATGCGCTTTCTGCCTAAACCATAAAAAATCTACTTCAGATTTCTTTAAACTGCCTAATGATTCTTAGGCACTATTCTGATCACAGCAGCCATCTTGAAAACTGTCATTACTCCTCCTGAATCTTTACCAGAAGACTTGTGATGTCTAGTGATCATTAATTAAAAACGTGATCTCACCTCTAATGTCTGCAATGGTGATAATCTTAAATATCTTGTTATCACTATATGGTCATGGCTTCTTCAAAACAAAAGGTTATTTTCACCAAAAGACGTGTGATGTGAAGTGATCCTACATGAAGATAGTGAGAATCGGATATAAAGTATAACAACATCAGCCATTATGAGAATCAACTTATTGCTACTCCTATCACATAGATTCCCTCGGTTTATAAATACAATTATGCCAATGTGACCTCATTTCTGGCCACAATCTTATTATACTACTCCATTTTGATGGATGCCATATCAACATGATGTTTTTACCAAGGTTTCTTATGTCTGCTAGTTGAACCTAAATAAAAGTGGCACTGATCTGACATTCAGTATGGCTGCCAGGATAGCAATCTTGAGGATATTATCACTATTTCTACTAAATGGAAAGCCATATCAAAAGGGTCTTTTTACAGAAGGCTTTTTTATATTACTGTTTGGGCCTAAATGAAAATGATATGATATACACAGTATGGTTCTATTAATAGTATTGTGATCATTCTCACCCATAATGGACAGTTGTCATATTGACATGGACATTTCATCTAGTTGGTCTGAAATAATGGTGGTGCTGATCTGACATTCAGTATGGCTACAACAACGGCCAGTTAGAAAATCTTGTATTCTTAAAAATAGTAGATATTTTTCAAATTAAAGCAGGCTTGGGTTCTTTTCAGACAGCAGAGTATCTGACATTTTGAAGGACTATTGTTAGGTTGAAATGAAAATAATGTTGCTTTTAAAAAAGAGATTAGTGTTCTTATTAGACATGACAATGAATCAGTTGTCTTGTTAGCATGTATTACCCATGGGTACAAACTAACATTGAAACATACTTAAGAAGTTACTAATCTCAAGCAATTAGAGGACTAAGACTCAATAAAACAGTTATTATATTTAGTATGGTATAATTTAGCTGCCACTGTGTTTATCTTTGTTTCCTCTTTATACATATTACAATTTAAAATCATGAAAAAGTCCTAAAGGGTGTGGATATAAGTAAAAGTAATTTACGGATAATACACTGGCACGATTAAGCTACTCAGATGTAGGATATAAGACTACTATCTTCCATGTGTGTGTAATTGACAGGAATATTGATTAGAATGACCCTGTTTATTGTAATTTAATGAACCTGTTTGATCAGTATTCACAAAATGTCTATGGCAAATGAAAACTCGTAACAAAACTTAATAAACTCCTTTGATATGTTTAAGGGGATACTTTCAGTCGTATATTCATGTAAACACCACTTCTTATACAGTTTGACAAAACTGTCTCAAAACATTTAAGGATCAATTCAGATATACAATTGCACCAAACATAATTAATACACACTGATGAAACATACTGAAAACAGAAAATGCACCTATTAAATTGTTCATGTTAGAATAAGATCCTGATACAACTGTGCATAAGGCAACACTGCAAGTTTGGTTTGTTTTTGTTTAAAGCTACAATAATATCAGTAGACGCACAGTTGAGTAGCATTAACTCTCCTTATGCTCACACACTTTCCAACTCTTTTTCAGATGCAGACTCAAGAACTTACAGGGAGTGAGGAGACTTTGGTCGAAGTGGCCCCATTGCTTGACCTCCCTGACCTTTTGCCAGACCCCCTCTCCATCGTTGGGGACGGGTGTTGATGTGGAGGGAGCTTTCAGTGGGGAAGTAAAGGTGTGTCTGGAGCCTTTTCAAAGATCCTTCTTCCAGGTTGTTGACTTTTGGAGAGTATGTCTGTCTGCATGGAGATTGGTTCCTGTGCATGTTCTTGTGTGCATGCAAGTGTTTGTGTGTTGTGTGTGTCTTGTGTGTTGTGGTGTGACGCCCTGTAAAGTCCCGTGCCATGCTGTCTTGTATTATCCCATGTCTTGATGACTTTATCTGCTGTGTTTGGTGTATGCCTGTGTGTTGTGTGTTGTGTATGCAAGTCTCTGCTTTGTTGTGTATGCATGTACCTGCTGTGTGTTGTCTGCAGTGTGTTGATTGCCTGTGGATGCAATGTGTTGATTGCATGTGTATGCAGTGTGATGTCTACCTGTGTTTGCAGTTTGTTGTGTATGACTCATTCTGCCTCTGTTGATCTTGCCTAATGCTTGGCTTTGTGTTGTTTACCTTAGCCTTGAAAAGTCTCACGTTGGGTCAGGAGACTATTTTGTCTTTATTCGTGTTCTCATTTTGCCGTGAATCGCCTTGCGTAGCCCTTGCCTAACGCACTGCGTTGCGTTGTTTAGCCTAGCCTTGCGTAGTCAATTGTAGCGTCATTTGGCTACCTTGCTTTTTATCGTGTTTTTATTGTCATGCCTCACCTTGCATATTCCTTACCCAATGCCTTGCCTTTTGTTATTAGCCTAGCCTTGCATAGGCGCACGTTGCGTCGTGAAGCCATCTTGACTTTAATCGCGTTCTCATTTTGCCGTGAATCACCTGGCGTAACCCTTGCCTAATGCCTTGCGTTGCGTTGTTTAGCTTAGCCTTGCGTAGTCCATTTTTGCGTTATTTGGCTACCTTGCTTTTTATCGCGTTCTTATTTTGCCATGCCTCATCTTGAATAGTCCTTGCCCAATGCCTTGTCTTGCGTTATTAGCCGTGCCTTGTATAGCCTCACGTTGCGTTGTGAAGCCATCTTGTGTTTAATCGCGTTCTCATTTTGCTGTGAATCACCTTCCGTAGCCATTGTCTAATGCCTTAAGTTGCGTAGCTTAGCTTAGCCTTGCGTAGTCAATTTTTGCGTCGTTTGGCTACCTTGCTTTATATCGTGTTATTTTGCCATGCCAGACCTTGCATATCCCTTACCCAATGCCTTGCCTAGTGATATTAGCCGTGCCTTGCATAGCATCACGTTTCATCGTGAAGCCATCTTGACCTGTATCGTGTTCTCATTTTGCCCAGAATCATCT
Source organism: Sinohyriopsis cumingii (assembly GCA_028554795.2). NCBI lineage: Eukaryota > Metazoa > Mollusca > Bivalvia > Unionida > Unionidae > Sinohyriopsis > Sinohyriopsis cumingii. The sequence goes on along the minus strand of CM068837.1, from coordinate 110,672,517 downwards.
TGGGTAGCCCTTGGCTAATGCGTTGCGTTGTTTGGCATAGCCTTGCGTAGTCAATTGTTGCGTCAGTTGGCTACCTTGCTTTTTATCGTGTTCTTATTTTACCATGCCTTACCTTACATAGTCCTAGCCCAATGCCTTGCCTTGCGCTATTAGCCGTGCCTTGCATTGCCTCACGTTGCATGATGATGCCATCTCATCTTTAAATGTGTCCCTGCATAATCCTTGCCCAATGTCCTGCCTTGCATTAATAGCCTAGCCTTGCATGGCCCCACGTTGCGTCGTGAGGCCATCTTGTCTTTAGTTCTCATTTTACAGGGAATCACTTTGCAAAGTCCTTGCCTTGCATTGTTCATCCTAGCCTCGCGTAGACGAATTGTGCGTCATTTGGCTGCCTTGTCCTTTCTTCCCATCCTCAGACAGGAAGACATGCTAGGACATGTGTACACACGTTATTGCAAGGTTCATAGTTTTATCATATGCGTTAATAATATTTTACTTCTCAGATTTTTTTTCAAAACTGGATGTATGGTAGGCTCGCTCTTCAGGATTACATTGAGCGTTTCTTTGAGACCACAGACACACACTGATTTCCATCAATGATGGAAAATGTTGATGTAATTATTCCCATAATCAGAGGAATAAACAGTAAGTTATTGGATTTGTAAGACAAATGTACACACTTTATTGAAATGGACAAAGTTTTATTTATGCGTCAATGATTTTCTTGATTTTTTCAGGGCCCTTTTATTTGAATTAAGGCTCTTCAGGATGGTATGGAACATTTTTTATTGACATAAATATTGCCTCTGTTATTCTCTTCCTCCGCGAGGAAGACGTATTAACTTATTGGATTTGTATGACAAATGTACACACTTTATTGAAATGGACATATATTTATTTATGCGTCAATGATTTTCTTGATTTTTTCAGGGCTCTTTTAATTGAATGAAGGCTCTTCAAGATGGTATGGAACATTTTTTTATTGACATAAATATTGCCTGTTATTCTCTTCCTCCGAGAGGAAGACGCATTAACTTATTGGATTTGTAAGACAAATGTGCACACTTTATTGCGAGAGATCTTGTTGCGCTATATGTTAATCATAATTGTTTTGTTGTAATGTTTTCAGAACTCTTTCGTTGGTATGTGATAAGAATCAGATGTAGCCTTTCTTCTTGGACATAAACACAATCTTTCTTCAACAAAGTATGTACTGCATATCAAGTGTGCCTGACAAATATTCCCTTCCACAGCGTCAGATGATCGTTGACACTTTATTGCGAATGACAGTAGCAGCGTAAGATGAATGTGGAAGCTTTATTACAAGGGACTGAGAAGCAGCAAAAGACTAATGTAGACGCTTTATTGTGAGGGACAGAACGTCAGCGTAAGATGAATGTGAAAGATTTATTGCGAGGGACAGAATATCAGCATAAGATGAATGTGGATGTTTTTTTTGTGAGGGAAATAGTAACAGCGTAAGATGAATGTGGATGCTTTATTGTAAGAGACAGATTAACATCATACGACGAATGTTGACCTTTTGCGAGGAACATAATATAGTAGGAGGAATGTAGAAGTTTTATTGCGAGGGACAGAATAGCAGCACACGACGATTGTGAACGCTATATTCCGAGGGACAGATTAGCAGCGTAAGACGAATGTGCATGTTGTACTGCGAGGGACAGAATAGCAGCATAAGACGAATGTGGAAGCCTTATTATGAGGGGCAGGAGCAGTAAATACAAATGTGGGCGCTTTATTGTGAGAGACAGTAGTAGGATAAGACGAATGTGGATGTTTTATTGCGAGGGACAGAGTAGCAGCAAAAGATTAATGTGAAAGCTTTATTGCAAAGGATAGTAGCAGCATAAGACGAATGCGGATGCTTTATAGCGAGGGACAGAGTAGCAGCATCAGACAAACGTGGAAGATTTATTGAGGGACAGGAGCAGTGTAAGATGAATATGGACAAGAGCAGCGAAAGACAAATGTGGGTGCTTTATTGCAAGGGAAAGTGTATCAACATAAGATAGACGAAAGTGGTCGCTTTATTGAGAGGGACACAATATCAGCATAAGACGAATGTGGATGCTTTATTGCGAGGGACACAGTAACAGCATAAGACGAATGTGGGCGCTTTAATGTCATGGACAGAGTAGCAGCATAAGACGAATGTGGACGCTTTTTTGCAAGGGACATAATATCAGCAGATGACGAATGTGGAAGATTTATTGCAAGAGACAGTAGCAGCATAAAACGAATGTGGATGTTTAATTGCGATGGATAGCATCGGCATAAGACAAATGTGGATAATTTATTGCGAGGGACAGAATATCAGCGTAAGAGACTAATAATGTGGATGCTTTATTGCGAGGGATAAAGCTTGATGCAGAGACAAATGTGCATGCTATATTGTGACGGACAGAGCTCGATCATGAGACAAATGTTTACAGTTTATTGTGAGGGACATAGTTAGATGATGGGTCTAATGTGAACACTCTATTGCGAGAGACATAGGTGCATAATGAGAGAAATATGTACAATTTATTATACGAGACATACTCATAGTTGGATCTTGACACAAATGTGTAGTTTATTGCAAGGAACATAGTTGGATCGTGAGACCAATAGGTACATTTTATTGCAAGGGACATAGCGGGATCATAACACAAATGTGTACAATCTATTGCAAGGGATATAGCTAGATCATGACACAAATGTGTTTTTTATTGTCAGGGACATAGTTGGGTTATAAGACCAATAGGTACAACTTATTACGAGGGACATTGTTGGATCATGAGACCAATGGATACACCTTACTGTGAGGGATATGCTTGGGTCATGAGACTAATGGGTACACTTCATTGCAAGGGACACACTTGGGTCATGTGACCAATGGGTGCACTTAATTGCTTTTTATTAATAGCCTAGCCTTGCATGGCCTCACGTTGCGTCGTGAGGCCATCTTGTATTTATTTGTTCTCATTTTGCAGGGAACCACCTTGCATAACCTTGCCTTGCATTGCCAAATTTTGTGTCATTTTGGCTGTGTTGTCCTTTCTTCCCATCCTCAGACAGGAAGATAAGGTAGGACATGTGTACACACGTTATTGCAAGGTTCATAGTTGTATCATATGCGTTGATAATATGTTACTTCTCAGATTTTTCAAAACTGGATGTATGGTAGGCTCGCTCTTCAGGATTTGTTTGAGACCACATACACAGACTGACTTACATCAATGATGGAAAAGGTTGATGTCATTATTCACATAATCAGAGGAATAAACAGTAAGTTATCGGATTTGTAGGACAAATGTACACACTTTATTGAAAGGGACATAGTTTTATTTATGCGTTAATGTTTTTGTTTTTCTGATTTATTTCAGGGCTCTTTTAATTGAGAGGGACATAATAGCAGCGTAAGATGAATGTGGACTCTATATTGTGAAGGACAGAATAACAGCATAATATGAATGTGGACGTTTTATTGTGGGGGAAATAGTAAGAGTAAGATGAATGTGGATACTTTATTGCAAGGGACCGAATAGCAGCGAAAGACGAATGTGTACCTTTAGCGAGGGACAGAATAGAAGCGTAAGACTAATGTAAAAGCTTTATTGCGAGGGACAGAGTAGCAGCATAAGATGAATGTGTAAGCTTTATTGTGAGGGACAAGAGCAGCGAAAGACGAATGTGGATGTGTATTGCAAGGGACAGAGTAGCAGCGTAAGATGAATGTGGAAGCTTTAATGCTAGGGACGGAATATCAGCATAAGACAATTGCGGGCGCTTTATTGCGAGGGACAGAGTATCGGCATAAGATTAATGTGGATGCTTGATTGCAAGGGACAGAGTAGCAGCATAATACAAAAGTGGAAACTTTATTGAGTGGGACAGGAGCAGTTTAAGATGAATATGGACGCTTTATTGCGAGGGACAGAATAGCAGCATAAGATGAATATGGGCGCTTTATTGTGAGCAGCATTGTTGGATAATCAGACAAATGGGCACAGTTTATTGTGAGGGAGGTTGTTGGATCAAAACAGAAATATGCAGTTTATACACTTGATTGTAAAGGACATTGTTGGATCATGACACAAATGTGTACTTTATTGCGAGGGAAATTTTTGAATCATGAGACCATTGCGTACATTTTATTGTAAGGAACATAGATGGGTCATGAGACCAATGGGTACACATTGGGAGGGACACAGTTGGATCATGACATGAATGGGAACACTTGATTGCGAAGGATATAGTTGGATCATGAGACAAATGTGTACTTTATTATGAGGGACATATTTGGATCATGAGAACATTGGGTACACTTTATTGTGAGGGACATAGTTGGGTCGTGAGACCAATGGGTACACTTTATTGCGAGGGACATAGTTGGATGATGACAGGAATGGGTACACTAGATTGTGAGGGGACATAGCTGGGTCATGACACAAATGTATACTTTGTTGTAAGGCACATAGTTTGGTCATCAGACCAATGGATATATTGCGAGGGATATTTTTGGATCATGACACCAATGGGTACACTTTATTGTGAGGAACTTTGTTGGATCATGAGACCAACAGGTACACATTGTTGCAAGAATCATTGTTAAATCATCAGAACAATTGGTACACTTTATTGCGAGCGATATTGCTTATTCATTAGATGAATGGGTACATTTTATTGCAAGGGACAATGTTGGATCATGAAACCAATGGGTACACTATTTTTAAGGGACATAGTTGGACCATGAGACCAATCGGTACAGCTTATTGCGAGGGACACCGCTGGATCATGATACAAATGCATTCACTTTATTGTGAAGGACACAGCTGGATCATGACACAAACGTATTGTTCATTGCGAGTGACATAGTTGGATCATGGGACCATTAGGTATTCTTTATTGTGAGGGCCATTGTTTTGTCATTAGACCAATGTGTACACTTCATTGCGAGGGACATTGTTGGATCATGAGACCAATGGGTACATTTTATTGCGAGGGACATTATTGGGTCATGGGACCAATGGGTACATTTCATTGTCAGGGACATGGTTGGGTCATGAGATCAATGGGTACAATTTATTGTGAGGAACATTGTTGGGTCCTGAGACCAATGGGTACACTTCATTGCGAGGGAAATTGTTTGATCATGAAACCAATGGGTACACTTTATTGCAATCGACATTGTTGAATCATGTTATCAATGTGCACAGTGTATTGTGAGGGACATATTTCGATGATTGGACATTTATTGTGAGAGACATTCTTGGGTCATGAGACCAATGTGTACACTTTATTGCGAGTAATATTATTGGATCATGTGACCAATGGGTACACTTTATTGCAAGGGACAATTTTGGATCATGAAACCAAAGGTTACACTTTTTCTAGGGACATTGTTACACTTTACTGCAAGGGATATTGTTGGGTCATGAGACCAATGAGTACACTTTACTGCAAGGGACATTGTTGGATCAGGAGACCAATGGGTATACTTTATTGCGAGTAACATTGTTGGATCATGTGACCTATGTACATAGCTTATTGCGAGGGATAATGTTGGATAATGAGAGCAATGTGCACAGTTGATTGCGAGGGACATTGTTCGATCATATCACAAATTAGTACACTTTATTGCAAGGGACATTGTTGAATAATGACAGTAATGGGTACACTTTATTGCGAGGGACATAGATGTATCATGACACAAATGCGTATTTTATTCTGGGGGACATGTTTCGATCATGACCCAAATGTGTACTTTATTGTGATGGAAATTATTGGATCATAACACAAATGTGTCTGATGACGACACAAGAGTGTAACTCATTGCAATGGCCATAGTTAATCGTGAGAATTATGGGTACACTTTATTGCGAGGGACAAAGATAGATCATGTGACCAATGTGCACAGTTTATTGCGAGGGACATTATTGGATCATGACACAAATGTGAACAGTTTATTGCGAAATAAATGATTTGATCATGATACCAATGTGCAGTTTATTTTGAGGGACATCGTTAGATCATGACATCAATGGGTACACATGGTTTTGAGGGATATTGTTTTATCGTGACAAAAATGTGTACTTTATTGTGAGGGATAATGCTGGATCATGACAAATGTGTACTATGCTGTAAGGGCCATAGTACAATCATAAGACCAATGGGTACACTTTTAGTGAGGGACATTGTTGAATCATGAGACCATTGGGTACACTTTTTTGCGAAAGAAATGGTAGGATCATGCACAAATGTGCAGTTCATTGTGAGGGACATTGCTGGGTACACTTGAATGTGATCAACATCGTTGGATCATGATGCAAATGTATATTTCATTGCGAGGAATATTGTTGGATCATGAGACCATTGGGTACACTTTAATGCGAGGGACATAGTTGAATCATGACATGAATGGGGGTACACTTGATTGCAAAGGATATAGCTGGATCATGAGACAAATGTGTACTTTATTGTGAGGGACATATTTCGATCATGAGAACATTGGGTACACTTTATTGCGAGGGACATAGTTGGGTCATGAGACCAATGTGTACACTTTATTGCGAGGGACATAGTTCGATCAGACAATAATGGGTACACTTGATTGCGAAGGACAGTTGGATTATGACACAAATGCGTACCTTATTGTGAAGGACATATTTGGATCATGAAAACTTTGGGTACACTTTATTGCCAGGGATATAGTTGGATGATGACACAAATGGGTACATTAGAATGTGAGGGACATATCTGGGTCATGACACACATGTATACTTTGTTGTGAGGCACATTGTTTGGTCATTAAACCAACGGGTATACTGCGAGGGACACTTTTTGATCATGACACCAATGGGTACACTTTATTGTGAGGGACTTTGTTGGATCATGAGACCAACATGTACACATTAGTGCAGAGGGCATTCTTAGATCATCAGAACAATGGGTACACATTATTGCGAGGGATATTGCTTAATCATGTGATGAATGGGTACATTTTATTGCATGAGAAAATTTTGGATCATTAACCCAATGGGTACATTTTTTGTTTTAGGGAAATAGTTGCACAATGAGACCAATCGGTACACTTTATTGCGAGGGACATAGCTGGATCATGATACAAATCTATGCACCTTATTGTGAAGGACATAGCTAGACAATGACACAAACGTATTTTTCATTGCAAGTGACATAGTTGGATCATGAGATCATTATGTATTCTTTATTGTGAGGGCCATTGTTTTGTCATGAGACCAATGTGTACACTTCATTGCGAGGGATTTTGTTGGATCATGAGACCAATGGGTACATTTTATTGTGAGGGACATTGTTGGGTCATGAGACCAATGTGTACACTTTATCATGCGGGGACACTGTTGGGTTATGAGACCATTGTGGACACTTCATTGCGAGGGACATTGTTGAGTCATGGGAACAATGGGTACACTTTATTATGAGGGATATTGTTGGTTATGAAACCAATGTGTACACTTCATTGTGAGGGACATTGTTGGGTCATGGGACCAATGGGTACACATCATTGCGAGGGATATTGTTTGGTCATGAGACCATTGGGTACACTTTATCATGCGGGACATTGTTGGGTTATGAGACCAATGTGTACACTTAATTGCGAGGGACATTGTTTGGTCATTAGACCATTGGATACACTTCATTGCGAGGGACATTTTTGGATCATGGGCCCATGGGTACACTTTATCATGCGGGACATTGTTGGATCCTGAGACCAATGGGTACACTTCATTGTTAGCGACATTGTGTCATGAGACCAATGGGTAAAATTTATTGTGTGGAACCTTGTTTTGTCATTGCGAGGGACATTGGTGCATCATGAGACCAATGGGTACATTTTATTGTGAGGGACATTGTTGGGTCATTGGACCCATAGGTACATTTTATTGTGAGGGACATTGTTGGGTCATGGGACCCATGGGTACACTTTATCATGCGGGACATTGTTGGGTCATAAGACCAATGAGTACACTTTATCATGCGGGACATTGTTGGGTCCTGAGACCAATGGGTACATTTCATTCCGAATGACTTTGGTCATGAGACCAGTGGGTACCCTTCATTGCGAGGGACATTGTTGGGTCATGAGACCAATGGGCACATTTCATTTCGAGGGACCTTGTTGGGTCGTGAGACCAATGGGTACACTTCATTGCGCGGGACCTTGCTGGGTCATGAGACCAATGGGTACACTTCACTGCGCGGGAACTTGTTGGGTCATGATACCAATGGGTATACTTCATTGCGCAGGACATTGTTTGGTCATGAGACCAATGGGTACACTTTATCGTGCGGGACATTGTTGGGTCATGAGACCAATTGGTACACTTTATCGTGCGGGACATTGTTGGGTCATGAGACCAAAGGGTACACTTTATCATGCGGGAGATTGTTGGGTCATGAGACCAAAGGGTACACTTCGTTGCGCGGGAGATTGATGGGTCATGAGACCAAAGGGTACACTTCGTTGAGCGGGAGATTGATGGGTCATGAGACAAATGGGTACACTTTATGTATTTGTATGTATTTATAGTATATGTATGTTGTTGTTTGTATGTATGTATATTATATGTATGTAGTTATATGCATGTACTTATAGATATGTATTTATGTTTATATATGTTATATGTATGTTATGTTCATATTGTGTATATATCTGTATATTATGTATATATATGTATCCTATGTGTATATTATGTGTGTATATTTGTGTATATGTGTATATTATGTGTGTATATCTTATCTGTATATATTTCTGTATATTGTGTATATTATATTTCTGTATATTATTTGTATATTATATTTCTGTGTATTGTTTGTATATTATATTTTTGTATATTATGTGTATTTATGGGTGATTTATGTGCATATCCTATGTGTATTTATGTGTTTGCTGTGTTTACCTTGCCATGTGTGTGAACTGGACAATAACAAGACTAATGAATTGTTGTTAAACAATGCTGATGCTAATATTGAGACGTTTAAAATGCATGGCACATTATATTTGTATCACAAAAGCAATACCCCCCCCCCCATTTCAGTCCTATTTTGAGTCTGAAATGGGACACGTGATGAAAACTTTAGTTGTTGGTAATACTGGTTTCCTTTGCATTGATTTACCTTGATGCTTAAATATTATCTGTAGTTAAAATGATATAGTTCTGTGGATAATAGCTACAGAATTGATTAATGTGAACAAATGTTACATATGAGAAAAACCTATCAGCCCTTCGACTTCACCACCAGTTTTACGGAAATAACCCTTAAAGTACAAATGCTCTACTGTCAGATCAGAATAATGACTTGTCGATGTTTGATTCATATATTGGCTTCATGTTACTCGGTGGAATGAGGGAACCAATCTAACTTGTCCAGATTACCTCAGATGCGTTAGATTGTGCGTATTTTGTGATGCAAAACTTCTGCATGATGTGTTCATTATTTTTCAAATTTGCTTCCAACAAGTGACATAATTGTTATCACTGCAGAAGATTCATGAAAAAAAAGCAGGAAGGGTAATTGCTGTGTTTAGTGGACATAATGTATTGATTTGAGTATATCACATGGCCGAAAGATGTTTGCCGTCCAGTCTGTATTTTCTAAAGGATTATATCAAGATATATCTAGATGCGTTTGAGCTTCAAATAGTTTTGTAACTGCAGTGTGAGAAACTGTACTGGAGGTAATTCAACCAAAATTTGCCATCGCTTCAGCGGTCTTAAAAATCACACTTCTAGACTTTTAAATGTTTTCAAGCATAGCACTAACAGTAGATATCTTATTAATACCAAACACTAGTCCAACTTGTCGGAACCATTATTTTGCTGAGGTCTTAGGTTTCTTAATAGTCAAGTGTGACTGCATCATTGTCTTTACAGATTTAAAAACTGGCATGTTGAAATTAAAACATGACATGGGCATCTAATCTAATTACAGTACACTTTAATATATCAATACTTAGGATGACAAGCTTTCATCACGTGTGGCTCTTCTGGTGGGGCGGCCTCCTCGTTGGCAAGAGCTGGACAATACTGGACAATCTGATTGTCCAGTATTGACTAACTGGACCCACATTTACTTTTGTGCAAGTATTTTAAAACGTTAAAGCAAAATTCAAAAGCATGAAAAGATGAACTGTTGAATTTAAATTGTAAGAGAATGGCTTCTAATCGTGGAAGGTCAAATGATGGGGGGGCGGGGTGTGCCGGTGTCGTCGGTGTTTAGTTGATCTGTGGGTGTGTCGTCGGTCTGAGGGTGTGTCACCGGTGTGTGTGTCGCACGCACGCACCGATCGCACACAAACGCACGCACACAGCGATCGCACACGCACACAAACGCACGCACGCACCTATTGCACACACATACACACGCGCTCACGCACCTATCGCACACGCACACACACGCACGCATGCACCGATCACACACGTACACACGCACGCACGCACCGACCACACACGCACACACGCACACACACAAGCACCGACCACACACGCACGGACCGCACACGCACGGACCGCACACTCACACACCGGCCACACACGCACGCACGTACACACACACGCACACGCACGCACACGCACGCACGGACCACACACGCACACGCACGGACCACACACGCACCGATCGCACACACAAATCGACCACACACGCACGCACACATACGCACACACACACAAACACACGCACACACACGCACCGACCTCCACACAGGCACGGACCGCACACACATACCGACCACACACGCACGCACACTTACACACACACACACACACACACACACACACACACACGCACCGACCACACACGCACACGCACCGACAACACACGCACACACACGCACCGACCACACCGTCCACGCACACACACACACGCACCGACCACACACGCACCCACACACAGGCACACACACACACACACACACCCCGACCACACACGCACCCACACACACGCACCCTCACACACACGCGCACAGCCCACACACATACACGCACCGACCACACACACACGCACACACACGCACCGACCACCCACACACGCACGCACCGACCACCCACCCCCCCACACACACCCACACACACGCACCGAGCACACACACGCACGTGCACACGCACCGACCACACACACACACGCACGCGCACACGCAGCGACCACACACACGCACACACACACACACGCACACGCAGCGACCACACACAAAGCCACTTTTCTTTTTATGGGATGTTGACCTGGTCTTGACACCGCTGCACTTTTTCTTCTTTGGGCTTCGTTTGGCTTTTTTTCTTGGGGAGACATTTGGGATCACTATGATCCCATCTTAAGAGGGATCGAATGATGACCCATCTAGAGAACCGCTCCCTCCAGGTTTCAAAATGATTTGCTCTTTGGTTTGAGTGTCGATGAGGCGATCGGACAGTTGGGTCAAAGCGACATTGTTTCTATCAAAAAAGCGTTTGGTTTGATGAGAAATCGGAATGATTCCTTGCAGTAAATGACGTGCTGTCACCGTAAACCATCGTAGGACTTCTTTGAGACTGGCTTCTAACACACGAGCACGTATTTGGGGATTTTTCTCGCGACGGATGACATACAAGGCACGAATCAATCTGACGGGAAGATGAGACTGAAGGGACGGCATGTTGACGCTGTGTGAGACTGAAACACGTGTCCGAGGTTTTTATAGATTGTTGGGGTTAAGTCGAGGATGGGGACGTAGAGAGAACAGGCCATCCGTCTTGAAAACTGGTGAAACAAATGGGTACAAAATCGCAAATCATCGGGAGTAGTCGGTTTCAAATCGACGAGCAAATAGGAATGTGGAGTTTGAGTGGCATCGTTGTATGCCTGAGTGAGCCGAGCCAAGGTGCTCCTAACTGTTTGGCAAGACTTGCACTTGCGATTTATCTCGAGGGATTTTAAATGAGGATCATGTAATGAGCATTGAGACTGTTGGGCTTTACTTTGTTGAAATAAATTTTGAGTGATGTACACGACACTGGCATTACGATGATGCCTTTGTCCATTTCTGCCATTCCAAACGTTTTAGGCATTCGGCTCTAAGGCATGGCCAAGTAACTCATGAAATCTTTAAACCGTTCTTGTCCCACTTGCATGTAAATGATTTTGGCTCCGTTCAAAGTCACTTTAGGACGCTCGGTGCCATGTTCTGTATAGTATCTCAAAAGAAACTGTCCATCGTATCCGGAGAAATTGTGGGCCATCACTGTGGCATGGTGATGACAATCCCCGTACCGTTCGATGTCCACTTGGCTCCACGTCTCTTCGATGGGGTCTGAGGCCCATCGTTCAAATTCAGCTAACGTGTTGGGTCCTCGAAATATTTTTTCACGTCCTCCAGGAATCTTACTGCACTGAGGGCAATAACTCAAGATAGGTTCTTGAATGCACTTTTCGCACGCTCGATGAACCACACAGAAATCAGGAATATGAATCCCAGTCTCTTGCGTGCATTCGAAGTCGAAAAAGATGAACTTCCCTTTCTTCTTGTGGTCATCTTCCTCTTGTTGGGGTCAGTATTTTTGCATGTAACATTAGTGTTCCACGTCCACGATTTGGTGACAAATGTGACATTATTTCTTTCCTGAACATACGTGTGCCTTGGCATTATTGATAGGCATGCCTTGTCCACACGTAGGACACAATCTCAGCAGTTGACATGCACAGTTCTTCTGTGAATCTTGCGTTGTTAGATGTTGTTGGTAACAGGCAAGGCTGACAAACGTACGCAGACAAGCTGGGCAATGCACTCGTTCTTGTCCTTTGTCCAGACAGGCTTGAGAGGTCAAACATCCTGAACATTTAGAACCACAATGTTTGTGTTGTTCTCGATTGTTATAGCCATAGTCACATTTCTCACAATAATATTTGTATCCAGTGATGGTGGTAATGTCCTCGAAATGTTCATCCTGATGATAGAGGTGAATGTATTTTCCATCTCTAAAGTCTTGGCCTCGAAACAACAGAGACCCGCGCACTTCTTGAAGGTGCACTTTCAAGGTGTAGCGCGGAGCTAGGATATCTTGCAAATTTTGCATTTCAGGAATGTTGCAGGGTGTGTCTGGCTCGGTTCGATTTTCGAATATTCTCCCAGACCCTTTTCCATTCTGCCGTGTCGTTCTTGTTGGCATAGGTTCGTCCCACCACGATGGCTCGGGCTAAACACATCTGGTTTTGAGGGTTGCGAATTCGGACGAGACTTGTTTTGGTGCTGCAAAGTCGTCCACTAATAAGACCTTTTTGTGGCCAGTCCCTTGAGGTGGCACTCTACAGTTTCGAATTTTGCATAGGGTTAGGAATTTAAAGATTTTCCCGAATTTCCTCACTGGTTATACCGGCTGTTTAAAAAATACCTTGTATATCTTAAGTATAATGCAAAGAACCTTTAATTCCCTTTATTTTGGTGTATGATTGATGGGTGTAATATGATTTATAGAGTATATAGCTTGGCCTTACTTCAGATTGCACCTTTCAAAAAAGTGCTAGCTCTACTTGGTCATTTTCACGTCCTGTACTTCAGAGGTAAATTGTATTAAAAAGAGCCGATAACTTTTTACGTTTTATATATTTGGTAATTCATTCATTGCACTTTCAGAAGCTGGTATTGTCTTGTCTGGCAAAATTAATTTTCCCTATTTTGATAGCTGCTATGTATAGTGTACTTTACACTAATTCAGGTTGATTTTTTAACACAAGGGAGCAATCATTTTAGTTAGCAGTGTGCTTAAATCATGTTAAATTTTCAAAATTACAACATCCAAAAGAAATATCATCCACATTACATTAATGTAGCATAGAGGTATGCCAACATTTTCTCCACTGTGCATGTTTTAAATGCGAACTATTTCACCCTTACATAAGTCACTCTCTCAAAAGTATATATTATCTGGTGAGCGCCCCCTGAGGAGGAGAGACGTGGGCCATGGACAGTGTAGCTTTACCATCGGTGATTTCAAACTGGTCATTAGATTGTTGTACGTGTTGAATCTTGTCCATGACTTTGGAAGGGGTTAGTTATGCGGGTCTGCTAAACTCGATCGAAACAGGGGATTTCAAGCTGTCGTGATCTATGGATAGTGTCAAGAAATCGTCGTCTTTGGCCTCACATTGTCGCTTGATTGTGGTTAACAAAGCATATCACACCTCGGTGATAAACCCTTCTGCTTTCTCCTAAGGTACGTCGGACTTGAAATCTTTAAACTTCACCGTGTGTTTGTAAGCCTTGTTCTAAATTTTCTAGAGGATCGCTTTTCCGTCTCTCGAATGTGATATTACTTTTCAGGGTTAACTGCTGAAATTTGGTTGGGTGCAGAGTCTCTGGGTCTAGATTCTGGTTCAGTCATGTCATCTTCAAAATCACTGGCATGAATTTGTGCCAAGACTTCAGCGATGGTACGAGGCGATAGATCACGTATCTGCCTCTTACTTTCTTCTTCTTTCTTCACGAAATGATCCGATCGTTTCATCTTGATAGCAAAAAGTCAAATGATTAAAGTTTAAACACCATGGGTTACTTTATATCCGTGACAGACTATCGTTTATATAAATGATGTGTGTGTGTGTGTGTGTGTGTGTGCGCGCGCATGTGTGTGTGTGTGTGTGTGTGTGTGTGTGTGTCTTGCCTCCCACTATTCATTTCACTCTCATTGGATCAGAATAGACCTGACATAAAACGTAAGCGTCTCTTGCTTGTAGAAAAAGAACATATGGGCTAACCAAGACTCTAGAAAAGAAACAGTATTCAATCTGCCAATGTGTGAAAGTGGAGATTACTTTTTGCTAGAAGATTTAAGGCTTTCTATTGTTGTAACGGTATTTATGCTGTATAGTCTGTTGCTGTAAAAGGAAATATCTAGAGCAAAGTGGTTACGTTTGTTCAGTTTTGTATTTCAAGTCCTACAAAGGAACCAAGTTTGTCAATCAATCAATCAATTAAAGGATTTAAGTCACCTACGCAACTAGTGCTTTCACGACTGATTAAGTCTTGAAGGTCGAGATTTTCAATTGATCGGAACTGTAGGAATGGAACCACTACAGTCCCGCTTTTATGTGCGAATGTCGCAGTTTTTGACTCATGAACATTTCCGGCCGAGGAAAGGAGACAAGGGTCCGCGGGAAATCTATTTCAATGGTGTGTAAGTCACTCGTGTAATTTTCCTAATCTTTTGAGCTATGTAATTTCATTACTATTTTTAATTAAAGTTGAAATTTGGTGTACATGGTGTACTTTTGGATTTTCCGAAATGATGACAATCAGCTAGGTGTCAGGCACCCTATACATGTTTGGGTCACACTGTGTTTACTTTCGGTATTCATTTTGTTGGTGGTATACAAATGATCGAGTTAGGGTTGTGGGTATAGAGCTTGTAACGAAAGAGGTCTTCAATAGCCGAAAGAAGAACCTCATATAAGTTTGTCTTGAAAGAGAATTGAAACTCAAAGTTACACGGACGTGAAGGAAAACACCTCTTTGTTCCTACAGTTAGCTGCCGATGTGTTCATTCTAATCATGCTTGCCGTATATCTTTGTGTTTTAGAGGTCCTATTTCTTCTTAAGTAAATACACGCTCTCTCTCTCTCTCTCTTTCTCTCTCTCTCTCCGCCATAGTAGTGTTGATTGAAATCTTAAGGGCATCTGTTCCCGTGTGAAGATACCTCTCCAAAATTGTGATAGTAGTCACCCTATTTCTGTGAACTGTTTCGTTTGTCATGTAATTTTTGTTTTGAAACACTTACATCCTTACAAATTTTAAATCAGTAAGTCGCTGGATTAAACAAAATCTTGATGGGACCAGCTTGTACAATTCAGGTATCATAGCATTCTCTTTATTTTGGCACTGCAATGTGTCACTGAAAAAATTATAATATTAAATCTACCGTTTTTCAAGAAAGTAAAGAAGCAGAAAATTTTTCAAGAATGACGTGAGTGACATTGCACTGTATAACACTGCCCATGGTTAACTCTGAATTTTACAACCAAAACACACGTTCAGAAAAATATGTAACAATATTAGACCTATATTCTCTCAGTTTAGTCTGTGTATAGAACAAGGAGCCTTATGGTGCTGTTTTTTCTTACTCTTCTTCCCCCCTCCATTTGTGAAAACTCTGTAACATTGTTAGTAGCGTGTGCTACGAAACACAGCACAATCTGAGATATGTTAAGCAAATGTTAAGCAGTCAGTCGACAATAAAAAAAATTGATGAATGAAAACGAGGAACATATTTCATATAGAATGTACAGTTGTCTCAATAATTATTTGTACTATATAACCGCAAGAATAACGGAACCAAAAATGATGTCCTACGTTTGTTTTTTCTTTACCATTCTTTCTTTCTTTCTCTCTCTCTCTCTCTTGGTAGATTATGGGTTTGATCTGGCTTGTCAGCGTCTGTGGGTAGTATAGTTTGGGGTTTGATTTGACTTCTCGCGCGTGTGGATAGTATATTGTGGTTAGTTTTGGCTCATTCAGGTGTGTGGATGGTAGTATATCATGGGGTTTGTGCATAGTAAAGTAAGAGTTTGTTTTGTTTCTAGCGTGTGTGGATAGTTGATCATGGGTGAAGTGAATGTAAGGGTTATTCATAGGCCTCGAGAATCATTGACTTTTCTGGCCTCCCATTTTTAATGTGTTCTATCAGTGTTTGTTTATTGTCTGTGTTGTCTCTACTGTAATGCATTTTTCCCTATGTCCCTATACAGACCCATCCATGTTAAATTCCCTATGTTCAATTCCCATTGTTCTTAGACAACTCCACCATGTTCAAGTCCCATTGTCTCAGACTTGATATACCATTTTTCTAACGTGAAAGTCCCATCAAGCCTACCATGTTAAAAACCCATTGTCCCCAGAGTGGATATACCCTCTTTTAACATTAAAGTCCCGTTGTCCCTAGACCCTCCCACATTACTACTAGCAGAGAAGTACTAGGGTCAATGTACTGAACAGAGACTCTCTTACAATAGGACATGAACTTTCCTGTGATGCATTAAAGTGTGAAGTGACATTTGGTTAACCAGACCATTTATTGTGTCAAGATAGTATTGAACTGAAGCTTTACACTCGAGTTATTATTGAAATTTGAAATTGAAAATTTGTGGTCTTGAAATTATTTTAATTCATTTAATTAGCGGATCTCCAGTATTATTTATAATATTATAGCGGGATTGGGAAACTTGTAAGATTGAAAATGCTCGAACCGCGGCCGAGTCATACCAAAGACATAAAAATGATAATACAGCTAAATCGCTTGGCGCTCAGTATTATAAGGTTTTTGCTAGGACTGGTCGGCCTGGTGTAAGGAAATGTGACTGATACATGTCCGCGGCATGATACCCGAGTGCTAGATATCACTACAAGCTGTTACACTACAAATATTGTAGCGATATAACTAAAACATTGTATAAGGTACGTTAAAATCCAAATCTTACACACATTATTATTATTATTATTATTGTCATTATTATTATTAGTATTGTTATTATTATTAACACATATCTTCTGAATCTGCACAGAAAGCTGGAAGAGAACGAACTACTTTCAGGGAGGAACTAATCTTAGATCTTCAAGAAAATTTCAGTTTGGATAGTAACCCTGTTTGCCAATATTGGGAACGGATTGCGTAATTCACGGGACTGAAATAGCGGTTGGTCCAAGTCTGGTTTCAGAATTCACAGGCTAAAAAGAAGAAACAACAAATGCAGCAGGGTTCTCGTCCAGAATACATGCAATCCAATAAAATGCCAAGTGACGTACCTCATCCTATTGTGAAATCTAGATGGTACAAAATAAATAAGGTGATATAAACAAAAATAATACAATTTTAAGAAACATACATAGATATAAAATTGTTCAATCTATTACGTTTAAACTGAAAATTGATCATGAAAAATGTTTCATTTTTTTCTTTTCCGAGATAATATTTTAGCTATTTTCTGTCACAGCTTTATCCGTTAAAGTAGGACATTAATATTTAAAACACATTTTCTCATTAGTACACGAAGTTAGATTTAGCATTGATTATTTCGGACATGTTTATTTTCTGTAATCTTCTCTAGCTGATGTTCAAACAAAGCAACCTACCAATCTGTCATTATATATCTCCATCTTTCTCCATCTTTCTATATATCCATATATCTATTTTGTATTCTTTCTTTCACCCCATTCCGGTATTTAATCGATATGAAAAACCTGTTTTAGTTGAATTGCTTTCTCTGTACGTGCCATTATTTATTTTTTATTCATTTCAGGCCAAAGTCAATCAGGGAAATACCAGCACAAAATAATATTCTCACGTTCTTGGACAGACCACTCAGCACCCCACCCATTCCCTAAATATATTTAAATGATTTAATATAAGAAATAAATTTGTTTATTTTCTGAACGTAGCACATGAATCTTGAATGTGTACAGTGTACGTCTTCAGAGCAAATGTGTCTCTGTACATATAACCATTCAAGATTTTAAATTTGTACATTCAAACGCCAGTTTTCCAAGTGCTCTCTATCTATATATCTATCTATATATCTATATATCTATCGATTAATTTGTATATAGATATATATGTATGTCTGTGGAAGAGTAGATACACTTCAGAATCAGTCACTGCCTGTATGTATGCATGTATACATGTCTGTATGTCTCAAGGTTGGTATGTATCATAATAGGTACATCTTCAGTTAACGTTCGAGATGTATTAATAAACGGCATGTTCTTGCATAACTACAATATAGGGAAATGAAGCCCAAATTTCCATGGAGTTGTAACTCTCGATTTGTACAGTCTTTCTGGTTTTAAAAATTCTTAGTATAATAACGTACATTTGCTTGCTAGCTTTTACATTGCAAAGACCTCAGGCATATTGATAAGTATTTCACTTTAATTCCCTCATAACAGGGTAAGATCAGTTATATTTGAATGTGCTTATGACTTTTTTATGATAACAAATATAGTTCTGATCATAAGCATTCATAAATTTAATGTTCCTGATTTTATATTATTGGGGTGTTTGTATGTGTTGACTATGGGAACTCAATTAGCACCGTGAATTCTTAAATAAATAAACTTCATTTGCAATAATACAGTCATATGCTTATCTGCTTGTGTTCCCAATATTCTTAGCATTATCAGCAGATGTACACACAGTCACACACACACACACGTGCATTCACTCATGCATGCATACATTACTTACCTACTTACATACATATATACATACATATATACATACATACATACATTATTCGAGACGAGTAAGGCGTTTTTAAAAAAAAAAGGTCCAAGTTCTCCAATATCTAATACTTTTCGTACAGTCTTCCAGCTTTCAACGGTTTTCTGGCTAAATTCCAATAGGGTATTTAAGGCCCGGAAACAATGGATTCCGATTATTGCAAACCGAAGCACAAACAATGAGAAAATATAGCGTCTTTAACACAAATTCCTTGGGGATGTATTGCATCATATAACATGTTTATGAGTAAATGATACAAGATATGGGTATCTACTATAGTTTTAGGTGGCAGTTACTTCTGTAATTCATTTAGTGTTTATTCTGGAATTATTTGAATCGCATTAACAATTTCTACAGTTAACGAATTTTACGACATATAGTTAATTAATGCTGTAGTTTCAGGATTTAAATGTAGAACTTCAATTTCTCGTATTATCATACTATTAATATTGTTTTTACTTCTTTATTTCATTAAGATACCATTTTCATGAGTTTGAAATATTTATATATTCAACATTAGGTCCCGCCCTCTGTGAAGATTTGTTTGCAGCTCCCAGTTGTATACATGTAACATAGTTCGCCTTGACGTTGGGATACATTGCAGTTATATAAATTAATTTTGGTAATTGGTGACGATCTCTCACCACACTTCTCCTCTTTCTTATTAATGTGTGTGGTCATTGAACGATTCTATTTTCTCTTCACATGCCATGAGGTTACTAATATCAATTGAGTGTGTGGTCATTAGATGAGAATGCTTATCTTCTTATATCACACCTATTCAAGTCCATAAATTATTTATATATATATATATATATATATATATATATATATATATATATATATATATATATATATATATATATATATATCGCTTTAATAGACTCAAACTCTCAATGTAATATACTTTTGGGCAAACATAATTCTCATCCAAATTCCGCGACAAACGTCAGGCAATTCTTGTTTAAGACACTGCCCAAGGTGGACAACTGTTATCTGCGCTGAAAACAGTCACGTATTATGTTGTTATCTCCCTTGCATTTAACGCTATCTGATATAATTTCAAGTGATAAAAGTTGTTTCCTGTCAAAGATTTCCCTATATTGTAAATTATACGAATAAACAAAATATTCTCAATAGTGTCACATCCATCCACCTGTTCATTAAGGAACGATCAACTGGGTAGGACCCAAGGCGCACAAAAAATGGTGACAGTGACTGCAAGTCAGTATTAAAAACGAGCGTTAAAGAAAATACCCGAAAGTTCCACCATTAGTCATATTTCATATCTCCACCACCATGAAATATTTATGTGGATTTAGATGATTGCTAATTATTTTATTTATTGCTGTATATTTTATTTTAGGTTTGCATTCTGAATAAATGTGCATAGTATGCATACATGGAATGTGAATAGTATGCACACATGGAATGTGAATAGTACACATAATGTACATAGTATGCATACACATAATGTACATAGCATGCATAACATAACGTCCATACTATGCATACATAGAATGTACATAGTATGCACAACATAATGTCCATACTATGCATACATATAATGTACATAGTATGCGTAGCATAATGTCCATACTATGCATACCTTTACAATATCCATTTAGACGTGACAATCAGTTTTGTGTTCATTTGAATCGGTTAAACTAAAGCACCAAAATAAGACAATCATTTATTTTTAAGCAAGTCAGTCATAATCAATGGTCACATCAGATATTACAAATTGTTGACATTTACTATGCCGTTTCTCTTTCTGTGGATGGGCAAAATTCCTAGGTGATTACCATATTATAAGATTACACGGCAATCTATTCGAATACACAATTACAGATTTATATCAAAAGAACCATTGATAATCAAATGAGTTGCAAAGTTTACTAGTGCGTCTGCTCCATTTATTTGTACTATACGAGTTAAACATTCATATAAAGACTTAAATCCTCATGACATTCACAAGTTTATTTCGAAAATTCTCTTTAGCCATCACTGATATAAATCAGCATGGCATCGAGACTTTTCAATATTGATTACAGGAGGATGATGATGTGCCATCAAATATAAATAAGGATACAAAAATTATACACAAGTTGAAATAATAGTTGTGGTACCCGCAATAAGATCTCCTGACCCAGATCTCTAGCCAACTGCTCTTCCAATTATAGTTTTGCCAGATGTCTGCCAGATTAATGATCTTCAGCTCATCGTGGCCTCTTGTGTTTATTATTACTTTTTAACTCCAATATATCTGAACTGGTTGGACCAATGTTTATACTGCTGGTCATAGACCAGGATAGCTCATGGAACTGCCTGCTGTCTCTCACCCACACTTTTCCTGTTTGACCATTAGCAAAAGTTTGTTATCAGTCTTCCTACTAAAAACTATAAGGATGGTTGCCTAGAAACTTTATGCACAAATATCACAATACCTAGTTTTTCTTAGATGAATATGAAAATCTTGCTATTGCTCTTCCTTCTAGGACAGTTACATCAACTTGGGGTTTTCACTAAAGACTTTACATAATGTTTAGTTGGTACGAAATGATAATTATATTATATGACAACAAATGTAGCCATCATGGTAATGATCATCAAATTTTTGTTCTCGATGTTTGTTCTAAAGAGTAATTTGCACCAACAATGGGTTTTCGCGAAAGATTGCTTATGATGTTTAATTCATCTTAAACGGAAAAAATGACGATCTAACATCCAATATTACCACCATGATTGCCATCATTAAAATTTTGTTATTACTACACCTGAGAGGTTTGCCGCATCAATTTGTTATGGTCTCTAGGTGTCTTTAAAATCTACAGCAAAAAACTTGAATTTGATATGGATGCCATGATTGCAGTCTTGAAAATATTGTTTGCTACTTCTTATGGTCTCTAGTTTGACCTAAATGAAATGATCCTGGTTACATACAGTCAGTTATTGATCTATGAATGTTGGAGAGGGTTTCATCTCCCATCTGTTAAAAAAAATAAACTTAGCGTTCTGCAAATTTGTTTCAGTTAGAAGAGTTCAGATCCCATCAAGGGACTCTTGTTTATTAGAATTGTGCTGCTGAATAAACTCCATTAGACATCAGAATTCAAACAGAGAGAAATAATTATTAGCAACCCTTCTTACCATAAGACATTGTTTTTATATGAAAGCCATATGACGTTATTATTTTGCCAGTACATCTGTATGTTGTAAAGACCATGAATGAAAGTAAATTTAATTCTCCATCATCTACAGTGACCCAAATTATTGGAGGGTTTGGATTTTGAGCAATAAAAAACACATCAGCCTTTGGGTCAAAAGGGCAGAGATAAAATAAATAGTAACGGAATGGGGAAACATTTTTTTTTTCTACACAATAATATTTATTTCGTTGTCACACACCTAAAACGAACTTTCAGGGTTAATAATTACGAGGTAAGCAAAAAGCTTGTCTATTATGGAATCAAAAGGTAAGAAGTCAAGGTCTTTGTGACTGACAGAATAAAAATGGTTTCTGCACAGTAACATTAGTTGTATGTCACATAAGAGGAACAGACTTTATGGATAGCTTCCACTTGGGCTAAGTAAATGTAAGGCAAAGTATGTATGTATATATATATATATATATATATATATATATATATATATATATATATATATATATATATATATATATATATTCTAGGTTGAAACTGTTATGATAACTTTGACAGAGAGGATATTGTTTATTTCTCAAACCCTGAATTACATTGTGGGATTTCGGGTCAAAGGTCATGGTCACTTTGAAAGGACTTTTTTCTGCACATCATTGTCATTACGACCCATGTACTTACATCAAAGTATCTTGATAAATTATTGGGTAAGGAGGAAGACTATTGATTTGAGGTCAGAAAATCAAAGTTCAAGGTCACTGACTGAAAGAAGAAACATTTAATAGTTAATCTTGACCCTATATCCTGTCAATAGTTTCAGTATGGATTGCATTGCAATGTATGGAAGAGACCTAATGATCTTTGGATGAACAGGTTATAGGTCATGGTCAGTCTGGCACATATAAAATGCATTTTGAAGAATACATTTTGAATAATTATATTAATCAGATAAAATATTGACTAGCATGCATGTATTTTCTAATTTCTTTTCACCCTGAATACAAAATGATTCGTTGTCATCCTAATGTGTATATTTTCTATGATTTGTTTTATTTCATTTGATGAGCAGTTTATATGAAAACAAATTACCTAAAAAGACATAAAAGATAAATTCTTAAATACACCAAGGTTACATAACACAATTCAGTTGTAAGCATTGCATATTCATTGTTCATGTTGTCAGCACAGTCCACGCTTTATGATGGTATGTTCTGCTCATATAGGCTATGCTATCTATACATGATATATATGTTTGTAATGGTGTCAGACAATGTGCCTATGAATGTATCAGTACATATTTTGATACACAATGTGTCTATACAATGCATCAATACATATTATATTACGCAAAGTATCTGCCCTGTATCAATACACACTACGTGAAAAAATGTGCCTATGCATTGTATCAATGCATATCATGATACACAATGAGACCTTTGTCCCCTATCAATATATGTCATGATCCACAATGAGTCTGTGCCCCTTATCAATATATGTCATGGTACATGATGTGCCTACCCCTGTATATATACATATCATGTGAAACAAAGTGCCTGTGTCCTACATCAATACATATCATGTTATTCAATATATGATGTGACATATAACACATGCAGAATATAGAGGCACACAACTTAGAGATAGTCATTATCCATTGAAAATCAAAGGTGACTTGTATACGTCAAGTGTCATTTTGAATCAATAATATAATGGTCATGTGTATATCAAGACCACAAAAGTATTCGCACATCGGTGACTAGTTTCAACTATAACACTTGTGTGTATCTAGATGGCAAAATTATTAACACATTGGTGAATAGTTTCAGCTATGTTTTTGCATACTTGAAATAATATTACCTAATCGATGCCAATATGATAAATGAAACATGACCCTGTAATGAAATGCATTTTTAGTTAGTCTTGATCACCAGTATATTTGATAGATTCATTAAGGCACCATTGATGTCTTGGAACCAATTTACGGAAAGTAAGTATGTGTTTATATATATATATATATATATATATATATATATATATATATATATATATATATATATATATATATTATTTTAGGTGGAGAACTATTTCCTTACTCCTTGTATGCTTCGTCAGGATACTCCTAGAGAAATCATCTTCCGTGAAGATCCACAGATGGTGAACACCCCTGTCCTGTGCTATGACTTTACAGGGAAGTTCTTGCCACCTCCCATATTCCACAGGCTTATTGCTGCCTGTGTAGCTCGCTGGCCTGTCGCCAAGAAGAAGGGGACATCAGAACATTTCATTTTCTGTGGTTGCTGTGTTTTTGACATTGACCTTTTCCACAGATTCACCTTGCACTGTAGGAACCATATTGTGTTTGCGAAAATAACAAGGATGGTGATTGATGAGGTCAAGACCCCTGATGCAAAGTTGTGTACCAGAGTTAGAAAGTTCATTACACTGAATCTCTCTAAGATTGCGTCTTACCTCGGCCAGAACTTACAATATGAGTTGCGTACACAGTGGTCACCATTCCAAGTGCTCTCTGAAGATGGCAGGGCAGCACCATTTCAGATGTGGTCTGTAGATGAGTTGAGTTGTTATTCAACATTACTGAAAGGAAGTGAATGCTATTTTATTATTGTCTCTTTCTGACATAATGTTCTATTGCAATGTTATCTAGTCTTGTACACAAGTGCCGAAATCATTGGTGAGGTCCCTTTACCCACCAGATAGCACTGTATGAGAATCTGTTCCTACTGGAGAAGGCATTTATAAATCACATTATATAATGTGACATCCTGTGATGTTGATATGTATTTTAAGCAGGTGTGTGATGACTGTTGTTGTGATTGGTTGTCATTGTCTAGGGGAAAATGTGTAATATCCTAAAATAAATTATTGCTGTTAGGCCGCCATTATGCACCCTAATAATTTATTATGCGATATATTTGAAAAATTCCAGCTGTTTACAATCTGAGCTGGACAATGATCATGTGATCGAATTAAGGACAATTTGGTCATCATATTAGATTAATTTGCATGAAAACAATTAATTATATCAAAAACACATTGGAACTGACAATGAAAAGTGGAACTTTTTCTTTTTAGTTTTTGACAAACTGTAAAATAAATGCTTTATCAAATGCTGGTATATATTTCCATTAACTATATTCATTCAAAATACAAATGAGACTTAGAGCTTGTTTTCAATTAAATAATGTCCATTGAGCTGAAAGAGCTTCAATTGTGAAACATCAGCTTTATCCTAGATTTTATCATTTAGCCTTAGTTTTGACATGATTGAAAAAATTTACTTTTTCCACAAACGTTTGTAAATGATGAAAGACTCGTCCTTTTTATATAATTTTTCCATTTCCACATTTGTGAATACTATTACATCAAGGTCTTGCATGAGTCAGATAAAAAGCAACAGAGTTGTATATTAATGATATGACCTTTCATCTGAATAAACTTCTTACCACTCTGGCGGCCATTTTTTTCAGGATTGCATCTAGGATGGGCAATTCCAAGGGTTCCACAAAATTTGAAAAATATGTCAGCAAATTGTGGTTTGTTTCTGTTCATAATGAAGAAAAAAAAGAAAGAATTGTTTACAAATCTAGTCGCTCATATTTAGATCTACTTGTCACCTACCAGAAGAACATATTATATGACCTGTTATCTGATATCTCTCATCTAGTTATATCTTGTTACAACTTTTTCTGAATGAATGCATATATATTTATAAGGGGGTTTTAAGCAAAAGACTTCCTATGACGTCTAGCTAGTCCTAGATGAAATTAATGCAAATCTGACATCCAGCATGCCCACCATGACAACCATAATGAAAATGTTGTTAAAACAACTTGTCTTAAACAAGAGGTCATAACGCACATCTTGCTTTAAGTATATAGAAAATTATTCCAATCTGACCTTGCAGAATTCCAAAATCTCAAAACATTTACTTTGCAGTGAATGGTCATATCAATATTTAGCACTTAATTCATTTTTTCTAAGTACAGTTATTCCTAATGGAAAGAATGCTGTTTTAAATCCAAAATAACAGCCTCAAAGGCCATGCTGAAAATCTTTATATCGCTACTTCTAAATGGATGGTCTTAATGATGCAAACTTGCTAATATACAGTAGCAATATTAATCTGAATGGATGGTCTTTATGACACTAAAATGATATTATAGCAATACGAATATGAATGGATCGTCTTAAGGACACTAAAATGCTGTAGCAATATGAATCAGAATGGATGGTCTTCATGACACTAAAATGATATTAAAGCAATATGAATCTGAATGGATGGTCTTCATGACACTAAAATGATATTAAAGCAACATGAATCTGAATGGATGGTCTTCATGACACTAAAATGATATTAAAGCAATATGAATCTGAATGGATGGGCTTAAGGAGACTAAAATGATATTATAGCAATATGAATCAGAATGGATGGTCTTAATGACACTAAAATGATATTAAAGCAATATGAATCTGAATGGATGGGCTTAAGGAGACTAAAATGATATTATAGCAATATGAATCAGAATGGATGGTCTTAATGACACTAAAATGATATTATAGTAACATGAATCTGAATGGATGGGCTTAAGGACATTCAATTGATATTATCGGAATATGAATCTGAATGGATGATGGTTTTCATGACACTAAAATGATATTATAGCAATATGAATCAGAATGGATGGTCTTCATAACACTGAAATGATATTATAGCAATATGAATCTGAATGGATGGTATTAATGACACTAAAATGTTATTATAGCAATATGAATCTGAATGGATGATGGTCTTCATAACACTAAAATGCTATTATAGCAATATGAATCAGAATGGATGGTCTTAAGGAGACTAAAAGGATATTATAGTAATATGAATCTGAATGGATGGTGTTAAGAAGACTAAAATGATATATCAATATGAATCTGAATTGATAGTGACAATCGTCTCGGGGGCTTCATAGATTTGCTTATGAATAGTGAGTCTGATGGAAAGCCAAAGCCTCTCAGCTTTACGGCGGTCTCTTTTAGCAGTGCGCAACTGCTCCCTAACATGAATGGTTTTCATGACACTAAAATAATATGTATCTAGCCCTCCTCCTAGTATAAAGCTGGCTGATTCTCTCTTTTTGGAGTAGTTTCCGAATCTGCTGGACTATATAAATTCGATATGTGGCAACCTGGCTATTCTGGCAGATTTCAACTTACACTTTGACTGTCGCTGAACTCAATATAAATAAAAACTCATAGATTCAATTAATGTTTACAACCCACCCATAAACGCGGTCACATTTTAGACTGGATTCTTCATAGACCTGATGATAACATTCTACGGTCTTCCCTGGTGTCCTATGATCTTGCAGCAGATCACCTCTGTATTATGCGCCGTCTTGACGTATCAGTCCCTAACTCTCCATCTTTATCTGCTACTAATAGAAACATCCTATGATAAATAGAACCAACCGCAGAACAACTCGATAACTGCCTGCGTTAATTGCTTGACAAACATGCACCAGCTACCAAGTGCAGAGTATCAATTCAAAAGTGTTCTCCATGGTATAGCAGTGTTATGGACCAGCTTCGCACTGCTAAAAGAGACCGCCGTAAAGTTGAGATTCTTTGGCCTTCCACCAGACTCAATATTCATAAGCTAATCTATGAAGCGTCTAACAAGAATGTCACAAATCTAGTCCATGCAGCGAAATCAGACCACTACACTACTATGATCATGGAAAGTTCCAGCTGCGAAGAGCTCTTCGAGATCACTAACAAGCTAATGTCAAGGAACAAATCTACACCACTTCCCACTACCTTCTCTTCAGTCGACCTTCCGGACATGTTTGCAAATTTCTTCCGTGACAAAGTACAAACTTAGAGATAAGCTTGACACCACAATTTCAAAAGACCCGTCGTCACAGTACAGTTGGGATACAGAATTTGAGCGGCAACCATTAGCAGCATTTGAACATGTCTCTCTGGATTTCGTACGTACAATCGTAATGACGAGTGCACCTAAGTCATGTCAACTTAATCCAATTCCAACATCACTGCTGCTTGAGTGCATATATCCAGTATTACCTTCACTAACTGATGTTATTTATACCTCTCTCTGATCCGGTGAATTCCTATCATTTTTCAAAACTGCCATTGTAAAGCCTTTGCTGAAGAAACCAACACTAGACCATAACGATTTAAAAAAACTACCGCCCAGTTTCTAATCTCCCAATCATATCAAAAATCTTAGAAAAGGTTGTACTGTCCAAGCTATTATGTCACGTAAATTCAAAGTCTTTCTAGCATGTACAGTCTGTATATCGCGCTTGCCACAGTACTGACACTACTCTTCTAAAAGTAGTTAAGGATATTCTCTCTGCTTTGGATAGCGGAAATATTACAGTCCTCACCCTCCTTGATTTGTCTGCAGCATTCAGGATACAGCCTCACTGTGGTTCAAGTCCTACTTGGTCAACAGGACACAAATTGTATCTGCAAATGGATTACACATCGGCCCAGTTGACCTATGCTGTGGTGTTCCAGAGTGGTCTGTTCTTGTACTTGTTCTCCTCATTTTGTACACTCAATCGCCCTCAAGTGTCATAGATCATCCAGTGTCTCACCAATCGTACGCTGATGACACCCAAATATACAAATCTAGCCACCCAACTGCAGTTGATACTATCATCCAAGGTGTGGAGAGGTGCATTTCTGATGTGAAATCATGGATGATATGTAACAAGCTGCATATGAATGATGATAAAACTGAGGCCATTCTGATCACAACACAAAGATTTTCTCATTCACATCCTTCACCTCAAACAATAAATATCATCTACACCAACATTAAATTCACATAATCAGTATGAAACCTATGTGTTAGTCTGGACAGTACTCTCGCATTGCACCAACATGTCATAAATAAATGGAAGACTGCATATCTTGAGCTGAGACGCATCAGCTCAATTCGCAAATATATTTCAGTCGATGCCACTAAAAGACTTGTGTGTTCATTAGTACTTTCAAGACTGAACTATTGTAACTCAGTTATGTCTGGTTCATCTCAATATCTACTCCAGAAACTTCAAAAAGTTCACAAAAAAGCTGCTCGGATCATATTTAGAGTACAACGATCAGAGCACACATCCACGCTGCTCTGTACCCTATACTGGATATATATTCGATCCAGAATCAAACACAAAATTTGTTCTCTGTGCTACGATTCACTTTTGGACTCTAGTCCAGTCCAGCATACCTATCCGACCTCACCCATGTGTACATCTCATCAAGATACTTAAAATCCTCTTCTGTCAATCGTATGCTCATTATTCCCACTATGAAAACAAAGTCATATGGATATCATTCTTTTGCATACCAGGGCCCAGCAACTTGGCATGAAATGCCCACTGAACTTAGGCGCAAAGACATAGTGATAACATTCAAGAGTGCTCTCAAAACTCACTTTTTTCGACTGCAAGAACAAACGTAAAGACCTAATAATGTTTCCTAAATTAACTAATTCTCGGCATTTTTTTTAATGTTTTCTAATTTCAGAGAGTTTGTTTTTTAATCATATCGCTATATGTTTCTTATCTTATAGGTGTTGTTTAATGTTGAAAAGCGCTTAGAGCTTCTACAGATTAGGCCCTATACAAAGTCATTATTATTATTATTATTAAGCACACTAAATTGCTATTATAGCAATATGAATCTGAATGGATGGTCTTAGGGACACAAACATGATATTATAGCAACATGAATCTGTATGGATGGGCTTAAGGACACCAAAATTATATTATAGCAACATCAATCTGCATGGATCGTATTCATGAAACTAAAATGCTATTATAGCAATATGAATCTGAATGGATGGTCTTCTTGAAAGTAAAGTATTGTTATAGCAGTATGCATCTGAAAGGTTATGTTAGGTAAATAATATAGTGTTGAAGTCTTTCTTTTTCAGCAAGATAAGTAAGTCAACGTGATGAATGATATTGTGTAGTGTGCAGTATAACATTTTCTCATCAACTTCAGCTTTTCTTTGTGATGCCAAATTATCCATACTTTAAAACAAATGATTGACAAAACTTGATAGAAAATCATCTTAGCAGAAATGTGGAAGTATATTGGAACGAACTGTTCCTATATCACTGACTGTCAGGTTTAATTTTCAATTTCCTGATTTTGTAAATGTTTATGAACAGTAAACGTAATTAAGTCACTTAAATATGCAAATGTTGCATCTTATATCTTATATCTGAGTCCATATAATGGCCATCTCTCATGATTCCTTTCAAATAGATGGCTACATAAATAAGGGTATTATGCTAAAACACTACATATGATTCCTTTCATTGGTAAGGAATACAAATGGTGCATATTTGACAACAGAAAAAGTCTAAACCGTTTAATTATAATAGCTTGACGATCAAGGAAACATACTGTACCTGAGGACATGTCGGAGGTTAAAAAGGTTATTTCTTTGTTTACTGTGCTGTACCTGGTTCGTGTTTACCTTTGTGACCTTGATATCTAGGTCACAATCATAAATGTTGTGTTACCTATTTGGTTAAAGACTTTGCATTTGCTTATATGTCCAAATATCTACTTCATGAATTTTCTTTACACTTTGCATACATCATTATGAAGCTAGGACAACTTGTTCTAAAATAATGCTTGCTTAGCCTTTTGACCTTGGGTTGGAAATCACAAGTTTTACTACAATGATTTGTTGATGGGCTGAACAAGCAGACCCTCGTCTTTTTAGTATGGTTTAGTTAAATTAAAAATATTTGTGGTGCTCTCCTTTCGCAATAAAATGAAACTAAAAGTATCTTTCAAATCTTCTACATTAGTGTGATGATCAAATCAACATTTTTCCTTGGCCTTTATATTTAGTTACTGTTGCAAATTGTGTTTTAATAATATTAGCTTTCCTTCCTCTTTAGGGACATGATTCTGATGTACCCATAATGCCAGAACACATGAATCATGCTCGTCTGTGTGTTGCTCTTCTGACTGCTTGTGGAAATGCCATGAGAGAAATCCTCCTTGCCAACTTTCCTGTGCCATATACAGACATCTACCAAGCAATCCTGGCAAATCATGGCATCTTGACGAGGAGACATGGAAGACCACTTCTTAACCCAGATCAATGTCAGTTAGTTTTCCCAGATTCCTTAGGGCAGACAACAGGAACAGTGGACCAGTTTGATCTGTCCTTGCTATATATTCTGATCAGAAATGTAAACACAGTTCCTGCTCCACAAACAGGCTGGGGAAATGATCCACAAGGTCATCCAAGGGACAGCTCTCTAGGAGCTAGTGTGGAGCGACTTCGTTCATACAGGAATCATATTATTGGTCATTCCATGGATGGAAAGATGAATCAACAGGACTTTGATGATTACTGGAACAAAATTGATGCTGTGCTACTGGGCATTGAAAATGCTCTTGGTACACTGGCTTACAGGGCACAGTTAGAGAAGCAAAAGAGACAGGTGATCTCTGTCTCTAAGACCTGTTAGCTAGAAAAGATAATGAAACATAAATAAGAAATAACAGTAAGTGTAATAAACAAATTGTGATGGCATAGTATAAATAGAGTGTACTAAAGAGAAGCTTTTATGAAAATGAATACACAGGTACCATCTTTTTCAATTTAAGAAAAGCTTATGACTCCACATGGAAGTACCACATAATGAATTTAACATATTTAGCCTAGGTCTAAAGGAACACCATTCTTATTTTATCTCCAATTTAGTAAATGTCCCTGATATGACAATGAGGTTATATAATCTGTTATAGGACAAGGAGAATCCATAATGTTAAACATCAACTACAGATAAATTGAAGAAATTAGCAAAATAAAATGGGTTCCAATTTTCCAAATTAAAAATATTATGTACTTCTGCTGATTACATTGAATTCATGTATCTTTATTTCTGTCTTGATGTTTGGTTTTTGTATTCCTGCTGATTACATTGAATTCATGTGGATCTGTATTTCTGTCTTGATGGTTGGCTCTTTTTTTCTTTTGTGGAGGAGACCACATTTGGCTAATATTTGAATGTAACGAAGTTTGACTCCACAAGTTAGATATGTCAGGGATAGATATAAAAAAGTACCAGATTTAATGAGGTTTGCAAAATACAATTCGGGAAACAGATCAGAAGCTCTGATGGTCTCACAGGTCATTTATAAGATCTAAACTTGACATTGACTCAATTGTGTATCGGTCAGTCTGTAAATCTTACACCAACATATGCTTCATGTGATACACAATCACTGACTTTGACTTAAAGTACACCTGGAACTCACATTTAGAAAACTTCTATATTGATAGGAAAGAACCATTGCACATAACTATTCTAAAATACATCAAATCATTTAGAAGATGAAATGTGCAGGCCCAAAATCAAAACAGTATGTTCAGAAATCAAAATCTTAAACGTTTTTGTGGAATATGGTCCAAATAAAAATTGTGGACTCAATGTTTTCAGGACATTACATGATTGAACTTAATATTATTTTGATATACATTTTATAGAATTTTTACATCATTACCTTTTATGTTTTGCATTGTTATCATTCAGCTATACACTTTCGGAACGGTTTATATTCGTGACTTGTTTGTGCAATTCCTTTGTACATTTTAATAAACTTTACCATTAGAAGGCACCAGACAATCAATATTTTGGCAAGGTGGCATTACACGCTAAATCACATATATATGAACACACATATGTACAGACATGCATGCATCCATCGATCCATCCATCCATGCATGCATCCGTCAATCCATGCATTCATCCATGCATCCATCCACACATAGACACACATTCATTCACGCATGCATGCATGCACATACACACACACACACACACACACACACATACATACATACTGGCCTTGTTCTGAGTGAATCAAATATGAACATTATATTAGTGACCATTTATATTTTTTTAATGATTTCTGGCATTGATTTATATATTTTATTAATTTTTGGCATGGAAGCCTAGAAAGAAAACAACCTTACGTTCCATACATCATATAAAAGTATGCTTTTTTATTTTAATTACACACTTGTAAATTACACTGTAGTTAGGTTATATTGCCTTGGTGACATGAATCATGCATCTATTGTTTCAACGACTTAATTCTAGACTAAACTAGAGCATGAACTATATTCTTTCTTTCAGGTTTTTCCTGTCAGAGTTATTATCTTTGTGGAAGAAGAATTCTTGACTGAATTCAATTCAATGCACCAATAGAAATGCCCCTGGAATACAAGACCTCATATCAGTAGTCTCCACTGTATGATGTGATATTTAGGACCCAGCATCATACATAATCCCAAGCCAAACATCACTACTGTGTATGGCCATAATTAGGGCCCAGCATCGTGCATGCAAAGAAACATTACTGTATAGGGCCATATTTGTAATAACCAGAAATATGCATAATTCTATGCCAAATGTCACTACTGTGTGTTGCCATAATTATGACCCAGTATCATGCATAATCCCATACCAAGACACACAACTGTATGCGGCCATATTTCGGATTCAGCATCATGCATACTAACATGCCAATATTTAATGCTGTATATGGCATACTTCAAACCCAGCATCATTCATAATTGCATGCTTGAATCAGTACTGTATATGGTCATGATTCGAACGCAGCGTCAGGATGTGTGAGCCCTATAAGATTATTTGACAACTACATTACATAGTCATTTGAGCTGCCCTTTGGAAGTTTAAAAAGATACACAAAACAGTTATTGCACTGACTATGGAGATAGATACTTTTTGATCATTATAATGGTGGTGCTTTATCTGTATGTAATATAAAAGTCCTTCTAAAATATTAATTGTAAAAATTATATTGTAAATGTTTGAGCATGTTTCATTACGGATGCTTTAAACCCTGAAAATGTGTTTTTGCAACCAATTTAGTTTCAATTGTTATGTGATTGATGATGCCTTGATTGCTCTCAGGGAGCTAGAGTAGGTATATATGGTATATTGTCAGTTACCACAAGAATGGTGTCCCTACTACTCATGAACTATAGAGGAATTACAATGAAACATTACAATCACATTTACCCCAAAGCCTGCTTGGTTATGTGTGAAATTGTTGACCCCATTTGCACAATATGACCATCATGGAATCCATTTTAAAAAGCTTTTACTATTTTTCTCCTAAATGGACAACATAGTAATATGGAACTTTAAGTGAAAGAATATTTTGAATATTCGTTTGGTTACATTGCCCTGCATAGAAATGGTCATTCCAAAATGGGATATTTATTAAAAGACTCTTTATCATGTCTACGTAGATGGTCATACTGATAGGGAATATTTATTAAAAAGCAAATGTTGATGTCTAGTTACTAATAAAGATGGTCATTTTGGAATTTGATATTTATTATAAGACATGTTATTTATCTAGTTAATAACAACGGTGTTTATACTAATATGGAATATTTATTTAAATACTTCTTATGAGATATAGTTACTAATGAGAACGATATTGAACTGACTTGCGACGTGGTCAGCAACTACTGTCACAGTCTCAAGATGGATGGCAGTAGCAGCACCGGGCCTTCATTCAAAGACTGTGTATCATCTCTGGTTTGTTCTAAGTGAAATGGGTATGTCCAGTATGTCAACAATGGTGACCATCTTAAAAACCTTGATATAGTTATATCTATAGATAGTCATAGCTACATGTGGTTTTAATGAAAGTGCTTTTTATAATATCTAGTTTTCTTGGAACGACTTGATCATTCTGAGGAGTTTTGGGACATCTGATCTTTTCTAGAAGCTTAAACAATCTACTTCTACTGACAAAGATGAAAGCCTATGTTACTCAGCTGGGACACGCCGTACGAGTTATTTTAATCATTCATGTTGCCTTCGTTTTTCTAGAGAATGATGTTAGTGTACGGCATATATTGTGATGTTCTCCTTTCCAGCATAGACATGGAAGCTTGACATGTAGGTACCTGTGTAGGATATATTTTTATTATTTGATGGCTTCTGGTGGTGCAATCTTTTTCATTAGACTTTCCATTTAATAAGCAACTCATGGCTTTGCAGTGTTCATTAATAGGTGGTTTATCGAGTTTGGCCAAGTTAGGTAAGCTCTCGATGACATTGAATGTTGTATCATTCATGTTTTCCTGAGAGTATATCTTCAAATAATGTTCTACCCAACACTACATTTCCTGGTCGTGATCATGTATGATTAACCATGTAAGTGATTTTAGAGGGGATGCCGGTTTTAAAGAGGACTTATTGCATTCTTTATCCCAACTTACATGGCCCTGGTGCTGCCTGTATCTGCTGATCTGGATGTTTTAGCTTGGCTTCATTTAGCTGTCATTGCCACATCATCTTGCAATTTGTTAAAGATTGTATCAGGCAGCTCTTCTTGCTTGTAATGTTGTATGGTTTGGAGCACTCTTTTTAGTTTATAAGGGTAAAGCATTTGTCCTCAATGAAGGGATTATTTCACTAGGTCTTCTGTTTTTCTAAAACTGACATGCCTGTGATGTAGGTAACATTCTTTAGTAGGCTCCCATTTCTGCTGGGAGTTCATGCAAGGGCTGTTGGAGCAGTGAATTTGTTGCTGGTTTCTGGTTGTAACTTCCATTTATCAGTTTTGGTGTTGGCATTAATGCGGAATTATTTTATGTTTCAAATAGTGCAATTTCTTTGGAGGCTGGCTTTAATGCATCACAGGAAAATATCTGTGTTGCAGTCATTGCTATAGTAACTGCAAGTGATGTGGACACTGTTGAGGCAGACGTACTCGATACTGATAGATTGAGTTGATGCCTGAGGCTAGATATGGCATGTCTCTGTAACATGTTATGTTAAGGATTTGTGTGGAAGTACAATGAGTCTTCTCTTTAATTAAAATCCCCTAAAAAGTTTAAAGTGTTCTTCTTTGGGGATTCTGTTGATGGTGGCATTGAGTTCGTCATACACCTGACCCTTTGTTTGGGAGGACAAGTGAAGTGTGCGGGTATTTGTACTTACAAGGTTTACGGAGCTCTGAAACGCTAATAGGCACAATACCAGGATCATTTGAACATTTTGTGCGAGGGTTGATTAGGGCTGTTCCAGTAAAATATACCTCCCTAGGGGAAGGCACTTTCAAATTCAACCAATCCACAACAGAAGAAATTTTAAAAAAATTGTGATCCACCGTCAGATGTGTTTTAATAGAGAACTACTGCCCCCTACAGAAATATATTATTTTAACATAATTTCTGGCTATGGGTTAGTAGGCAGTAGAAGCGATTTAAATGACAGCTGACTGGAGGTAATCGAGTGAATACATATACATCATATAATATACTGCATATTTTTTTTATTCATTCATTATGATAAGTATATTGTCCTTTTGTCTATCAGCCAAGTATGTCTATCATACAAAGAAACCAGATTAACCAGTGAGGAAACCCATGAAATTCTTTTTCTTTAAAATCCTAACCCTATGTAAAATACGAAACCATAGCGATTATTATTGTGATGTCATTGGGCATGGTCACGTGGTTGTGGTGGGTCTTGGTTGGGATGGCATAAAGACTATAGGCTTACTCCGTATTTTACAGCTAATTATGATGTTATCAAGATAATTCAATTACTTTTAGCACTTCAGTTGGACTCGGATACTTGATTCATAGTCAATGAACATGTTCTAAATTGGATGTGTTTATTTTGGAGCTATGTTCCTCCATCACATTAAAAATGTGGATATACCAAAGGTGAAATTGGTAAAGTTGCATCCTAAACGACTATCGTGGCTACTTCAAATAGTATTTAATGTGAGACTTTAATGCAATAACTCATAGCTTCAGTGACTTTTTGGGTTAGCTAATTAATTTCTTCTCCAACAACTCAATTTGGTGCAGATTACATTGTTTTTTAATGATACGGTGAGAATAGGTGATGTGTAAAAATTGCACAAGAAATGAACATCAGATCAGAAAATTACTACCACTGGGAAAATACTGATAGGAATATACAGAAATAATGATATAATTATTTAAGTAGAACATGTGGTGACAATACGAGCGCTAGTTCTACAACTTTGTGCAAAATACATATTGTACAACTATTATGTTGTTTCTAACAGCACTGTAATATGGCAATAATTTCTGTCCACTTTTTACATTAGTCCCTTGCTAATTAATAGTTTTAGATTTTACAACACTAAGCACATCATACCTTTTGACAATAAAACATCATTACAAATATTTAGATCGCAAGAAAACAGAAGTTACAATTTTATCAAAAGTACTGGTGCTAGTACGAATAAAGGAGATGGTAAAATAAAAAATCAGGATGAACAGATTAGTAGTGTAGTAAAGAATCCATATATCAGAATGACATCAAGTATTTTTTTTCATCAATTTCATCATCAGCTAATGCTACTTCTTAAAAATGTATGGTACTAGATAATAAACTATTTTAGCTATCCATTTAGCAATACAAATACCAAATGATGGCTTGAAACTAAGTACCAAAAGGTCTGCAGAAAATACCATGATCAAAATATACATAGGAAGAACCGAACACAAACAGGACAAATTTTATCCATCTTGCTTTGAGGTTACACAGATCAGTTAGTCTCTTATGCCTAATGTTATTTAATGTTTGCACATAGAGAGCATGTACATCATTTGATCATACATCTGCATGATACAAAGTTTTGTCTTTTTATTCCTTTTTTGCTCAGTGGCTCTGCCAACTTGAGATCTACACACACTTAATTATGTTGTATTGGGATTATCTGATATTCCCTATGAGCATAAATCTGTTAATTGTTTCTGAATTTAATATGATCCTCCTCCTTGGTGTACAAATACAATTATGTGCTGTGAACTCCTTTCATTGCCTGCTATCTGAAACGCATATGCATAACTAGTTTGAACAAATTACTGTTCTTTATGGTTGTGCAATTTTCAACATCTCACATGCATGGTGCCATGGGTATTCGCTCTTGGATATATCTGTCCCAAAAAAAACGTTTTGAACAAGAGGTCTCGTTAGGATTTTAAAACTAAAAGTCCATGGCTCCCATTTTGGTAAAAATATGAGTTCCATCAGGACACGTTGCGGTCCTCTCTCAGAAAACTATGCCAATTATAAGAACTATTGGTTGCCATAGAGTTTAATTCCTACATTCTTTATAAACCTGACATATCTCTTGCTTCTCCGTCAGGGTGAGTCTGAATTTGTTCGATCCAAGGATGGTCTTATTTAAAGCACTAAGCTAGGCATCTAACCTTCTTACACTTGGCTGATGTCCCTTTCAAACTATCAATTCTAGGAACTTTAGCCCTCTCTTGAATCTTGCAATCTTCGTCAGTTTGCCGTTGAGTCCCAAAATACTCATTCAAGTCAATGTCTCAACATGTCATGATTCCGAAGTCACGTGCACTGCTTATTA
Organism: Sinohyriopsis cumingii; assembly: GCA_028554795.2. Lineage (NCBI taxonomy): Eukaryota > Metazoa > Mollusca > Bivalvia > Unionida > Unionidae > Sinohyriopsis > Sinohyriopsis cumingii. Next base: position 110,633,590 of record CM068837.1, on the reverse strand, counting down.
TGTTACACTCGGAAATGAACACAGGAATGAAAGCTAGATGGATATTTGATGTACTGTTATAAATGACCACATGTACATATCTGGGTATTTCTGCCTCTGAATTCAAGCACTGTAAATATCAGTAGATTTTCCCACATAGCTGCCAGTCAAAGCCTTTGATCACGCCGCTTAGTTATTGCAGCATGTTCTTTTGATGTACTCTTATAATGGTGACGACGGGGTGGGTGGTGGTGGGGCTTTCAGCCACTAAATTATGCCAGTGTAAATATCATCACAGCTAACTGATCAACACATTTTCCTACTATGCAGGTGACTGAAGCAGGACTGGGAAGTCTTTGAATTTCACCGCCCACCTAAATAAAACAATTGGCGTCCAAATACACGTGATTATAAGCGTTTCTGAGACCTCTGTCAGTTTTCACTAACACGAACACTGCCAAAGATTCACTTTCTTGAATCAGTGTTTTGCTGACTCTTATGCCAGATTTTGCTCTTCCATAATGCTGTATTAGGGCTTAAAGTCTAATATTCCCATATTTTGCTAGTTTAGACATGGGTATATTTAATAAATATAACCGGAATATTTTCCATTCAACACGTACATCGGACTCACACTCAACATCAATTTTGGGCTCAAAATCACACACTGATATTTCCAGTGGCATTTTTCCAATGTCCAACAGACCGATATACATGAAATTCATTGTCATCATAGCTATAACCAGCCAGTATATGCCGACTGAAAACGTCTGAAGACCAACCGTGCTGTGATTCAACCATTTTGGTTTCCTATGTGGTCCCTATTGGAAACACGCATTTGTAAAACTTCCACGATGAAAGTAAGGCTACAACTCCATAAAATGCCTGTTCCAGGGTTAATGAACGAATCAAATTTAGTTTAACAGCCATTCATGTCGAACCGAAGTATCCAGATATCTGGATGTTGCATCAAGCGCTGTGAGACAGCTTCGGCAGCGCGAATTACGTCGCGAAATGTACTTTTAAAGTCAATGTTAAAAGTTAATAAAAACTGCATACTGCGCAAGACACGTTTTTATATCCGCGGCATTGACGTGATTTGCCGAACGATTATCACTGCGAATTCGTACAAATTACGTGCACGCACGTGTAATGGCATAATTTTCTGACCCAAGATTGTATTTACGTTAGACCGCTTGGAGGGGGTAGATGCGATTTTAAATATATATTCGGTTTTTTTTTTCTTATTTATGACAACCCCATCAGCGATTTCTCATTTTGTTAGCACAACCCACAACAGAAGTGATATTCCTAACCAACCTTCCACTGTCAGAATCAAAATAGTTCGAAACACAACCTCCTACAGAAGTTTCTTTGAAGTGCCGTCCCCGGGAGGATATATGTTTTACTGGAACAGCCCTTATCCCCAGGTGTATGTTATTAATTGCAAAGCCTACTCCATATTCCCCATGGTTCTTCTGTGCTTTTCCCTTGCCTGAAGTAGGTGTAGTCTTTCTTAGCAATCCAGCTAATGTGAGGCATGTTTCTTGGAGAGTTGCAAGTACAGTGTTTAGACTTTTCAGCTCGAATGATCATTTGTCATTTCTCTGATATTCCAACAAAATATCTCAGGGTTTCGTCTTTCTATTAATCTTTGTCTTGTCTGGTACAATGATTTCAGTCTGATTGCCTAGTAAAGCATGTATGATTCAGGCACCCATTGCAGCTGGTGAGCTATGACAGGACTTCACCAGCCACTTTTGTTGCTGGAAGTAGCTTTCCAATGACATGAAGGAATTCTTCCCTCACGCTCATTCTATATGCCAGTGGAGGTCAGGCTTATAAACGGAAACTGCTGCCTACCATATTGTGTCAATGATGTGAAGTCAGGCTGGAGTGATATGTCCAGGGCGCATGCCTGGACATTTTGATATGATGACTCTGAGTTGCCTAAGCAACAGGATAACAGATTCCCCTCATCGCATCATGGGTATAGTCCAATGGAAAGGGATAATCAGTGGAGTTTGGAACAAGTTCATATGCAGGCAAGACGTCTATACTAATATAATATTCCCTTTGGGACCCTATTCCATATTATCTTGTCATGGCTTACTCCCTTAATAATTGATATGATAGACAATAGTTAACGTTATGTAACAAACTATAATTATATTTATGTAACAGACTTTGTTTAGGTTTTGTACAATATATTAATGGATATTTCCTTTCAAAAGGCAATAAGTATATTTGTATAATAGACTTCAGGCACATTTATATGAAGATTATATGTATATTTGCATAATCGACAATATCTATATTTTCTTATTATAATATGATATATTTGTATAATACACTACTGGTGTTTATATAAAGGAGTTTATGTATATTTATATCACATGACCATGATCTGTTGTATTTGCATTCATCATCAATTGCTTGTTGCGATATTGGAGCCAATATTTCTGAAACAATTTCAGTCAAGCATGCAAAATGTATTTATACAATCAATCTTATAAATGAATCTGGTAATTGGCAAGTCCTATGCTTATCAATAAGGTGGTCATGCATCTAGTCAGCTAATTGTTTTAGAACTCGGGAGCCCTTTTTCAGATTCAGCTTTAATCAGACTAGTGCTTATATCATCAAGGATTCCAAAGAAACACCCCAGAACTTGAATCAGGCTTTTCCCAAGCAAACCAGGTGTTGTGTGTGCATCTGTTATGTACAACGATAACCATGTTGTGTAAATAGTTATGATAATAATGAGACGAATTCACTCATTTCTGCGTAAAATCCAGGTAGGTATTGCTTGTACAGTTCTAATGCATACCAATAACCTCAAGGTATAATAAAACTTAAATGTCACTCACACTATAAACTAGTATTGCTATAATGAAATAACTGAAGTTGTTTTTATGTTATCACAGGTATATTCACTATTATATGGCATGTTATCACAGGTATATGCATTATTCTATGCCAAAGATGGTAATAATAGCTGCCTCGCTTGGCGCTCAGCATTAAGAGGTTAGTGTTAGGACTGGTCAGAATGGATAATATGACTGGGTGAGACATCATTATACATGTCTGCGGCATGATGTCCCAGTGCTTGACATCACTATAAACTGCCACATTGCAGACATCGTAGCGATATGACTGAAAAATCGTTAAAGCTACGTTAAAAATCCAAATCACGTCACATTACTCTATGGCATGCACAGTTATTTTTTTATTATGTTGTATTTAATATATCAAACATTATTACTCACACATTAGATTACATTTATATCTGGATTTAAATAGTCAATATTGTATTGAATTTGGCTAATCTTGGTCAGTGCAATTTTACAGCAAGTCAGATAAATACTAATTACTTAAGTAATTATACTAAGAGTGTTCACATAACCATTGTTAAACACTGGTTTGATGAATAATACTGAGGAACTTTTATCTCAAGCAAAATAAAATTAAGTCATGCATACATAGTTCACTTTTGGTCAATGGAGTGAAATAATTGAGTTTAAAAGATCTTATTCTGACCACACAGTTCCATTTTTTTATCTTTAGCATGAAACTAGCAATAACAGAAACTAGTGTTTTGTTTGGTCCACTGTGGCAACCAAGTATTCCATATATTATTTACTTTCCAGACTTTCGCTATATAAATGAACTTGCTTCCCAAAGTTTGTATTGGGCATTTACCTCCTAGGCAGGTGATAGCTGGTCTACATAGTCATTCTTTTTAAAATGATATAAAATGGAAATAAAATAAAAAAATTTGGTAAAGAAGTTGCTATACACTTCTACAATGTGTTGAATTTCCTGCCATTTTCTGGTCATTTATTTAATGGAGAGCCCATCCCATACTATTTCAATCATTTATGGTAAATTTGTCCATGAGAGAGTCCATTACATATGTTTACACAGCACTACAATCTCTTGGATTTTCTACCATTTTCTTGGCTTTTACCCATATGTCTCATGCAAATATCTATACTGCACTCCTATTAGTTGGATTTTCTACCATGTTCTGTTCATTTATGCTTGAGTGATCCAAGTTCACATTCATTTATTTACCCAGCACTACTATTTGCTGGATTTTCTACCATTTTCTGCTCATCAATCCATGAAAGATCATATTCCATATGCGACCTCTTTGGTGTCGTAGTAGTTAGAGCATCTGCGTCGGATGCTGGAGATTGGGAGACATATCAAAGACATAAAAATGATTCTAGCCGCTGCCTCGCCTGGTACTCAGCATTAAGAGCTTAGTGATATGAATGGTCGGCCTGGTGTAAGGATAATGTGACTGGGTCGGATATAATGCTGCATGTCTGCGGTATGATGCCCTAGGCATCATTATCAACTGTCACACTGCACACATCATAGCAATGTGACCCATTCCATATGGTTGCCGTTTCTATTCTTTATTCATACATTCAGCAAGAGAGAATGCAAAGGTCTTGGCAATTGACTGGGTTCAATAAAAAGTGTTCTGCTCTTTTACTCTAACCTTAGAAGACCATTGCATTCTGAATTTATAAAATTGCATCACACATCTTTAGATTGATTCCTGAAACTCAACGACGCATCAATTCCTTGGTGTTGAATGCAGAGTGGATGTCATTGTCTCGTCATTTAACTTATCAACGTAAACTAAGAAATATAATTGCCAAAAGGAAAGAAAAACATGAAACTTCAAACGAAAATAAATCTGACTGGAGATCTGTGCTTTACGATCGTTTGTGCACCAAGATACAAATAGATAGACACAGCTGTGTTTGACGCAACACATCAATATATAGGCAACTATATATGGCTAAGACTTACAGATCAAATTGAAATACAAAGCATGAGTTGAATTTCAATCACAAAATATAATCCATACGAGTGAAATGCTATAATTCATCTAGATTCAGACTAAGCCATTGCAAATCAACTGAATGATGTTAGTAATTAAAAATACACATAGATAGTGTTTGCATGTGTACATATATGTGCGCTTCTGTACTGTTGTGTGTGAGATATTTGGAAATAGTCCGGCCACGAGTTCAATATTTAGGTACGAATTGAATTGAATCAGCCTTTGAGTTTTACTTACAATAATTTAATTATCTGATGACATTAACAATATATATATAATTTTGAGGACACACGGTACTAACTCTACGGAAGAACTGTGAACCAGTCTAGAAATGGGTGAAGAAATAATATAGTAATTTGGTGGTCCATAATTGGTTAATAATGAAAATTAAATTTTAGGAAAAACAACTTTTGAGAGCTTATCCTATATGTAATGTAATACAAATATAGACAAATTTCTACTGATGCAATTTTAGCATTTTTACAGGCTTGACTCGGGAGTACTCAATAATGAAAGTAGCACCTGATTCGTTTGGTGCAGAATCAATGACACGTGTTACATGCACATATATGTAAACAAAATGCCGAGGGTCATATGGTGTTCTCCACACATAAGCTTGCGCCAAGGTTAGATGTGCATGGAGTATTATATGTCTCATCATCAGCACCCAGATATTTTAAATTATTGAATTTTTAATATGATGGTATTTCCATATGTTTACTATTGGAGTTGAATTAGTACCGTGTCTCCTTGATTCCTTCTGAGTCTGGCTGATTTAACAATTCTTACAAATATATTGTACAAATATTCAAAGTATAGTTGTAGAAGTATTCCAATAAAATATTATCAGGCATTTACAATTTAGTAAATAAACCATGCGCCGTGAATTATGCACATATAACAAATTAAATAAGGCAAACTTAGGCACAGACAACAACATACACCTTTCTTTATGGAGCTTATTGATTACATTTTGTTTTATCCAACGCGTTTTGGTTGCTACTGATTTCCTTGTAGGTGAGTAGGTGTTGATTTTCAGGGACATTTTGATTTTAAATTTTGTACAAATTTGAAACTTTGAAAGTTCTCCATGCCAAGATGCATTCTATCAAGGTAATGTCTTGAGAAGCATGCGTTTTAGCAATTCAGGATTATTTGTATATAATTCAAGGGTCTTCGTGCCAGCATGCTTTCTGTCAATTTGTTTAAATCTATGGAACAGTGTTTAAGAAGACGTTTAAAGGTTTTTACTTTCAAGTAACAGTAGCCATAGTTCATGGCAAGATCGGCTTTATTTATACAGACTTGCAAAGTCTCCATGCCATGATGATTTGTGTCAGTTTAGTCAGATTCTATTCGGTAGTTTTGGGGGAAAGGTTATTGATGTTTCCTCCGATTTTTGTACTAACTTTGGCCACAGTTGGTGGCAGAAAAGAACCAACTTTACAAATCCCATCTCTCTTCATACCATGATGTTTTCTGTCCAATATGATCAAATTATGTTTAGCAGTATTGGATAAGATAATAATTCTTTTTTTTTTTGCAATAACAGAGGCCATAGTTGATAGCTGATCCAATGTATGATTTTTAAAGCTATCAATGTCAAGATCCGTTCTGTGAAATATGTTGAACGGATTTCGAGATTAAAACCTGTAAATACATTTTAGCAATGAAGGATGTATGTCACGGTGAAACGAGGTTTTTGTATAAGCTTCAGATGAAATTTAGTCAAATTCAGCTGATCGAATGTTTAGAAGAAAACATTTAAATTCATCATTACATTTTTATCAAAGACTAATATTTGATGGTGAATCTGCAGCGTTTGTACATCCTTTGATATCTCCTCCCTATTATTGTACATCCACATTCTGGGCTTGAAATAACTGAGATATTCTCCCTATTACTGTACATACACATACTAGACTTTAAATAACAGATCTCCTCCCTATTACTGTACATGCCCACATTGGACTTGAAATGAGATTCCCTCCCCATTACTGTACATTCACACACTGGACTTGAAATAACTTAGATCTTCTCCATAGTACTGTACATACACATACTCTACTTGAAATAACAGAGATCTCCTCCCTATTAATGTACATGCCCACATTGGACTTGAAGAGATCTACTCCTTATTACTACATGCACATACTGGACTTCAAATAACTGCTATCGCCTCTCTGTTACTGTACATACACATGCTAGACTTGAAATCACTTACTTTGAACTCCGGGTCTATTCTAAACCCGTGTAATTTACGCCAGTTCCATACCATACAAACAGTTGACATACGCATCCTTGAACCATATATAATTTTACTGATTAAGATAAGATTTCAGATATGCACGTAAACTTGTCCTCTGGGTGGGGAGGACGAGTAGGGAAGAGAACTACAAAATGTATAATTTAAATGTGTTTATGCCGTGAAGAACACCAATAATTAGGAATGATTTCACCTTCCATTTGCCATTACACGAAAATATACAGTATCATATATAGTTTCCATAAATCGTTTTGGTATTTGAATATAACGAAAATTTTCCGAATTCGGCCATTTCGTACGAAACAGATGTTTACAGAAGTCATACATGGAGACACTGACCCTTCTTTATCCGATGTCCCTTCTGAAGTGGACGATATTTCACAGCTGAATTATCAAACATTCCGAATGAAAAAAATAAACTTTAGTCACTTGCCAGTAAATCAGTGTGTGGGATTAGCTATGTGGATTCATTTTCATTTTTGTCCTAAATATCAACAGTTGTTTGAATTCATCTAAGGTATTTACACTTTCCATCAATCCCTACAGCCATTCATGCGCACAATAATTCACATATGTGTTGTTTATGCATACTTGCGAGTTATGTGTATATGTACCGTTATATGTATCATACGATCCATTCATAAAAGTTTGAAGAGGGGCGACGGAATAAGAAAGTTATCCATGGAATATTTAGTATTTAGGTTTGAGTATTAAGCTTTGTAGTTAAAATTCATAATAATAGCCTCATAAAATGAAAGTTAATTTTTGTGAAGTGGCATATTAACAAATTTATTGAAAATCCAATGTCAACAATGTCAACCTTTGTGATGCACATTTCACCAAATTTTGTTTTCGACCGGATCTATAATCTATATGAGATCGTAGGACCATGAACTGTGCATTAAGTAACTTTTAGCGTTTTATCTATCGTGTCTATCCTAAAGATCATGTTGTTCTCAGGGACAAAGTGTCATACAATCAACTGTTTTATATTATCTCAACATTTGGAACGTTGCAAACTATTTATGAATGCTTATAAATACCACCATACAGTAAAACAAAAATGTTCTTTTCTGAATGGCAGAAGACCTGCCAGAGACGATTCTGATAGGGGGAATTTTGAGATAATTTCCGTTTTATGAACCTAACTGAACGTCTGGGATACTAATCATAATCCTCAGACACAAACTCGGATAGTCTATCCTTTTCTTTGTTTCACTCATCTTCTGTATTCGTGCAGTTCGATATACCAATGGCTATGTCCTCCTTTACATCAGTAGAATATATAGTTGTCACAAGATGACAGTTTGCTATGGTAATTATTTTCTCAAGACTCATGTGTGCCTTAACGATGGATGCAAGCCTCATGCAGGTCATAACGAAGGATGAATGCCTCATGTCTGTCTTAACGATGGATATAAGCCTCATGTAGGTTTTAACGATGTCATTCATCATGCCTCATGTGTGTCTTAACGATGGATACAAGATTCTTATGTGTCTTAACGATGGCTGCAAGCCTCATGTGTCTTAACAATAGATGCAAGCCTAATATGTGTCTTAACGATGCATACAAGCATAGTATATGTCTTAACAATATCCATGCAAGCATAATGTGTATCTTAACAACGGATGCAAACCTCATATGTGTCTAAACGATGGGCGCAAACCTCATATGTGCATTAACGATGGAAGGATGCAGAAACGTTATTCATGCTGGGGATCCTACGTGCGAGGTCAACATAACTCAACGCAACAGTTTTTTTTTTCTGCATAGTAATTCAAGTTATGCCAACTCCCATTGATTATGTGGCAGAGGTGAAATGTCTATATAACTTTATGAGACATTTTAATTTGTTTCGACTTTTAACGGGGAAAGGATCCATGCAGGCGTGTATCTATGGGTATATGCATGTATGTATGTTGCAGTTGTTGAAAAGGACTAATTAAGGGGTATCCCGTCCTACTAGACCCTACCCTATCTTATCCATCCATCTGTCCACAAATGAATGAATAATTACGTACCGAAGTGCACAGATGTATATATGGAAACGCATATGCACTTGCATACTACCCTTGATATGCACTCATAAATACATGATTGTACGCTCACCAAAAAGAATAAAATCTTTCATGACGTATAACCTTTAAAATCTTTAAGCAGAAATCCGAAATTTTCTCTTCATATCATTTCTAGCACTGTCTTTTTATTTCTCTCCTTTTTCTCTTTGAAAAAAAAATTCTAGCTATTTACCTATTTGATAATTATTCTGCGAATAGTGCTTATTTCGACATACTAAAAATACACACTATTATTAGTGCATAGGTCCTTTGACTGCATGCCAGAAGACAAGTGTTGGTAAGTTTGCTTTTAAACAGACCACAAAAAAGTATACCTGCATGCATATTTGATTCTCTCCCTCTCAAATTATATATATATATATATATATATATATATATATATATATATATATATATATATATATATATATATATATATATATATATATATATATATATATATATATATATATATATATATATATATATATATATATATATATATATATATATATATATATATATATATATATATATATATATATTATCATACATACACTTGTTCGTATTTATGTGTATATTTACCTGCACGCTACTGAATACATATATCCATCCATGAATAAAAGAGGTGGATTCTCAGATGTAGAACACTGTAGAATTGGACTGTGAAAGAACACTATATTGGATTGTCAAAATTAATCACTCTACGTTGTGCACACAATACAAACGTTTAATCTGTAATCTGTGAAAGGTTTAAAAACTATATTTGAAATATTTGAAATTTGATAATAGCAGCCTCATGAAATCAAAAGAAACATTTAAGATGCATATTAACAAATTTGTTGAAAATACAATGGCATGTATCCGATCTACCACGTGACGATTGTGTGAATACTTGTAACTACTTATATGTAATATACGAGATTATACCAGTTTAACCTCCACACCGACCGCTCTGGTGGTCTAGTGGTTAGACCGTCTGATTCGGACGCGGGAGGTTCTGGTTTCGATCCCCGGCCGAGTCATACCAAAGAGATCCAATGGTGCTAGCAGCTGCCAAGCTTGCCGATCAGAATTAAGAGGTTAGTGTTAGGACTGGTTGGCCTGGTGTCAGGATAATGTTACCTGTCTGCGGCATGATGCCCCAGTTGTAGACATCACTAGAAACATTCACACTGCAAACATCGTAGCGATATGATTGAAAAATTGTTAAAGTTACGTTAACAATCCAGATCACAGACACACTCCACCCACCCCTATACACGTAATATTTATCATATCCGAAAAGTATGAAAGAGGTTTATATGTGTAACTGACAAGTCAAGAACAATTTCAATAAGACGTGACCTAAATGAATTCATTCATGTCAAAGTCACAATAGAACTACAAACCGACCATTTGCTTTCAGGGCACGGAGGAGAGAGATTATGTTTTCCTAAATAAAAGCCTGCCTCTAAGTAACATGAAAATACTATTCTTCGTCGGATTTATAGAAATTTAAAATTATTATATCCATTATATTAGAATGCAAAATTAACCTGAGATAAAATATAAACATATTCTGGTTTTAAATCAAGTCCCAGGCCCAAAAAGGCCTAGAAACTAAATTATCGATCAGCTTAATACACACTATCTAAGAAATAACCCGAAACATTTTCTTTTATAAATGGAAAACAGTCTAATACGGCTGCATTGCTCCATGGAGGAAACTGTCTATTACAGCCACATTGCGCCATGGAGCAAACAGTATAGTACAGCCACATTGTGCCATGGAACATACATACATACATACATACATACATACATACATACATACATATACAAGAATTGCTGAAACTAAGGTAATGTTGCAAAAGCTATGGCCTATATCGGTCTCCTTTTTTGTCTGTCTGTCTTGTATTAGCACAAAATGAATTCTGTATAAATATTCATGCGTTTTAAGTTTGTGCTAGTACAAGACAGACAGACAGACAAGCAGACAGATATAGAGGCCTTAGCTTTTGCAACATTGCGTAAATTTCTGTAATTCTTTGACATCAACACAGAATGGCGATCAATGATAACGTCTAGTCCCAATATTGAATACTCATAGTCATAATATAAACGATTACGACACTACTTTAACAAGATTAAATAATATATATTACAAGTGTTGGTGTGGCTGTTTTGGCATTGTAAAAGAAAAATTGTGTTTTCAAAGAGTCTAAAACAATATCCATCGGCACACGTGACCAGCACATTCTAATTGTAATCGATGATCCATTTAACAATAAACAGCCAACTGAATGACGATAACATGATAAACCAACACATGATGTGCATTGTACAGTCATGTATTCTTGTTTCACATTCTATGACTATGTGCTTTTAATAACGCTGATACGACGAATAATGAAAAAGCACAAACTTATTTTGATGCAAGCTGCATTAGAAGACCATTTATCTTACCAGTCAACGTATTCTGGTGGATGCAGATTGTGTTTAACAGATGTCAGCACATGAAAGGTTTTAGCATTTCGAAGCAGTCTAATCAAACTAACTTGCCCAAAGATGCACCTGGTCGGAGCAGGATTCGAACATGCGCCCTTCTTGTCGCAAGACCTACACGCCAAGCACTGATCTACCTCTACCCGTTGATGTATATAGTTCCACATATGACTGTCTTATTGGACCCTTGGTAAACATAGTGTCTTTCTGCATCATTTTGCAATGAATGTTTTTCTTTTTATTGCAGTTATCTGTACCGTAAAGATTGCTGTTTGTGAAATAACGTGTTCCATCATTTCTTGCTGACTTTTGTATTTTACATTTTATAAATAACTTAGACATCTTACTGCCCATTTGATGATATTTCTTGTAATTTTTCAAATGAAGAAGTGAGGAATTATACCAATATTTTCAAATGATTACTCCTCACTTTTATTTATACTCTGATGTACAAGACAGTATAAAATTATACCATGGTTTTAAAGCGTTTATTTTATCACGGTATACGTGTACTGTGACGTAAACAACATAAACAAATATTTTTGTATTAGTCACTATGCCTGTATTTGTTTGCAGTGACATACGATAAAATGATTTCATTGTTATGTTTTATACAGGAAAGGAACTTCTTGAGTTTAATAATACCAACCGACATCCTTCTTTACAACTGAACAAGCTTACATTATTTCTCAAGGTACAGTACTCTTGCTCAAATGTATGTATGTATGTATGTATGTATGTATGTATGTATGTCTGTATGTATGTTAACGAAGTTTCCATTATGCAGTCAATAACAATAATGGTTAAAAATAAATATCTAAAATCCCCTCCCCTCTGTTCCTTCCAGCCATCCACCTCGGAAGTTAAACACGTTGTACCCTTCAAAAGCATGTACAAAAAAAGCCTGGCGAATGTGTGCCGTAAAACAGTCGACAGATGTAACGATGTTGGTATGTTGTAGCAAGTTCACACATCGATCCAGACACGTCCCCCTACGCCCACGCACCATCCGTCCATGGTGATTGCGATTCTGTATGTTCCATGGACTGCTGAGGAACTAAAATAATTATTATGTCCAATAACTCACTCCTAGGCATTTCCATTACAAATTTGTAGAAATGTATTGGTGTTTGTTTCGATTTTCAAATTGTAGTTGTAATATATTGTTTCCTAATTAAACCTGTTTGAAATAGGCTTTAAATTATTTTGATTCCTTTTAATTTCCGATAACTGGTAGTGAAGTTTACATTGCAATTATATAGTTTAACTTAAACTAAGAAGTATACACTAAACTATTCTAACTTAAACTATAAGTAGTCAAATGTACATTGAAATTGTCTAGCATTAACAACAACAAAATATGTGTTCATATCGAAATTTGTTTTCACACGATAACAATTAGTAAACAAACACACATCTCTCTCTCTCTCTCTCTCTTTCTCTCTCTCTCTCTCTCACTCTCTCTCTCTCTCTCTCTCTCTCTCTCTCTCTCTCTCTCTCTCTATATATATATATATATATATATATATATATATATATACATGACTGTTCTTAGAGCCTGACTTACCTATTCAGAACAAAAGAACAGACACAACCTATGAATACAACATATTTGAAAAGAATTAATACTAAAATAAAATTTTTAAATTGTTTCAAACTTTCTTGCTGTAATAATAAATCTGATATCATTATGCGATAAGAACAATACAAGAGAAAAAGTGTATGAATTTGTCAATTGCCTTAAACAATACTGATGAGGTAGTAAAGTTGTTCACTTGCAAGCGTGGAATATTTGTTTCATAAAAATTCAGCTACACATAACGAGCAGATCAATGAAGACATACCAAGAACAGTGAGGAAGTTGAATACAGAGAATGTCAGCACAGAACACGAACTATGAATATAATTAACAGAGGTGAAGTGTATAATATCAATGGGCGCTTTTGTGACATTTTGCATATCATATTTGAATAGCAAATAAACGTAAATACATACTGACTGCCTCGAATGAGCTAAATACCAGCCGTAGATATACTTAGTTGATTAGGATCAGAAGAAGCCAAACTGCATACGTATAGAAATAAAGGTAATATGTGTTTTGAATGCTTTGTTATTTATGGAATTTGTCTCTTTGTTTTTTGTTGTTCTTTTTTTTTTTTTTTTTTTTTGGTTTTCTTTGCTTTTGAACCATTTTTAAGACCAGCACAAAAACGTCATTAGAGACATCAAAAATGCACTTTGCAGTAAATGGTTAGTCATATATTCGATTAGAACGGATGATATCTCGACAATAGATTTGTGTTCATCATTTCTCTAAATGTGCATGGCATATTACATATGTACGATGAAGAGGTGCTGAGCATACTCAGTCAATGCCCAATCTTCAAGAATACCTATAGAAACAGCATGCACAATGTTAGACTGGGCGAGATTGTGAAAGTAAGAGACTTTGCCATGATGATCATTTTTGCTTCCGAAATTAACTCAAGAATATAGCAAACCAGTCAATTATAGAAATCCTGACTGCATTTCGATTTTCTTTAAAACTGGTCGGGTAACATTGCAAGCATAGTGTAAGATGAATTAAAGTTGCCAAACGAAATATCTATATTATTGACAGGGAATATGAAAATCATTCTACTCCAAGAATTCCGTGTCATATTTGAAAGACGAAATAGACGATTTGAAAGCTTGCGCTTTTGGTCACTTAACACTATAAATGCTTAACGAATAATTCAATATCGCTGCATAAACGAAAATTAATAATACTAAAATCCTTCATGTGGATGAAACATGCATTAATCATATGCTAGTCTAAACTCAATAAGTTTATCACCCGTGGTGACAGAATCGTACAATGTCATAATTGTGTATAAATCATATATTTTGAGATATTTGGTGATACAAACATACATTGTTCATATCTGTTTACATGTTCCATACATTGATTATTGTTTCATTCCCCGTTGAAGTTACATCTTCTGATTAGTTCCATTTAGGAACACTCTCATTTCTTTATATTAATTGTTAAAGTCGGTGCTCAACATTCTACTAAGTCCATTGTTGGACTCTATGGTGTCAGACTCATTCTTCGTTCAATTACGTCATAAATAAGCACGAAAGTCATAAAACTGCTTTCAGTGTCATCGCTAAATACAACACCAGTCCGGCGTCACATTTGTATGTCAATAATCATGTAAAGCCCTATACTCAAGGTTGTCTTTCCTGTGTATTATTTGTCTGTGTTTTGCAATTTGTTCTTTGACAAAGATTTAATTAGAGTAGAAAACAGCTAGGCTAGTTGGAAACGTAGGTTTGATTTGCTCGTTGTCCGTTTTGGATAAACATCTTTGTAAAGCCCAGATCGACATGAACCCACGCCACCTTAGTTGATGCAATGCACTTGAAAGTACCATTAAAGTTGTTTATTCTATATACTGATGAAGCAGAACTGTGTTGCAGGACAAGTTTAAGTTGCTTTAATTAGTATATTTAATAAATCAGATCTAAGTTTCTTCAATAAATCAGATGGGCATTATTTGTGAACTACAACACGCCACTTTAGTACTTAAACCTGTTTCTTTAAGGTTATACTTGTTTATTATTTCTGTCCAGAAATAATGTCTCGTTCCTGTTCATCTCGTTGACATGTACACAGCTTCATATCTGAAGGAGTTTAGGAGGATCAATGTTAATAACGATTCCTTCTTTTGGCGTTATCCAGCGTCTTGCATTGAATGCTATATACAGTAGATCTCTATCTATAACTCAACCTTTATTTTTAATATTTATAATTTGACAGACAGCTGATATGAGTTGTTTTCTTAATTGGAGTATTCATATAGTGATATCAATCAGTATAAATATTTTACCGGCTTGCAACTATTGATCAAAGTATATAACTTATTTTCCGGTAGCTATCGTTCATTACATTCCTTATTGACGTTCCAGTGTATTTGAAGTAATTTGGGGTAATCAATGATATTTAAAGAAAGGATTGTACACGAGTGCTTATTCCAAAGGAAATTTTGGAACATGTTGAATAATTTATATGTTTCTACTAGCTTTATTCGAAGAACTACATTGATCAAATTCGAAAACATCAGGGCAAATGTAAAATGCTATTTCGTTTATGGAATCTTAATTTACCAAACTACATAATAGAGTGGTTAAATGACTTTGAAATACAGTTCGATGTCTCGAAAGTTACAACTGTGCCTTGGATGGCATCATGATTAGGTTGTAATATAAATGTTTATGAAATTAAAAGATCCATCTTATGATTATCATGTAACTAGAAGAATATCTCTATTCTCATTATGTACTGTTTATACATTCACGCCAGTTCTGAGACATTGTTGCTTCAGTAATAATTTAATGTATGATGCAAGTATAACACTATCAATCAGAATTGACATAAAGTTTCCACGCACCAATTATTAATGTATTTTTTTCTAGGTCAGATTTTAGAATATCCTTCCTGTACACTTAAATATATTTATGCTACCTGAGGAATACTAAACCATCATACTTAATACGGATTACTCTGACCCTTTAGTGATCATTTACCTTTTTAAGTTCAAATACATTTTAGGGAAAATGTTTCCTTCACAGTCATTATCATCGATACATCTGAAAATGTAGTACACTACCGTACCCAAAATAAATTACTGCCAGCTATTGTTCTCGCTTCAGTGTTTAAGCACACGTTTCATGTTAAGGTGATGTTCTCAGATACTGTTATTTATAAAGTCTTTGTACTTGATGTGTTCTTTCACACTAAGGAGTATAACAGAGTAATTTCAAAGGCTAATATTCGTGACATTTTACACCTCAGTGATTATGTACATCATTAAGTAAGACTATTAGACTATGTTACTTTTACGGTCATCAAATAGGATATATTAATACTTTCTCAGCAGTACGGTAGCATGATATCAAAAAGAAAATGGCATCGGACCTTAATCAATCACTTGAATATTCTTGGTTGTCATTCAGTATTGATCTATATTTTAACAGAGCATAAATGTATTGATTTCACTATGGAAAAAGTTAATAAAATACTTATGTCATAAATAATTTCATTGATTTCACTATGCAAAAAGGTCAATACAATTCTTATGTCATATATAATTGTATTCATTTCACTATGCAAAAAAAGTCAATAAATACTTATGTCATATATAATTTTATTTATTTCATTATGCAAAAAGTTAATACAATGCTTATGTCGTATATAATACGATGTTGCTTAAGAGAATTAATAAGTGAATGAATAACAAATGTGTGCAAATAAATCCTCATATATCGAGAGACAGAGAGACAGAGACGAGATAGAGGGGTAACTGGACAGCGAGAGAAGATAACCAAATATGGAATGCAATATGCATGTATTTATCTATTTTAGAGTTGCAGAAGCTTCATTTGTGATTAAATGAAGTAGTTTGTACATGCCTTGAGTGCAGATAAAAACTACAACTCTTTTCTCTGGATATGTTTGCAAGCTTAGCCTTGAGTTGAAGGTATTATTTCTAGTGTTTCTTTTTCTGACAATACGAAAATTTCCTTTCCCACAACTATTCATTCCTATCTGAAACGTGTCACGCTTTTTCACGTCATCATACTATGTCTCTGCTATCTTAAGTTAGTTATACGGTCTTAATATATATATATATATATATATATATATATATATATATATATATATATATATATATCAGTATGTCTGTATGTGAGAGAGAGAGAGTGAGTAAAATAGAGCGAGTGCGCTTCATTGTACGTGGACACTAGCATTCTGCAATTGTGCCTAACATTGATTCGAACTGTTGATTTTAGAGTTAACAATACCAGCGAGGACAAAGAGAAAGATTGATTGATTGTTTTTTTTTTTTAACGGCGCATCAGCACTCTTAGGCTATTCAGCGCCAAACAAAGTGTTGCTTGTATAATCTTTTAAAACTTATAAAAGGTTCTACATCGACCAGCGATATAAAAGAACAAATGGTTGAAATTAAAAACGGTAAGATGGTAACGGTGCAAAATAAAGCTTCCCGATCAACGGGAGATGTAAAAAAGATGAATAGGTATTAAAATGGGACGGAATGTATATTGCATAAAACTGCACAAGGTGATAGCATAAAAGTCAGAGTTTAGAGTAAATATTTACGGCTTTCAAGAACTCGATAATACGAGTGATGTTTATATTATCAAAAAGTTCTTTCATATCATGCACAACGTAATAACGATCGCGCGTAGGTTGTAGGTCAAAGCACTCTATCATAAAGTGCTTGACAGTGAATGGTTCATTGCAAGAAACGCACTCTGGTGGGTCTTCACCTTTTAGTATGTGGGTGTGGGTGATATAAGTATGACCAATTCGGATTCTTGCAATGACTACCTCCTCCCTACGAATGGTTCTGTAGGAAGGAGTCCATTCTCCTAGAGTTGGTTTGATTGCATGAAGTTTGTTATTTACAGCATCATTCCATGATGCCTGCCACTTCTGACGTAAGAACTTTCTGATACAAGGTTTAAAATCAGTATATGGTATTTTAAAATCAGATGGTTCTTGAGAAAGGGCCATTTTAGCAGCGCGATCTGCTTTTTCGTTACCTTTAATACCAATGTGGCTAGGTAACCAACAGTATATTATATTGTGGGAGACACTCAGCTCGGTATTTTTTACGAGTATGTTTTTCAATAATGGGTTCTCCAGTTTTCTATTGTGTAGTGACTGAAGTACTGATAGCGAGTCGGAGAAGATGATACAGTTTGAAATACGATTCTTTTCTATATGTTGCAGAGCAAGGTCTATTGCTCTGATTTCGGCTGTAAAAATTGATGCTCCATTTGGTAAGAGAAAGAAACAAGTAATGAAAATAACAATAAAAACGTTTCACCAACGCACTGGAAAAAGAAGAAAACGAAAATGTTTTCTTTCAGAGCTATCGTATCCATTACACCTTGTACAAAGTTGAAATAAAACAAATGTCAAACAACTAGCGCTTAATTTGTTTACAAGATCATTATTCACAAAATCATCACTCTATTAAATTTCGCTTATTCGTGTATACTTTTAGCACAAATAAAATCTTCCTTCATTTATTTAATCTCACACATTGTGTTAGCTCGTCCAAAGTGTTAGGTATGATGAGTGAGAGTTCCTTCAGGCTTTGACTAGCAGCGACTTAATCCTCGGCACTTTATGACAACCTGAGTATATCTTCATACTAAAGAGAAGGAAAGTAAGTGACAGTACATTAAGTACGGTTGTCGAATTAAAGCAATGAAGGAAATGCATATATGCATGATTAATAGATCAACCATATTATCAGATTATACTAAGTTCCCACTTATTTCTTCATTAGTGATTTTGTTGGTTGAACAGTACAAAGAAAACAAGTCAATAAGAGAAAAGAAGCACCATACCTATGTAGTGTCCATACATGTATGTATTCAGAATTTTTACACATTTGCTTTCTTTAAAATAACTTGATTATTAATATAATCAGAGGAAATATCTCACAAAATCTTTAATTTGTCATGATAGTTTTCCGACAGAGGTTTAAGATGAAGGGTGTACATTCCCTTGCTATAATTCAAGTACCACTGGATGTTGACAGCCATATTCTTATCTCGGTCGTAACATTGACACAGCTCTACGTCCGATGACGATCCCTGGCACCAGTTGTCTTGGAGTTGAGTTTAATGGTATAGCTGTTAATGAAAAATGGGTTGCAATATTTATTAATAGTACTATGCATGGGACTATGACAATCATCACAATTCCAATTCCAAAACTATGACTACCGAAACATTGGCTGTTGTTTTGGCTAATGAGTAGATATGGAAACATATTTAGCTTAATTGCTATGATATAAAACATAATATAAAGCAGCAAGAAATATGTTCTCCTGAATCGTTGGCCTATTAACATTTTAGTTTCCTGACCTGAAATATAAACAGAAACTCTTATAATGGAAAATATTCCCAGCCACTTTACATTTTGAACATTATGTTGAGAAACGTACATTAACGATAGACTTTTGAATATCACAATTGGGATATCATGAAAAGGACTCAGCAAATTGAGGGCCATGTTATGCATATATTAGAATCTAATTAAGTTCTCAAAATGGGCCATCAAAAAACTGCCAAGCATCAATGGCAGTGTAATAGGATGGGCTTTTGAAAACGGCACCTCTTGGCTAATCGTGTTAGTTTGCTTATGATAGCATTACTTGATCTGTTATTTGAAGTTTTTTTTAGAGTTGTATTTAGGACAACAACAAGGATATCGAGTCAGTAATCTTCTTGAAAATGTCAATTCATGATCCTTATGCGACCATCTTCATTATCATAAATGATCGTTTAGTTTCTTTCATGTACTTTATATTTTAGAGCTTGTGCATTTGCCATTAAATGAATATTACCATTTTTTTCGTTTTTACATAGACCTTAATCCCAAGCTGTATTTTATATTTCGTAAACTGCTGCAATGGTACCTGTAGTTCATTGTGACTACTAACTGTATCTTGCACTAAATCGATCTGATTTGTCACTAACCCTCCTTTATATGTACAAGTAAGTATATACATATATATATATATATATATATATATATATATATATATATATATATATAAGGAAATACATTAATTCTAGCATATATGTTACATCTATTATACTTTAAACACAACAACTTGTTTTGTTTAATGTATCTACGTTCAATATATGATTATAAATGAAACCGTATATATATATATATATATATATATATATATATATATATATATATATATATATATATATATATATATATATATATATATATAGATAGATGGAGAGAGAGCAAGAGACAGAGAGACAGATTGACAGACTGAGAGAAAGGAATATATGCGATTGCTTTGGAGATTCATAGGCATGTTCTACGAATGTATTTGCTACGAATATTTACTTTGTATCTTTTTTTTGTTTCCTTTATGAGTATACGTGATGTATAATTGTATTTTGTGCATGATCTTGTTCAAAATCATGTTCATTATTTACTTGACCACTAGCTTGTATTTTGTAAGCATATAACACATCGGTAATAGTTCTCTGTGAACGTAGGTTAAATATTAGGATCATTATCAATGGAAGTAAACATGTTTATCTTAATCGGAGTCTGGGACAATGCTTATTCTACATGGAAATACCTAGTCTACCTGATGTTTAGCACATTCCTTGGCATATATTTCGTTCAAGTATTTATCTTGTTAACGATTTAGCTTTATATATAACGATGTTTACTTGAGAAATTACTTATTCCTTCCTTAAACGTTTGAAGTTTATTTAGCGTTACTGTAAGTTTCGGCATCGACATTACGTGATGTTCCTGGTGTTGCTGGTGGAGCGGTTGTAACTGCATATAGGGTTGTCGCTGTGGAGGTTGGTGACCGGGTGCTTGTTATTGGTGTTGGCGACTGGGTGCTTGTTGTGGTTGTTTGAACTAAACACCGTTTGAATAAATATAACTTATATAATATTCTAGATTTCAAACCATTAGTATAGCCGAGAAATGGATACATACTATTAACGAAGGAATCACGGATTGTTTCTTTAATTGCGACGAGACTCACTATGACAAACGTCACAATTCCAATTACAACTACAATCACAAATAATGCAACTGCTGCCACATTTGCTGCTGTGTGACTATGTGCAAATTATTGGTTGTCTTAATATAATTAAGTTCGATGCATACACATAAAAAGACACAATTGATAAAGGAAAAAAAATAGAGAAATAAATAAAAATTATACAGAACGAGACATGTGAAAAAAGAACAAAATATAGGAAAACTTATAGTATATAGAGAATACTTTTATTGAATTTATAGGAGGAATTATTTCACGACTAAAATGGAAACATTGTATTGTTACGAGTAACGAGACTTTAAGTAACTATACTACATGTGTCCTCATCGCCTGTGAACTATATACTTGTATCTACTCATCAAATGTAAATTTTATTTCCATCATATACGTTTAAAGGCAAAAGCTGGATTTGTCTTTTCAATCCTAAAGAAATTCATAAATTTTACAGTAATTTTATTACACTGATTTAAATACAGCTTGCACATATAATGCGTTAAATTGATTAGTTTTAAAATTGGTTTTAGTTAGTATTGTACTTGAGTGGATTAATACATGAAATAATGGAAGGGATGGAAATAACGAAAGGGAGATACATGACGGAATGATAGTATTCGACAAACAAAAGTGCGTAACAGCCTTAAACAAAATACTCTAATTATTGTGAGTTTTGTTGTAAGGATTTAGGTTTTCTCTTGTGTATATTCTGAATTCAAACATGAATTATTTCTTGTCTTTGCAAATTTGCAGTCCCTTTCGGTGGCAGAAACTGTAGCGGAATTACAGTTGGCACATAAGTTTGGTTTGCAATAAATACATATCAATGCCTGAATCTTCTATCGTATCAGAACATAATTATGATTGTAATAAGCTAAATCGAACCTTTAAGGAAGATTTTGCCTTTAAAATATGTACCCTTTATCGTGAAGTGCAACAGGCATACGATACTGTATGGCTGACATACAATATCGAATAGCCATAAGTCACGTAAGTGAAGTCACTAACAATTTGCATGATTTATGAGGAAGATTCTTTTTAAGAAAGTTAACATTATGTTGCATGGAATTTGTTTATAGAAATTATAGGTGGATTCTCCTCTTATGTTTCGTGAATGTATTCTAGTCTTGACACACTTAAATATCTTTTTGTCATGCGAGAGAGAGAGAGAGAGAGAGAGAGAGAGAGAGAGAGAGAGAGAGAGAAGAGAGAGAGAGAAGTAAATATGCATTAACGTAAGTATGGAAATGGATGTTTGAAAAAAACGCATGAGTGATATTTTTTCCAGTTGTGATAAGATATTAGTTCCAAAGTGGTATTCTGTGTGTTGCGATTAAGTGGTATCGCCTTGTGGTGATATAACGTGTCTCTTACTGTTATATTGCAATCTTTGAACACATAACTATTTTAAAATCAATAACACATATTCTCATTTTTTAAACAGTAGACAACTACATAATGTTTCCTAGCAAAACCTATCCATTTTACCACCTTCATTCCTCACCTGGTAAATACATGGAAACGGTCATACTGGAATTGTACAGCCAATTTAATGTTAATCTACTATACGTTTTCTTTCATTTAAAATATTTGTACTTATTTGTGACTCAAGAGAACTCTTTCCTGCTGCTTATATAAAGGTTTCTTTCTCAAGCAAAGACATTTATCCATCGATGAAACAGGCACGATGATTGACAAGTAGGAGGTTGTTGCATGTAATCATAAATGATCCGTCTGTGTTCACGCGTATTCATAAAACCGGGGCTCCAATGGACGATAAAATCAAATTTGTTCTTGAAGCTATCGGAGCAACATTCTTACCGGTTGAATGTTGGGAATCAATCTACAACAACCCTTACACTACTCCATAAGCACGCGACGAGTCGTGTCAAGATCAGCAAATACTCATAATCAGAACAGCAGTGTTTTGTTTCAAATTTAAAAAAGGCATAATATAAATTGCAATAAAAATGACAAAGGTTTTCCTTATATTATAGATCATTGCAAACATTCTAGGCACAGTGTTAGTCAGCATACTTTAATCTGATCCGATAGTTCGGTGCTAAGCCCTAATGTGATATTAGAGTTAGTTCGCAAGCTCTAATGTGATGTCAGATTTAAGATGGCAAGCTCTATCGTGCTGTTTGAGGTGAATACGAATAAATGTATTTATTCGCAACGAAGACTTCAGTCACGCCTTTGTAGTTGTAATCTCCTGCATTATATTGGCAGCATAAAAAAATATTATCCCATCATCATGAGCACGTTCTTTTTATCTATGCATGTCGAAACATATTTTGGTAAGTGAAGTGTATAGGATTAAATATGTGAATATGACACATGTTACTGTCAAATTTTACCATAACTTTTGGGCAAATAAAATTAGATTAAAATATTTATTGTTTTATAATAGCGTAACTGTTTTAAAGAACAAAACTCATTTTGAAATTTCTCATAAAATTTACATTACCAAGTCATTATTTTATACGGCTATAAATGTCCATTGGCATATCGAAACGTTATTATCAAGTTTTGAGAATCTGACTAATTTATACAAAACACTTACTCAGATTTTTCGGGCATTTTATATCATCTGTCACTGTAAACAAATTGAAATATGAAAATAATGTATTGCTTATTAATGATGATGTATCATTTCCCGGCATTTCATATACAGTCCAATGAAGATAAAATTTTCACGTTCATCTCAAAATATGAAATCAAAACATTATTTTAGTGTATATAAAGGCAACATATATTAATGGTATACAGATAATTATATGGGAAAGTTAATTAAATACTTACTGATGACCGAGTAGTAAAAGAAAGCTGGTCATCAATTAATACATGTATACTGAATAGTAGTTCCAATACTGGCAATAATGGTCATTCCAAACACATGACACATGACAGGTACATTATGTAATGACGATGAATTATACTATAGAAAGAGTCTATGATATAAATGAAAGCAATGTTTCCGAGTCTTAATATTGAAATTGAGGCATACTAGAATGGAGGGGGTCATGATAGCACTATTGATATTGATACTGAAATCATGACCTAAAGAATTATACCCTATAGACCTTCGTATTGGAAGCATAAGAAATTGAATGAAATCAAAATATTAATATTTGGCATAGTATGTTTGCCTTTCCTTACATGTACCCCTTCTTGCAAAGTAGTGCAGAGTATTTCTTTTCTAGCTGTATTCACATGTCACAGGGGTAGATTCATGTCAAAAGATAATATACACAAACGAGTAATTGAAGAAACAGTTTTGATATCGTCCAAGAAATTTGCAACGTTTATACCATTTGCTTGTCAATCTGTCTGTTACCACACAATCACTTAAATCGCTAAGTGGAAATTTGCCAAATCTAGTACTTATTATTCGTTATTTTTGTATTTCTTCCCACTGGGTGGGGGATGGTGGTGGGGTAAGGATGGTTTACAATATAAAGAATGAACAAATTATCATTACATATTTAACTATTTTCTGACCAATCATGCGCAACCTATAAAAGGAGGACCTTTTATATCCATATTACCAGTGTATAAGTAATGCATTGTCAGATATGTCTCCCAGGACAGTATCTGGTATATGAGTTAGCAGATTGAGCCTAGAAGATTGGATGTTGGGCTTTCGATAACGTTTTACAATTGTTTATATTTCGTTAACCTCTTGGTAAATTCTTGACGTTCTTTGGGCGAGTTATTATAAATTAGAGACACAATATTGTACAGCACACCCGTTCACTACTTTGACTTTCATGTTAAAGTCACAGTCATACCTTATTTGACACTAACCATGGGATCGATATATAGGCAAATGAAGATTTTCGTACCGTTTTATTGTCGTTATTGGCAACATAAACATAAGATCTACAGGTTTTGGGATTTGATCTTCGCATGAGATATATCCCAGATGAATGGAATGGACGGGGACTGTTGTCTTCGGTGTCAAGTATTATATTATCCACATCCAATTTGATGGTTCCATTCAACGAACTAGCTGGAAGTTCACATGATTGACTGTTTTGAAATTGTAGTATGCATTCAGCTGATTTCTAATGATATTTGAGTACGTGATTTCTTATTTAAGGTTACCACTGTCTAGATGTTCATTTCCCTTTTGATTTTGGTTGGGACCTTAAAGTCATGTTTAGGGTGTGCCACTTGAATATGGTTGTATTTTTGCGTCGATGTTAACTAGTAAAAACGTTTACGGTGTTAGAGAATCATTATGGCTACTAGTTGTATTAAATGGTTTAGGTAGTCAAGTAGACGGATAATTATTGAAAACTAAAATGCAAGCATCAGGTTTCTAACTATTTTGCACCTTAAAGCACAATGCTTGCTTTGACAATTAGCCCCTAATAGAAACGCATACAAATCGTATCATGTTAAAACATATACTTTCCAGGTAGTACCATATGTCCATTATGCCAAATTGGCAAAATGTCAAAGTTGTTGAAAATGTTAATGCATTTAATTTTTTTGCACTAAATGTCCCACTACAACGAATTTCAGTTATGTCATTACCGACGATCTCAAGCATTGATGTCAGAAATGTACCCGTATTGGGGCTAAATTGGTAATGGTCATATACAAGTCAACACAGATTTTCCAAGTTCGAGACTTGAAACTTAGACCAAATCAGTATACAAACTACTAAGCCCCGGAAAGAAGAAAGAATGCCCATTTTGTGCGCAATCTTGTAATGAATAAATGTTGTCTCACCTGTTACACTCCATATATAATGCATAGTAACATTTTTAATTTGTCTTCCAATATGAATTTCGATTTTGGAATCAAATTTAAATATATGCCATATTTTAACAAAATTATCAACGATTGTGTATATTCAGTGAACGTTTAAAACTCTGACCTCTCCTAATGGTTATTTCTTGTAATATTGCCATATCAACGCAATATCTTCTTAATTATTACTGGCCTATCTATCAGCGCGTCCCTACGTTAAGCTAGGGATTAGAGATCCGTATTGGCTCAAATTATACAGTCAGTTGGTCTCAAAAAGCGCGATTCAAAGTCAGCATACAGGAAAAAATCAAGACTAGTTTGGGCGAAACACGAGAAGGGCTCCAATTTTAACATCTACTTTACTCTCACGAACACACACACACACACGCGCTGGCAAGCCAAATCCTTCATGGAAACCACAATAAAATCCTCTCAATATCGACTAGATCTAGTAGCTACGACCCGCGCAACATTAGATTTCACATTTTTTTCTTTCTTCCAGATTGAATTGTGTTGAACGAACACCAAGCCTAACGAGTTCGAGGTCCAATTTGAAGTGAACCTTATCTACTCTATTCTCAATACAAGTTTTTCTAAGACAAACGGAGCTAATTTTATCTAACACGTGTTCTACTAAATGGGTCATTCACAGGGCTCTTAGTACATTTCGATCTTGATTAATCGTTCAATTGCATCAACACCATCATCATAATCATATTTTCGCATAGTATAATAAAAATGTAATGCACATAATAAAACATCTAAAATATATAAAAGGTTTCTTCACATCATATCAAGCCTTTGCTTGACAACATTGATCTAAACACATGAACACTAATAGTTGTACATATAACATATATTCCCCAACATGCTCACTCTTTACTCTGTGTTTAGGCAAAATTAGCTTTGGAAATAAAATGACGAAATTAAACACGCAAAATGCGGATTCAAAGATAATTTTCACGTCCGATGCTGTCTACATGACTTTATCGTCCATAACGCTGGCCTATAATTCACTAAGTTCCTTTATCACTCATGATTGTCTGTGCTGAAATTTCCTAGTTTTCCACGAGCACTCATACATTCGCCAATAGCATCATAGTGTAATAATGTACAACTATATAAATTATTTTAGACCTACGCTATCTTAATGACCACGTTCACATCTAAACTATATCTGCATATTCATATCTGACATTGTATTTATGTATACGTCTGTCTAAACAAGTAGTACATACCATTTCCATGGAAAATAATCTCGAAACGCGGAATAACATTGCATAGATCTGAATCGCAACATGTATCTGGTACTTTGGGAATGGTCATTAGCAGCTGGCACATCTGAAATTCATTTCCATGAGAAAATGATATTTACTGGCACTCAACGTTTAATCTAGTTAACATCCAAATTAGTGTTCCCGTTATATGACTCTTCAACCCAGTATTGATGTCTAGTATATATATATATATATATATATATATATATATATATATATATATATATATATATATATACATATAATGTATATATGTAAGGTATATACCACATATTCAAATCGTTCAGTTTTTAATACCGGGGACGGTGAAATTGTAAATGGAATATATTTAAGTTATTTCTTGTCTTAACTCGTCAGCAAAACGTTATGAACAAAACAGCAAATCATATATTAATCGTAATTTAAGGTTCATCCATCAATGCGTTGGACAAACGTTGCAGCGGACACTGATACAAACTTTTGCAGTAAAGAACGAATCTTAGATAATTAATGTAAGTTAATGTTGCATAGTAATGACTAAATACAGTAATTAAACATGTATTCCTATTTTTGTTTGTTTTCTACTGGCACGAAATATGTATATCAGCAACTTGTGTTTACAATAATACTGACACATTGCACATAATAATATTTAATACACAGCAGAAAATACAATTTAATATGTATTGCAGACAGTACTGTTTAACACATTACATTTTTATCTCGGTCAATCTGTATCCAAAGTCATATTCAAGCCATATATACACTACCTCTTTTCTTGCACATCCAAGATTGTAACTGTTACTTGTTATTCCATTACGACGAAAGGAACACATCTAGATAGAAAGAATATAACAAACTAAATTGGTTGTACTATGTGGGGAATTTAATAACACGTCGATGCCAAGATATGCATACCTTCGCACGATGATTGAAAACTAAAACGTAACACATAGGAACATAAAATAAAGCAACATTTCTCAGCTTCGAAAAATGAGAGGTCAGCAATGTGTTGAATGCATGAAACCAACGCTTATGAATCCATTGTACGACAATTCCACATGTTCTCCACACTTACTAGTCTCCTAAAAATAGCTCATTATTGATTTAGTTGGAATCGTTAGTCTTGCTGATTCTGAAGTTCGTTTTTACCGAGGTAAAACATGACTAATCGTATCACTCATTGAAATATGGAAGATGTACCCTACATCTCATATTGACTTCTGTACGTGGCTTGGTCACGGAACAATATTAATAGGGATGAGACATGACCAGAAATATTCCAATTAAAAATATGAATTCCATTTTTTTTCTGGCAGCCTTCAGACTCATTTCCAATTAATATTATGCTGAATTCACCTCTTAAAAGGTAATCTCTCTCTCTCTCTCTCTCTCCCTATATATATATATGTATATATATATATATATATATATATATATATATATATATATATATATATATATATATATATATATATATATCAACATTATAGGCTTGTTTTGATTCTAAACACAGCAGATACAGCAACAGGTAAATCATAGTTCAGCTCTTGAACTAGTATCGCTAGATGAAACTAAGTTGCAGAACAGCATGATTATGTTGTGTTTAGACTTTGATTCAAAGTTAGGCATTTAAGAGTTTAAATTAACGAACATTAAATTGATAGTGTACAGTATAAGACCAGAAGTATGTTAAGTGGGATGTTCAAGGTAATGTTGTCTCCTTAGTTCTGATAGTTTTCTACGCTTATTAAATATCATCAGACATTTTTGTTCAATTTCTTGCATAAACTATTTGTAATAAAAGCCTGTCTTTAGACAGACACAAAATAGCTTTAGAATGCATACATCTGAATCGCGAATTTCATCAATCAGTCTAAGCGTCACAGGAAAATGTTGTTGACAGAAAAATCTAAATTATTTAGGTTGAAAGATAAAAATAATGTTTTCGACTTACAAACCTTTGTGTTCCCAACATGTATTATTAGTTTTCGTTTGCTGAGATAAAAAGCAATGAAACTTTATAACAGGTATACCTTTATATATCATTATTCTTTTTTTCTTCAGTAGAATCATAAAAAGGACTATAAGGAAATTAATAAATAAACATACGGATGCAAAAAAGCATATTATATAGAAATAATGACAGATATATGTACTATATGCACTCTATAATCATGAAGAAGAAAAAAAAACATAAGCCGAAGAAGCGACAGTAATATACTCGTGCATTCCATATAATTTAATATATGAACAATACGACTAACATAACACAGTTAGTCTATGCTAGAAAGTAAAAAAATAAAAATAGAATCCAAATGCTTATATTATATCCATCATTAAATTGTGCTTGATGTGTAGAAGCAGCAACCTACAAAACATTTGTTTGTAGAATAAAGCTGTACATTGCATAATCAGGTATGATACAAACCAGACAAATAGCTTGGCATTTCTTTGTCAATTACAGCCCTTGTAACATATTGTTTGAAGATTTTCAGGTGCAGCCCATTTTGTGAGATAAATAGCATAACATGTTGGTTCAATGGAACATTATCCGTCAGGACATGCCAGAAATAATTTCTTAAACTCGACGTATAAGAGCGATATGAAACACAAATAGTACGTATCAAATCTGCATAAACATCCCCACACCGAGTACACAGATCGAGCTGTACTTAAGGTAAAGCGGCCCATAGTCTAGCTATATAAGTCAATAGTCTGAAGTTTTATTTTATCTGCCTGCAATACTGAGCAGTGTCTCAAGGATTCATGTATTTACGAGAATCTGTCAAAATCTGACTGGTTAGACATTTGTACTCTGTTTTTATAACCAGCAATTTTAGACCTACAATTTCTTTCCAGTTTTGTTTATCGGCCGTTTCGGAATGCTGCGTATAATCAGTTATATACTGATGAGAATACAGTTCTTTAATGTACCATATTATTTTTAATATTAACCCGTAGCTTGATTTGTATATTCTCAAAATAACGTGAAATGAAGGAGAATGAAATAGTTATATGGTATGTACATTATTACTCATCAAACAGAATCAATGTAATAACATTAATTTTCTCCTATCAATTGGGCACTGCGCAATATCAAACCTGGAAATTCCAAGAGCAATGTCTAATGATGTATGTTTTGTCAAACCACGTAAATGCTTGGAAAAAGACGTCAGAGTTCTATCAAATTACAAGAGGTCGATTTGTGTAACATTACACCATAATTCGGCAGCATAAACCTGTGAAGCAAAATATTACTTTTTTGGTCACATTCACAGCAAAACATATGGCTTAAACTATTTGGTGTAATACCAACACCAAAGACATTGTGTAACGACGTTTCTCATCCTTGCATGCTTAGACTATAGCGTCATGCTACGTAAGCTTTCAGTTAATCTTTTGTCCTAGGTGTGTTACAGAATCAGCAACCGGCAAGCATGAGGAAACTTAAAACCCAAGACACCATTTCATATTGATATAATTCTTCTACTGCGGACTGAACATAGGAACTCTTAACGTTATATCGCTATGTTCAAAACGCCAATTATTACTTTAGGCGTATGCTGTAACTATCAGCTTTTACGACTTTGCTATGATGTGTAAAATATCGTCAACTAGGGTTTAATTTAACCAAATATTTGTTCTTTATCAACTACTCAATAAGTGGAGGATTTATTACTAGTGTATATATCAAGGTTGACATAACGCATTATTGTCTCATTCGTCGAATCGGCAACAATCCGAATACTGCCCATTGACAAGGACCTTGCTCTATGAATTGTGTACATGGTTAAAAATATCAAAAAGGGTTTACCCATAAGTCCCAGAGCGAATACTTTAAAAAGAAACCGTTTGTGCCAGACGAAAAGAGGTAACCCAGGAACACATATTGACATAATCGTTGACTCATTTTCAACAGCGAAATATTTGCAGCTTAATCCCGTTTGGTAACCATGTTGATGTGAACTATGTATATTTGAATTAATACCGTCGAGCCACGAGACCAAACGTCCATGAATATTATTCTCATAGGTTTTGAAGATAAAATATAGTCAAGTAACATGTCTGTTACATCAAGGTCATTTGTATGGTTTTCATTTAGTCTCTTACAATGTTATTACTAACCAATCTGATTCAATAAAACTGTCAGCCACAATAAGAGCTAATTACTGCCATATATTAATTGTACATCGTAAAGGTGATCATATCATCCTGTGTTATACGCATCTTAATACTAACATTAAGTGAAAGCAAAGATGATGAAACGCATGCACACTTTAGAGAGAACATAAGGGGAGATTTAAGAGCAAATTGAAATATAATTATGAAGTGAGCAATAGTATTGCAGTCAATTTTACTTCTGTTTTACGAATAAAAATCATTCAATGGTTCAACAAATGTATCGGTTCCATTTCTCAGAAAGGTGTTAAGATATATGTATAGTGTTAATCATGCATCTTGCTAGAATACAACTGCTCCATGTAACCTTGTTTTAGTTTTGTTCCCTGCTCGATACAAAACTTTATTTTTAAGATAGCAAATGGCATATGTATTTGCTTAAACGTTCAAAATAATCTAGAAACTGTAGTTGTTTCTTCACGTTTTGGATGGTTGTTAGAATCAAGTCGTATATGGGTGGCAACCCGATTATTCTTGGAGATTTCACCTTTCAATTTGACTGTCCTCGATAATCAAACACATAAAAACTCCTAGATTCCATTAATGTTTTCAACTTAAAACAGTCAGTTAACCAACCCGCCCATAAACATGGTTACATTTTAGACTAGATTTTTCATTGACCTGATCATAACGTTCTACGGTCCTCCCTGGTATCCCACGGACTTGCATCGGATCACTTCTGCATTATATGCCATATTGACGTATCAGTCCATAAAACCCCACCTTTATCTGATACTAAGAGAAACCTCCGTATGATACATAGAACCAAACCAATGCATGACATCCAAGGAAACCTAACAACTTGCTTACCTCCTACAGCAGCACAACCCGATAATCGCCTGCGTTCATTGCTCAACAAATATGCCCCAGCTACCAAGTGTAGAGTAGCAATTCAAAAATGTTCTCCATGGTATAGCAGTGTTAGCGACCAGCTTTGCACTGCTAAAAGAGATCGCCGTAAAGCTGAAAGCTTTGGATTTCCACCAGACGCACTAATCATAAGCAGATCTATGAAGCCGCTAAGAAGAATGTCACAAATATACTCCATACAGTGAGATCAGCCCACTACATTACTAAGATCATGGAAAGTTTCAGCTGAAAAGAGCTCATAGAGATTACTAAAAAGCTAATGTCAAGGAACAAATCTACACCACTTCCAAGTACCTTCTCTCCAGTCGACCTTCCGGAATTGTTTGCAAATTTCTTCCGTGACAAAGTGAAAACCATCAGAGATACGCTTGACACGACAATTTCAATTGACTCGTTGTCACCACATAGTTGGGATACAGAATTTGAGCGGCAACCATTAGTAGCAATTCAACCTGTCCCTGAAAACATCACTGCTGATTGAGTGTTTAGATCTAGTATTGCCTTCACTAGCTGATGTTATTAATACCTCTCTCTCATTAGGGCAATTCCCATTATTTTTCAAAACTGCCTGTTGTGAAACCTCTGCTGAAGAAAACAGCACTAGACCATAACGATTTAAAGAACTACCGCCCTGTTTATAATCTCCCATTCATATAAAATATCTTAGAAAAGGTTGTTTTATCCCAGGTTGTATCTCATCTGAATTGAATCAGTCTTTTTAGCAATGTACAATCTGCATATCGAACTTGCACAGTACTTAAACTACTCTTCTAAAAGTAGTTAATGACATTCTCTCTGCTTTGGATAGCGGAACTATTACAGTCCTCACCCTCCTTGATTTGTCTCCATCATTTGACACAATAGACCATGATATATTACTTCACCGTCTCTAGAATGTATTTGGCATTCATGATACAGCCTGACCTTGGTTTAAGTCCTACTTGGTTAACAGGACACAAATTGTGTCTGCAAATGAAACACACTCCAGCCCAGGTGATATATGTTGTGGTGTTCCACAGGGGTCTGTTGTGGGACCTGTTCTCATCATTCTATACATTCAGCCTCTCTCACGTATGTTAGATCATCATGCAGTGTCTCGCCAATTGTACGCTGATGACACCGAAATATACAAATCAAGCCACCCAACTGAAGTTCATGCTACCAGCCAAGGTGTAGAGAGATGCGTTTCTGATATGGAATCATGGATGACATGTAACACGCTGCAGATGAATGATGATAAAACTAAGGTCATTTGCAGACACAAAGTCTTTCTTATTCACATCCTTTGCATCAAACAATACATATCAGCAACACCAACATTAAATGCACACAATCAGTACAAAACTTAGGTGTTACTCTGGACAGTACTATCACAATGTACCAACATGTTATAAACATATGCAAGACTGCATATCTTGAGCTGAGACGCATCATCTCCATTGGAAAATATCTGTCAGTTGATGCCACTAAAACTATTGTGTGCTTATTAGTACTTTCAAGACTGAACTATTGTAACTCAATTATGTATGGCTCATCTCAAAATCTACTCCTAAAATTTCAAAAAGTTCAAAACAGAATTGCTCGGATCATACTTAGATTTCCACGATAAGAGTACACCTTCCCGCTGCTGTCTACACTACACTGGCTATCCATATGATCCAGAATCAAACACAAATTTGTTCTCTGTGCTACGTTTCAGTGACTGACTCTAGACCAACATACTATCCGACCTCACCCATGTGTACAAAACCAGCAAGATACATACGCTCCTCTTCTTACAATCGTATACTCATTATTCCCACTATGAAAACAAAGTCATATGAACAACGTTCTTTTGCATACCGGGACCCAGGAACGAGGAATGGATTGCCCAATGAAGTTAGACACAAAGACACAGTGATCACATTCAAAATTGCTCTCAAAACTCACTATTTCGACTGCAAGAGCAAACTTAAAGACCTTATGATGTTTCCTACCTTAAACATTCGCAGCATGTTTTTCTATGTTTTCTAATTTCATGGTGTTTGTGTTTGTAATCATATCATTATACATGTTTTGTATCTTATAGATGTTGTCTAATGTTGTAAAGCGCTTAGAACTTCTAAAGCTTAGGCGCTGTACAAAGTCCTCATTTTTATTAGTATTATTTATTATTATTATTATTATTATTATTATTATTATTATCATTATTATTATTACATCCAAGAGTGTACCAGATTAACGTTAATTGTATAGGACGTGCTCAGTTTCATGAGGATTGCTACCATTGTCAACCTCGATTCGAATGACAAATTAAAGCTTTAACACGAAAGTCGACACATAAACACCAACATGATCTATGTCATTCTACGACTCTCACTTTTGCCTAAAGTAATCCGGACAACTGTAACATGCCAATGATATTTCGATTAATTGGCAAGATTGACTTTGCCAAACAGGATTAAATCTGGTGTGCAGCCGACCTCTCAGGTATGTTTTGGAATATGTTCCCGGAGGTCGAACATGACTTGCATAGTTTCCTGAGGATGACCTGAGTAGAAGGCAGGGTGTGAATAATAGATACGGTTTGGACTCGATAGTACCAACGGCTATGATAAATAAAATGTAAAAATCTGTCAGGTTATGTGAGCTACGCTGTAACGTTGACGCGAACACCTGGAACCCTCTGTAATGTTATAGCATGGCGCAACCGTGTAAATGACATGTTTCTGTCGCGGCAAACGCCACCGGAAGATCTCACAGACGGCGTAGAACGAGCATTTGTACCACTGATCAAACTAAAGCGCGAAACCGAGGAGCAAGTTAATTAAGTCATGGAAAACTACCACCGCAATGGTTGGAACAGAAGAACAATTCTTTCGAACTATCAGAGCACCAACATATAATCTGAAGGCAAGGTTACCACGGCCTGATTGATTTACCAAATTTGGCTCCATCTAGATCGAGGAAGATGTTTTACATTTTGCTGTTACTTTTTCCGTTGACTGGAGAGATTACTCAACGGACCCATACTATAAGAAACGTACTGAAAAGGTAACATTTGACATTTGGTTTTAGTGAATAGATCGAGAACGGTTTAAAATGTATGTGGCAAAGTGTAGAAGGAATTGTGATAATATCAACATTAACAAAGGTCGATTCGATGGACATAAGGATGCTGAAACACCGTATTTTAAAGAGTTGTTTGAGGAAGAGTAAACGAAAGAAGTTAGTAGTGAATTTAGACATTTACCTATCGTTGATTGCGTGACTACTAGCAATTAAATCGTAGACAGGCTGGAAGTCTTCAATTAGGTGGCATCGATTTGTCAGCTGCTGCTTACCAAAACCATCATGGACCAATGGGCGATTCATGTGTTCATGCAATACATTACTGAAGTCATCGATAATGTTTATATCACTGATGAGGTTAAACTCAATGCAACGACATCGTTGCAAGCACAAGACATATAGCCACCTCGATGATTACAATCTTGTCAACTAAATCACATATTTGTCTAACGTTGTCTATACAAACAACATTGGGGAAAGGTCCCACACCAGCATCACTGCGGTGTATTACAGTTTCACCAGTGTAATTCGGCTTCATTTGGTGGTCTTGATTCGAATAACTTGCAGATGTTTTCTCCAGACAGTGCCTGAACGTAGGTTATTGCGTGTGAGATATTGATTCAAGCAATGCTGAGGTCCGAAGAAATATTTCTTTGGTGACCTATAAAGACTCTAATATTTTCACATTCAGCCATGTCATCTAAATTGAATATTCGCAGTACATGGCTCACATTTGCCAGTCGTCATTCAGAGCAGTTCTCAGTTAGCCCAAGACATTAATGAAACTAAACAAATTCAGCATCTTAGAACTCGACGGATTTAATTCGGCTGCAGAGGGTTATATTCTGTGTGGGTTTTTTTACCAACTGTTGGATCATTGTTTTGTTATCTAATACATATATGGCACCGTGTATAGTTCATGGTATAATGGTCAGTTGGCACATACTTGCTTTACCGTTGTGGAAAAGGACACGCTCATTGTAGATCTCCACAGGGACACTTTAAAATACAACTGTTTATTAGAAATCGACCTTCTGTTTAAATTTGACAAAATTATTTGGACGCATGTTACTAGTGCATGTTGTCAACCCGATGATATGACATATTATTGAAATGAATGGTCCTGCCGATGTTGTTCGAGCACCAAAGGCAGTTCCAGTTATAGCAAAATCAGCCATGCCAGCTGCGGTTAGTAATCTCATCCATAATGGTGCTCAAGAAAGTACAGCAGGTTATAAAATTGCAAATTTGATGACAGGAATAAGTTTAAGGATGTCACGTGAAACGTATTAGGCGCGATTAATAATGTAATATAGTATAATTCAATATAGAATTACAAGAACGCGATACGTCTTAAAAATATTTCCCTTATGATACCTTCTAGAAAATCAAGGGGAAAGTGATACATGACGACGATAACGATTACAGTACCGATGCCAATGTTTAACTTCTAAACACTGGAATCATGCATTTGTTAGCATACAATTTTGCGTCGGCAGAAATTAAATCGAAATAATTCATGACATCTTTGACGTTGCAACAAATATTATTGAATTCGCTAGATACGTTGACAAGTATGCGCCATCCGATGACCATCTAGGTGTTTAATAAATACTTCGATCATAAACCGTATACCTTTGGAAACGTTAGATAATCCGCATGTGACGCGCTAACGCCTGCTGTTAGAGCCAACAACAATTTTAACTTTGGATTTGTATGGCATTGAAAACAACTTCATGGAACCTAATTAATATTTTCCAGTGCAGTTCTCCACCAAAACACTGCCTGTTAACACGTAAGCATACCACCGACCGTGAAATATATATGATGAAATTTGACTTTCTAGAAAGTTAAAAGGCCACCAGAAACCCACCAAAGAAGGTTTACTTAACGTCACAGACAAGCAAGTTGCACTCTTTTTACATGGTACCCCAATTATTAAGGCAGTATACGGTTCACTTGTATTTGTGTGCTCTGGCTTGTCCTCCCAATTTTCCGAATAAAGATGAATTGCTTTGATAAGGTTTCTGTTCTCGGAGGGCTCAGGTGTCTGAATGTGAACAAAGTCTCGCTTATAGAAAGCTACTATCACAATAACTAAAACGATTACGCAAGCAACTATCAATGCCCTGTCACGACGTTAAGGTTTGGCTTAGCGAAAACAAGGTTTATCTTTGCGAAATTATAGAGCAGAAACAAAAGAAGTGCCAGGTCACATTAAAATTTTCACCGGCAAATTTAAATACTTATTCCTGTGCAACTGACCTAAACAATACTTGGTAATCTTACAACGTTAAACAACAGAAAACCTCTATGACATGAACATAATCTAAATATGAGGTGGCACACCTATAAGAGACTAGTGGGATGGTTTCATTCCTCTCAGTCATTGAAGCGTCTTTAACGACTACGGTTCTTTCCTTGCTCGCTATTACAAAGGTAGTGAGGATATTTACTAGATGTATTTAAGCTGGATGAACTTGTATTTATGTTCACATGCACAACGAAAACTGAATCGTCTACCTACATTTCACAATAGGGCATTATATGATTTTATACTTAGCAACGTATAAGAATCTTATTTATTTTGACAAGAACGGGCTTATACCGCCACTTGACCTTGATTATTAAACCCGAGGCGGAGAACAACACCTGTTTTATTCGACTCGGCTTTTGAAAACTCGACTGGAGAGGACAATATATGGGCATTATATTGTTAAAGTGTTTGCGTACACTTGAGAGTCCAACAACACCTAGCGCGTTTGTTGATTGTATCTTGTCAAATAGAAACTAAGCCTTATAGTTTAAAAATGGCCATTGATATTTACGTGAGTCACTCGATGTGACCATCTCTGATGTAGATTTGAGCAGGTTTCCTACCAAAGTGGATCTGACAGAGTTCACCAGCATTATTGTTATTGACGTCAACAAGGACGAGCTACTGGCTTTTCAAACTGAAATACTTAAAATGTTTAACATGAGCACTCAAGATGTTGTTAGAAAGCTTCAACGCGAAGGCGAGAAAACCTGGCCGAAATCATTTCAATAAGAGGAATCACTTACTCTCGTATTTTGGTTTCTTTCATCGAAGATTACGGTATCATAGAGATGAAAAAATGCGTTGATGTTAACTTCGAAGAGGTACCCTCAACACCACGCATAGCTACTTCATGGAGCCCAATTGCAGCAGTGTTAAAACTGAAGCAGATGAACAAATTGAAACTTTAACCTTAACAATTGAAACTTCTTGTTTCTCCTGCTGTAAATGGTTTTAATCTACCTTAATAACACATCGTCATGGCTCTGAAGTCTCGATCATACTTCTCTATTATAGCCGTAACTAATGATAGGTGGGGTTAAATGGTAATGTTTAGAAACGATCAGCGTTATTTTGTTTTGATTCTAGACAAACCATGTATTGAAAAGTCTGGCAAAGTTGCAGATTGGTGCACATATTCAGTATCAATATCAGTAAAAGTCAACGATAAAATAGAGTTCGAAGGACTCAGTGTGTCTCATGTTACGTAATTCTCTTTGGTGATTGTGATTAAGTTTAGGTTGATGATTACATATAAGCGATACATTATGAAGTTGATTATAATAATGCGGAAATTGTGGACGTGAAGTTGGATGAGCTGACAGCAAATGCTTACAGTGAAGCACATATTTACATTTGCCAACTAATATCTGATTCAGATTGGTGTTACCAGATCGCCAGATACGATCAAATATACTCGAAGCGAAGGTAATATAGACATTAACCGATGGAACGCCCTTACGTACCATAACCAATGCGAAGCAGCGTGAGATTAGCACTCACAAACGCAAAAAAACACGGACACCTCAACGTTGGGGTAAACTCAACCAAAGACTGTTTCGACATTAAGAAAGTACAATTTACCGCTGAATCAGCTCCTGTTAATTCTTTAGCGCACATGCTAAACCAGAAATATTTCTCCTTTGAAGAATAACATTGCCTGTTATTCAACAAGAACCGACTTCCCTGCTTAACAGTTATTGGACGAAAACGATCGGATGAGGCATCAAGTAAACGTGTAATCAGTGTCTTTCCAAATGAAGGTTAAATCAAACTCAAGGAACTTAAATTTTTTGAAAACGTAAACATTCTCACGCAAGAAATGTTCTATGATTGCCTGACGAGCGTACGAATGAGGAAAATTGCTTACTTGAAAGTCCATGCGTGTATTGTACCTGACCAAGCTCAGCCTGTTAATTAAATAATGCCTACGATGACAAGAACAACATAATAATTATGATAGACAATTATTGTTACCGGCGCGAAAGAATAATTGAAGCGGAACTACTGCTATTTAAAGTCACGAAAAGATCGCCGTTACTCGTGAAATACAAAATAATATATCCGGTTCTAGATGATATTGTAGAGTGGCAGTGGCAACGACAGTTGTTCTGGGTGTGGAGGCAACTACGAGTATGTTGAATATTGTAGGAACACTAATCAAAAGTGTTGTTGGAACCATATCAGTGGTAAACAGTGTGGCTTGCGGTGCTGATACAATAAAATAGTAACGGCTGCATCTATACGGAACTGCTCACGGTAGCACAAAGTAGTTTCGATAAAATTACCTATCTGTAATCGATGGCTTTGTAGAATAGTAGGATCAGCATCGCTGAGTTCAACACTGTTTTGTTGGAAATGGAAAAACACCGGCACAGATAAGGAACCAGGATGAAGCAAGAGATATAGTTGATTTAAGGGCAGAATAAATCTAATTCTTTTTTTTAAACACAGAATTTATATACATGCCTTAAAAAATAATCAAATCATTCACCGCATAAATACAATACCTGCTTCAATTCCTGCACAAGAAGTACAATTAATATATGGAATCAGCTCTACTAGAGTATATCAGAAATTAAATATTCTCAAATATTACCCAGCCTTAGAAAACACTTATGATATCAGCCAGAAAGATGTATAACATATAACTGATAGTATTAATTCCGTAAAATATTGATATCAAGAAATACAATACGCAGTACATAAGTGAGAGCATTCAATCCGTGATTCTAGACTTCGACTATATTAAACACAAATATCATATCCGGATTATGGAGTATCAAAACTGTAAGATACCATTTTAGATCCAGTACATGATCACATAATAATTGAATGGATGGCAGCATTATCCGGGCGTTTTATTGTAAGACTCATATTGTATTTTATTGAACCATGATATGGTAAGGAAGGCACACCAATGGCAGAATACCATTGTAAATGAAATCCGAGAATAAATAGAGTTGTCTATCCAGATAACACACATCACTATCAATTGAATATGTTTTTGCATGGCCGGTGTGCTGACTTTACCGTTCCAGGTCAGTTAATTTGTCTACCTTGCTAGTGATAATCATGTAATTTGCATCTACATGAACGTACACTTGGACGTGTATGTAATTGCGTAATGCTTTTGTCGTACTACGCCCTTATTTGCATTGCACGCGAGCCGTCCCGCGTACTATATACGCCTGTATTTGTCACGTTGTCGGACTGTCTCAGAGACTTGTACTGACTAGTATGACAAAAACGCTTTTCTTTGGTTTATGATCTGAATTGATGTCTTCATCGCTACATGCCAATCCTCTGATTGTGCTTCTTATTCTCACGCTTATTGTCTTTTGTTACACTAGTCTATATACACTACATTAAATAATTTGCAACTGTCGTCTATTCTATATTTCATTTCTCCAAAACACAATCAGATGAAGAACATGTTAATGCTGACTTCATATTTGTACAGGCACAATCAATGTTCATTTAAAACAAGTCGTTTGACACATAGGTAATACTTATTTCAGTTTCAGTTTCGTTCACAAATATTTCATATTCGCTTTGACATGGGGAAACATTGAATATCACTGACTTTATACAGGTTTGTAATTTACATATTTCAGACTTTTATGTGCGCAAAATCGGTCTCTTGTCTGACGATAGTTACTGTATGTGTGTGGTTTTCTTCCTGTTTTCGTTTCGAAACCGTGTGGGTTTAAATTCATGGCAACTTGTTCGAACACGTGCTTGTGTGCGCTAGAAACGAAATTGTCTGTACTCGTGTTTGCCACCGGGATCAAGACCAGATAGATAATACAAATATCAAACTCTCCGTACACAACTAATCCCCATTACCCTGTTAAAATTAATTCATTATTAATGGTCGTTTTCATCTTGAATTCTGGCAGTTCCAACAAAGACCACCACAAACCATTTCCCTCATCGAAACAGAAGCTATACCTTGTATTTTCATCCTTGCATTACATTGACTGGTACTGCACCATAACTATAGCGCCAGTGATGGGACAGGACAAATGATGTTCCAGTTACAAATATTGCATTTGCCATCACATTTCTGGCAGTCTTCATACGTTTCGAATTCATGTTTTTTCTCTAGTTTTCACCTTATGACAGAATATAGATGTAGTTCGCTTGTATATTGTGACACCATGATCTGCTTTTGACTTTATAGAATATGATGTGTTTCCAATCTTGTAATCCAGGTTTTCAGATTTAACGTGACGCTTAAAGCAAAATTGTTGGTGTACATTATAAGACTGGGAACAGTTTAGAATGTTGTGTCCCCATGTACAGTATGATTTCTACCCTTTTTCCTTAATACGAGATAGGTTCGTGCAATATCTTGTATACACTGTTTGTAGACATAGACAAGGTATTACATATATGTGTGCTGTTTGGTAATAGTGTTAATCAATCAATTTAACCATCAAGCAAACATGTCATTGTCAAGAAAGAAACCTAAATTATTGATGCAAAAACAAAGGAAGAAATGGGTTTTGTTGGGTTGTGGGCTGATTTACGGCATACATTAATTTATGTTCCGAACATATTGCAGTTGCTCGCTTTTGCTTATATCATTTCTAATGAAACTTCAGAAAAGTCCTTCATTTGTATATTAAAAGCTCTTTATTCTTTCATGGTAGCTAAATCTCTAATAACAACAGTATAAAATAGTTGCTTCCCATGCATTAATTGCATAGATTGTCTAGATTTAATATCAAGATTCTATCTTTTCGGAAATGCAGTGATATTAATAACCGTCAAAATTATTAGCATCGTTTAATATGGTTGGAAACTAGGTAGTACTAAATGTGTATGGTGGTATGAGTCCATTCGCTTAAAATACGTAACAGTAAAGAATGAAAGGCAACACGCTTTGTTAAATTTAACAAATAAATTATTTCCCTAGAATACAAAGTCACAATGAGAAAAAATTAACTTACGGCATTGCGAATAAAATCCCTAAATAACAAGAATAACAGACGGTAGTCCAAATAATTTAAAGTAAATGTCCTGAACAAATCAACAAGCTGACGGCAATGATCTATCCATGGTAGATTGTAGAGAGTAGAAGTGCCAACAGTCTTTATCATAAATCACAGTAATATAATTCCAGGTTTGAAGTCACTATACATTCTAGGGAATTCTCTATCCAAGAATTTTATCTGAGCATTTCGTATTTCCACAATAGAAAACAACTTAAAAGTGCTAGGCCTTAAAGCTGACGTGAAATAATATTCTCATTTACAATATTATATAGTTTTCTAATTGACCTCAGGACACAATTATTATCTTTAAGAAAAACATTACCTAATGGAACACAACATTTTAAAATGATTCTCATGTTTCCAATATAAAATCCACAACCTGAAATATTTAAGATAGACAAAGGTAATTCAAAACCCTAGACCTAGACCCAAAAATACATATTTACTTGTATTAATAATGCTACTGATTTTAATCCCATACAGATGGTGAATAATTTA
This sequence comes from Sinohyriopsis cumingii, assembly GCA_028554795.2. Taxonomy (NCBI): domain Eukaryota; kingdom Metazoa; phylum Mollusca; class Bivalvia; order Unionida; family Unionidae; genus Sinohyriopsis; species Sinohyriopsis cumingii. Next base: position 110,590,363 of record CM068837.1, on the reverse strand, counting down.
GCTATGTATTAGTTGTTTACACACAATAAAATAAAAAGGTAAAATTGGGTAAGGAAGAAATGAACTCTATTTTGGACAAGATCAAGTCAATCATACAATGTTAGATAACAAGTAGAATTGCAAAATGGGGGTTCTATACCACTTTTATAACTGTGTGATACAAATGATCTATACTACTGTGTTGTGGGTGTTCTGGGCCCTTTTTAGGTGATAAAAAGTGTATCCCTTATGTATCTGTGTGAATGAGACTCTGTGCCACTTTTACAAGTACGTGGAGGTTGCCGCGTGATACGATGTTTTTGGGTGTGTGCGTAATATATTGCTGTTATTATTAGGCTTGGTAGTGCCCGCGTGCGAGTGTGTGAATGCCATCGGTGGAGTAACGTTTGTGAATGCGTATGTTAAATATTGTATGTTCTTGTGTTCTGAAAACTATCATAGACTAGTATTGCATGTCTCCGTGTAGTGCTCATATGTTATGCTGGTAGGTAGCTATTTTGGAGGTGACGGGTGTTTTGACTCCTTAGCCTTTTTCCTGACAATGTGATCAAAGACCCATGAGTTTTACCTTTTCAATTTCATAGCATATTTTATTGTTGTCGCAGTGGAAGATACTGTCTTGTATATATTCTCTGAGATCTAATATTATTCGGGGTTGATATAGGTCTACGTAGACGTCGACGGTGTTACCTTTGCAAAATAGTGAGTCGGTATTAGACATGAGTAGCGTGGTCTTGTCTCCGTACTTGTGTTTGATGAATTCGTAGTGAAACTGGAGTATAAGCATTTTGGTGAGATCGAGGACAGCCGCTCGGACGTAGATGGGTTTGTCCAGTTTCAATTTTTTTTTTCTTCTGGTTTCCCTGGCAACGAGTGCTTCGTCAAAGATTTGACACGAGCTGATCTCAGAATCTTAGGTTATTAAAGATTTCGATTTTCTTTTGGTGTCGAATGTTTTATATGTTTTTTCAAAACAAATATTGTGCATGAGTTTGTAGAAGTAATTATCGAATGCCGTGGTGGCGCTGGCTCGTTGCATCGTGTTGAAGTCGAAGTAGGGTTTAAGCTACGCTGACTGACAAAACTTGAGAAAACGATGGACATTATCGAGTGCGTGGATGGATATTCAAGTTCGACTTCGACTAAACGTTCCCAGTCGTGGTATCATGTCTTTCCTATAGGACTTGTTTTCCTACGATGTACTGAAAATCTCCTTCGGAAATCGGTAGTGACATCGCCCAGTCCTGCTGCTTGTTTCCATATAAGTAGAGGATGTACTCCGGTGGTTTTATCGGGTTTTAGTGTTTCATATACGTTTTGTTGGCGTCAGCGTGTGTTTTGCTGATGGCGGATATTCTCCTCGTAACACCTGCTCGGTAATCGTGAACATGTCTGGATCAGAAATAGGTCTAGTGTCACTCCGGATTGGTTGAGGAGAGAGTCACAGAATAGTCCTGGTGCAGAGTGGATCGAATTGATAATGATCCATGCACGTGCGTCTGAAATTGACAAGAAAGTCCGAGAGTTGGAGGACATCCGGTTTGAGGTAGTCATCGTGAAAATCTCCAAGTTTTAGTCAATCAATATCGTTCCATATCTTATTGGCATATTCCTCATCGGTGGTTTCTGAGAGATGTAAGTGGGAATAATTGTCTTTGGGTGCAGCGAGGTTTCATCAAATATATATATATTGGTACAGGTAGACTACTTTTTCTTGGATAAATACGCTTTGGCACCAAACTCAGTTTCTAGGTGTGTGAACTTAAGACAATTTTGAGCGAGTTCTTGCAGCGAAGATGACATGAACTGGAACAAATCGGTTAATCGAAATTTTCCAATCTAGAACGACATGTACTTTTCAAAAGTGTTGACAATGCATTTGCTTTGGCGTCCCACACGCGGATGATTGAGTGCTGCGATGATAAAATGTATATCGTGCCCTCGTAGAGTATGACCGATGATCGGTAGGAAGTCTTGATCATTGAAGCGCAGAAAGCAGTTATCGTGAGCGGCTCCTCGATAACGTCCATTGACATGACAATGGTCTTTGACTTTTGTATCGTGCGGCTTAAAGTACTCTTCGCATATGTGACGGCTTCCTAGACAAAGACGGTGTGAAACGTGTGTGCTTATCTTTTGCAGGTGTGTTTGAACTGTAGTGTTCCCTCGCGTGGAATCTGGAGGTTTGTAGCTCTTGATAGATTCCTTATGTGACGTGATCGTATTGTGGTTTTGACTAAGAAAAGCATTGCAAGGGACGGTAGCAAAATAATCCATGACTTTTATGTTGAGTGTACTGAGATTGGCTTTACCGATTAAAGTCTTTGATGTCAATGAAATGATTTTGGCAATAAAGGAAATTGCAGCTGCGTTGTGTGGATGTTTTTTTTAGATCAATATGGGATAGACCACGACATATGTATCACCTGCATTTTTTCATCCAGTCCAAACAAGTCGATGGATAGTCCATCTTTGAGTGATTTAAGTTTAGGAACGTCTTTATCCGATGCCGGATAGGTGACACCGCTAGTTCTAATGGCGTGAACATACGGCATCTAGTTGGAGATGCGATGGACATGGTTTTATGAGTTTGGAAGGTTAAACGGCTTTTCCAGTAAGCGCTTTGTACTTGTCTCTCGGATGCTTCATGTACTGCTTTGTGTCGTCCCGCCGACATTTTGTACTCGTTCACGAATTTATGACGTGTATATCATCTTGGATTTGCCGTTAGTACTCCTCTGATTCGTACCATCAACTCATGCAGAGTGGCATTAGATTTTGAATATGGCACGTTTGAACCGTACATCGATCGAGCGTTGTCACGGAGTCGACGAGCGATCTCATCTCACGGGATAAAATATTTTCCTGGACCTGCCTGGAATTTGTGCATAATTGTATAATTGTATGCCCCATTTTTATAGACAAGTATATATATATATATATATATATATATATATATATATATATATATATATATATATATATATATATATATATATACAGAGAGAGAGAGAGAGAGAGAGAGAGAGAGAGAGAGAGGGAGAGAGGGAGAGAGAGAGAGAGAGAGAGAGAGAGAGAGAGAGAGAGAGAAAGAGAGAGTGTGTGTGTGTGTGTGTGTATGTCCAGCAGACTGCTTCTTTAATTGCTTGTTATATTATGCCTCTTTGTGGATCCAACAGATGTGCACAATTACACCAGGGCAGCTCGTAAAAGTACAACGAGGCATGTTTGATATCGTATTGCGCGATGGCTTCATAGAGCTATTCTGGATTGTACGAGATCACTTCGCTTATGAAGACCATGTCATCTCCGACAATACAGCTGTTGAATGCTGACATTTTCTATACATAATCCGTGACATACATTTTATCTTAGACTTTTTCGAATCGGATAAGCGAGGTTATCCCTCACTGTTTTCCTACACAATTACGATCGGATCTTATGGAGCATTTTCTGTTATGACAACATAGCCTGCCTAGCGCTATTTGTTTGGTCTCCAGTAGTGGCTTCATACGTTTCATCATCCTTTGGAAGACCAACCCGGCTCAAGGTAAAATCAGCTTCATCGTATTGGCCTACGCTCCCGTGGATATCACCCCGGTGTCAATCATGCCGAGCGGCATCACCAAGATGAACTTCATTATGCGTTTTTATCGTCGATACGCCTGCTTGTACACATAGACTCTTCGGTGGCAATAGCGATAATACCAATCTAGCTAGCGACTGGTAGTATTCCGCCGACAAATTCTCGTCGATATGGTTGAAGTCGATGATGAACTTCATTCTGCGTCCACTAGACGCTGCAGCAGCAGTACAAAATGTGATAAATGCTTGCTCATAATCTTCACGTGCACGTTAATTTTATCCTCGATGACCTTAATGTCACTCACTGTTTCTTCTACAACCGATGCTGATATATATTCAACCCTTTTGTGAATTTCGTCAATTTATTTAATTTTACAAGATCTGCTAACCTGTCAGGAGTAACCGACAGTTCAAGAAGGTAAAGATATTGTTGTGCTTCTACCACATGTAACATCTGGAAATCTTCAAAGGAATAATTTATATTTTTGATGATATTTTGAAATGTAATACTACGATAGAGCGATTTTTTCAACGTTGAAATTTACTTTTTCAGAGACTTTATTTTTGGAAACATAAAATGTCTGTCTTGGAAGTCCACTGACTCCAATACGTTCTTGCATATATATCATAATCATATTTGTATAAGCAAGTTTCTGAGATGCCTTTGGAGCATAGACAAATTGTATTTGTGGTAGAACACTTCCTTTCTTTAAACACGACTCAGTTTTTGATCAATTTCATCCTGTGTGAAATTTTCCAGATACGTGTATGATTCTGCAGCGATACATGGATTGATTTTTCCATGCACATTATACATTATCACGTTAAAACTTCTTCCACGGCCTGGTTAATTTCAAACATAGGTGGTACGAAACAAATGCATCGTCGTCAGGAGCCCATGATGACCTCCACGTCCTCGTATTCCAATCTGACCTGATGAAAAATTTAAATTTCATCGATGGCACTGCGCATTGTTCGATTTTACTTGTTATCTTTTCTGTGAGCGTCATCGTCTTCCTTTCGACCAAACCGTCGTGGTGAAATGTATCGGGTTTTCACGATCACGTGTACGAGGAACGGATGCAGCTCCGCAATAATGTCGTGGGCGATGCCCTCGATGCTTTTGACAAGCAAAGCTGATTCTCTGTCGTTACAAAATTTAAATACAGTAAACTACTTGTCAATATTGTCTCTGAGTTGAAGCTGTTGCATATGTCCAACTGAAATATCAGCCTGTTTTATATCATTGTGTTCACACTGTTCAAGTAAATTTGCTACTAATAACTTATTTTCATTTCTCACCTGATTGATGTCTGTATAAATCCCAGTGGTCTGGTTAGAGCTTGAGAATTCTGATGACGCTGACAAAGAATCTCCACATCAGTTTCCGATATTTCATGTGAGTGTTAAGATGTATTTTGAGCTGTTTCTGACGCGTAGCGTGTCCACGTACATTTTCGTAGGTATCTCGTTGTTGGCTGTGGGTGGATAATCCGTCACTACCATGTTGGCTCAGTAGGCATCGGTTAGGGTTCCTGTGAGTGTTCCTCCCGTGGTCAATACCTGTGTGCCACCAATATAATTTAACTGCGAATTCGAGATCACAGTGAACCATCGTCGATCTCGTGTTCAGCCCGGTACTAACTCTGACACACCTAGGATTCCTCGACGTTGTTGTTGAGGGAGGTGACGAAATGGAAAAATCGCTAGTCACTTGGCCAGTCACGAGTACGTTTCCAGATATTCCATAACCCGTTTTATTATGTTTGTTAGACAGTGCCACATCACGATCTGCTGCCTAGACAGCCTGAGAAGATACAAGAGCCTGTCCGGTTGGAGCTGGTAAATCATGCAGAATATCACCTCCCATACAAATCTGTCCTATTATTTTCCTTCCTGTCAGTCATTATTTAGTGTTTGCCAATCTATTGACGTGCGACCATTGTGCGACGATTGCATCGTGGGGTGGTACCATACATGGTCGAGATTGATGATGCTGTGACCGTTCATGTTGAGACTACCCTGCATGGAATCCCCGGCGATGTGTTCGTCAAGCTCATCCTGACTTACAGAAGAGCTGCTGCTTGACCAAATAAGTGTACCAACAAAAGTGTAAGACATGGTGAGTGATTGATTCACGAGTGAATTAAGTATAGAAAATGAACAAAATTAATTTCGTCAGGAAGAAGAAAATGAAGCTCATCCAAATCATGTTTTGATGCCGAATTGCCATTACATGAATTTGAGTCGGACCGGTCGTGGTACAATCTGTTAATGAACATGCGTCTGAACAACATGCTTGACTACGACCGAGTGATCATTTACACGCTCAATACCCATCAAGATAAATATAATACCTCAAGCGAATTGGGAGATGATGTCAGCAACAATTAGACGTTTTCACGATATCCGATCGAGAAGAAATACAACCCATAGAATAACTGGATTCGGACGAGACAGATCATCGTGTTGCACAATGTTACAATCGACCGATAAAATACGAACAAAATATGAGAATGTCTTTTGCTGTCGTGGAACAAGAGTTGTAAAAGCCTCTATCTCACTCAGTCGTACTACGAAGTGCATAAGTACATCCAACTGAATATGGGATGCTTTTTTCTCTTTTCAGGACTCGACACTCGTGACATCGACGCGACCACGAGATATCATTTCAACGGCATCACCGTCGTACAATTAAAGGTATGTTATTCTGCTGGGACAGCGACCTCCAAGCACGCTTGTATGACCTTTCATCGCGATGCGGAAACGATCCCGGAACGCTATCGAAAATGCTTTGATGAATTTACTTGTCTGATTAGCACTGTTAGAAGAGATCCCCAGTCGTGTCAGCGCAAGTAAGTTCTCAAAACGTTTATCGAGCAACGGGCAGACTAACGTCAGCGCGTCCTCAAAGACAAAGTAGGCCAGCAGTCATTTCAACGCAATGTCGCCAAAGAACTGTTCAAAACCCCTTCTGACGAAATCAGACGATGTCGAAACGACGAACGATGTCAACCAGTATCAACTGTTGGACACGCTGAGATTGACTCTGCAACAGCAACAGCGATTGCTGGAGGAAATAAAGCAGGAGGAAACCCAGGAGACTATCGAAAGCAAACTCACTGTTATGACGAAACGAGCGGAAGCCGAGCAATATGAGAAGCTAGAAAGGCCGAACTGAAAATAATGAAACAAAGAGAGAACAAAAACAGCATCAACGCTCTGGAAGATGGAACAAGTAAAGGGAAACCCTCAAGCCAGCCTAGAAGCACTCAAAAAGACGAAAAGAGGCTTAAGCTGGAAAAATAAAAGTTTCAGAGAGTGTTTTCGAAAGATCAATACCGTATCGAGTGATTTCGCTTTTAGCATCGGTTATCAAAATCATTCTGCTTTAAGGAAAAAGTGGATGAAACATTTTGTGTGAAACACACTTCCAGAAATCAAAGAGCCTGTGCCGCTAGTATCGACTGCAGTGGAAAATTACTTTCAAGTGGTAGCTGCACGTCGCTTGCTAAGTCGAGCCTATCGAATACATGGACCAGTGATTAAGGAAAACAAGGACGAAAATGAAAAAGGATATCTAAAATAGCTGTTACAGTAGACAAAGCAGCAACATGCTGTAGTGGGAGAGGAAATAAAGGTCAGATAAAAGGTGTATCACTCTGGAGAAAACCCATGTTTCCTGTAGCATATCCAGCCATTATGGGGTCCAAGCAACCAGTAGGCATACAGTCTGCTCGGCTGAAATAACAACGTGAGAAAGCATCTGCTGAACTTACAAAGTAGTCATTAAGATAATTTAGAGCTTTTATAAAGAACACACCCTCAGAAGAAACGGATACAATCATTACATTAGTAAATGCTGCAAGAAAAAGGTCATCAAGAGAAACAAGAAAGAAAAAAAAGGCGTGAAAAGGCATACACGGCGGTAGTATGCGCTATTCTCACAATCCATTCAAGATCGTCCCGAGGATCAAAGTGCTGATCGCTTCAAAACAAGTGGAGACAGCGTTGACATTGTTATCAAGATGAAGGAGGTCCTCAATCACTTTCTGGAACAAATGCTGTTGACACCGGATAGTAATATGAGTTTGTAAGAGGGCTTGATTTAGTATCATATATAGAAAACGAAGTTTTCCACCATGTCTCTCGACGATACCAATTGGTGTTCGGTTCACGCTCGGTCACTTCCACGGTGAGATATTATTCTGTCGTCGTTAGAGATCGCGTTGATTTCCGCCAAACTCTAGGAAAGATGCTTTAACGTTAGCGCGAAAAATCAATCATTTTTCGTATTAGGCCTTTGCTCAGAGATAAACGATCATGATCTCGCCATGCCAGCAGTGTTTTGTTGAATCACAGTAACATAATTCCAGGGTTGAATTCACAAAATTCAAGTTAATTTCTCTGTCCAAGAATTGTATCTGATCACTTTTGTATTTCCAGAAACAATAATCACTTCAATTCAATAATTGGAAATAATACAATGTCTATCCCAAAAATGAAATTACTGGACATAACATATAATACATCTTAAAAGTGCTAGGTCTTAAAGCACAAATGAAATAAGCCTTTTAGTTACAATATTATATAGTTCTCTACTTGACCTCAGGTCACAATTAACATTTTCAACGAAACAAAACATTACTTAATGGCAAATAACCTTCAACATTGATACTGATGTTTACCAAATTAAACCCATAACCTGAATTATATAAAATACACTAAAGAAATTCCTAAACTTAGACCTCGACCCAAACAGATATATTTATTTCTATCAATAATACTGATATTAACCCCTTATACATAGAGAATAATTTAGTTATTTGTTAGTTCTATACACATAATAAAATAAAAAAGTCAATATGGATCAAGCAGACATGACCTCAATTTTCGACAAGGTCAAGTCCAACATATTATGTTACATTACAACAGCATGTAATGAAATAATATAAAAATGAAGGGAAAAAAAACGTTCAATCAACCAAAGGAATAAAAATGTACTTAAAAAGATTATATCATTTTGAGATACAATATTTATGTTTGGTACCCTGTCGTATATCGAAAGTGCATCAGCTAAAACTTTAACTCACCCAGGTTTCTCATATACATCGAAAATACATAAGCTGAAATGGTCAACTCACGTAATCTTCTGATTCACATTCGATCCACTTTAGGCAATATTTCATGTCGTCAATATTTTCACATTCTCCAAAGCACCTTCTTGGGACCTGGGTCAAGTTTAAAACTGAAGATATAAAGTGAACTGAATTACATCAATTTTTCACAATAGCATGTAATGAACTAACATAAAATTCTTGGTGAAGATATATCTAACAGTGAGGACTGCCAAAAGGTGTGATTTTATTGGACTTACTAACAAAAGTTTAATTTTCATAAACAGAGTATGTGCAAACACAGTTTCACTCAAACTTGGACGGCATTCTCCTTGTAAAGTACCCCACCAATATTATTAGTGTGGGAGGTCTTGTTTACATATTTAATACCAGTTTGAACGTTTGAGTTCCTAAACAACCGAACATAAACAAAAAAAGAATTGATTGTAACACTTTTCAACTGATCAGGATGAAACTTTTTATGAACAAGGTATTTGGTACTTTGGATTTCCTACTAGCCACATATACAATTAACATTTTATTATTGACATTCTTTCTTTAAAGATCTCCATAGTTATCTGTCATTAAGATTGCTACATGTCTTTCATGGAAGACGTGCCATTACACCTTACAAGACTAGTTTTTTCTTCCATTCTACCCATATTCACTTTTACCAATATGTAATATGCATCTGACCTATATTTGTACTTTTGACGTCATAGAGTTTTGTTCCAATTCTATATACATAATCTTAATTTCAAAACTACTGATATGAAAGTTGGTTGAAATATCACACACGCCATACTATTTTATTTTGTATACAGCTTCAGTTGCAAAGACTCGGGTGATATTGCAACATATATACCACTTCTATGGCTCATTTTCAAAAAACATTGGGCATTTTTTTCTCAAGAATTCAATAAAACCAATCCATTCCAAACGCTTTTTTGCCTCAGAGGTGAGAGGGTATACGAAATTGTCCTTCCCCAATAGCGTCTTGATTATTACATGCCATTACTTCATCGAACAGTAATTTGTCATTTTTCTATCCCTATTTATTTATGTATATATCACGTACGCAGTTATACGTTTTAGAGTTGAATTTGTTACCTCCAGGTCTATTTTAGCAACTATATCCGGGCTGTATATTATTGGCAAATTGGGTCACTTTCTAGCATGATTGAGTTGGTTGTGCTAATGCATCTATTATATGACATGTCCTTATGTCCATCATAAGTTAAATATGTAATTTCTTATAGTTTCTGCTCCTAATCGACTTGATTGAAACATTTGGAATGCCAGCCGCAATTGGTGGCTAGTACCGCGACGTACCAAATAAACGTAGTTCGTAATGGTAAAAAGAGGACTCCAAGTCCCTCGCAGAAGTTTCGCGTATATCACTAGGCAGAACGTGCAATGTAAATGCAGTGCGCAGTAAGAAGAGATAACCTCAATGAAGCAGTCGCTCTGGCTCCTAGTTTAGTTTAATATATGCATAGACTTTGCTTCCTCATTTTTCGTTTGGTCCCGCTACTGTCCAATCAGTAAGCATAAGGTGGCGGCTTCATTTTATGTGCCACACTATTCTGCATAGAGTCAGGAGCTCAACCAACCGAACCAGTAGCAGAACTTCATATTAACCACAGAGGTGGCTGCAAGTGACATAAATGTTGATGAGATACTATATGGCTTGACAGCTGAAAATAGTTGAACAACGACAGCTCACGACATCTTACAAGCAATCGAATTTGAATATGTCAAATCAACAAAAGAACAGCATTGTGACCGCCTGTCCCTGTTGGTGTCTTCCTATCAAGCAAAATAATGAATCGCTTGACATATTATTTTTGCTAACCTTATGACGATTACGAGGACGCAAAGACCGATGCTATATTCAAACATACACTGACTTGGGTTAAGATACATGTTTTGCTATCAAGCACATGGCTTTTTGATTAAAGAACGCGGCAATCAAGCAAGCTGTCGGATAGCCTCCATGCCTCTATCCTATGCTTCAAAGAGGTTGTAGAGAGCAAGTAAAACAAACAACTCGTAAAGCTTACAAGGCTCAATATATACAACACCTTAGTAGAACGAAATATGACATATCGAGAAGTGAAACATGGCGACAAGGTTATATTAGGACGAACGCATATCGCACTAGAACTATCCAGAACTAACCACGGTGCACTCTGAAGCCATGCTTTTTGGATTACAAAATTATCTTTGTCTGGTTGGCCGAATATATTTTGGCTTTACTGATATCTGCACAAGAACGCTAGCAGATGCAAGCGCAATTAAAGGGCTGAATATGGAGCTTGTTGTTCAAGAGCAGAGAAAAGAAATGGCCATTGCCATTAAGTATGATAGCCATGACTGGTCCCGCTTTATTAACACCGTGGATTTTGTCTTATTTGGTTACAGGCGCTGAATGAAAATTTTATATTGTGCCAGTCTGCATTTGCCTACGGGGAATGACAATCTCATTTTACCGTATAGTCACCGAGGCAGCGGCGAAAACCATTTTCTTGATGATTCGTTAACTGTGGTTGTTGTGTTCGTACACTCGTTTTGCTGTCACTGCTTTCGTTGAGTAGTCTTGTCGCATTAACACCGTGTTTGGTGTTCAATCTTAGGTTGCCTTCTGCCTTTGCAACGTTTGTATTGTATTCCGCATATAGGTCAACATGAAAATCAATATCGCTATCTGTCACATAAAAGATCACTGTCAATAAAAACATTTGGCTTGCTCGTCAATCATAATGTGCTTATATGTACTTATGTACTGAATTTTGAATTTGTTCTTCGTGAGTAATCTCATATTCAACATACACAATAACTTGCTCTAGGGTTTGACACACCAAGAAAGCACCTATTATTGATGTCGTGGTTTGACTTTGTGCTGTCAGGATTGTGCATATGTATGCCTAGAGGCTATGATCAGACTTCTCTAAACCAACCTGCACCTTCCGACGTGTCCAGCATGAATGTTTTCCATGTATTTATTGCCTTAAACACTGCTGGAAGCGACACGTTCACTTAACATTTTTATCATTTAGAATGTAGAACCGACTGTTATATGGAATGTAATCATGTAGGCGTATGCTAGTAGTACATCATTGGAACCCCATTGCTGGGAATGTGCTTTAAACACAAGTTTGTACCAACCTTAAAGTCTCTGGATTCCTTCTCGTATACCGTCATGTCAATAATGTTGTCAATCTGATGAGTTAACGCACTGAAGCTGTGTGAATGGCAGTCTTAGCTGGGAGTAGACATGAAATAATGAAACGCTGGATAGCAGACACCTCAATCTACTGTAGCATGTCAGACGACAAAGTTCTCCTCCATTGGCACAGACGTTCAGGGCTTCTATATTATTTGTCCTTCACGATCGCAGTCCCAGTATCAGGAATTGTATACTTATCAGTTATGACGAAATATTTAGTTTGAACGTAACACCAAATATATAATTGCTGCTCTATCCGCCACACTGTATTTAAAGGTTCCCCTGACAATATGTGTCTCGTCCATATCGATATAAAACACCTGTGGACATATCATTTCATATATAAATAATATCAATAAATATTGTATTGACTAATTCTTTGATTTGACCACTTGCTCTATGGTAAGTACCACGCAATGTCCTGGTGAAATTTCCTCAGGCCAGGAGAGTGCAACTTTTCACCTGTTCTTGATAACAACATATTAGTCAACCGAACTCACTAGTCCAATGGTAAGCGTCACCATTCTCAAAAGTTACTAAATCACATATATGCTCGAAATAGTAGGCTGTACATCATGGAATGGCTGCGGACTACATCTCGACGACCTAGCGTGTGAGCGTCACACTCAGCAACACTATTAGCTTTATCCCGATTTAGTCTTTACTGTTTTGAGATTTGAATTAACCGGATGTTACGGATGTCATACGCACATGGCAACAAGGCACCTGCGTTTATTAACATGCAAATGCATCCATGTTAATAAAAAATAACGGATGTAATGAAGCACGAAGTAATTTCGCAAACGAAAGTATTACAACTAAATTTGCTCTATGTTTGCCAATGGAAAACCCATCTGGGATGATGCTTTGGACATCAACGCACAAATATGATATTTTCAACCGCAGTGACTATTTTATACCTTCCTGGTTAGAACCCCAAGTAAATTTAGCATTCACAAGCTTTACTTGGCTCAAAGGCAAGGATGCAAAGCTATAGCCGAGCTACCATATATAAACAAGGGACCGTATCATAGAAAGACGGAGTACATTACGTTATAGACAAAACAACAAATAGTCGGTGAACCTGGGTATATATTCAAGGAATGTGTAAACTGATCCATGTAATTTGTGACGTTTGGTAAGCATGTTACTGGCCATGTTGAAGACCTTCTTATTTCCAGATTTAATGATATTTAGCATAACGTTGCATTCTTTGACATCAATGCCGTCTTATCAATAAGCCACGGCGATAGTACATAGGTGTATCTACACAGGAGAGATACCTACTCCCTCAAACCCTCTAGTACAATTACATTTGCATATCATGCAGCTTACAAAGGAATCATAATATAGATCCATCCTCACATTCACAAGAGGTTTGCCTGAAATGAAATGCGGTTAGAGTCGGAACTGCAGAGCTCTTTATCCATGATGCACAAGCGAAGTAGTAATAGCGGTGGGTGAGCAACAGGTTGGCGCGATATTGGAATAGTAAATGAAGGGTTTACGCTATATTTGCCTATGGAAGCCGTGTACGTTGGATACATTTATATGTATTGTTCTTTTGTGTGTGGGGTTGCTTTTTGGTATATTGCATCATTGTATATCTCTTCATATATTACGTAGTCGTTATTAATCGGTAATACACATTTCATCACAACCCAAATGCTAAAGTTAATATATGCTACAAATAGTTGTAACGCGCGTAAACTACTTAAAGGTTAACCAAATATGATACACATGGAAACGTTCATAGTCATTTAATATAACTTGTTTAATAGACCCAAGCATTTTTTGTACCATGCGACGGCATCGTTGAAGAGATATTATGTGCAAGCAACCTTTCGATGACAAGTTAAGCTGTTCTTGAAAGAGAACATAAGGAAGATGACGTCATTTGGTAACCAAAGTCTGTTTCTTTATCTTAAATGCATATACTGTTTCAATGTTAGGCGCATATCAATGTATTTTACGAGGTGCATATGAGTTTAACATGACAGTGTACATGTATATATATATGTGTGCCAGTAATTCATTCAAATGATCACTTCCTAATTTGTTTCACGTTGGCATGTTGGTTAAAATTAAAACTAAGCCAATCACTATCATGAATCATGACGACGAAAGCTAGAGATCATGAACTGAGTTATACAAGACATATACAATATGACACGTGGTTGCATACAGTAGAAGCAATTCTATTAGGTGATGAAGTTATTTTCCTGGAAACATATCAAGTAGGCCATATTATATGCAGACACAATTTCCTGGAAACTGGTCAGTTGCGTAATACAAGATGCAAAACAAACTTTCCTGGAAAAAGATCAGTTAGGTAACACTGCATGCAAAGATAATTTGAATTCATGGTTTAAATTGTTTTGGTATTATTCTTTTTGACTCATTCCTTCCAATATATATTGTTGATTAGCTTCAATCAAGAATGCAGAACTTTATACTTAAAGGTTGCATCTAATAAAGATAATATGGTTGTCTTTTTGTTGGCATACACGTATACGTAAGTACACCTTCGGTTTTGTAAGGCGACTGTTTGTTATCACACAATTTAGTGAAGGATCAAGATTATTTGAATAAAAAATGTCTTTTCAATAGACAAAAGACATGCGTATTGCAACAAAATGAAGGAAAGGTTGATTTGGTTAAATTGGAGACTCTTGATAAAAACTCAACATTGTGTCATGGAGACAGGGTGAAATACATAAATAAAGAAATAAATAAATAAGGTAAAAATAAAATATTAAATGTACCTGCATACATATTTTGTTAGCAGTTTCCAAGAATTTGAAGCATATATAAAACAAAAAATGTATGGGTTTTAAAATAAAACTACTGAAATTAGTAAAGCAAAGACCTTCTCACAAGGCAAATAAAACAAGATACTTACCTAAGCCACAGCCCTGTTTGTTGCACAGGCCTGTGTAACAGCATTCATCACATATGACTAAATCTCTACCTGCCCTTATCACCGTCCCTTCCACTAGCCTTTGATTATTGTAAATAATTTCCGCACATTCCCCGAGATTGCATTCCTGTAAAAGCAGCAAGAATCTATCTATCTATATATCTATTTATCTATCTATCTATATCTATATCTATATCTATCTATCTATCTATCTAACTATATATATATATATATCTAGCGGTAGGCCATTTCATAGAAAGAGTTCATGAAGATGGTACGAATTCTCTGTTCTCACATTTATCATTAATTGTATCGGCGCCTTTCCTAGTAATCATACAAGGCCTACTGCTTTTATATTGACTACTTGAAATCCAAATAGTCCATATCTCGACACGCCATGCATTCAAATGTCCATCCATCCATTCATTAATGCATACTTCCATATGTACATTTCGTGAATTTGAAGCAGGATTTGCTTCAATATTCTGAATCAATTTACCCGATCCAGTTAGAGCTCGAGCCATTGCAATCGTACAATGCATACATATCTATACCAGTATAATCATATAGGTTAGATTTGTTTAGCGTAAGCAGTAATCGTATCAGTGCCGCGAGTGTCAATGACACATCGCTCAAGGTAATATCGCCCTCTCTGACTTAACCCTCTTCTGCTTCACCGCAAACGAGAAAACAACATAATGGACATGGATTAAACTTAGCCAATTACACAAACGCACTGAATTTTTCTTTAGAGGCGTTAGATAAGGCATATGTGTCTACATACATACATACATATATATATATATATATATATATATATATATATATATATATATATATATATATATATATATATATATATAATTTTGTATCATTTCTCTATTGTGATGATTTCGTACCAACATGGACCAGACAACCTTCGTGAAAGGACTCTTTTGTTTTTATTTGACTGCATCTTTTCACTTGCTAGAATATTTAAGTCCATCCACTTATATAACTTAAGTAAACACCTGTAGCATGCATTGAATTTCATTGAAGAGAATGGTACCGGAAGTTTCAGTTTCTTTTTTGCTGAAGAATACAAGCAATGTTTGATACCTTGGATACCAAATATAACATCGAGAGAAATAACTGGTAAAACATTAAGTGACAAAGTGTTGATAAATATTGAAGAAATACATGGAAACGAAAACCTACGTTTTGTTAATGGTGGAATATATTTCATATTCCAATTATATCAGTTGGATTACTTTAATTAGTAGATGTCTACCAGTAGATGGTTAGAAAAAATTATGGAGCTAAAACTAGATTACATTATCTTAAATGCTATTACAGACTTTCCTTGAATTGTCATAAGTTCGTATTACCTCTATCAGCATCGGATTTTAGAAAACATTCAAACGTATCAATATCTAAACACACAGCAGAAACAAGGAAACAAAACGCAGAAAATGTTTCAAAATCAACAGGCTGCCTAGGACATTCTTATGTGTTACAGATTCAATTTCTCCTTCATTGATATTACTTATGGTACCTGCTATATTATTCCAGTGTCCGTCCGTTACTTGATAAAACCATCAAGGAGAAACAAATGATATAAAACAAGTATAATGTGCTATACAAAAACACATAAATGATACGGTTTGTCATATTTTATGCGTTACTGTATATCTTTCTTGGTTGCATTTTATCTTTGTTCAATCTGTTTTCGCTAGCTTTTATATGTCTAATGCCAGACCGGTGAAATAGTTGCTCACCCCTCTATACCTGTTAAAACCTATTAAGAACCATCATGTACATTTGTTTTAAAGTACCAAGTGAATACATATAGATAGAATGACAACGAGCAAGGACATCAAATTTGACATATTTTAAAAGTTTGCTGTTGGAGTTATTATACATGAATGAATAATGTTATGAATATTTAGTTAGTGTTGTTTGTTAATTTTTCTCCATGAAATATGATAAATGTAATTGCGTTTTGGACATGACCATGTCCAAAATCAAGCTCTCGGTGGACCTGAGGATTTATCGATCAGAGCAATAACTATTGTTTTTATGAAAACAAATAATACATATATAATATTTTATTGTATCAGACTCTTTTACATAAACTAGTTTAATTGAGCAATTTCTGATTATTGTTGAAGCAAAAAAATTGTATGCTTTTGTTTATTCCAAGTTTTATACACTGAAAATAACTCGTGCTCTTAAATAATATTCTTTGGTAGAAACATTGACTTGGAACTGTAGTGAATTCAGACAAGGACATCTCGGATTATATTAATGCGATTCATTGGAAGTCCATTAATACGTTATCACACTTCAAGGCACTAGTACCTTTGTCCATTCAGTACTAGAGGCACATCTTCGCCTTCATCTTATTTCCAAAACCACTGGAATTTAATTAGAACTGTATTCATTAGGACTGGTGACAGAACTATTTGGACCAATTGTGGTTTAATTCTCATTGCAAAAAGTTCTTTTTAAATTTTCGCATTGCATTCTTGGGAAATACATTATTTGCTGAATTGTACAGAACTTGTTGGCTTTGCTGTTTTCTAGTACGTAGTATAAGACCATTGAGTCATAATGCTAATTTTTGGTTAGAGTAACATATTTATTTGAATATTTGGATAAATGTTGGTTTACCTTTTAATGTTGTTAATAGCGTCATATTCGCAGTAAAGTTGCACAAAGAACGGGAAATCTTAAGACAATTAATTTTAAAAATAATAAAATGCAAACAAACGAAACAATTATTAAACGACTAAAAATCATAAATCGGTGCTGCGTGTTTCAAACACACATGTACTTGGCTGCAAAAGATAAATTAAATTAAAAGGTTATAGTTTAAGAGGCTATCCATTGCAGCTGTGTCAGAAATACTTGCTAAATGCGTGTTTTTGATTTGGATTTTTAACGTAGGTTTAACAATATTTGAGTTAAGCCGCTACGATGTACGTAATGTGGCAGTTTATAGTGATGTCTAGCACTGGACCATCATGCTGTAGACATGTAGCATGATGTCCCACCCCACCACTTTATACTAAAACAAGGCCGGCCAGTCCTAACACTAACCTCGTAATGATAAACGCCAAGCGAGGCAGCTGTTAGTACCTTTTGTGTAAGTCTTTGGTAAGACTCTGCTTTAGATCGAACCCACGGCCTCCCGTATCCGTGGCGGAATCTCTAACCACTAAGCCAAATATTAACAAATAATTAATTTCCCTAGAATAAAAAGTGAAAAATGAGAAAAAAGAACTCATGGTAATGCAAATTTAAATCCAAAATGAATCCAATAATTAAATAACACAAGTACTATCCAGGAAAAGTTCTAAGTGAATATAAGTATAAATCCCAATGAAATCCAAGATGGAAGGCGATGACATCTGTAATATTCAGCGTTGTATTGATGTGTCAACAGTCTCTTGTTGAATCACAGAAAATAGTATTCCATTTTTGGAATTCCGTATAAATTGCATTAAATTTGTTTGTCAAAGAATTATCAGAGCAATTTTGTATTTCCAGGGAAAAAATCACTTGAAATTCAATAATTTGAAAAAAAATTACAACTCAGCCCAAACTGGACACAACATAAAACAACTTGACGTCTCAGGGGTTAAGGCACGACTGATTTAATTCTTATCATAACATCAGTTATAATACTAACTAAAACGTAAAACAGATTTCCGGATGGGGGATAAGAGTTCATGTTTCTAGAATAAATAGAAGTTTGATGCATTATAATTATCACGTAATCCATGTATGACCTTGACTCATCTTAATGATTGTTGTTCTGAGAAGGATAATAAATAAAGTAAAATGTTGTTTACTAAAACTGTCACTGATTTTGAAACAAGGTCAGCAACTCTATACAATGTTTCTATTAGCAGTTGTTTACAAAATATCCAAAATCAGTTCGACAAACAGAACTGAACTCTATTCTGGACAATATCAAATCCAGTAAACAATGTTGCAATACAATAGCATGAATTAGAATAAACAATTTCATAACAGACAAACAATTTAATTACATATATATCATAGAATCCTAAAGGCTTGCATTAGTAACATATTTACCCATCTGTGAGAGAAAAAACTGAAACAAGGGGAAAAAAGAACTTACCATCTTTGACCTACATCCTGCATCGAAGACGCGGTTTAGGCTATCATCTAGGTAGTATTTAAAGTAGCATATCTTGAAAAGCAAAAGAAGCAACAGATGGCTTTAAGTAATGATCATTAATTATCAACATTTTTTTTTCTTCACATATGGTGATAAACAATAATAGGTAATCATTCAAAGCAAATCAAATGGCATACATGGAGTTTAAATATATGATTAATTATCTGAACGAAGCAAACAACTTGCATTATTCTTCTTCGCACATATCTCAATATATTTCGTTTCATTTGTGAACTGGTCAAATGTTTAGTTATATTGGTATCCATGCATGCATTCATGCGCGTGTTACAGATCATGTAAATATTGTAATGATGGTTTTCGAATATACATGATAGAACTGAATGTTCTCCAAGTCAGAAAATGGGTAAAATAACACAAATTCCTCATTTCTCTTTTCAACCTGTTTAGTGGGTTAAGAAAGGCTTAAGCATATATTAGAAGGAATATGTGTTGCTAATTTTGGTAGTTTTGTAAGTGAACGCACCTAAGAACAAACTTTAACAGATGTAGGAGCCTTGTAATCCGTCCGATGATTTAAAAAAAACCACCACATTAAATTGTTAACTTCTCATCACTGCTAGCAGAATTTAAATAAAACTTCTGAGAAATACAGCAGCTAGCCTAGAATAATCCACTTCAATAATACTAATGTTAGAAAAAGAGCAAAAGGACTAGATATTAAAATATATGAGGAAACTGTGAATTGTCTCTGTTTTTAAGTAAACACTATCTGAACATAATTTTAACATCAGTGTTATTACAAGCATGCATTTACAAAACAAGATTACATATCAACCTAAATCACAGCTTCATAATACATTAGTGCTATGTATGAGCTAGGTAAGCTTTCAATATTGTCCCAATTCACTATATTAATAAAGAACGTTAGATTTTTCCTAATTATGCTTTTTATCATTGTTAAATCAAAATAACATCGATCAACATATGTGCATTTATTAAACGCAGTCAAAGCGAGAGGAACCATCCGCTCGCACAACTCATCAAAGTTTATTCCTTGTGTGATCCTATTTTATACCCCAACTTTTTAAGCGCCAAAAACTGTACGAATCGATTAATAATATTGAGAACTGATAATATGAAACACTAGTAATGACTTTTATAAGCTAAATACAATTCAAGGTACGGAAGTTGCCTCCTCAAGCTTTCCAAGTTCAGAGATGGTATTGTAGTGCAATGTGACAGTAACATGTTAAGGCTCAATTACAGAGCAGCAAGCATTATTATTGAAAACTAAATCCATTTAAATGTTTGAACAATACAAACTCACTGGTTATGAAGCAAAAGTAACACATAAGGTCAGATATCAAATATGCTTTTATTGCAATGTGTTTTTTTTTTTCTTCACTTACGCGCATTGTTGGTGTATGTTAAAACCAGTCTTTGACATTTGTATGGAGTTGGTTTCTTAACGTTAATGGGAGCTGATGAAAGATGGTGCTTGGTGGACAGACATGTTAAGCCTAGGCAACTTTTGGAACCATATTTCGCATCAAACGATATAATATTTACAAACTCGAGTTTATAAATCTCATCAAATAACTGATCCAATGCAGCCCTTGATATATATCACCCGTGCTTGTAAATCGAAGACCGATAGTCCATCAGTGTGTATATTGTACCTGAGTCCCAGGATTGATTTAATGTACCATATTCACCCATGTCGTTCCGTTTTATTGTGCATCAACTATTTTCACTCACAACTTGATTTCAACAGTAATCAGGGGGAATTTCACTTCCCTTTCTTGGTAATTAGATTATGAGTTTGTTGATATAGTCAAATGAGTTAATGAACATCGTGATAACAGCGTATGTGTTGATGATTGTATCATCAGTGAATAGATACTCTATATACGTTAGAAATTGTTTTGCTGTATCACGCAATTTCTTTACAAGGATTTTTCTACTTTCATCAGGTTTGACTTGTAATGTTATCTTCATTTCTGACTTTGTCCCAGCCTTGCTGTCTGCGAAATAATTGTGGTTTGCTTGGTGAGTATTTAACGTCAGTCAGCAGGAAGATATGATTTTATGTGAGACGATCTTATTGAAGACCTGATAGTTTGAACGATGTATCATGAGTGTGTCTTTAAAGCCATAATATTGTGTAGGACAATCATTATGTTGATCTTAAAGAGCTCATTAAATTATGGACATCTTTGGAGTCATCATTGGACATATTTATATTAAATATGTCTTCAAAATAATTCCCTTTGTGTGGCAAAGCTGTTTCGTTCCATCTGTTGAAACTATCAACATTGATACAGCCGTTCTAGATCACTGTACTCTAAATTGTTTAACAATTTCATTGTTGCACTGCATTTGTCATCCTTAAAGTTATCTGCCAGTGGCAATATCTTTGTTCCATGAATCTATAACTATCCATGTATCCCAATGATTATTGTGTTATTTAGTTGCTCTCCATCACGAAGTTGTCATTAGCATTGCGTTTTCATTAGCTTAATCTATTGTACGCACGTTTTAAAATATTTCCTAACCATGTGGTGAACGCTTAAATACAGTCGATTATGATGATGATGATGTTCGTCCATCGGTGTCGATGAGGACCATTCAGTGTCCTCGATTCACGGGCTGAGGAGTCCGATCAGGGCACGAAAGAGTCTGTTGCAGTGGCGACATGGATGTACAGGTTGCTGACCGTGAGTTGCATAACTGCTGTTCCTGGATTAGCGCAGATCACGTTTCTTAGCTGCATCTACCAATCTTTTCTTCTCAAAGGCATTAACTTGACTGCGACAAGCAGATCGATCAGCCGCGACACACTCCCAGGTGTCAGAGTCAATGACTATTTTTAGAGAGGTCTTGATGGTGTCATAGTACCTCTTTTTTACCACTTTGAGATTTCTTGCCTTGCTGTAGCTCTCCGTCGAAGATTTTCGTAGGTAGTCGTTCTACCGGCATGCAGACAAAATGGCCAGCCTGAGTGAGCACCTCTGTATTCGGCAACTTATCCTGCTATCTGATTTTCATTAGTTTTCTTCAGGGAGCTCATATGTAAGTGGTTCAGGGTTTTATTATGGCGGCTATACACCGTCTAGGTCTCCCAATCATACAGGACGGTGGGAAGAGCAACATCTTTGAGTTTGGTGGCAAGCTTGATGCATCTCCTGTCCAGGTCATGGCAATCCTATTGTTGACCTCATCGTATATGTGGACTGCCTGTGAGACGAGGTATGTGAACCTGTCTACATGTTTGAGATTTAGGCCATTGACATTGATGGATGGTTCCAGGTAATCTTCTCCGGGAGCTGGCTGATGCAGAACCTCGGTTTTACGGGTAGAGATGATAAGACCGAAGCTGGTGCACATGGTTGAAAAGGTCCATCCTCTGTTGCATTCCAGCCTCCGTGTTGGTGTTGAGAGCACAGTCATCTGCAAACATTAGATCGCGAATGATCTCAACTTGGACTTTGAATTTGGTTTGACGCCTCCTGTCCAGACGGTATCGGATACTTTTCCCACATCACTGACCTTGAAAGCATCCATAAACACTGATGAGAACATGAGGCTGAAGGGTGGGAGCTAAGACGCATCCTTGTTTCATATTATTCGTGACTGCAAAGGGTTCGGAATAGTTAAACTGATCCTGAATTTTGCATCACCTTAATCCCTGATTTAGATACTCTGTTCTGTCTTCGTTGGTCTGCTTTAGTCATTGCTTTTGACTTATTTGTATAAAACGTTGGTATTAGTACTAACTCGTTAACGATTTAATTTGGTGTTTGTGAAGCAGTGGGATGAAAACAGTAAGCCTATTATTATCCACTGTTATATTACATAGTTTTGTCAATTCGTTCCGTGCCCTTTGAGTTGCTGTATAGATACCAGTTATATAATCACGTTATTTCCACGTTATTGTGATGTTTGCCAATATATAATCAAAGCATCTCACTAAGTACCTGTTAACATACCAGAACCATGTTTAACAAAAATTATGATGAATTCAACATTTCCAAAAGCGGACCATCGGATTTTGTAAATAAGTGCATCTGATTTGAATCAATAGTGATATAGTTATGCTGAACCAAATGTATTCATTTAGGTCAGACTTTACGGAATGTGGTAGAGCATCTACTTAGTACCAAGATTTTAAATAAGTGATTAACTGTCGTTTTTTTTTTTTTCTTGAGATGGCATAATTACTACTAATGTTTAGGTACAATAGCTGTTCTGATTTCATAACTATAAATGTTAAAACTAAAAACAAAATATGAATATGAAATAGTGGCATGACATGCTTACCATGATTTTATAAACATTTCATATCCATTGTTTTGAAAAGGTGTCAAATGCTTGTGCCGCATTGAAGTAGTTTAAATAAGTTCATGAAGAAGAAAAATAAAATGAAAGTGCTTAGCATCATTGTAGTCCTTGTGGACACGTAAAGTGAATAATTAAGTAAATATCTAAAAGAGACCAAATAAGGCACTATTCATGATGGGCACGTATTGAGGACAATCATGAAATCGTATTGCAATAGTGGAATGTCATACCAAGCTGTACTGCGTGGGTTCGAGTCTCGGGCTATGCCAATGTGGGTACGTGAGAAAGCTTGCCAGTAATGTATCCTGGGTCGATGGTTCTTTCCAGGGATTCCCGGGTTCTCCCTCCACCATTTATGCTGTCCGCCATGTATATCCTAGTTTGTGATGAATAATGGCGTTAAACCGCACAACAAGAACAACAACTAAACTGTAAATGAATTTGATCAGGCTTCATGTACATTTTTAAATTTTCTCAGTCAAAGGTTATCAAATTCATACAATAATATCTAACTTTTGAGGGATTTGCTTTGCCCCACAAATCTAATAACAGACAGTGAATGCAGTACCTTAAATTTAACTCATATAAACCCACGATGACAACAAATTACTAATTTAAACGGATTACCTGATATACCACATCTGATCTTTGAGACAATGTTGCATGGGTTCATTCTCTCTAACCAAAAGCTAATATTTCAATTTCAATTCATTTATTCTTTTGACACCAATACAAATCTTAACTTTCAATTTGCACAAAAAAGGATTTTCGCTATTAAGGGGCTTGTCTGGTCTAAAGGTGTGACGATCACATAATGGTGATGAACCAAATATACAGACCACAACGGATCCCGAAAGACATATCACATGTATATGCCAACATTTGGAAGAAGCCAACATGAAATGCACGGTCATGACCGAATTTGATAACAATCACAGGCCATCATGCAACCAGGGTGCTGCGATAATATATATGATGGGACAAGGAATGTACACAAACATAATTGTGAATGTTTCTGTTTTTGTGCTTTACATGACTGATATAATGCTATGGGAATATTTGCGTATCTTTGATCATCACTCGAATAGATAACGGTTTTGTGCTTAAAGCATTAAAGTAAATACCACATAAATACAGCACATAGTGTTGTATTTACAAACATCATAAATAATTTTGAAACGTGCATTTCTCGGTTTCGTTGTTCATGCTTATTCGTTTATAAACATGGTAGACTGCGAGATAGATCTGGGGTTTTGTAGAATCCTGTATCCACCACGGATGGATTATATACTATTTGTTTAAGTATAGTGATAAATATATCACTTACGGGAGACTAGCCAACTGAACAATCTAACATATCAAACTACATATGTCATTGTGAATATGCGTTCATAATAAAATCGGATGTAACGAAGTGGCAGAATCATTTGTTTGTATTTATTCACTCTAAATGCAGAGTTCTCATGAAAAAACAACATTCTTGAAACTTGAGACTCGAATTTATAATGAAATTTTCAATAAGTATTTAAGGTCTGGATTGTCGTATTGTGATCCAACAAAGACTGTTGGGAAAAACTAAACACGGGCCAGAAAAGACACATCAACACCTGCAGTGTTGGAATTAGTTTCGATTTACACTAAATTATATATTCAGAACAATACTCATTATTAGCTGCGTCTGTATTGCTATGATTCTTTTGAACTCGATTCACAATACCGTCTCTTCCTTTTTTATTTTCACTCTATATTCTAGGGACATAGGTTATTTTTTGAATTTCACGAGCTTGTCGCTTCTCACTTTTATATTACTCATTTGAAGGCCATACTATCCTTCATATATACATATATGTATCTCTGTGCACACGAATGTAATTTGCCAGCTTGTAAACTGCTATATTAATACAATCTGATATCTACATACAAATAAATAAATATAACGATATCCTATTTTTTAAAACTTGAATAATTGCGGAGAAAAACGCAAGGAATATATAAACGTACTCCTCACTATTCCTGCTAAATGATTATTTTCACATTGTATTTATTACCCAGTTCCCTGAAGATCAGCACACCTGTATTGACACCTGGTAATTCCAAACCAAATTAACGACTTAAAACAAATTATTCGCGGGTTTCGTTACCTGTCTATTGTGTGAAGTCTGAGTCAAAGATTTTACTCTTGATATAATAAATCTAAAACAGAAGAAAAAAAATGTATTGAACGCACCTCGCCATCACGACAAATTTGGATTTCCGTTAATTCATCCAATCTCGCTTTACTGTGACCAACGAAGCATGCTATCGAATGGTTCCTTATACCTGTAAGAACACTCAGTCAGGCGTATATTACTAATTGCTTCCTATAGCTGTACATATATCCAGTCAGATCAATATTAAGAATAACATGACATTAATTAGATTTAAGATGGTTTATACTGAAATCATGCGATTGGTTCAGCATTACAACCTATTAGGATGGGAAGAGTGGGACGGGAGCTCCCTTTAATCGCCAGTTATAAATTTCAAACAGTTTATTTCAAAGCCATATATTACAAGGCACTAAAATTTGCTCTTCCACACATACACACACACATTTATATATATATATATATATATATATATATATATATATATATATATATATATATATATATATATATATATATATATAAGTTAGAGAAATGGAGGGGGAGAGACGGCAGGCAATACACACAATGCACACATATAGACTAAGTATATCATCATCGCTAAAGTACTCTGGAGTACAACATCCATCACCTTCCTATTCGTACCAACATCTTTACAAACCTATCATTCCGAAGAATTATAATGTATTTCGTGAATATAATAAATGATACTTAGGAGATAAACTCGCATGGAGGCCTAGTGATGCGTGCACAAACATACGCAAACACACACACATATGCAGACATACATATATGTATATATATATATATATATATATATATATATATATATATATATATATATATATATATATATATATATATATATGTGTGTGTGTGTGTGTGTGTGTGTGTTTGTGGATGGGTGTGTGTTAGGGTATATGTATGTGTGTGTGTACTATGCAGCCTTAGTTGAGATTTTGGTCGACTAATTCCCTTAGCGTATAGTTAAATTATAGTTGCCATATCAACAAGTCACGTGCTTGAAATTATTGCGTGTAGAATACTAAATATGTACTTCAAAAACAAGAGGAACACATGTATGTATGAGGAAGTACATATGGTATATTTTCTAATAATCGTCACATTTCATATTAAGCATTAGGTCTGGTTGTTTTGTTCCCTCTATCTGGTATAACGAGAATTTATCATTCATCTCAGGTCATTTTAGATGATGTCAGCATAATGGGTCTAAAGAAAATTGCTTGTTGGCCCAACGGATTGTACATAAGTAGTTCTGAGGTCATAGTCAAAACGATACGCTACACATAGAGTTAGCATGTCCTTTCATGTCTTCTTGGCAATTCAGTAAACGCTGTCTGTAACAGTTCGTTGCATCTGGAGTTCATGTTATTTGAAGCCAGTAATATATCATAAAATTATTTTGCAAAATGTGATAACGACTTCCAGCACAGTTTGAAAGTTGTAATTGTTAGGTCACTAAGTTCAAGTTTGTTTTTCCCTGGTGTTAAAAAGAAATATTTCCCGTATTTGAACTTTTTGCGAATCGATAATTAAAAATCCATATAATCAACCTATTGGCAATGGCCCATTAAAATATCCATATATTCAGCTTATAGGCATAATCAAATTTCTAATTCTGATGTGTAAGGTGTTCTTACAGATATATTGAAATAGAGCTTATACTGACTGAATTGATTTGACACCATATAATGTATCATTTTTTTTCAATAGAGTTTCGGAGTGAGTCATCATAAAGACTATATTTTGTATTGTTTATCTACTTATGTTTAGTTATATTTCGCAAAGAGGAATGTTAATACCAATACGTGTCACGTGATATATCTTGGTTGAACTACTGTTATCACTGAATATTAAATAAATGCATGATATAATCTGCCATGATTTGACCAGATGAAATCATCCTACATGATCATTCTTAGTAATTATTTTCGCATGGGCAGTCTCAAACTGTATATATATATAGAAGGTACATATCAAGTCACAAAGAATCACAATTCGACTCCCAAACCAGCACCATAGCTAAACCCTCTCCTCTATATATACTTGATATATATATATATATATACTTGATTTAAACAATTACCCATCAGGGTAGGACAAATTGCACATCACCCTTATTTTCACTTACATGCTACAAGATAAACAAACAGAATATTCAAACCAATAGAAATAGCATTTTTACAGAAAGGTTTTTGTACTTTTACTTTTGATAATATCAAAACATCCCTAAGAACACTAAGAGGTACAACATTACGATAATTCGAACAGGATTTACATATTACACTCAGGATCAAAATTGATGATGCAGTATTTAAGCAGATAGGGCACCACATAACAAATGCTATCAGACATGACATTGAATGAGCGATAGACATGATGTTTTAATTATACCAACAAAATGTTTGCTGAAAATGAGGACAGATAAACGCTGTTTTAATTTAACGACTCAAGCTGAAACACCAGCCTGAAATTGACAAATCACAAACACACGCACACACACGCACACACACACACACGCACACACAAACATATATAATTGCTACAAAATAATAAAAATAATGTTGTTGTCTTATAAATGCAAACTCCAAATATTTGTTTCATATATATATATATATATATATATATATATATATATATATATGTGTGTGTGTGTGTGTGTGTGTGTGTGTGTGTGTGTAATAGCTACAAAATAACATAAGATGAAATAACTGCTGTTGTCTTTTATATGCAAACATCAAACATTTGTTTCATGATATAGACTATAAACGAGACCGTAAAAGAAATTATCCGCAGAAAACATCAAAATATAATTTGAATCGGTTTGGCTGACCAATAATACAAAATTGTAGTTGGGGTCATAGCGCCTAACTACACATACCAAGAAAGGACAGTGATGTGTCTATATTAAATGTACCTATTATGCAGTCGTGTGGATAGGACACTATATTTAGCCATGAGATGGCACATGTTATTAAATTCGAAACAAACATTATCGACTTAATGTCCCGTATATTCGATTTTAAGAGTTACATGTTACCGATATGAACTGATGGAGAATGGAACGTTGGTGGACCATAAAATGTAAAACATCAAGATTGTGCATACACAGCTGTATAATGCATAATGCATAAAATATTCAATGGCATTTAAAAGAAATGAAAAAAATAGTATACACAGAATCTTCAGCCAAAGACACGTTAAAATTTTGTTCACCACATACGATAAAAATCATTTTAATTCGACAAGCATATGCCTGTGATTTGAAGAAAGATAATTAGAAACAAAAGCAACCGCCAATATTAATAATGAATTTACCGTTTTCAATAGGAAAATAAAATATACTAATTATCAGTAAATACAGCGGTTAAGCCTGGATTATGTATGAGTTAGACATCCAGAATAAATAGTAGTATTTGTCATTAGAATCCTTGCACGTAATTGATGGAATTTTAACAACAAATGCCAACAAATGCCTACGTTTTGATCTTGTTTTACTTTCCTTGCTATGAATTCTAAATAATATCAAAAACAATATAATTTTGCATACCTTCTGACTGTGTTTGGAAATTGCTTACCTTATATCTGTCACAAACATTTTTGTAGGTTAAATTGTCTTTGACTTGGGTTGTCGTTAAACCCATCATCACTCAAATACCCACTCACCCACCTAGTTAGGCAATCTCACATATTGAAGACACTATACCCTGTGCTAAACCTATTACACTTGTTGAAATAACTACAATTGAACTCAATCTACTCATTTATGATTCTGCTAAAATGAAGCAATTTATTGATTGTGATATTTATTCTGTGTTGAACTTGTGCAGCTAACACAAGTAAAACTATGACTACCGCAGTATTGGCTGTTGTTTGGGCTAATGAGTAGGTATGGAAACATATTTAGCTTAACTTATATCATATCAAATATAATAAAAAGCAACAATAAATATGTTCTCCCGAATTGTTAACCATATTAACATTTTACTTTCCTGACCTGATATATAAACGGAACCTGTCATATTGGATAAAATTCCCGGCCACTTTACATTTTGAACATTCTGTTGAAAAACGTACATTAACGATAAACATTTCAAAATCACAATTGGGATATTATGAAAAGGACATAGCAAATTGTGCACCATCTTATGCATATATTACCATCTAATTAAGTTATCAAAATGGGCCATCGAAAAACTGCACAGCATCAATGGCAGTGTAATAAGATGGGGTTTGAATAATGTTTGTACCTCTTGGTTAATCGTGTTAGTTGGCGTAGGAAGGCATTACTTGGTCTGTTATTTGAAGTTTTATCTAGAGATGTAGATAGAACAACAAGGATATCCAGTCCTTAAGCTTTTTGAAAATGTAAATGAATTATCCTTATGAAACCATCTCATTATTATAAAAGATTGTTTACTTGTTTCATGTAATCTATCTTATAAATCATGTGCAGTTGCAAATTAAATGAATATTACCAATTTATCCTTCTTTTTTTACATATATCTTAATCCCAAGCTGTATTTTATATTTCGCAAACAGCTGCAACGGTACCTGCAGTTCATCTTGACTACTGTATCTTGCACTAAATGCATCCGATTTTCCACTAACCCTCATTTATACGTAAAAGAAAGTATATATAAAACAAAATTAATTAATTCTAGTATATATGTTATATATATATATATATATATATATATATATATATATATTATACTTTAAAGGCAACAACTTGTATTGTTTTATGTATCTACGTTCAGTATATGATTAAAATGAAACCTTATATATATATATATATATATATATATATATATATATATATATATATATATATATATATATATATATATATATATACATACATACATACATACAATACAATATAAAATTTTTTTTTATATATTTTATATACATATGTATAGATAGAGAGAGCGAGAGCGGGACCGACAGACAGACTGATACACTTGAGGAAAGGAATATATGCGTTTGTTTAGGAGATTCAAATACATGTTCCACGAAAACAGTTGCTACGAATATTTCCGTTGTATTTTTTATTCCTTCACGACTATATGTTATGTATTATTATATTTCGTGCATGATGTTGTTCAAAATCATATTCATTATGTACTTGACTAGTAACTTGTATTTTATAAGGAAATAATACATCGTTAATAGTTCTGTGTGGGCATAGTTTAAATATTAGGATCATTCTCAATGGAAGTAAACATGTTTATCTTAATCAGAGTCTGGAACAATGTTTGATCTTCATGGAAATACCTTGTCTACCTGATGTTTACTACATTGTTTGTTATAATATTAGTTCAAGATTTTATCTCGTTAATACTTTAGGTTTTAATATAATCCTGTTTGCTTGAGAAATTATTCATTCTTTTTTTAAACGTTTGAGGTTTAATTCTCATTACTCGTACGTAAGTGTATCGACATTACGTGATGTTACTGGTTCTGCTGATGGAGCGGTTCTAACAGCATATAGCGTTGTCGCTGTGGAGGTTGGTGACCGGGTGATTGTTGTGCTTGTTGGTGACCAGATGCTTGTTATTCTTGTTGATAACCGGGTGCTTGCTCTGGTTGTTGGTGAACGGTTGCTCGTTGTGTTTGTTGGAACTAGACACCATTAGAATAAAGTGAACTTATATAATGTTCCTGCTTTCAAAATGGATACACACTATTACCGATTGAAGCAGGGACTGTTGCTGTAATTGCGACGAGACCCACTATGACAAACGTCACAGTTCCAGTTACAACTACAATCAAAAATAATGTAACTGCTGCCATTTTGCTGCTGTCATATCTATGGTGCAAATGTGCAAATTATTAGTTTCTCTTAATAGAAATAAGTTCAACGCATAAAAATAAAACAGACGCAACTGAAAGCGAAAAAATGGAGAGGAAAAAACACACAGAACGAGACATGTGAAAAAAAGAACAAAATATAGAAAAACTTATAGTATATAGAGAATACTTTTCTTGAATTGATAGGATGAATTATTTCACGACTAAAATTGAAACTTTGTATTGCTACGGGCAACGAGACTTTAAGTAACTATACTACATGTGTCCTTATCACCTGTGAAATGTATACTTTTATTTACTCATCAAATGGAGATTTTATTTTCATCATATACGCTTAAATACTAAAGCTGGATTTGTCTTCTCAACCCTAAAGAAATTCACAAGTTTTAGAGCAATGTTATTACGCTGATTTAAATATAGCTTGCACATATAATGCTGCTTTGAATTGTTTAGTTTGTAAAACTGGTTTTGGTTAGTATTGTTCTTACGTTGATTGGTTCAAATAATAACGGATGGGATGGAAATAACTACCGTAGATATATGCCGGAATGGTTGTATTCGACAAACATCGTAATCTTATGATTGAGAATTTGTTGTAAGGATATATATTTCTCTTTTGTATATTCTGCATTCAAACAATAATTAGTTCTGGTCTTGGCACGTTTGTAGTCCATTTCCGTGGCAGAAATTTTAGCGGAATTGCGGTTGTCACATAATTTTGGTTTGCAATAAATACACATCGATGTCTGATTCCTCCATCGCATCAGGACATGATTATGATTGCAATAATATAAATCGAACCTTTAAGGAAGATTTTGCTTTATCGTGAAGTGCAACAGGCACACGATTCTGGATAGCTGACATACCGTATCGAATAGAAATAAGTCATGTAAGCGATGTCACTAACAATTTACATGATTTATGAGGAAGACAACTTCTAAGAAAGTTAATATTATGTTGCATGGAATTTGTTTATAGCAATTCTAGGAAGCTCCTCTTCTTATGTTATGTGAATTATTTTAGAGGGTCTTCATTCTTGACACTCTTAAAGATCCGTGTTGCCCTGAGAGAGAGAGAGAGAGAGAGACAGACAGAGACAGAGAGACAGAGACAGAAGTCAAAATGCATTTTCATAAATATGGCAATTGATGTTTGAATAAAACGCATAAGACTGATACTGTTTCCAGGTGGGATAAGAAATTAGTTACAAAGTGGTTTTCCCTCTATTGCGATATAGTGGTACTGCCACTGTGGTGATATAATGTGTCTCTCATTTTTATATTGCAATCATTGAACACATAACTAGATTAATTCAATAACACATATTCTCATTTTTAAACAGTAGACAACTAAATAATGTTCCCTAGCAAAACCTATTCATCTTATCACCTGCATTCGTCACCTTGTAAATACGCGGAAGCTATCATAATGGAAATATTCAGCCACTTTAATGCTAAGCTACTGTATATTTACTTTCATTTTAAATGTTTATATTTATCCGGAATAATCTCTTCCACACACGTTTTAATGATACCATACCAGAAATAATAGTACATATATTGATCAATGTGATATAATGAGATATACACGTCAATCTTTTCAAATTACTTCTTTCAATTAAGGATAAATATGGATTATTGTGTGTGAATTCTTATTATTATATTTTTTGATGAATATTATATACAGTTTCTCAATGATATAAGATATGTTCTAAATTAAAAAGAAAACATAATGCGCTAAAATGTATGTTATATGTACACTTGTCATATAATTTCCAAACCTTACCCACTGCCTTTATAAGCGTTCTACCTCCATACACAGAGAAGACTGATTGGAATTTATTAATTTGAAGGCTGTTCATAAAAGATATTGCTTTTGTTAAGTATTAGAAAAACAGCTGTCAGAAACAATTGCTGCTTCTGACATTTACGCAATTCATATGGTAAATACGTTAAGTAAATCTACAATGACAGCAGTTAACGGTATGTTTGGAAAGAGATTATACCCTGTGATATTTATTTTTAAGGCAGGAAAATGAGATTGAAAATTGATCCGAGAATAGTTCATCTGCTTCACTCCTTTATCAACAGAGGCCACGAATCGGAATATCGTCAGCCTTTTCTAGCAAGTCAAGACAGAAACCACAAATATACTTCATAACTTCATAACTATATTCTAAATTTCTTTTATGAATGTGTATTTCTACAACTACTTCCGAGATTATTTCAAGACCTTAGGTACATGTTTGTATAAAACTCCTTCATGCTGCTTGTATAAAGGTTTCTTTCTCAAGCAGAGATATTGATCGATCGATGAAACAGGCATAATGATTGACAAATAGGAGGTCGTTGCATGTAATCATAAATGACACGTTCGTGTTCACGCGTACTCATAAAACTCGATGCTTTGATAGTCACAATTAATGAAGGAGCGCAGCCGATTATCGTCTGTAGCTAGCAACGATGAGGTTAGTATCGCTACGGCTGAAGTATATCGTCGGTGATCAAAATTCACGATAAAATCAAGTCTGTTATTGACGCTATCGGAGCAAGATTCTTGCTGGTTGAACGTTGGAAACTACAACAACCATTACACTTTTCCGTAATCAGGTGACGAGTCGTGTCAGACACAACAAATCCTCACCTTCAGAACAGCAGTGTTTTGGTTCAAAATTTAATATTAAGGAAAAATGTAAATTAGAAACAAATTACAAAGGTTTTACTTATGTCATAGGTCATTGCAAATATTCTAGGCACAGTGTTACCATACTTTAATCAGATCAGATAGTTCGGTTCCAAGCCCTAATGTGGTATAAGAGTTAGTTCGCAACCATTAATGTGATGTCAAATTGAAGGTGACATGCTCTAAAGTGCGGTTAGAGGTGAATACGAATACATGTATGTATTCGCAAGGAAGATGTCATCACAGTCTTTGTAGCTGTAATCTCCCGCATTATATTCGCAGCATAACAACAATTATCCCATCCTCATAAGCACGTGCTTTTTATTTATGTATGACGAACTATATTTTGGTAAGTCAAGTGTATAGGATTAAATATGTGAATATAACACGTGTTATCGCTAAATTTGTAAAAGTTTAGTTGAAGTTTTGGGCCAAATAAAATAGATTAAAATATTTAATTTTTTATAATTAGTAACTGTTTTAAAGAACAAACTCATTTTAACGTTTTTAATAAAATTTACATTAACCTGTCATTATTTTATACGGGTATATGTGACTTTTCTTCAGGTTCCATCTGGTATATCAAAACGTTTTTTCAAGTTTTGAGAATCTGACTAATTTATACAAAACACTTACTCAGATAGTTCGGGCATTGTACATCTTCTGTCACTGTAAATAAATTGAAATATGAAAATAATGTATTGCTTATTAATTATTAATTATGATGTATTACAGTTTCCCAGCATTTGATATACAGTCCATTGAAGAGAAAATGTCCACGTTCATCTCAAGATATGAAATCAAAATATTATTTTAGGGTATGCAAAGGCAACATATATTAATGTTATATAGATAATTATATAGGATAGTTAATTAAACGCTTATTGATGACCAAGTAGTAAAAGAAAGCTGGTCATCAGTTAGTACATATGTACTGATTATTAGTTCCAATACAGGTAAAAATAGTCTTTCCAAACACATGACACATGACATGTACATTAAGTAGTGCCGAGAAATTGTCCTCAGAGTTTCCCGTTTACACTACAGTCTCTGATATAAATGAAAACAAATGTTACCGAGTCTTAATATTGAAAACTGAGGCATACAAGAATGGGGTGGGTCATGATAGCACTATTGATACTGAAATCATAACCTGAAGAAGTATACTCTATATAACTTCGTATTGGAAGCATACGAAATTAAATGAAATATCTCCGTTCATCATGCTTCATTTTCAAACGAAGACTCGGATAACCTGTTCGAATAGTTATATTTTCATATACCCCTTCTTGCAAAGTGGTGCAGAGTATTTCTTTTCTTGCTTTATTTCATGTTACATGGGTAGATACATGTAAAAAAATAAAATGCACAAACGAGTAAACAATTTGGATGTAGTCAGTAAATTTGCAACGTATGTCGATACCCCACTGTTTATACCATTTGCTTGTCAATATGTCTGTTACCACACAATCACTTAAATAGCTGAGTGGAATGTACCCGCATGGAGGCTAAATTGGTAATGAGTCATATACAAGTCAACACAGATTTTCCACGTTCGAGACTTGAAACTTAGACCAAATCAGTATACAAACTACTAAGCCACCGAAAGAGGAATTAATGCCCATTTTATACGCAATCTGTAGTAATGAAAACATTTTGTCTCACTTGTTACACTCCACATATAATGTATAGTACAAATTTTCCTTTGTCCTCCAATATGATTTTTGATTTTGGAATCTAATTCACAGATCTGCCATATTTTAAAAAAAGATATCAACCATTGTTTCTATTCAGTGAACAATTAAAAATCTAACCTCTCCTAACTGGTATTTCTTGGTATGTTGCCAAATCAAAGCAATATCTTCTAATTATTACTGCCCTATCTATCAGCGCGTCCCTACGTTATGATAGGGGTTAGAGATCCTTACTGGCTCATTGTCTATTGTCAGTCAGTCTCAGAAGCGCGATTCAGCGTCAGCATACAGGAAAAATCAAGACGAGTTTGGGCGAAACACGAGAGGGGCTCCACTTTTATCATCTACGTTACTCACACACGCACGAACACACACACAGACACACACACACGCTAGCAAGCCATGTCCTTCATTGCAACCACACTAAAACCCTCTCAATATCGACTAGATCTAGTAGCTACGAACCGCGCAACATCAGATTTCACATTTTTTTCTTCCAAATTGAATTGTTTCAACGAATACCAAGCCTAATGATTTGGAGGTCCGATTTGAAGTGAACGTTATCTACACTATTTTCAATATAAGTGTGTCTAAGACAAACTGAGCTAATTTTATCTAACACGCGTTCTACTAAACGGACCATTCACAGGGTTTTTCAATACATTTCGATGTTGATTAATCGTTCAATTGTATGAACATCATCAACATAATGATATGTTCGCATCGTATCATAAAAATGTAATGCATATAGTAACACATCTAAAACATACAACGGTTTCTTCACATCATATCAAGTTTTAGTTTTACAACATTGATATATTTACATGAACACTAATGCATGTACACAGAACATATTTTCCCCAACATGCTCACTCTTTACTCTGTGTATAGGCAAAATTAGCTTTGGAAAAAAATGACGAAATTAAAAACGTAAAATTTGGACTCAAAGACCATTTATACGTCCGATTCTGTCTACATGACTTCATCGTCAAAAACGCTGGGCTATAGTCCACTAAGCTCCTGTATCACACTTGATTGTCTGTGCTGCATTTTATTAGTTTTCCACGAGTTACTCATACACATAAATTTGTCAATAACATCACAGTATAGTAATCTACAACTATATATAACTATTTTAGACCTACGCTATCTTGATGACCACGTTCACATCTAAACTATATCTGCATATTCATATCTGACATTGTATTTATGCATCCGTCTGTCTAAACAAGTAGTACGTACCATTTCCATTGAAAATATTCTCGAAACGCGGAATAACATTGCATAGATCTGAATCGCAACATGTATCTGGTACGTTGGGTATGCTCATCAGCAGCCGGCAAATCTGAAATTCATATCCATTGTAAACGATATTTATTGGCACTCAACGTTAAATCTAGTTAACTTTCAAATTAGAGTTCATGTTATATGATTATTCAACCCAATATCGATGTCTTGTAGATATAGGTATGAATATACTACAGAGTCAGTTCGTTTAGTTTGTAATACCGTGGTCCGTGAAACTTTCAATGGGGATATTTGTAGGCATTTATTGTCTTACCTCGTCAGCAAAACTTGATTTACTAAAAACAAATCATATATTAATCTAATTTAAGGTTCATCTATCAATGCGTCGGACAAACGTTGCAGCGGATAGTAAATACAACATTTGCAGTAAAGCACGAATATTAGATAATTAATGTAAGCTACCGTCTTTGAATAGTATTGACTAAATACAGTAATTAAACATGTATTATTATTTTGGTTTGTTTTCTACTGGCAACAAATATGTATATCAGCAACTTGTGTTTACAATAATACGGACACATTGCACATACTAAAATGTAATACAATGCAGAAAATACATTTTAATATATATAGCAGACAATACTATTTAACACATTACATTTTGATCTCTGTCAGTCTGTATACAAAGTCATATTCAAGCCATAGATACACTACCTCTTTGTTTGCACATCCAAGACTGTAACCGTTACTATGACGACGAATGGAACACATCTAGATAGAAAGAATATAACAAACTAAGTTCTTTGTACAATGAGGAGCCTATAAGAATCTGCCGATGCCAAAAATATGCATACCTTCGCATGATAATTTGAAAAATAAAACATAACACATAGGAATATAAAATGAAGCAACACTTTTCAGTTTCGAAAACGGAGATGTTAGCAATGTGTTTAATGCATGAAACCAATGATTATCATCCATTGTACCACTATTCCACATGTTCTCCACACTCATTAGTCTCTTAAACATAGCTCGTTATTGCTGTAGTTGGAACCGTTAGTCTTGCTGATACTGAAGCTCTTTGAGTACCGAGAAAAAACATGACGAATCGTATCACTCATTGGATTAGGGAAGATGTACCCTTCATATCATATTGCCTTATGTACTTGGCTTTGTAATGAAAAGATTATGATAAACGGTACATGGTAATGCCCACGACCAATATTAATAGGATGAGACATGACCAGAAATATTCCAATTTAAAATATGAATTCCATTTTATCTGGCAGTCTTCAGACTTATTTCCAATTTATATTATGCTGATTTCACCTCTTGAAAGGTAATCTCTCTCTCCACCCCACCAAACTCTCCCTCTCGCTCTCACTGTCTGTCCCTCTCTCTCTCTCTTTATATATATATATATATATATATATATATATATATATATATATATATATATATATATATATATATATATATATGAACGTTATAGCGTTGTTTTGATTTTAAAGACAGCATATGCAGCAAATCATGGTTCAGCTCTTGAACAAGCATCGCTGGATGAAACTTACATGCAGACCAGTATGATTAGGTTTTATTTCGTTTTGATTCAAAGTTAGACATTTAAGCATTTAAATTAACGACAATTATGTTGATAGTGTACAGTATAAGACCTTAAGTATTTTAACTGGGATATTCAAAGTAACGTTTTCTCCTTAGTTCTGATAGTTTTCTACGCTTATTAAATATCGTCAGACATTTTTGTTCAATTTT
Source organism: Sinohyriopsis cumingii (assembly GCA_028554795.2). Classification (NCBI taxonomy): domain Eukaryota; kingdom Metazoa; phylum Mollusca; class Bivalvia; order Unionida; family Unionidae; genus Sinohyriopsis; species Sinohyriopsis cumingii. Next base: position 110,551,642 of record CM068837.1, on the reverse strand, counting down.
TGCATAAACTAGTTGTAATAAAAGCATGTCTTTAGACAGACACAAAATAGCTTTAGAATGCATACATCTGAATCGCGGCTTTCATCAATCAGGAAAATGTTATTGACAGGAAAATCTAAATTATTTAGGTTAAAAGATTAAAATAATTTTTGCGACTTACAAACCTTTGTGTTTGCTGAGATAAGACGCAATGCAACTTTATAACAGGCATACCTTTATATATAATTATTCTTTTTTTCTTTGTAGAATCATACAACGTAGCTTAAGGAAATTAATAAATAAACATACGGATGCAAACACAAGCTGTTATATAGAAATAATGACAGATGTATATACTATATTCACTCTGGAATCATGCAGAAAAAATACAAACATAAGCCGGAGAAGCGACCGTAATATACAACTGCATTCCATAACATTGAAAATATGAACAATACGACCAACATAACATCATCAGACATTTTTTTTTCAAGTCTATGCTAGAAAATAAAATAAATAGAATACAACTCTTATATTATATCCATCATTAAGTTGTTCTTGATGTGTAGATGCAGCAACCTACAAAACATTTGTTTGCAGAATAAAGCTGAACATTGCATCATCAGGTATGATAGATACCGGATAAATACCTTGACATTTCTTTGTCAAGTACAGCCCTTGTAACCTATTGTTTGGAGATTTTGCAGTTGCAGCCCATTTTGTGAGATAAATAACATAACATGTAGGTTCAGTGAAACCTTATCCGTCAGGACATACCAGAAATAATTTCTTAAAAATCGACGTATAAGAAGGACGTGAAACACAAATATGTCGTATCAGATCTTCATAAACATTCCCACACCTAGTACACATATCAAGCTGCACTTAAGATAACAGCGGTCCATAGTCTAGTTATATAAATAAATAGTTTGATGTTTTATTTTATCTGTCTGCCATACTGAGGAATGTCTCAAGGATTCATGTATTTACGAGAATCTGTCAAAATCTGACTGGTTAGACATTTGTACTCTGCTATTATAACCAGCGGTTTTAGACCTACTATTTCTGTTGTAGTTTTGTTTATCGGTCGTTTCGGAATGCTGCGTATAATCAGTTATATACTGATGCAAATACAATTTTTTAATGTTCCATTTCATCTTTATTATTAACCTGTAGCTTGACTTGCACATTCTCACAGTAACGTGAAATGAAGGAGCGTGAAATAGTTGTATGGTATGTACATTTTTACGAATCAAACAGAATCAATGTAATAACATTAATTTTATCCTATCAATTGCACATTGCGCAATATCAAACCTGGAAATTCCAAGAAGAATGTCTGATCCTTTATGTTTTGTGAAACTACGTAAATGCTTAGGAAAAGACGCATAGTTATATTAAATGACGAGAGGTCGATTTGTGTAACATTACACCATAATTTGGCTGCATAAACCAGTCAAGCAAACTATTACTTTTTTGAGCACATTCACAGCAAGCATATGGCTTACACCATTTGGTTTAATACCAATATCACTGTGTAAAGAAGTTTCCCATCCTTGCATGCTTAGCCTATAGCGTTATGCAACGTAACCTTTTAGTTAATCCGTTGTCATAGGTGTGTTACAGAATCAGCAACCGGCAAGCATGAGGAAACATAAAACCGAAGACAATATTTGATATTGATATAATTCTTGTATTGAGGACTGGACATAACAACGCTTAATTTATATCACTATGTTCAAAACGCCACTTGTTACTTTAGGCGTATGCTCTATCTATCGGCTTTTACGACTTTGCTATGATGTGTAAAAGTATTTGTTCTATATCAACTACTATATAACTGGAGCATTTATTAATATTGTATATATCAAGGTTGACAAAAAGCATTATTGTCTCATTCGCCGAATCGACAAATTCGAATAGTGGCCATTGACAAGGACCTTGCTCTATGAATTGGTGTACATGATTAAAACTATCAAAAGGGGTTTACCCATAATTCCCAGAGCGAATAGTTTAAAAAGAAACCGTTTGTGCTACACGATACCGAATACCTTATTTTGTATCACGAAAAGCGTTAAACTCACGAACACATATTGACCTAATCTTTGACTCATTTTCAGCAGTGAAATATTTGCTGCTATGCAGCTTAATCCCTTCTGGTAACCATGGTGATGTGGACTACATAAATTATAATTATTACCGTTGAGCCAAGTGACCAAACGTCCATGAATAATATTCTCAAACTTTTTGTAGATAAAATATAGTCAAATAATATGTATGTTACATCAAGGTAATTTGCAAAGTTTTATTTTAGTTTCTTACAATGTATGAATGTAAGAATGGTCAATCAATCTAATTCCATAATACTGTCAGACACTATATGATTTAATTACTGCCATATATCAATTGTACATTGCAAAGGTGATCATATCAACCTGTGTTATAGGCATCTTAATACTAACATTTCGTGAAAGCAAACATGATGAAACGCATTCACACTTTAGAGAGAACATACGGGAAGATTTAAGAGCAAATTAAAAATAATTATGAAGTGTGCAATAGTTTTGGATTCTTTCTCTTTGTTCAATTTTCCTTCTGTTTTTCGAATACAAATCTTTCATTTTAATAAACAAATTTATCGCTTGCATTTCTCAGAAAGTTGTTAAGATCTATGTATAGTTTTAATCTTGCATCTTGGTAGAATATAACTTCTACATGTAATCTTGTGTTAGTTTTGTTCCCTGCCCGATACAAGACTTCATCTTAAGATATCAAACAGCCTATTCATTTGCTTAAACGTTGCAAATAATCTAGAAACTGTAATTGTTTCCTCACGTTTTGGATGGTTTTAAGTCGTATATAGATGGCAACCTGATTATTCTTGGAGATTTCAACCTTCACTTTGTACTGTCTGGGAAACCCAAACACATCAAAACTCATAGATTCCATTATTGTTGTCAACCTCAAACAGTCAGTTAACCAACCCATCCATAAACATGGTCACATTTTAGAATGGATTCGTCATAGACTTGATAATAACATTTTACGGTCCTCCCTGGAATCCCATGAACTTGCATCAGATCACCTCTGCATTATATGCCATCAGTCGCATACCCTCCACCTTTATCTGATACTAAGAGAAACCTCTGTATGATAAATAGAACCAAACTAATGCATGACATCCAAGCTAACCTAACAACATGCTTACCTCCTACAGCAGAACAACTAGATAACTGCCTGCGTTCATTGCTCGACAAACATGTACCAGCTACCAAGTGCAGAGTATCAATTAAAACGTGTTCTCAAAGGTATAACAGTGTTACGGACCAGCTTCGCACTGCTAAAAGATATTGTCGTAAAGCTGAAAGGCTTTGGCTTTCCATCAGACTCAATATTCATAAGCATGTCTATGAAGCCGCTAAGAACAGTGTTACAAGTATAGTCCATGCAGCGTAATCAGTCCACTATACTACTAAGATCATGGAAAATTTCAGCTGCAAAGAGCTCTTCGAGATTACTAACAAGCTAATGTCAAGGAAACAAATCTACACCACTTCCAGCTACCTTCTCACCGGACGAGCTTCCGGACATGTTTGCAAATTTCTTCCGTGACAAAGTACAAACCATTAGAGATAAGACTGACACCACAATTTCAATTGACTCATCGTCACCATACAGATGGGATACAGACTTTGAGCGGCAACCATTAGCAGCATTTGAACCTGTCTCTATGGATTTCGTACGTACAATCCTGATGAAAAGTGCAACAAAGTTATGTGAACTTGATCCAATTCCAACATCACTGCTACTTGAGTGCTTAGATCCATTATTGCCTTCACTAACTGATGTTATTAATACCTGTCATCAGAGGAATTCCCATTAGTATTCAAAAATGCCATTGTAAAGCCTCTGCTGAAGAAACCAACACTAGAAAAGGTTGTTCTATTACAGCTTGTATCTCATTTGAATTCAAACAGTCCTTTTAGCAATGTACAATCTGCATGTCGCCCTTGCCACAGTACTGAAACTATTCTAAATAGTTAATGATATTCTGTCTGCTTTGGATAGCGGAAATATTACAGTCCTTACCCTCCTTGATGTGTCTGCATCATTTGACATAATAGACCATGATATATTACCTCACCGTCTCCAGAATCTATTTTGCATTCATGATACAGCCTTAATGTGGTTCAAGTCCTACTTGGTAAACAGGACACAAATTGTGTCTGCAAATGGAATACCCTCCATCAAAAGTGATATAAGTTGTGGTGTTCCAGAGGTGTATGTACTTGGACCTGTTATCTTCATTCTCTACGCTCAACCGCTCTCAAGTGTCATAGATCATCATCCAGTGTCTCACCAATTGTACTTTGATGACACATAAATATACAAAGCTAGTCACCAAACTGAAGTTGATGTTACCATCCAAGGTGCAGAGAGGTTCATTTCTGATGTGAAATCATAGATGACATGTAACAAGCTGCAGATGAATGATGATAAACCTGAAGCCATTTCTGATTACAACAAAAAGACTTTCTCATTCACATCCTTTACCTCAAACATAAAATATCAGCAACACTAACATTTAAATCACACAACCAGTACGAAATCTAGATGTTACTCTGGACCGTACTCTCACATTGTACCAACATGTCATGAACATATGCAAGGCTGCATATCTTGAGCTGAGACGCATCAGCTCCATTGGCAAATATCTTTCAGTTGATGCCACTTAAACACTTGTGTGTTCATTAGTACTTTCAAGACCGGACTATTGTAACTCAATTCTGATTGTTTCTTCTCAATATCTACTCCAAATCTTCAAAAATTTCAAAACACAGCTGCTCGGATCATACTTAGAGTACCACAATCAGAGTACACCTTTCCGCTGCTCTGTACCCTACGCTGGCTATCAATTCGACCCAGAATCAAACACAAAATTTGCTCTCTGTGCTACGTTTCACTGAGGGACTCTAGTCCAACATACCTATCCGACCTCACCCATGTGTATACACCAGCAATATACTTACGCTCCTCTACTGACACTCGTATACTCATCATTCCCACTTTGAAAACAAAGTCATATGGACAGCGTTTGCATACCATGGCCCAGTAACATGGAATGAATTACCACAGAACGTAGACATAAAGACACAGTGATCATATTCAAAAGTGCTCTCAAAACGCACGTATTTATACAGCAGGAACAAACGTAAAGATCTAATAATGTTTCCTAAATTAAATATTCTCAGCATGATTTTTTTTTCTATGTTTTCTAATTTCATGGTGCTTGTGTTTCTAATCTTGTCATTATATATGTATTTTATGTTATAGATGGTGCATAATGTTGTAAAGCTCTTAGAGCTATTAAAGACTAGGCGTTATACAAAGTCCTTATTACTATTGTTATTATTATTATCATTATTAGTAGTAGTAGTAGTAGTAGCAGTAGGACATGATACAATAATATAAAGCAACTGATATTGATCATCGCATCACGAGAGAGAGACAAACAATCAGACAGACAGATATATAGACAGACTAAGAGCAGAATCACCGGTTTAATAGTCGTTGACCTTTCTACCACAGGCAAATCACAAACGATATTAATGCATATCGCCCTTGCCAAACGACCCAAGCAGATATAAGTGTTTCTAAGGACGGTTCGCGCGTTAGTCATTATCCCGGCCGGATCAGGGAAACCTCAACTGTCGTTGAGTCTAATCATGAGATGGTTATCGTAGAATAGCTTGCGCTTGGTTGTGCCGGCGACTGTGTTATGATGGAGTCAAGGATTTTACGGAAGCGCTTCAGTTTTCATCACACAAAAAAATCGTATACCAATGATTTTTCTTCCACAGTCAATGAGTTTCCTACCATTGTAAACCTTGATCCGAATGACAATGTAAAGCTTTAACACGAAAGTCGACACATAAACACGGATATGATCTATGTAATACTGTGACTCTCACAGTTGCCTTAAGTAATCCAGACAACTGTAACATGCCAATGATATTTCGAAAAATTAGCAAAATTGACTTTGCCAAGCATGATTAGGTCTGGTGTGCAGTCAACCTCTCGGGTATGTCTTGGAATATGTTCCCGGATATCGAACATGTATAGTTTCCTGAGGATGACCTTAATATAACGCAGGGTGTAAATAATAGCAACGATTTGGATGCGATAATACCAACGACTATGATAAATAAAATGTAAAAATCTGTCAGATTATGGGACCTACAACACCTGGAACCTTCCGTAATGTTATAGCATGGCGCAACCATGTCTATGCCATGCTAGTGTCACGACAAACGCCACAGGAAGATTTCACAGAGGGCGTCGAACAAGTATTTGTACCACTGATCAAACAAATCGCGAAACCGCGTAACAAGTAAAGAAAGTCGTGGAAAACTACCACCGCAATGGTTGAAACAGAAGAACGATCATTTCGAGTTCTCAGAGCACCTACAACTATGTGGGCTCCTGTGGTCCAGGAAGAGGCGGCAGATACAACGACGATATATAGGCTTAAAGCAAGGTTACTACGGCCTTATATATTTATCCAGTGTGGCTGCAACTAGATTGAGGAAGATGTTCTAAATTTTGGTGTTTTTCTTTTCCCTTTGACTGGAGAGATTACTCAAAGTAACCATATTATAATAAACGTACCGACGAGGTAATATCTGACAATTGGTTTTAGTGAATAAATCGAGAACGGTTTAAAATGTATGTGGCAAAGAGTAGACGGAATTGTGATAATATCAGCAATTACAATGATCGGTTCGTTAGACATAAGGAAGCTGAGACATCGTATTTTAAAGAGTTGTTTGAGGAAGAGTAATCGAAAGAAGCTAGTAGTGAAGGTAGACATTTACCTATCGTTGATTGCGTGACCTCTTGCAATGAACTTGTAGACACCCTGAAAGTCTTCAATGAGGTGACATCGATTTGTCAGCGGCCGCTTGCAAACAACATCATGGATCAAGGGACGATTAATACTTTCATGCATTACATTACTGAAGTCATCAATAATGTATATATCACTGATGACGTTAAAGCAACGCCGCGACATCGTTGCAAACACAAGCCCTATAGCCACCTCAACGATTACAATCTCGTCAACGAAATCATACTTTTTTCTAACTTTGTCTATACAATCACCCTCGTGGAAAGGTTCCACACCAGCATCACTGCGGTGTATTACAGTTTCACAAGTATCAATCGGCTTAATTTGGTGGTATTGATTCGAATACCTTTCAGATGTTTTCTCCAGACAGTGGCTGAACATAGGTCATTGTAGATCCTGTGTATGCGATATTGCTTCAAGCAATGCTGAGGTCCGACGAAAGATTTCTTTGGTGACCGATAAAGACTCAAACATTTTATCGCTCAGCTATGTAATCTAAATTGAATATTAGCAGTACATGGTTAACATTAGCCAGTCATCATTCAGAACAGTTCACGGTTGGCCCAAGACATTAATGAAAATAAACAAATTCAGCGTCTTTGAATTCTACGGAGTCAGATCGGCTGCACAAGATTATGTTCTGGGTGCTTTTACCAACTGTTGAATCGTTTTTTGTTATCTAATACATCCATGGCACTGTGTATATTTCATGGTATAATGGTCGGTTGACACATATTTGTTGTAACCTTGTGGAACAGGATAAGCTCTTTGTATATCTCCACAGGGACACTTTAAAATGCACCTGTGTGTTAGAAATCGACCTTCTGTTTAATTTTGACACCCGTACTTGTACGTATGTTAGTAGTGCATGTTGTCAACCAGTTGATATGACATATTAGATGCAAATTTGATGACAGGAATAAGTTTAATGATGTCACGCAAAACGTATTAGGCGAGATTAATAATGTTTAATTAACAAAGCGTGAGGTTTAGGACACCCATTTCTGCGCGACACATGAGTGTACAGATTAGGGTAAGTCCCAGTACCATACATATTAATCGTAGCAGTCTAGAGTATACAAGCCATTTAAAATAGAATTACAAGTGCGCGATACGTCTTAACAATATTTACCTTACGATACCTTCTAGAAAATTATAAGGAATGTGATACAGGACGACGATAACGATTACGGTACTAATGCCAATTTTGGATTTCTAAATATTGGCATCATGCCAAAAACAATGTTAACTTTGGATTTTTACAGTACATTCATGGAACCTAATTAATATTTTCCTGTGCAATTCCCCACCAAAACACAGCCTGGTAACCCGTAAGCGTACCACCGACTGTGCAATATATATGATGAAATTTGACTTTCTAAAAGTGTACGAAGATTACAATGCAACCAGGAACCCAACAAAGAAGGCTTACGTAACGACGCAGACAATCATGTTGCACTATTTTATCTCAAGTTAGACTCATGAAGCATCAATACATTAACACCATTCTGCAGAGTTAGTGTCACGATGTTCGTACATGTTACCCGATTTATTACTTTGTAGTTTATTACTTTACTTTCTATTAATTGTTTTATGTAGGCAGTCTATGGTAGACGTTGATGGATAGTCCATCGTTGATTGATTCAAGTTTAGGAACGTCTTTGACCGGTTCTAGAGAGGTGACACAGCTAGTTTTGTAGGCAACAACATACGGCTTGTAGTTGGAGATGCGATCGACATGGTTTCAGCAGGATGTAGCACGCTGAGGATGATCTACACAAGACATTAGTCGTCGTTGTTTCTGATGTTGGTTTACGATTTTGTTGCGATGATTTGTTTGGGGACTGGTACCTACCTACTTCTACGCAGAGCTGTTAATTTGGAAATTTGAAACCAGACGGAATTGAATCCTGCGAAGATCCATGCCGATCCAGACGCTTAATAATCTTGACACTGATTAAACAACCAGGCGACGTCGACAATGTGAGTGCAATCGTCACTGCAACACAGGAGCAGCGATTTGGTTCTGATCCACACTTTGATGCTCTTTAGTTCCTTCACAAACTGAACGTTGAGAGGTACTCATAGTTTGAAGGCCATGTGTGTACGAAGTTATGCATCTACGGTAGGCTTTAGGATGCGCAGCAGGAGTTCTTTGTCGGCTTCACACTCAAGTACATGAGGATGATCATAAATCAATCCTGTATCAGCTCCTCCGTACGCTTTTTCGGTTTATCGGGGATGTGACATTGCAATGGACAGGTTTGCTGACGTCAGTGTGATTGTTTTATCGCGTTGTGGTTGTGGCTTGATGAAAGATTTTGGGCATTCTTTTTTATGTCGGCTCTCATCGACCTGCCTATGAGTTCCTGCTAAAGTCGAAGGAGTTTGGAAGGTTAAGCGGCTTTTCCAGTAAGCGTTTTGTACTTGTCTCTCTTTTGCTTCATGTACTGCTTTGTGTCGTCCCGCCAACACTTTGTAGTCGTTCACGAGTTTATGACGTGTATGTCCTCTTGGATTTGCCGTTAGTACTCCTCTGACTCGTACCATCAACTAATGCAGAGTGGCATTCGATCTTGGATATGGCACGTTGGAACCGTGCATCGATCGAGCGTTTTCCCTGACTCGACGCGTGATCTCATGTCATAGGATAAAATCATTTCCTTGTCCTGTCACGACTTTGTGCATCAATATATGGTCCATTTGTCAAGACTAGTAGTTTGGTATCTATCCTCTATCTCACTCAGTCGTACTACGAAGTGCATAAATACATCCAACTGAACACGGGATTCTTTGTTCTCTTTTCAGGACTCGACACTCGGGACATCGACGCGATCGCGAGAGATCATTTCAGTGGCTTCACCGTCGTACAATTAAAGGAATGATATTCTGCGGGGACAGCAACCTCCAAGCACGATTTTATGACCTTTCATCGCGATGCGGAAACGATCCAGGCTTTGACGAATTTTACTTTTCTAATTAGTAACGTCCAAAAAGATCACCAGTCGTCGCCAGCGCAAGTACGTTTTCAAAACTTTTATCAAGCAGAGGTCGTCCCCAGCAGTCCTTTGAACGCAATGTCGCCGAAGAACTGTTCAAAACCCCTTCTGACGAAACTAGACGAAGCAGAAACGACGTACGATGTCAAGCAAGACCAACTGTTGGACACACTGTAATTGACTATGCAATAGCAACAACGATTGCTGGAGGAAATAAAGCAGGAGAAAACTCAGGAGGCTCCCCAAAGCAACATCGCTGTGATGATGAAACGAGCGGAAGCCGAACAATAGGAAAAGCTAGGAAGGCCGATCTGAAAATAATGAAACAAAGAGAGAAAGAACAGCATTAACGCCCCGGAAGATGGAACAAGAAAAGTAAAAAACTGAAGTGAGCCTAGAAAAGCTCAAAAAGACGACGAGATGATTAAACCGGAAAAAAAAGTTACATAGATAGTTTTCGAAACAGGAAATGGCCAAAAGACGTGAGCAGGGTAAGACCAATACCGCTTCGAGTGATTTTGCTTTTAGCGTCGGTTATCAGAATCCTTCTGCTTTAAGGAAAAGGTGGCTGAAACGCTTTGTGAAATATACACTTCCAGAAATCCAAGAGCGTGTGGCCTTATTATCGTCTGCAGTGGAAAATTGTTATCAAGTGGTAGCTGCGCGTAGCTTGCTAAGTTATGTCAATCGAATATATGGGAAACATGGACGAAACTGAAAAAGGATAGCTAAAACAGCTGCTACAGGATACAAAACAGCAAAATGCTGTAGTCGGAGAGGAAATCAAGGTCAGATGAAAGATTTATCGCTCTGGAGACAAACCCATGTTTCCTGTAGCACATCCAACCTTTATGGTGCCCAAGCAACCAGTAGGCTTAGAGCCTGCTCGGCTCAAATAACTACCTGAGGGAGCATCTGCTGAACTTAAAAGTAGTCATTAACATAATTGGGAGCTTTTATTCAGAAGATACTTTCCGATGAAACGGATACAAACAACCGTTATTAAATGCTGCAAGAAAAAGGTCATCAAGAGGAACAATGAAAGAAAGAAAAGGAGGGGAAAAGCATATGCGGTGATAGTATGCACTATTCACACAATCCATTCAAGATCGACTCAAGGATTAAATTGCTGATCGCTTTTAAACAATTGGGGAGTTCGGCGTGGACATTGATAGCAAGATGGTGGAGGTCCCCAATCATCTTCTGGATCAAAAGCTGTTGACGCCGGATAGGAATATGATTTGGTAAATGGACTTAATTTAGTATCATATATATAAAGCAAAGTTTTCGAACATGTCTCTCGACGATACCACGTTGCTATTCGATTCGCGCTTGGTCACTTCAACGGTGAGGTATTATTATCAGATGTAGTCGTTAGAGAACGCGTTGATTTCTGCCAAAATCTGGAATAGCTTCCTTAACGTTAGCGCAGAAAACAATCATTTTTCGAATTGGGCCTCTGTTCAGCGACAAACGATCACGATCTCGCCATTACAGCAGTGTTTTTATTGAATCACCGTAACTTAATTCCAGGTTTGAATTCACTACGAATTGCAGTGAATATCTCTGTCCAAGAATTGTATCATATCACTTTTGTATTTCCAGAAACAATAATCACTTGAATTGAATCATTTGAAGAAATACAATCTCCAGCCCAAAGATGAAATTCATGGCATAACAAATAATAAAACTTAAACGTATTAGGTACAAATGAAATAATCCTCTTCGTTGCAATATTATATAGTTCTCTACTTGTCCTCAGGTCACAATTAATATTTTCAACCAAACTAAACAGTACCTAATGGAAAATAACCTTCTAGAATGATCCTGATGATTACCAAATAAAGTCCATAACCTGAATTATATAAAATACACTAAAGAAATCCAAAAACCTAGACCTCGACCGGAACAAATATATTTATTTATATCGATAATACTGATTTTAATCCATACGCCTAGAGAATAATTTAGCTTTTTATTAGTTGTTTACAGAGAATAAAATAAAACAGTAAATCTGAATCAAGCAGAAATTAACTCAATTTTTGATTAGGTCAAGTCCATACAATGTTACATTACAATAGAATGTAACAAAATAATCTAAAAATATAAAATAAATCTTTCAAACAACCAAAGCAATATATATGTACATAACACGATTATATCATTTTGAGATACAATATTTATGTTTGGTACCCTGTCGTATATAGAAAATGCATCAGCTGAAAGTTTAACTTACCCAGGTTTGTCATATATATATACATCGAAAATACATAGGTTAAAATGGCCAACTCACGTAATTCTCTGATTCACATTCGATCCACTTTAGGCAATCCTTCATGCTGTTAATTTCTTCACATCTTCCGAAGCACCTTCGTGGGATTTGAGTCAAGTTTAAAGCTGAAAACATACAGTTAACTGAATTATATCAATGGCTGACAAGTCTTCCCCCATATCGTCCCCAGCCGAGATCCTTAGTGTATTGTGTCCTAAAGTCATAACCGAAAAGCCGGCACATAAGGTGTGATAACATAACATTGTGATTAGCCATTTGATATATTATTGTACTTGAAATTGTGTACCGTTGACATTTGATTAATAGATGGAAAGAGAGATAGACGGATATCTTCTTTGTGTGTATATATGTATACATACATATATATATATATATATATATATATATATATATATATATATATATATATATATATATATATATATATATATATATATATATATATGTATGTATATGTGTGTGTGTGTGTGTATGTGTGGTCAATATAACAAAATATGTTTCCATTCCAGTAATTTTCTAGTTTTTATTGGTAAATGTTGTATGAATGTTTAGTGTTTATTTTCCTTCGCTAAAGGCTAACATAGTTTGTCATATAGTTGTCATTATCTGTGTGCCTTGTATCTGTATATTGTTCCCTTCTTGGTGAGGATATGTCACACAGTGTGCACTGCACAATGTTGTGATTGTATTGGACTTACTAACAAAAGTTGGATTTTCATAAAAAGCATATGTGCAAACACAGTTTCCCTCAACATTGGACGGCATACTCCTCGTTAAGTGTTCCACCAATAGTATTAGTGCGGGAGGTCTTGATTACATATTGAATAACAGAATGAACGGTTGAGTTCCTGAACAACCGCACGCTAAACAAAACCAAATTGATATAACACTTTTATGAACAAGGTATTTGGTATAATAAATTCCCTACTACCCACATATATACTTAAGATTGTATTGTTGATATTCTTTCTTTTGAAATCTGCATGGTTATCTGACATTAAGATCGCTACGTGTATTTAATGAAAGACGTATTATTGTGCCTTAGAGGACACCTTTCTCTTACGTTCTACCCATATTCACTTTACCAACATGCAATATGTAGCTGACCTGTATTTTGGACATGACATAGTTATGCTCCCGTTGTATCTAAATAATCTTAATTTATAAAATATTGATATTAAAGTTGGCTGAAATATCACACACGTCATAATATTTAATATGTTCATGGTATTTGGTTTCTTAGTTCATTCCTCTGCTGAAAGTATATTTCAAGAAGTAAATGCAAGATTTTCAAGTAGAGTTCAAGTTCTAGAATACTCTTTGGAAAGAAAGACGGATATTTTGGTTATCTATCTAGTTAGGATTTTAACCGTTTTTGCTTTATAAGATGGACTAGAGCCTTGTTAGACATGAAATATTACCTTTGTAGCTTGCATATTCCGTTCTTGTTTATCAACTTTTGAAGGATATAATTAATTGAAACATTTAATATACACCTTCCGTTGCAAAGACTCGGGTGATGTTGCAATATATATACCATTTCTTAGGATTCATTATCAGTAACACTGGGCATTTTATTCTCAAGAATGCAATAAAACCAGTCCATTCCAAACGTTTTGTGAATGAGAGGTGCGAGGGTATACGAAACTGTCCTTCCTTAATAACGTCTTGATTAAAATATGACTTTTCTTCATCGATCATTTGTCGGTTTTCTATCGCTATCGATTTATGTGGATAGGTCACGTACGCAGTCACATGTTTTTTAGTTGATTTTGTTACATCCTGGTGTATTTTAGTAACTATATTCTGGGCGTTTAATATTGGCAAATTGGGTCACTTTCTAGGATGATTGAGTTGGTTGTGCTAATGCAAAGATTATAGGACATGTCCTTGCATCCATCATCATTTAAGCATGTCATTTCGTATAGTTTCTGCTCCAAATCGACTTGATTGAAACATTTGGTATGCCAGCCGCAATTTATGGCTAATACCACGATGTACCAAAGTAAACGTAGCTCGTAATGGTAAAAAGGAAGACTCCAAGTCACTCGCAAACGTTTCGCGGATATCACTAGGCAGAACGTGACATGTAAATGCAGTGCGCAGTAAGAAGATATGACCTCAATGAAGCACTCGTTCTGACCCCTAGTTTTGTTTCATATACGCATAGACTTTGCTTCCTCATTTTTCGTTTGGTCCCTCTAGCGTACAATTACTAATGCTAGCGTAATGTGGCAGCTTCATAGTATGTGCCACACTATTCTGCATAGAGTCAGGAGCTCAACCAACCGTATCAGTAGCAGATTTTCATATTAAACAATGGAGGTGGCTGTAAGAGACCTAGATGTTGATGAGATACTATATGGCCTGACACCTAAAAAGTGTTAAACAACGACAGCTCACGACACCTTTAACACAATCGAATTTGAATGTGTCAAAGCAACAAAAGAACAGCATTGTGACCGCCTGTCCGTGTTGTTGTCTTCCGATACAGCTAAATAATTCATCGCTTGACATTTTACTGTTGCGAACCTTATGGCGATTAGCAAACGAGGATGCAAAGACCTATGCTATATACAAACATACACTGACTTGGGGTAAAATACATGTTCTGCTATCAATCTCATGGCTTTATGATTAATGGACGCGGCAATAAAGCAAGCTGTTTCATAGTCTCCATGCCTCAATGCTAAACTTCAAAGAGGTCGTAGAGACCAAGAAAAACAAAGAACTCTTACAAGGCTAAATATACACAACACCTTAATAGAACGAAACCTGATAGAGCTAGAAGTGAGACATCTCGACAAGGTTATATTATAACACTTTTGACGGCTTTAGGGCGAACGCATATCGCACTAGAACTACCCAGTACTAACCACGGTGCCCTCTGAAGCCATGTTTCTTGGATTACAAAATTGTCTTTGGCTAGCTGGCCGAACATAGTTTTGCTTTCAATATCGGGTAATAGCCTCAATATCTGCACACCAACGCTAGCATATGCAAACGCAATGAAAGGGCTGAATATGGAGTTAGTTGTTCTTTTGCAGAGAAAATAAATGGCTGCATGCTATTTGGCATGATAGCCATGATTATTCCTCATTTATTGGTACCATGGTTTTTAACTTCTTTGCTTACAGGCGCTGCATGAACAGTTTATATTGTTCCAGTCTACAGTTGCCGACTGGGAATGACAAGCTCATTTTACCGTATAGGCACCGAGGCAGCGGCGAAAACCATTTCTTGATGATCAGTTGACTGTGGTTGTTGTGTTAGTACTCACTTCATGCTGGCACTGCTTTCGTTGGGTAGTCTTATCGCATTAACGCCTGCTTTGGTGTTCAGTCCCATGTTTCCTTCTGCCTTCATAACGTTTATGTTGTATCCCGCATATAGGTCCAGATGAAAATCAGCGTCGCTATCTGTTACATAAATAACACTGTCAATAATGTGCTTATATGTACTTATGTAATGAGTTTTGAATTTGTTCTTCGTGAGTAATCTCATAGTCAACGTACACAATAAACTGCTCTTGGGTTTGACACGCCAAGAAAGCACCTGTTATTGATGTCATGGTTTGACTTTGTGCTGTCAGGATTGTGTACATCTATGCCTAGACGCTATGGTCAGACCTTTCTAAAACCAACATGCACCTTCCGACGTGTCCAACATGAATGTTTGCCATGCATTTATTGCCTTAAATTCCGCTGGAAGCGACACAATCACTTATCATTTGTATCATTTAGAGTGTAAAACCGACTGTTCTATGGCATTACATCTGTGGGAGGATACTAGTAGTAGTATATCATCGGATGCCCATTGTATGGAATGTGCTTTAAACACAAGTTTGTACCAACCTTAAGTTATCTGTGTTCCCTCTCGTAGACCTTCATGTCAATAATGCTGTCAATCTGATTGCATTGGGGGTAACGCACTGAAGCTGTTTGAATGGCAATCTTAGATCAGAGTATACATGAGATAATATAAACACTGGATAACGGACACCTCAATATAATGTTGCGTATGAGACGACAAAGTTCTCCTCCATTGTCATAGACGCTCAGGGTTGCTATATAATTTGTCCTTGACGATCGCAGTCCTAGTATCAGGAATATTATACTTATCAGTTATGTAGAAAAATTTAGTTTGAACCTAACACCAAATATATAATTGCTGCTCTATCCGCCACACTGTATTTAAAGGTTCCCCTGACAATATATGTTGCGTCTATATCCATATGAAATACATGTGGACATATCATGCATAAATACTATCACAATAAATATTTTATTGACTAATTCTTTGATTCGACCACTTGTTCTACAGTAAGTACCAAGCATTGTCCTGGAGAAATTTACCTCAGGCCAGGATAGTGCAACGTTTCACCTGTTCTTGATAACAATATAGTTATCAACCCGAATTCACTAGTCCAATGGTAGATGTCACCATTCCCAAAAGTTACTAAATCACATATATACTCGAAATAACAAGCTGTCCATCATGTAATGGCTGCGGACTACATCTCGGAGACCTAGCGTGTGAGCGTCACGCTCAGCAACACTATTAGCTTTATCCTGATTTAATCTTTACTGTATTGAGATTTGAAATAACCGGCATGGCATGTTGTTTCATACGCAAAGGGCAACAATGCACCTGCATTTATTAACGTGCAAATGCATCCATGTTAACAAATAATAACAGATCTAATCAGGCACGAAGTAATTTCGTACACGAAAGCATTACAATTTACTTTGCTCTATATTTGCCAATGGAAAACCCATCTGGAATGACGCTCTGGACATCAATGTACCAATGTCGATATTTTCAACCACAGTGACTATTTTATGACTTCGTGATAAGAACCCCAAGTAAACGTAGCTATCACAAGCTTTACTTAGCTCAAAGGCGAGGAAGCAAAGCCATAGCCGAGCTACCGGATATAAACAAGGGATCGTATCATAGAAAGACGGAGTACTTGACGTTATAGACGAAAAAACAATTGAATTTGTAAACATATCCATGGAATTTGTAACGTTTGGTGCGCATGTTGCTGGCCATGTTGAAGACCTTGTTATTTCCAGATCTAATGATATTTAGCACAACGTTGCATTCTTTGACATCAATGCCGTCTTATCAGTAAGCCACAGCGAAAGTTCAGAGGTGTACCTACACAAGAGATATACCTACTCCTTCAACTCCTCTAGCACAATTACATTGGCATATCATGCTGATTACAAAGGAATCATAATATCGTTCTATCCTCAAATTCGCAAGAGGTTTGCCTGAAATGAAACATCTAGAATGAAACCTTCTGGCGGTTAGTTTCGGAACTGCAGCGCTCTTTATACATTATGCACAAGCAAAGTAGTAATAGAGGTGGGTGAGCAACAGATTGACGCGACTTTGGAATAGAAAACGAAGGGTTTACGCTATATTTGCCTACGGAAGCCGTGTGAGTTGGATACATTTCTAGGTAAAAAATATTTCGGTGGGGGTGATTTTGGTATATTACATTATTGTATATCTCTTCATGTATTACGTCGTCGTTATTAATGAGTAATACACAATTCATCAAAACCCAAATGCTGAAGTTAATATATGCTACAATTAGGTTTACCGCGCGTAAACTACGTAAAGGTTCACCAAATATTATACACATGGAAACGTTCATAGTCATTTAATATAACGTGTTTAATAGAGCCAAGAATTTTTGTACCATGCGACGTCATCGTTGAACAGAAATTATGTGCAAGCAACCTTTCGATGTCAAGGGAAGCCGTTTTTGATAGAGCAGATATGGAAGATGACGTACTTTGGTAACCAAAGGTTTCTTTATCTTAAATACATATAACGTTTCAATGTTAGACGCATATCAAAGCATTTTACGAGATGCATATATGTTTAACATGATAATGTACATGTACATATATATATGTGTGCCAGTAATTCATTCAAATGATCGCGTACTGATCTGATTGACGTTGGCTTGTTGGTTGAATAAAACTAAGCCAATAAGCATCATGAATCATGACGACAAAAGCTAGAGATCATAAACTCAGTCATAAAAGACATATAAAATAACAAATGGTTGCATACAGTGAAAGCAATTTCAGTTGGTGATGAAATTATTTTTCCCGGAAACATATCAAGTAGGCCATGTTATATGCAGACACAATTTCCTGGAAACTGTCAGTTACGTAATATCATATGCAAACAAGATTGCATGGAAATATATCAGATAGGTAACAATGCATGCAAAGAGAATTTGACTCCTTGGTTTAAATTGTTTTGGTATTATTCTTTTTGACTTATTCCTTTTAATATGTATTGTTGATTAGCTTCAATCAATAATGCAGATATTTATACTTAAAGGGCACATCTAATACAGATACTATGCATGTTTCCCCTTCCGTTGATATACACTTATACTTAAATCAACCTTCGGCTTTGTACGGCGACGATTTGTTATAACGTAATATAGTGAAGTATCAAGATATTTGAATAAACAGTGTATTTCAATATACAGAAGACATACGTATTGCAGCAAAATGAAGGAGAGGTTGCTAAGGATAAAATGGAGACCTCTTGAGAAATACCAAACATTCTGTCATTGAAACAGGGTGAAATAAATAAATGAAAAAATAAACATGAATAAATAAGGTAAAAATAAAATAATGAAAGTACCTAAATATTTATATTTTGTTAGAAGTTTCCAAGAATTAGAAACATATAAAAAATGAATGTATGGCTTTTAAAATAAATATACTTTAATTAGTAAAGCAACGACCTTCTCACAAGGTAAATAAAACAAAATCCTCACCTAAGCCACACCCCTCTTTGTTGCACAGGCCTGTGTAACAGCATTCATCACATACGACTAAATCTCTACGTGCCCTTACCACCATCCCTTCCACTAGCCTTCGATTATTGTACACATTTTCCGCACATTCTTCAAGTTTACATTCCTGTAAAAGCAGCAAGTATATATATATATATATATATATATATATATATATATATATATATATATATATATATATATATATATATATATATATATATCCTTCTATCTATCCCCATCTATCCATCTATCTATCTATCTATGTATATATCTGTATATCTATATATATATTTATCTATCTATCTATCTATCAAGCGAACATCCAAATGCCCATCCATCCATTCTTTAATCCATCCATCCATATATACTTTCATATGACCATACAGTAGCACTTCGTGAATTCTAAGTAGGATTTGATTCAGTATCCTCAATTACTTTACACGAACCAATCAGAGTTCGAGCCATTGCATATGAATACATATCTACAGCAGTATAGTCATATAGGTTAGATTTGTTCAGCATAAGCAGTAATTGTATCAGTGCCGCGATTGTCAATTACACATATCTCTAGGTGATATTTCCCTCTCTGCTTCACCGCAAACGAGAGAACAACTTAATGGATAAAGATAAATGAAATGGTCTAGGTCAGCAGGAATCACCTTGACTACACAACACAAATTAAACTTAGCCAATTACACAAACGCACTGAATCGTTCGTTAGAGGCGCAAGATAAAGCATATGCCTAATATATATATATATATATATATATATATATATATATATATATATATATATATATATATATATATATATATATATATATACTGAATTTTGATCAAAATAAGGCATTAATCTGAAACTGTAAATCACATGTTGAGCCCGTGTACGTCGACAACGAATGACTCGGATGCGGGAGGTTGTGGGTTCGATCCCCGGCCGAGTCATACCAAAGTCTTACAAAAATGGAACTAAAAGCTGCCTCGCTTGGCGCTCAGCATTAAGAGGTTAGTGTTATGACTGGTTGGCCTGGTGTCAATATAATGTGACCTGGTGGGAAATCATGATACATGCTATAAACTGCCACATTGCAGACATAGCGATATGACTGAAAAATTGTTAACGTTACGTTAGAAATCCAAATCACTTTACAACACATGTAGTCAAAAGAAGAGCTTTGAATCACCAGCTATCAGTTTCAGATCAAATTTAACGTTATCCTTTTTTTGTAAAGTCTCCTGAGACAAATATGAATGAAATGGTAATTGCTTAGCTATTAGCTGTTCCATTATTATTAATCATAGATTGCAATCGATTATGTATAGTCATACATCCTGCGGTTGAGAGTTAGTCATAGAGTTTTAAATATAAAAAGGAACCACTGTGCACAAACCTAGATTTATTTCAGGTATATACATACATACATATATATATATATATATATATATATATATATATATATATATATATATATATATATATATATATATATATATATATATATATATATATAACCTAATCTTAGATTTATTTTCGCTGCCAGATGTTCCCAGTTATATTTAGGTCCGGGGTCTGCGATGGCTGTATATTCATTATCATTCTGTATCCTTTGTCTATTGTGTTGATTTCCTACAAACATGGACCAGACAACCTTCGTGAAAGGGCCAGTCCTCATTTGAAGACTTTTGTTTTTATTTGGCTGCAGCGTTTCACTTGATAGAGTATTTTTGTCCATCCACATATATAACTCAAGTGAACAACTGTAAAATAAATTGGTTCTCACTGAAGAGGATGATACCGGAAGTTTCATTTTTATTTAACTGAAAAAAAATAAGCAATAGTTGATACATTTGATAACAAATATAACACAGAGAGAAATAACGTAAACCGTTAAGTGGCAAAGTGTTGGAACACATTGGAGAAATATATTTCAAATTCAAATCATATCAGATGGACTACTTTAATTAGTAGATTTCTACCAGTAGATGATTTAAATAAATTGTTGAACTAGATTAGATTATATTCAATGATATTACAGACCGTCCTAGAATTGTGTTATATAAGTTCGTGTTACCTCTGTCAGCACTCGATATTAGAGAACATTCAAACTTATCAGCCTCAGAACACATAGCAGGATCAAGGAAACAAAAAGCAGAACATGATTTGAAATGAATAGCCTACCCAGGACATTCTTATGTATTAAATATCAATTTCTCCTTCATTGACAACACTTGTGATACCTCGAAATTGTACTCCAGTGTCTGTCCCGTACTTAATACAACCATCAAGGAGAACAAAAAATAGATAAAACAAGTAAAATGTGTTATACAAAAGCACATAAATGATACTGATTGTCATATTTTATGCGTTCCTGTATATCTGTCTTTGGGCAGTGGCATATGCTTTATTTTCTCGGGAAATGGACGCACCCGTCCATCCACGAGTCTTCTGCTGCCTTGCAGGTCGGCTTTGGTTAGCCAAAGGCTAAGGGAGTAAACCCTAAAAGAAAATCCGGATTTGAGACCCTAAGGCAGCTGGACGATGTACTACATCCCATTCTGTCAACTCCTTGGTCTGGAGAAGGATGAGCTCCGCCAGACGACTTTTGCCCAAGACGCACTGATAATGCTGGACAAATCTGAGCTTACAATGAGCTGTAACACTACACATGGCATATTCTGGGACTCTGTGAAGTTAGATGGAAATCCCTAGAGAGAACACCAAACCGAAGATGGACATATATTGTACACTAGTGGAGAATGTGACAAGTCCATAAATGAGTAAACTTCCTTGTAAACAAAGCCATCAAGGGATCTGTGCAACAATGCTGCCCCATATCTAGCAGAATCATTTCCATTCGTCTGAAAGCATCTCCCTTTAACATCACTATTTTTCCAAGTCTATGCTCCAACTACCGAGCATGATGATAAAGAAATAGAGGAGTTTTACAACAAACTACAGGGTATTCTAAACATGGTCAGTAAGAAAGATATCCTCATCGTCCAAGGAGAGTGGAATGCCAAAGTTGTCAAAGATGCTCTAAAAGACTGGGAAGTACATTGTGGACCTTCTTGCAATGAGCTTACCAATAAGAGAGGGAGACGGCTGCTCGAGTTCGCAAGCTACAACAACTTGGTACTAGCTTACACCCTGGGACAACATAAAGCTTCACGATGCTGGACATGGCACTCACCAAATGGAACGCATCACAACCAGATCGACTACATACTGGTTCAAAACCGTTACCGATATGGCATCAATAGAGCAAAAACAAGGACATTCCAAGGTGCTGATGTTGGGAGTGATCACGACCTTGTGATTATGAACTTCCGAGTGAGGCTGAAGAAAATTAACAAGCCACATAACATCAGGCTCAAATTCAACCTTGAACAACGGAAGGACCCTAACATCTGCAAGTCATTCCAAGCCACAATTGGAGGAAAATTTGCTCCACTCCTTGTGATGGATGGTGATGTCAATGAGATGACAGACATCTTCAACACAGTCATGACAGCAGCTGCCAAGGACATCATTGGCCTCCATCGCCCGAGGAAAAATCCCTGGGTTACAGAAGAGATTCTGCAGTTGTGTGATGCCCGAAGAGACCTTAAAAACACCACATACACAACAGGGGCATTTAAGTACCGAGAAATAAACAAGAATATCAGAAATAAACAACAACCCAGTTGAACTTATCAAGAATGGGGGAGAATCAGTGAAAGAGCTACTAATAAATATATGCAACAAGATCTGGCAGACAGATGAATGGCCAACACAATGGACCCAGTCGCTGATTATAACACTTCCCCAAAAAGGCAATCTCCAGCTGTGCCAAAATTACAGAACTATCAGTTTGATCAGCCATGCCAGTAAGGTAATGCTGAAGATCATCTTGAACAGATTGAAACCACAATCAGAAGAAATAATCACTGAAGAACAGGCCGGGTTCCAGAATGGAAGATGCACAACAGAACAAATATTCAATATCAGGGTTCTGTGCGAAAATTGCTAGCAACACCAACAAGGCATCTATCATGTGTTCATAGTTTCAAAAAGGCCTTTGACCGAGTGTGGCATGAGGCATTGTGGGCTACAATGAAGAAGTGTAACATGGGTCAAAAGTTAACCAATACCATCAAGCAGCTGTACGCCAGGGCTATCAGTGCAGTAATTGCCCAAGGTGTTGTGGGGGTCTGGTTCCAGACAACAGTGGGAGTGCGTCAAGGCTGTCTCCTGTCACCCACGCTTTTCAACATCTACTTAGAGCGCATCACGAGCGAAGAACTGGAAAACCACTGTGGGACAGTCAGCATTGGAGGGAGTAACATCACTAACCTCCGCTTTGCTGACGACATTGATAGGCTGGCAGGCAGTGAAGATGAGCTAGCCACCATAGTGAAGAACATGGATGAAACATCTTCCAGATTTGACACGGAGATCAGTGATGAGAAGGCAAAACTGATGACAAATAGTGGCAAACAAATCTCAGCGAAGATTAAAGTCAGAGGACATGAACTGGAAACAGTGAGCCAGTTCAAATATATTGGTTCCATAATCACTGAAGAGGTATCAAGAGCAGTAATTTTGTCAAGAGCAGCACAAACAATGGCAGCTATGTCAAAGCTAAGACCCATCTGGAGACACAAGAATATCTGTCTGAAAACTAAAATCAGACTATTGCGAGCTCTAGTCATCTCAGTATTTTTGTACTCATGTGAGGCATGGACCCTGACAGCACAATTACAACGAAGAATCCAGTCACGTGAAATAAGATGCTACAGATCCATCCTTGGCATCTCCTACATGGACCACATCACAAATGAAGAAGTGCGTAACACCATCAGGCGCGAAGTAGGCTAATATGAGGACCTCCTCACCACCGTCGAAAAGGGAAAGCTGAAATGGTATGGCCATGTCACTAGAGCCAACAGTCTATCCACAACAAACCTGCAGGGCAGCGTCCAGGGTAGCAGAAGGACAGGTAGACAGAGAAAAAAGTGTACTGACAACATCACAGAATGTGCAAGGAAAAGTTTTGCGGAGACACAGGCACTGGCACATGATCGAGACAAATGGAGGGAACTGGTCAGATGTTCAGCAGCACAGCGCCTCAACGACCACACTAGGTCATGAGACTGATGATGATGATGATATCTGTCTTGGTTTCATATTATATTTTTTCGATCGGTTTTCGCCTGACATATAATACATTTGTTTGTTTGGTATAGCAACATTTCTGATTAACAGTGATTATAAGTTAATGCATTTGTATGAGCAATACTGCACGATGTTAGTAGTGCTGTATTAAAAACGAGTTTGTATTTTATATTATATCACACTAATGGTGTAACATTTCTATTATATTCTGAGTTTGCTTTTCTGCCTAAGGCTTGATAATGAAAATGTTATACAATACAAGAAACAAAGTATCCGTGGTTTGATAGCCGATTTCGACAGATGAAATATTCCCTCGTTATCTTCGCTTATTGGATCCGAGGCTGTTGATTTCGTACCAAAACCAGCCTTCTTCAGTTACATTTATTTCATTTTTTAGTGTTTGTGCTGATCGGTATAAGGGAATATCACCGAGGGAAATGGAATAGCATTGCTTTAGTTGAAGTTTCGATGCTAATTGCATTCGTAATTTTATCAGGATCATTATTATTTAATGCTTTTATAAGGCGTCAGGAATCGCCTTATAAAGCAATACAACCATGATGAAATACATTGGTTACACTTGCAATTCAAATCATAATAATTATGCTCAAGACCTATATACATAATATTGAAATAATGCTTCTCACAAGAAGTGGTGGTAGTGATATTGTTACAGTCTTCATGTTTAATTTATTTTCTTTCATAAATATGATATGTATGTATTGGTTAGATTAAATATTCTTTTGTTTTGAAAAACAATTATTTCAACAACTTTCATTACTCTACGTTATCTCTAAAGTTTCCTAATACTCATGGAGCATTTCAATGAAATTTGTTGAATGCTTGCAGATTTTTGTAGAGTCCTAAAATCATGAAATATATTTTACTGTTTAATTTTCCATAAATAATCCGTACTACTTCAACTACTACTAGTACTACTACTACTACTACTGCTACTAATAACAATAATAATAATAATAATAATAATAATAATAATAGCAATAACAAGAATAATAATAGTAAGTAGTAGTATTAGTTGTAGTAGTAGTCCCGATCTATGAAAGATGATCCGGGTTATTCTAATAGAGTATTTGATTGTGTGGGTGGTACGTGTGTAATAACGTTTGAACTGGGTGGATGGTGCAAACTCTTCTCGAATGTTGATATTTTATATAGAGCTGTTCGGGAGCGGCGGCGAGTGCTGGAGTACTGTTAGGGTTGAATTTAAATACATTTCAGATATCTATAGACTTGTTGTCTCAAACGTCTTCGAACTGATACGTGTGATCCGTGATCCAAGTAGAAAAAGGAATAAGGCTCTAGCGTCATGTTCATGCCTGTATTCTATAGCTACCCAAGGAATTTAGAGACGTGTCATAACACGGAAATTAGTAATATCCCCACCTTGTAGTCGTAAATACATTCAATATACATTAAAAATATACATTCATGTATGCAAATGTACTAGCAGAGAATCCAAACTTACCTTACAGACTTAGCTCATAACTTGGATAACCAGATAAATATTTAACACAGACAGGGAATAGCAATTTATAAGATCTAATAGCAAAGGCATCCACTCCACATCTACCATTAGTACCCTAGCCTTTTACATAACTTTACAAAAAAAAACAGAAGTGACATTATTATAATGATGGTGATTATTATTATTATAATAATATTTATTATGATTATTACTATCGTTATTATTATTATTATTATTATTATTATTATTATTATTATTATTATTATTAAAGCAGATAGGGAATATCAATGTATGCATGATATTAGCAATGACATCCGTTCCATTTCTACATTTAGTAACTAGCCAATTACACAACATTACAAACTATTATTATTATTATTATTATCATTATTATTTACTTCTACATCATCGTTCTTGTCCTGTTTTGCAGTAATGAATGAATGCTTTTCTTTAAAGCACATAACGTAAAATTGATTTTCTCCTGTGAAACCCAGAGTTTTTCATTATTTACCTCTTAATGTAAGTTTTGTAGCTCATGTACCCGAGGAAAAATTCACCCATCTTCAAATATTTTGTTTGCTTTTTCTCAAATGTTTTGGAGACATTTTGATTGGCTCTGAAACTTCCTACACATGTTATGAAGCAGTCCTATTTATATTAATGTTCATATTTGTTTTTTACATCCTTTCAGCGTGACTGCATATTACTATTATAGTTATCAAGAAAGAAGTAAAACTGGAAGAAAATAATCCTATTCTTATTTTCACCTCCCACCACGAAAATCTCAGATTAAAGTAGAAGATTGTAAGAATCTATTTACTGTCCTGCACTATTAAATAATTTAGCTTAACCTATGGGGAAGACCAACATCTTGCAAATGAAAGACAGTTGTATTAGTATGGGTTCTTGAGACTAATCTCTATCATTTCGGAAAATATTTTCAGTTTTCGACTGGAAATCCGTTTACTTAAAGATTTGTAAAACGCTGGCTTCTAATCTTTCAAATATTTATGGTATATGTGTTGTATGCCGTTAACTATGTTCGGTCTGTTTTCAATCATTATGGGCAAAAGAGAATGGAGCGGGGTAAGGACAATATATTGTTCTATCCATATACAATGCATCATTGTTTCTATTACCCATCCGCGTTGCACAAGGGGTATAATAATGATGCAAACTTGGTTGGCAAACACTAAAATGTAAAGGAATGTTGGACAATTATGAATAGATGGGGCAAAGATATATTTGTGTTTTCCTTATTAAGACCATCATTCATTTATGCTTCATGTAGAAGACCACTGTTAGCCATTTGTTTCCTTTTTCCATATATTATAGTAATATACATTATGGGTAGGAAAAAGTTATTATATTGCACCATATTAGTGAAGTCACCAATTAATGGGTGATTTTTCAAAGGCACTAGTTCATGGAATTCAGAAAAGAGACCTTAGTATTGGACGAAGTTCATGAATCAGAATGAACACCTATACCATATTCCTAAAGAATGTTCATGCCGCCAATTTCGAATAAATGCAACAAGAAAGAAAACTTAAAATGCTTTGATTGCGGGAATGACATCAAGTACAATTTAATGATATGCTTTTCTACAGAGGATATTATTGACCATATGCATTAATTCAGCAATTATATCCTTTAAACACTCAAAGATGTGAGTGTCTCAGTATAAGGGGTGATAATCATTCAAGGCAGTAGCTTTACCAACTGATAAGAGGTGCGAGATTTATAAAAAGAGTTGCAAAACTAGTTGTACGGGAAAACGTGCTTTTGAAAAATATTAAACGAGAAAAAGTATTCTAAGTACACTTTCTTCATAATTTGAAATCAACATAGATTAAGACAATGACAAAATTAAATTATTGCAAAACTTGTTACTAAATATTTGTACAACATGGATCACCGTTTACGGGATCTAATTCCATCAAAGTGTTGAAAAAAAATTCAAATTGTAAATCGAGCTAAGACTGTTTCACTGCAATGATTCATATCTTACAGACGCGTGATTCTTGATATTGCATTGAGACACAAGATTTTAGACTTCGCATGATTCGTACAAGGTAGGTGTACTAAATCCACAGCTGTAAAATCTTAGCACTAACTCGGAATCACCGTTTACCTCATGAATATCTTTCTGGTCGATGCGGATTCATCAAACTTACTTAGTAAATGAACTTGTTTCTTAGATTAACTCCTTGTTCCTCCAAGGGTTGAGACAATGCTTCAGAAGGGCTATTTAAAATTGAAGAAGTTTTGGACCAATTAGCTCTTATGTAACATTTGTTTTGTGTTGTCTTGGACTGGCCTCTAGAGGTCTGCAGAGCGATTTTATGATGCAGAAAATACTAGACCTAACTGATATGTGAGGAGAGACATTCTTTATTTATCTCATTCACCTCGTTGTGTATTTACTTAATTTACTTAAATATCATTCTGAGAAAAATATTTAAAGGCAAAACAGTTAATAATTTAGGTGTTATTTTGCCCTCAGTGTAAAAGCTAGCACATTTCTCTGTTTGATTAATCGCGTCGAAATTCTTCTGTAAGACGTTGCAACTAATAACTAATTTAAAACCGTTAATGCACGATTGCATCTCTTTGAACCCTAAATGATTTTGTATTATATCATTTCCAAATGATTTTAAAAGGACAGTAAATATGATCATATCGAAGGCTCTGAAGGACGAAATAGCTCATCCATCGATGACATATAAATATTGTACTGATACTAAAGTGATATAAGCTGAAAGTGAAAGTCACAAAAATGACCTTTGTTTTCAGGCAGGGTGTTTGTGCGGAAAAACGGTCAATATAATTGCGACACTCTACCTGTATTCCTTTACATATATATGTATGAAAATTCACTGAATAACTTCAACTTCAAATTTATAGTGTAAGGAGTGTTAAAGATATTTGTTCTTACGGTAATATTAGAATTATAGAAAAGTCAGTTTTCCGTTTAATACGTATTTAAGAGATGCCTATTTGTAGTATCTTTACAACAGATTAAATATGCAAGAGTCAAACAAAAAGATACAACAAATTTCACGCAAGGGTTCTAGCTACATCATCGACGAAATTAACCGAGTCAAAATAGGCAACTGTTACGAGTATATGCTATTAAAAAGTAACAGAAAAGAGTTAATACGACAAGCTTTGTACATTTTAACAAACAATTTATTTCCCTAGAATAAAAGGTGAAACATGAGAAAAAAGAAATTACGGTATTGCTAGTTAAATCCTAAAAGAATCCAATAATTAAATGACACAAGTCCTATCAATGAAAAGTTGTAAGTGAATCTCAGTATAAATCCCAATGAAATCCAAGATGGAAGGCGATGACCTCTGTAATAGTCAGCGTTGTACTGATGTGTCAACAGTCTCTTGTTGACTCACAGAAAATATTATTCCAGTTTTGGAATTCCGTATAAATTCCAGTAACTTTCTTTGTCCAAGAATTTTGTATTTCCAGGGAAAAAAATCACTTGAAATTCAATACTTTGAAGAAAATAAAAACTAAGTCCAAACTGGACACAACATAAAACAACTTGACGTCTAATGTGTTAAGGCACGACTGATATAATTCTAATCATAACATGGGTTATAAGACTAACTAAAACGACAAACAGTTTCCCGGACGGGGGTCAATAGTTCATGATTCTAGAATAAATAGAAGTTTATATATGATAATTATCACGTCGTCCATGTACGACCTTTACTCAACTTAATGATTCGTACTCTGAGAAGGATAATAAAAAAGAAAAATAGTTTTTTAATAAAACTGTCGCTGATTTTGAAATAAGGTCAGCAACTAGATACACTATTTCTAGTATTAGCTGTTATAAAAAATAACAAAAATCGGATAGACTAAACAGAACTAAACTCTATTCTGTACAATATCAAATCTAGTAAACAATGTTACATTACAATATCATGTAATGGAATAAACAATTTTTATAACAGACAAACAATTTAATTAAATATACATAACAGAAACCTAAAGGCTTGCATAAGTAAGACTTTTCCACATCTGTGAGAAAAATAAACTGAAACAAGGGAAGAAAAAACTTACCATCTTGGACCTACATCCAGCATCGATGACGCGGTTTAGCTGATCATTTAGGTAGTATTTAAAGTAGCAGACCTTGAAAAGCAAACGAAGCAAAAGATGGCTTTAAGTAATGGTTATTAATCATGACATGAATATATTTCAAATATGGTGATACAAAAATAATAGGTAATCATTAAAATATGTATGATATGGTTGTTTGAGATTTAATTATCTTCTATCAACCAAAGACTAACAAATCACAAATTAAACCCTACTAAATAATTTCAAAGTAAATCAAATGACATACTTGGAGTTTAAATATATGATTTATTATGTGAGCGAAGCAAACTTGCAATATTCTTCTTCTTACATATCTCAATATATTTCGTTTTATTTGTGAACTGGTTAAACGTTTCGGTAAATAGGTATGCATGCATGCATTCACCCGCTTGATATAGATGATGCAGATATTGTAATGATGTTTACCAAGTATACAGGATTGCACGGAATTTTCTCCAAGTCAGAAAATGGTTAAGATAACACAATTTCCTCATTTCTCTTTCCAACCTGTTTGATGGGTAAAGAAAGGGTTAAGTATATTTTAGAGGGAATAAGTTTTGCTAACTTTGGTAGTTGTGTAAAAGTGAAAACACCTAAATACAAACTTTGACAGATGTAGAGGCGTTGTAATCCCTCCGATGATTCCAAAACACTACATTTACATGCTAACTTCGCATTACTGCTAGAAGAATTTAAATAAAACATCCGAGAAATAAAGCAGCTGGCCTAGAATAATCCACTTCAGTAAAACTAATGTTAGATAAAACGCAAAAGGAGTATATATTAAAATATATGACGAAATAGTGAATAATCTCTGTATTCAAGTAAACACTGATTGAAATAAACTTAAACGTTAGGGTTATCACAAACACAAATTTACAAACGATATTACATATCAACCTAAAACACAGCTTCATAATAGATTAAGGGTATGTATGAGCAATGTAAGCTTTCACTATTGCCCCAATTTACTATATTAATAAAAAAAAAAAAAAAACTTTAAGGTCTGTCCCAATTATCTTTATTTTAGTATTGTCAAATTGAAATAACATCAAGCAACATATATGCATTTATTAAATGCAGACAAAGCGAGAGGAACCGTCCGCTCGAACAAATCATCAAAGTTTGTTCCTTGTGTGGTCCTATTTTATACTCCAACTTTTTAAGTGGCAACAAACTGTAAGAATCGATTAATAATACTGAAAACTAATAATAAGAAGCACTAGAATTGACTTTAATGAGCTAAATAAAATTCAAGGTACCGAAGTTACCTCCTCAAGCTTTCCAAGTTCAGAGATGGTATCGTAGTGCAATGTCATAGTACATAAGACATAGCAGCAAGCATTATTATCGAAAAATGAAACTATTTAAATGTCTGAACAATACAAACTCCCTGGTTATGAAGCAAAATATACACATATTTTCAGATATCAAATATGACATTACTGCAATGTTTTTTTTCGCTTACACACATTGTTGGTGTGTGTTAAAAGCCGTCTTTGACATTTTTAGTGAGTTGGTTTCTTAACGTTAATGGGAGCTGATGAACTATGGTGCTTGGTGGACAGACGTGTTAAGCCTAGGCAACTTTAGGAACCATAACTCGCATCAAACGATATAATATGTACAAATTCAATTTTATCAATCTCATCGAATGACTGATCCAATGCAGCCCTTGATATATATCACTCTTGCATGCATATCAAATACCGATAGTCCATCAGTGTATATATTGTATCTGAGTCCCAGTATTGAACTTAATGTACTATATTGACCCATGTCGTGCCGTTTTCTTCTGCAGCAGCTATTTTTACTACAACTTGGTTCCAACACTAATCGGGGGACATTTCACTTCACTTCACTTTTTTTGGTAATTAGATTATGAGTGAATATGCACTATGATTCTATCAGGTGAATTTGTTGATATTGTCAAATGAGTTAATGGACATCATGATAACAACGTATGTGTTGATGATTGCATAGAAGTGAATAGATAATTCATATCGATTTTAAATCGTGTTGCTGTATCACGCATAATGATCGTGATGTGCTCGGTGAGTCTTTTGGAACAGATACTTATACATTTCCATTATTTAACTTCAGTCAGCTGGAGATATCGTTTTATGTGAGACGTGCTTATTGAAGACCTGATAGTTTGAACGATGTATCATGAGTTAACCAGAAATACTAGCAGTACTTAGCAAAATCTAACTTCTAGTTTGGCATACATACATTCCTTAAATGTTTGATGATGTCACATAATCTTAATGTGTCTTTAATGACCCTAATATTGTGTAGGTCAAACATTCTGTTGATCTTAACGAGCTCATCAAATTATGGACATCTTTAGAGTCATCACTGGACGTATTCCTATTGAAAATAAATAATTACCTTTTCGTGGCAAAGCTGTTTCGTTCACTCTGTTGAAACTAGCAATAATGAAACTAGCAACATTGATAGTGGCGTTCTCAATCATTGTACTCTAAATTGTTTAATAATTTCATTGTTGCACTGCACTTGTCGTCCTTAAAGTTATCTGCTAGTTGCAATATCATTGTGTCATTAATATATAACTGTCCATATATCCAAATGATTATTTTACCATTAGTTAGTTGCTCTCCGTCACGAAGTTGTTATTAGCTTAGCGTTTTTGTTGGCTTAATCCATTGTACGCACGCTTTGAAATGTTTCCTAACTATGTGTTCAACACATATATACATTCGATGATGATGATGATGATGATGATGATGATGATGATGATGATGATGATGATGATGATGATGATGATGATGATGATGTTAGTCCATCGGTGTAGATAAGGACCATTCAGTGTCAATGATTCCCTTGGGGTAGGTTCGGTGATGGCTGAGCAGTCCGATCCGAGCCCGGAAGAGTCGCAGTGGGCACATGGATATACAGGTTGCTGACTTGAGTTGCAGAACTGTTGTTCCTGGATTTGCGCAGGTCACGCTTCTTAGCTGGATCCACCAGTTTTTTTCAGCTCAAAGGCTGACACACCGACATTAACTTGACTGCGCCAAGCAGATCAATCAGCCGTGACACTCTCCCAGCTGTCAGGGTCATTAACTATTGTTTTCTGAGAGGCCTTGAGGCTCTCATTGTACCAATTTTATTACCACCGTGAGAGAGTGTGCCTTGCTGTTGCTCTCCGGAGAAGATTGTCTTAGGTAGGCGTTCTACCGACATGCTGACCACATGGCCAGCCTAAGTGAGCACCTCTGTGTTTTGTACCTTGTCTTGCCATCTGATTTTCATTAGTTTTCACAGCTAGCCCAAAAGGATTGCTTCAGGTTGTTAATTTTGCGGCTATACACAGTCCAGGTCTCGCAAGCATAGAGGATGGTGGGGAGAACAACCGCTGCGTAGACTTTGAGTTTGGTGGCAAGAAAGATGCCTCTCCCGTCCAATACATTTGAGCGCAGGCTGCTTAATGATACGCTACCTTTGTTAATCCTGATTTTGACCTCATCGTCTAGGTGGACTGCCTGTGAGAGGGTGTTGCTTTTGGCCATTGACAGCGATGGATGTTTCCAGGTAATCTTCTCCGAGAGCTGGCTGATGCAGAGCCTCGGTCTTACTGGTAAAGATTATGGGACCGAAGTTGGTGCACAATGTGGAAAAAAGATCCATGCTCTGTTGCAGTTGAGGGTACAGTCATCTTGAAACAGGAGGTCACGAATGTTCTCAACTTTGACTTTGAATTTGGTTTGAAGCCTCCTCAGGTTGAACAACTTCCCCTCAAGACGGTATCGGAGATCAACTCCCACATCACTGTCCTTAAAAGCATCTATTAACATTGATGTGAACATGAGACTGAAGAGTGTGGGCTAAGAGGCATCCTTGTTGCACACCATTCGTGACTGCAAAGGGTTCGAAATAGTTACCCTGGTCCTGGAATCTGGCATCACCTTAATCCCTGATTTCGGTACTCTGTTCTATCTCATTGCTTTTTCATTGGTCTGATTTAGTTATTGCTTTTGACCCATTTATATTAAATATTGGCAGTAGCACTGATTCGTTAACGATTCAATTCGGTGTTTGTGAAGCTGTTGGATGAAAACAGTAAGCCTATTATTATCCACTGTTATACTAATTAATTTTGTCAATTCGTTCCGCGCACTCTGGATTGCTGTATAGATAACATTTAATTACTCACGTTATTTCCACGTTATTGTGATGTTTGCCAATATGTAATCAAAGCCTCTCACTAACTACATGTTTACATTCCAGAACCATGTTTAACATAAAATATGATGCACACAACATTTCTAAAAGAGGGCACGCGGATTTTGTGAATAAGTGCATTTGATTTGAATCTATAGCGATATATTTTATGCTGAACCAAATGTATTCATTTAGGTCAGACTTTACGGAATGTGGTAGAGCATATACGTAGTACATATTCTTTTTAAAAAGTCATTAACTTTTGTTTAGTTTCCTTGAGATGGCATAATTACTACAAATTATTAGATACAATAGCTGTTCTGATTTCATAACTATAAATGTTAAAACTAAAAGCAAAATATGAATATGAAACAGTGGCATGAAATGCTTTCCATGATTTTATACATATTTCATGTCCATTAGTTTAAGCAGATTTCAAATTCTTGTGCCGCAGTGAAGTAGTTTAAGTAAGTTCATGAAGAAGAAAAATAAAATGAAAGCTCTTAGCATCATTGTAGTCCTTGTGAACACGTAAGGGAAATAATTAAGTAAATATCTAAAAGAGATTAAATAAGGTAGTATTTATGTTGGTCACATATTGTGCTGAAAAATGGCGTTAAATGCCACAAAAACAACAACAACAACCAAACTGTAAATGATTTTAATCAGGCTCCATGTACATTTCTAAATTTTCTCTATCAAAGGATATCTAATTCATACAAGAATATTTAACTTATGAGGGGTTTGGTTTGTCCTACAAATCCGAGAACACACAGTGAATGCACAACCGTAAAGTTATCTCAAATTCACCTACGATGAAAAAAAGATTACTACTTTAAACGGATAACCTCACGTACCACATCTGACCTTTGACACATTGTTTCACAGATCAAAGGTAAGTGGTATAGTGGGATACCCTAGGGATTATAGCACTCTAATGTTAAACTAGCGGGGTTGTACCCTGGGGACAATGAGAATTTAACATGGGACATTTTAACATGGGCGGGACTATAGAGGGACAATGGATTGGGACTGTCCAGGGACAATGGGAATTGAACATAGAAAATTTAACATGGGTGGGACTATATAAAGACAAAAAGTATTGGGACTGTCTAGGGACAATGGGAATTTAACATGGGATATTAATATAACACAGACAATAGACAACATACAAACACGCATATAATATGATGAAAAGGGCCTTTGGGTTCTTCTATTCTCTACAGTTCTTCAACCATCTTCGTATTTTCTCCATCATTCCTTTTTCTTCTTTATCTTTGTCTCTGGCATCCATTCAGGATGGCCCCTAGCTCTAAATGTATCCTTTATCCTTATCAAATTTGTATTGAGTCTTTCAAATCTTTCTTTGTCGTTCTTTTCTTTTCTTCTTTCCCGTCCTTTGCCCATGTGTTTTTAATGTTCTTTACTTCTCTTTCCAATAATTTGCTCATATTTTCCTCTGCTTGTATCAGCTGGTTCAGACCCCATTTACATACCATCACTCAGTCCAATACAATATGTTTTCTAAAGAAAACACTTGACTTCGATGACATGATCCAGGGCCTCCTTTATACTATTCAATCTCAGATATGAGTATTCATTAATCTTCTTAATTTCTTTACTTCCTCCTCTAGTATTCCTTCTACGAGATCGTTTGCTACTATGAGACTCGTCATAAAATTCAGGCTGCCTGGAAATATCCCTTCGCTTTTTAACCTTTCCACCATGTATGTCCCATCAATTATCCAAAAATAGCTATATATCAAGTGATCAAATAAATCAGACACTGCTGCCATCTTCTTTGCTTATTCCGTATAATGGCGCGAACGACGAACACTTTGACTTTATATCTCTCAAGCACGGACGTAAAGGAAAACATCCCTTACATTCACTACACATATTATATACTATCCACAAAGAGGTGAGGAGCCATAAACAAATACAAAATATACTATCCAAGCACGCTAAGAAGGAAAAACAAACCCCGAATATACTGTTCACAAACGCGAAAAAGAAAACATATAACTAATATATACCATCTACGCACTGAAAGATGAAAAAAAACTAACCACACATTACTATCCACACACGCGAAGAAGAAAAATATACTCACGGGAAGAAGCAAACCCAAAAATAAAATATACTATCCACACACGCGAAAAGATACAATTTAACCCAAATATACTATCCACACACGCGAAAAAACAAACTAATACCAAATTAACCATCCAAACACGGGAAGAAGCAAAATCAAACCCAAATTATACTATCCCCATACGCACAGACGCAAAAAAAAAACGCAAATGTACTTTCCACACACGTGAGGAAGCAAAATCAAACCCAAAATATTTTCTGTCCACACATTCGAAGAATCAAAATAAAAACCTAATTATTGCATCCACAAAGAAGAAAAGGTAAAACACCACACACTCTACTTTCCATACAAACGTTCGTGAATGTTTACAAACCCCAATATCCTACTATCAACAAAAACGTACGTCAGCTCATACACACACAAACACACACACACACACACTCACACACAATCATAATAGAAAAGGAGTGAGTGTTTCTATTCACACTACTCCACATTCAGAGAACTTGGCAAATTGAATAGTGTCTCTTTACTAGAGCTTTGGTTAGCCCGGATAAAGTCTTTTTTTTATAAGCCCAGAAGCACCTGGCTAATGGTGACATCGCAAAGGTCTGGCACCACAGATACAACGGCGACTCCAATCATTCTCCCAATTCATCCTTGTGGATGGGAGTGCTGAGGGATGATGACTGACTTCATTATCCCAGTCTTGACTTTGAGTTATAGCCCAAACGTACCAGTCTCTTCTTCTACGCCACACTCGTGGATGCTGTTGTACTCATCGTTGCTCAATTTGTTGTTGTTGACGTGGTGGTTGTGGCTGTGGCTATAGTGATGGTGCTACCTGCGGAGATGTCTACACCCCAGGTTTCACCTCACAACTTTGCCTCAGCATGATATGAGGTAGGATTCCTCTTTTCTTTTCCTCTTCTTTCTTCCTTTTTATTTCTTCCTCCTCTTCTACTCTGACTTCTTTGGCAAAATCCTCCACACCCAGATCATCCAGGAGTCGCATGGCGTATTCCAGATGCATCTGGAGTTCCATAAGTTTCTTAATTATGCTACTCATTATTTTCGTTCTTCAGAAATCAAAATGGTTAGTCAGACTGACGAGCGTTCCGTTTATATATTTTTCAAGCACGGACGTGAAGGAAAACATCCACTGGCACCAAAAGGTACATTGCCCGTATCGTCACAAAAACAGCGCGGACTTAAAAGCAGCACTAACTCTCATATTTACTGACAAACATAATTTACTAAGTTCGATAAGTTATAAGTTGCTTATAAACGCACTTCTGTTTTTTCTAACTGACTAGCATACCACTAGCTATTGAATTAGCATTTCGTCTTTAGAGTATTGAGTAGCCCTGAAAAGGGCTGTTTTTTGTGAACGTGGCAATCTTTTATGATCTAATATTGCGGCCTCGTCTGGCGACAGACTTTCCCACAGGAAAGTGTCTGCTTCTTCGGAAACAGAAGGATAACTCTTTGTTGTCGACACGGCAGACGACAAAACCTCTATGAGTATCCTGCTGCTGCTCTGACTGATCTCTCTGATGTTACTGAAGTCTGTACTTCTCCGTCCAACCTTCATTCTCCTTGTTTATTTCCACTCTGAAGAGCTCTTCTATCAGGTCTTCAGTAAGGTTCAACACTCTGACATTCTTTATCTCTTCAGGCTTCTGTATCAGGCTTTGCCGGGCACGATGTAAATTCAGGTAAGCATCGTTCAGCTTTGCTAATCTTGAGCACATCTTTATAGAAGGATAAGCTGACAATGAATGGTCAGACTGGAGACCACTCCGCTTTAAATGGCTCAAGTGCGGACGCGGTCTAAATCATCCCTACACGGTTTGTGTCAAGTCGTTTGATTTGAGGGATAGAAATAAGTCAAAGAGAATGGTTCATAATACAAATGGCAAACAATCTATAGATTCATTTTTTCAAAACACCACATTTGTATTCAAATAACTAACAACTAACAATTAACAAATATTTGTATTACCAATTCAATTCAACAATAAACATTTTTCCAGTAAGCACCTATTTTAGACATCGTTGAAAATATTGTGAACTGAAGTTAGACTTCCACTGATAGAAGTCATTGGGATATTGATGTACGCTGAGTTTACTAGCTAAAGACAAAATATAACCATAACGGGCACAAAACCATCGATCTGCTTTCTCATTATTTCTAGAAGAATGACGATCACAATAAGTCACTCAATGTGCTGAAGAATATCCAAGACTGCGTTGATGCAGACAATACACACAATATTGTCACACACCAAGGAATTTGTGCCCTGTAATTTCGCATTATTGAATCGTGTTGTCTGCGCATTTATTCTCAGTGGCCGAATGGTCTAAAGCGCTCTCCGTTACGGATCACTGCCATCTCACATCTGTTTGCGTGGGTTCGAGTCTAGGATTCTGCCAATATGTATATGTGAGAAAGTTTGCCAGTAGCTTCTCGTGGGTCGGTGGTTCTTTCTAGGCTTTCCCGGGTTCTTCCGCCATCATTGATACTGGCCGCCATGTATAGCCTATCGTGTG
This sequence comes from Sinohyriopsis cumingii, assembly GCA_028554795.2. Classification (NCBI taxonomy): domain Eukaryota; kingdom Metazoa; phylum Mollusca; class Bivalvia; order Unionida; family Unionidae; genus Sinohyriopsis; species Sinohyriopsis cumingii. The sequence goes on along the minus strand of CM068837.1, from coordinate 110,513,026 downwards.
CTGAAAAATGACGTTAAACCCCACAACAAAAACAACAACATTTCTTCTCATAAAGTCAATGATGTCATCTTACAAAGGGGGTAATCAAAACGAATCAAAATAATTTCAACACAACCATGACGGGGAAAGTAAACAGCTACCCAGTGGGTTCCTGGGAGATGACTCTCGTCCGTGTTGATAACAAAAGCTTGATGGTCTTGAGGGTTGCGGTGAGGTAGTTCATCTTTAGCCCACACGGCAGTATTCCAAGAAGCAGTGTACGAGCTGTGGTTTACAAGGCAATAAAGTTCCCAAGTATCCATTCTGTGTTGTTTTGTTTTTCTTGTCATTTTCTTCACAGGAAATTATAAGTGATCAATTCAATCAGGACTTTGTGCCTCAGTTTGTCTGACAAGTAAACGTCCATTAGCTGCGTCTTCGTACTCTGGGCCAAGAAAGCTTCCATGCGATTGATACCTTGCGCAGTTTATGGAGGATAATAATGTTCACCCAGGCCTTTATACCACTGATGAAACATTGCTTCTTCCGAGATGATACCCCAAGCTTTGTCCAGATACATGTCCAACTTTTCTTCCTGACTCAGCATCAGACACTTATCGTGTTGAATTTGACTGGGATGATCATTTTGACATCTACAGGAATCTTTCTTAATCGAGTTCGTAATTTCTTCTGCCAAGTGTTTAGCAAAACAGGAGACTAAATGTTGTTCTTGTTCTGGCCATCTGGACTTTATCACTATGTCTTTTTCATCTTTGTCTTGGGGTTATACGACCATGGTCTCTTCACATTCCATGCCCAAAGATTCTTCATTATGTAAAGAGGAATAAACTTCTTCCATGGCTTCTAATAGTCTAGAATGACATATCTCAAACTGTTGATTTCATTGGTATTATCGAATTCTGCATACAGGATGATGTTTAACGTCGGGGATAGAGCTTCTGCAAACTTAAGTTCCACACGCAGTTGACCAGATTTTATAGGGTGGAAATGTCCCTCGTCACTGCCTTGGTCTAGAGTGAAAACCAAACCCCATAAAGAGTGAGCTACTGTATAATCATCGTACGAAATGCCGTGACTGATGTTGGTCCCTACCAAGTACCACCTCAAGTAATTCTTCTGGGAAAAGTTAGGTTCGAAAGGTCTGGTACACAAGGCCTTGCCATCGCGACTAACTTCGATTTAGGACACGTTCTAGTGCTTAAACTGGAATGGATATTGAAAGTGGTCTCCGGTGAGTGCTACACTGCTCACGATGACAACGATTAAACGTTTGGGTAACTGTCCCTGGAAAAGACGATCTTCGATCTTGGATTGGAGTCCGGGAGCAATGGAGAAAATGTTCACTTCCACGCTTCGTGTCTGATACTTGGCGGTCGTTCTGCTCAAACTGTTACTGAAGTCGTTTTCCGCTTTGGGTGATACTTCTACGTAGAGCTTGGCTTCTTGGATGATGGTTTTGTCTTCATCAGGATGGGCCAACAAATGGAATGCGGTACTGCTACGATTCAATCTCCGGCGGATATCTACACCATTCAGCAAATATTTAGCTTGCAGCCACACGTCCAAATGCAAACGATCCATCATTTTTAACTTCGTCCTTGAATGTTTTTTTTACATGGTAGTTAAAGCCTACATTGTCAGGATCGTCATCTGCTGTTAGGGCTGTGTCGTTAGACGTGTTCTCACCTGCTGTGTCAGGTTTCCATACCGCCCGAGAATCCACTGAGTGTTCTTGCTCGTCGCTTTTTTCTCCCTTGTCCTTTCTGTGGCTTCAGAGAAGCTGGAATGCCTGGCTCGGTAACATTAAGGGCATTTATAGGTGTTTCTCTTTGGCCGAAAATGTCTTTGCACGTTTGCAGCAAAACATTTTCCTTCTGTCAAGAAGGTTACTTTTGAGTCTTGTTTGTCAATGATGACATTTTGGAGAAATTCTTTACCGTGTGTCAATGCGGCATCTTTCAAGACGTGCAATCATCGTGTCACCATCAGTTTCAACACCAGGGCCACCGAACGAAAGGCTGACTTGAACATATCTCCTAAACCGTGTCCTCGCTGTCGAGCTATGCCTCGGTACACAGGAAACATGTCTAACAATTCGTTAGAGAATCGTTTTCGAAAATGAAGTTTTACCGTGTCTTTACCGTTGGAGAATGGAATATTTGGTCCCAGATCTCCTTCTTTGGTAATATTGACAGTGTCGAAATTCGACTTACTGACGGGTAAATAGTGTGGATGCACAAATTAATGGTGTACGTGATAAGTGTTTGCACCTTCCTGGTCATTGGTCGCTGTACTATCCACTTTGAAAGGAATGACACGCAGCAACGGCACGGTGGTGTACCAATCCACGTTTTACTCCACCACATCGGAGTACACACAGATAAAATTGAGTCCTTCGTTCAGTTCTATCGGGTGTCCAAAAGCCCTGTACAAATCCATATTACTGTTTATCTTGTCCACCCACAATTTCAAACAAGCTACTATTAAAACTGATGGACAATGTGTCCGTATTCTGAAATTTGATTATAAGTAGAGGAGCCACTTTATTATACTCAATCTTAACACTCATTTCGGCTCTGTTCAGGGCTTTGCCAAAGGCTTAGTTGAGCCTGTCAGCAATAGTGTCCACCAAATGTTCACCACTAAAATAATAATCTGACGAAAGTTTCGTCGTGTAGGTACTAAAGGATAGATTGCTTGCTGGTCTTGTGTCCCCTGAAAACCCGTGGTTATTTATTTCTTCTTGCAATTGTGCATTCAAGATTTCCAACTGGAAAGTGTTTTTCTTTTCAGTGAGGATTTTAATTTGTGTCGGGTAAATGATTTCCATCAAAGCCACTTCCCAATGGGTTTCATGATCTAATTGGATGGCCTGATGTAATATGGCCGTGTAACAACACAAAGTGTTATTGGAAAACACCTCCATCGAACTGTCACTGGGTAAGGTTAAGTAAAGTTCGTTACTGCTGTTCATAATTCCAGAGTTATGTGGCTGTCCGATGAGTTACTGGAAGTGAAAAGCGTGTCTCCGCCCAAAATCGGGTTGTTGTTGTTGTACGAGTGGTGACTGACACTGGACGCAATATTCATGTTGTTGCCGTTATAGGAGAAGTTCAGGGACGGATTGGGAAGAAGGTGACCGTTGCAACTGCTCAATACAATAGTCCACAATTGTTTGCAAACTCAAATTGGCTAATGCTGCACCGATGACACAATGCAACACAAAAAATTTGGCAGAAAAAGACCATTTGCCTTTTAGGCACACGTTCTCCAAACCACACCCTCAAGGGTTGTTTTTGTAGATCTTGCAGTTAAGAACTAGGTAAAAGAATATTCGGTGCAGTGGTAGCAGTAGCTGAGTCTGTGTGGTTGGGCATGATTGTCACTTTTTATAGTCGATTACTTCCAAAGCGTTGATCCAAGAATCAAAACTGGGAGGATATCCTTTCCAACGCACTTTGACTTCTTTAACACGTCTCTTTCCCACTTTACAGGTTCTTCGTGCGAGAATGCTTTCGATGTCTTACACGACGTCTTCTTTTTTGGTCACACATTGTAAAACGTTCCTTTAAACTCTTCCCCGTTTATGTCCTCTAATTTATAGACGGCAGGATGACGACCATGCACTTGTCAAGTGGCACGAAACGATTCGGTGGTCCAGTTGGCTAAGTAGCCTTTGTCGAAAGTGCGTTTGGTTTTGCCAATGCGCACCGAATCTCCTACGGCCAACACTCCACTTTTCTAAGAGACAGCCACCGTCGGGGATGTACACAACAGTCGATCATAAACGAGCAATTCGTTGTCGGGAAATACTTCTTGGGGTGTCGTTCAATGCTTCGATGGTAAGATTGGTTGTACGCTTGAACCGCGTGAGTTAAAATGTCGATGTGCTTGAGAGTGTGGTTATATGTAAATCATTTCCACATACGTGGGAAACGTTCCAGGATGGTGTCTTTGGTTTCGGGATTCTCGGTGGTAAAACAAATGAAAGTCACGTTTCTTTAATTGTTGTTGGAAAGCTTGGTTCAGAAATTCGGTGCCTTTGTCAGTTCGCCATCGAAAGGGTGACGACTGCTTTGTTTCAACGCCCGTTGCAGGGCTCGCACTAACTCACTGCTCAATTTGGAAGTCAGTGGCACGACCCAGACTAATTTAGAAAAGACATCATTGACACAAAACAAATATTTGTAACCACGGTTGTAGGTGGCCGAATGAGAAACATCGGCTAGATCAGCTTACCATTGATGATCGATACCTTCCACTCCAGTGTGATTTCTGGAAAATTATCATCAGATGGGCTTGAGTAAAGTGTAAGAAGCTTGTTCATGTAACCATCGTTGCACATGAGGTAAACACAGATTTTTCAGTCGAGTTTTAGCAGAAAGATGCAATGTATTTCCGTACTCCTCCGTAACCTGCAGGATGTGAAGGGTCGTAGTAAATATTCGCTAACACCTTCTCCATTTTTGTTAATAAGTCACCCACTCCTCGCTGATGCTACTCTGGAAACTGTGGTTTGGAAAGTTATTTACGTGTCCGATGGGCCACTGGAGTAGAGGTCGAAGCTAGTGGTGAAGGTTGAATGGCTTTGGTCTTCTTTTATTTTCACGTCTGCTTTCACTTCTTTCTTTTTCACTTCTCTCGAAGGAGAAGTGGACATCATCTTTTAACCCAAGCTTTCATTTATTCTCGTTAGGGTGTCGTGGAAGGGGTCAACAAGGACGCTGCAATCTTGCTAGGAATGGGAGCTGCTGACGGTGTTTGAAAAACTTCTGGTACCTGTACTTCCTCAGGCCTTCGTGGGCTGGCGTCTCTCATGACTGCTGGTGGTCGTGGTGGTGGAGGTGGTGGTGTTGGTGTGGCTGATGTACTTTTCATCAAGGATTTGAAATATTTCAGAGTGGGTAGAACTGTTTCGTCCAAAGCTTCCTCGTTGCAAGAATTGACCGTACTTTTGCGATTTTTTCTGTATCGGACAAATCATGGCGATCCATCAATGACTGCAATTCCTGTTGTAACTGAGACATATCTTTCAAATTTGGATAAGGAGGTAAATGCAGGTTCCTTTGTTCTTGTAAGGTACTAAACCAAATTTTCCTCCTTCCATTGGATGTCAAGGGTCACGTCTGAGATGATTGGACTTCAGAGGTCCCTTTTATCTTGCTCCCACGAGTCCTCCCAACATGGTTCCCAATACTCCTTTCAGCAAGGGTCCTAACAATGGAGGCAAACTTCCTCCGCGTTGGACCAATATCCTTTTTTTAACGAATGGCGATTTTCTTCTGAACCATTTGTCGAAGAACGTGACTAAGTTTGCCTAAGCATTGTGTCTGGTATTTTGACAAAGGTATTGAGCCTTTCAAGACGTTCAAACAACATTCGCACACGCTATCGATGACATCTTTGGAGGCGGTTTGAATGAGTTTTTTTGCATGGGTGGAGAAGCTTAGGACATAACGGACAACATGTCCCTATGTTTGACTGAACGGGGAGGCAGACCTTCCCTTTCTTTCCTTTGGGTTGAGAAGAGGGATGTTTTCTGGAGGGTGACATCTTTGCTTGTTGGTTCATGGACACACACAAAAATACACTGAAGTCAATGACTTAGCACAACCTTTTTTTATCGTTTTGTTTGGACTATCACTTCTTCAGAAAGGTAGCAATGTGTTTTCCAAAATCACCAAAGAATCATCCCCTTTGGTTATTCGTTTTTTCGTTTGGACGACAGTGTCTTTTCTTACGGTAACGTCAATGCTTGGCTAAGCGATGTTTCGGATGATAAGACTGTCCTTGTCTCTCTGGACAGGAGAATGACAATAGTGATGGTGTGCACTTCTTTGAGCTAACCTCTTTAGGCATTCAGGAGCACAAAAAAACACTAATACCCATGCTTTGTATCAGGTCTTTTTTATATTGGAACGCGTCGCCACTGATTGTCTTTACGTCGTATCCACTTGTTGACAGGCATCACGCATATTGGAGGCGGTCGCAACGGTCTAAATCGAGGCAGTTCTAGCTTGGACAAATCAAGTAAACTCTGTGACATTCCCGATCTCTCTTGGACTTTGATGTTGGCAGCAGGTACTTTGTGAGCAGCTACCGCTGCAGCTAACAACAGGGAGGGTGTCACCACTGGATGAAAAGTTCTAGGAGACACGGGCTTACATGGTGTCATCAAATGAGGACGAACGGGTGTCAAATGTAGTTGGGTTGGCATCACCAGCAACGGAGAAGTGGAAGAATCTGGGGTTACCGGAGACTCGGTCACTGTCGTTGTAGGTCGTAGTTTGCGAATGTAACGATGGCTAATTGCCTCTCTTGCGGGTAGAAGCTGTTTTCTGAAGGCTTTTCTTTTCTGAGGAATTTTCTTTTCTTTTTTGGGGCTTTTTTGTCTGCGGTTGCGAACTGGTCTAACACAGTAGCTCTTTTTCTTCTTTGGGCGTCGTTTGGCGTTTTAGGAGTGTTTTTTTTTTTTTTCTTTTTTTCTTGCCGATAACTTTTGGATCATTAGGATCCGATTTTAAGGGTAGCGAATGTTGACACCTCATAGAGTACCGCTCCGTTCAGGATCTAAAATGATTTGATTTTTGGTTTGAGTGTCGATGCGGGGATCAACCAGTTCAGTCAAGGCTACTTTGATTCTGTCAAAAACACGTTTGGCTTGATGAGGAATCTGAATGATGCCCTGAAGTAATTGACATGCTATCACCGTAAACCATCGTAAGATGTATTTGAGACTGGCTTCTAAGATACGAGCACGTATTTGTGAATTTTATTTCGCGACTGCTGCCATAAAAGGCAAGACGGTGCGACTGAAGGGACGTAATTTGACAATTTGTGACACGGACGAAAAGTGGCCGAGGTTTTGATAGATTTTTGTTTTGGTTACGTCGACGAAGGAGACATGTAATTGACAGGCCTTCCGTCTTGACACCAGTGTCGAAACAAACTGTAACGAAATCGCAAATAATCGGGAATGGTGGGTTTCAAATCGACGTATCGATAGGCGTTTGGTGTTTCAGTGGCATCGTCGTTCGCATAATTTAGCCAAGGCGTTAATAACTGTTTGGCTAAGACTCTCTAGGGTTTTTAAACAAGACCACGTAATGAGGATTCAGATTGATGGTGCGATGGGCTTTACTTTGTTGAAATTTTGTTTGAGTAATCTAAATGACGCTGACATTACGATGATGTCCTTTGCGCGTAAACTAGTCTAATTTCTTCTTCGTCTTCTCCTAGCATGTCGTCGAAAATGACCAGATGGGTTTGACTGGGGTCAGACATGATTCCAATCGCCTTGACTTTCTCTCAAGAGACTGAAAGCCGATTGCCACTCTTTGTAGCACCATACGATTCGTTGAGGTGGACGATCGATCAAATAATGTTTATGATCGATCAAACGTTTATGTTCAATCAAATGTTTAGCACATTCAATTTTGCGTGAACCACTAGGTCCATCAATTAACATGTTAAAGAGATGGCAAAGATAGAAAGCGTCCCAACTGGTACGATCTAAGTGTTCGTCGATGACTTTAAAAGTGGAGAAAGAGGGAGAAGATACAGTAGATGTAGCCATAGTGCAAGGAATGTCACTTTTCACAAAAAGACAGACAAGACAAGAGTTTTTATACTTTTTCATGATACGTTTATTGATTTTTTAAAGACAAAAATGGATGATAAAAGCCAAAGGGTTAAGTACAATGATCCAATACACATCAAACGATGACAGTGGAATAGAAACAAGTTTCTGTATAACATGTTTAGGGTAAACAAGAAATCCTAGGGATAACGTGTAATGTTCTTGCAGACTCTACATTGGGTAATGTCACACAAGTGTCCTTCCGAAATGGTCTTTCGAGAATGTCCTAGAGTCCTGTCCTGAAGGAAGTGATCGACCTCGGTGACGAGTGCTTCTGACACTGTCATTAACACAGTTGATAAATGACTTTTTTTCCTTGGACGTTGGAATGGAGGATCACAACTCTCGAGCATAATAGGTCACTTCTTGTGTCCAAGCCTCAAAACCTATTTTGTTCAGGCACGTACATCTGTCCAATGAGGTTTTAAGTCACACGTTACGCACACATCGTCATACACATATTCAGTACCTAAAAATTGACGAATCTTTTATTTCCCGTAGAGGTCGAGAAGTATCCAGATGAAAACGTAAGGCTTTGACCAGAATTAATCTCTCGTGGACATTTAAAGGAATCACTTTCATGTTTTATTGGGTGACAAGTACGGATCGTAATGAGTCCACAAGGGATCGGATGGTAAACGAAATCCCAGAAAACAAGTCAATTAGACACACACCACACGTCGACCCCAATTGAATGGATACAGTTTTCGTAATAAGTGTTGGTAATCTTCAACTGTTTAGTATGGTTGCCTGTTTTTTAGCCTATTTTTGTCAAAGACAATAAGTGTACTCTCGGCATAGAGATTGCTTTACTCCAGTGGCGGATCTAAATAGTTAAGACACTAACTTGCACATCATAAGACACCGTTCAAAAGTTTCCTCTTCCACTAAGTTTACGTAGTGTAACAGATTTTGGTAACTCTCTAACTCTTCCTCTGGAACTTGTTGCGGTAAATGTACCTTGCAGGACATACAATCAGGAATAACAAAGCAATCCTTCTCGCCCACGTCCAGTTTAACAATGTCCGACTACTGGAACACTTTTATCTGAATCAGTCCTTTTATAGCATTTAGGTACCAGTGGTTTAAACATCGGTGACATAACGGATGCGATAAAGTATCCATAATTATATACTCCTTTGGAATCACTGAGTCGTGGCCAATAGCCTCGTTTACCTTTGTGACTGAGGTAGTCTACACTCATAATCAGTCATATTATACTAAAGCAGAATAAAAGAGTGAACGCACACTTGATCCGGAAAAATCTAATCCGTTGTTGACTTCTTTCATTTTCCACTTGTGAATTTCTCGACACAAATGTTCTACAGTCACCCATTGAGATTTTGCTTTGGCTAGTCTCTGCCAAACTTCCTTGTAGATCTTATCTTGCAGTTCCTTTGGTTATGTTTGTACATCATTTTTTAAATGGGGTGTAAATACTGGTCTCGATGTTTTCCGACGTTTGACTCCTAGCCACTCTGGCTTTTCAAACGACATGGAAGGTCACTTCAATGACTCGGACCCATTAAAGGCAGGTAGCGACAATTCGGAGACCATCAAACATGCTCCAGGTATACTAAATCTTCTTGATCCCACTGGTGTAGTGACACACTGCAACTGAAGCACTTGACTGTATCCCCTACAATGGTAACCTCATTCACACTTACAATTTTCATCCGGACAATTTCCGTCGCAATGCATGGGTCTTATCCATCCACTACAAGTCACACTAAGTGGAGGTAAAAAAGAAATTACAATCCTCGAACATGGAGGATGACTGTTTTAAAGGATTCGTCTTGTTCGCTTGGTCTTGGTGGTGACAATGAGCTATCGATCTTGTATATTGTCCTTTTTATATACTGACCAATATTAACGTAACCATATGTTAAAGTAAAGTGATTGGGAAGACGCACTCGTTTCTAGTACACGATCTGATACAGTTTCTCCAAGGGTCGACTGGCGATTTGGTGAGAGGGTAAGCGTACAATCTTGTGCGGTTCACAGGTTGTCACCTCAAAATTTCCATCCTTTCCAGACTTGTAATACCCCAAAGTTTACCAATCGACTGGTGCAATAAATGAAAGTCAATTCTTTCACTTCACACTCAGTGTGCACTTCTCCTTCTTTGTCCCGGTATTCGTAGCCGTAATATTTAGGACCATCACAAGCAAAACTTAAATTCTTTTCGTCGGGGTGTTCGTCCGTCCAGGCTCCTAAACGGTCTCCTTCGATGTTAGGGTAAGGTTAACCCAGGTGATTGATATGTAGATGCAAGTGTCCGTGTCAAAGTACAGGACGTGATCACTTAACATATCTAAAGCTACGTACAAATTTAAGCGAGTATGGGCTGTCACGTAGGCTGCAATGATGACATTTCCAAATTCGTCGGCTTATACAAAGTCCACTTCTTCTTCGTAATTGACTAAGATCGAATCCTCACGAACGACTTCCACGTGTTTCATATATTTGATTTTGTCGTGAATCATCTGGAAGTACCGGGAAGGGTTTGTCAAAAACTCCACCTTGGAGAAACACGGTCGTTTGACCATTTTGCCAAACAAGCAATTTAACACCACTTTCGCAATCGATCGCCTTTCTTCGTTTTTCTCGATGTGGTCTAAAGAGATGCCTTCCTGCTCCCAGTACTTATCTTTGAATTGCATGTGGTATTCGGGAGCATGGCACCAGGAAGGATAGCCGCTAGCTTCTTGTTCCAGTTTCAGAGAGGCATCTACTTAGTCTGCGAAAATGCATTTCTGAGTCTCATCTCCATTGTGGTATTTTTGTGTCTTGGGAAAGTGGTAAATTTCGTACACTTATAACAGTTGGTATCCCACGTCCAGCGCTTTGAACAATTCCACGCTGACCCATGTTCCCGTCAAGGAGCGTTTTTCCTGGGTATGCGGACAAGGTTGGTATTGGTTGCACGTTTCGGCACAAGTACGGCACAAGGGAAACATCATTTTTTCCTTGGCAATGATGAGGAAGCACGGGATGGTACAAGTCGGCGGGAGGCAAGACTTTGCACTTGATCAGTCCTTCGTATTGTCGAATGCTGAACCAAGTCGATGTGTTCCGCAGCAATTGCGGATGCCCTGCAGAAGAGCGACATTATTTGCACACGTAAGGATACAGTGAACACACATCCAAGTATTTGATTTATTATCCTTTCTCCTCGTTGGCTTGATATAGAAAACAGGTGGCATTCGTCCGTCCTCCGTATAAACTGTCTCAAGGGTTCTGTGGGTCCATTAACTTGTAACTTTCTAAGTTTAAATTCGGGATCGGTTTTCAAACGGTTACCGTACTCGTGTTCCCACATTTCCAATACTCAGTATTTCTGCTGTTCTAATTTCAAGCGCCGCTGACAATTGGCCTTGTACAAGTCTTCCATGGTCCGTTGTAAAGACTGATTTTTAGTGTCATGTTCAGGGTGGCAGAAGGGACATTGATGACATAAGCAACCGTTAAACTCGTACACGATCTTGGGGTTTTCTAAGTCTCAGCCATCCACCAAATACGTTCCTATGGTCTTTTCGCCTCCTCATTCCATTTGTCTTCCTTGTCGCACAAGCACTGTAGCCAGCTTACGGCTTTGACTGAGTACTGACATTTGACAGAGATGGTCGTTTGAGGACTGCTGACAGCCAGGCTGTTTTCGGGCACGGTACACTAAGAAACATGCTTTGGCAATGGTACAATCTTCTTTCAAAGGATAGACCACTCTGTGTCCCATGAACAGTTCTCGAAATTTTCCACAGCAACGCCGTAAAAAGTCCACGTCGAAACGAAAATACTTTATCATATCTTCCTGAAAGTCGAAGGGGTCCGAGGCGTGAGCCTGATAGGAAGCGTAGAAAGCTTTTCGGTGTTCGGTACGCATGTTGTTGGGATCGTAATCGTGAGCCTCAGGCAAATGGAGTAGAACGAATTTTTGATTGGATTGGGTATTGAAAAAGTGAGGAAAATAGCCATTGGCCATTTGGGTCATTCCGAACGTGTTACGCATTCAGCTGAACGGGATGGCCAAGTAAATCATCGAATTGTTAAACTGTGCTCGTCCCACTTGCATGGAAATGATTTTGGCTCCGTTCAGAGTCACTTTAAGACGTGAGATGCCTTGTTCCTGACAGTATCTGAGAAGAAACTGTACATCGTATCCGGAGAAATTGTGAGCCATTAACTATGGCATAGCGATGACAATCTTCCTAACGTCCGATGTCCTCTTGGCTCCACGTCTCGTCGATGGAGTCTAAGATCCGTTGGGCGAATTCGGCTAGCGTGTTCGGTCCTCGAAAGACTTTTTCTCGTCCTCCAGGATTCTTGCTGCAGTGAGCGCAATGACTAAAGATAGGCTTTTGGGTGAACTCCTCGTCCGATCTGTGAGCCAAACAGAAATAAGGAATGCGAACGTCAGTCTCTTGCTTGCATTCGAAATCAAAAATATGAAATTGCCTTTCTTTTTATGGTCGTCATCTTCCTGTTGGGGTTGGTATGTTTAAATGTAGCATATATGTTCCAAGTCCACGATTTGGTGACAACTGTGACATCGTTTCTGTCCTGAACATACGTGTGACTTGGCATTATTGGTACATATGCCTTTTCCACATGTTGCTCTTGATTGTTATAGCCATAGTCACATTTCGCACAGTAATAGCCGTATCCCAAGAATGCAGTGATACTGGTAATGGCATCGAAATGCTCATCGTGATAATTGGCGTGAATGTATTTTCCATCCTTGAAGTATTTTCCTTGAAACAACAAAGGTCCGCTTACATCTTGAGGGTGCTCTTTCAAGGTGTAGCGTGGAGCTAGGACATCTTGCAATTTTTGCATTTCAGGAATGCCCCATGGCGTGTCTTTGGACGGTCAGCTTGTTGTAACATGAGTTCTGCTTCACTTCGTTGTTTAGCCCGGATCAATTTTCGAATGTTCTCCTAGGCTCGTTTCCATTTTATTGTGTCGTTCTTGTTGGCATATTTTCGTCCTACCACGATGGCACGGGCTAAACACATCTGGGTTTTTTTAGGGTTATTAATTCGGACGAGGCTTGCTTTGGTGCTGTGAAGTTCTTCCACCAATAACACCTTTTTGCGTCCTGTCCCTTGAGGAAGAGACATGTGGGTCATAAACAGTGTCGCTTTTCCATCGATGATGTGAACTTGGTATTTGGATTGTTGTATATGCTGAATCTTGTCGATGACTTTAGAAGGTGTCAAATCTGCTGGGCTACCCAACTCGATTCAAACGGGAGACTTGAAACTGTCGCGATGAATGGAAAGTCTCAAGCGATCATCTTCTGTGGCTTGACACTGACGTTTCAGAGTGGTTAACAAAGAATCCCTCTGAAGCCCTCTGCTTTCTATAGTGATACTTTAAACATGAAATCTTTAAACTGCACCGAGTATGTGTAAGCCATCATTCTAAATTTTCTCGAATGTGGTAGTAATTTTCAGGGTTTACTTTAGTGGTGAACTTTGACTGAGTGTAGACTCTCTGGGTCTGGATTCTGGCTCACTCATGTCATTTTCAAAATCACTGGCATGAATTTGTGCCAAGACTTCAGCTACTGTACGAGGCGATAAATCACGTTTCTGCCTCTTACTTTCTGCTTCTTGCTTCACGAATTGATGCGATCGTTTCATCTTGACTGCGAAAAGTCAAATTACTATAATTTAAACGTCATGGGTCACTTAATATCCATGACAGACCAGCATTTATAAAGGGTGTGTGTTTTGCCTTCTATTCATTTCACTCTCACACCGTGCAGAACGATGGAAGAGCCTACACAGATCGAACTTTTGATCAGAGCTTTCTGAGATGTCGTAACAACATTCTTAGACAAGCCAACGGACAACTCGCCCTCTTTCGAGATAAAATTTAAGATACCTGCTATATCTGTAAGAAGAATGAGCATTGGTCTTCAGAGTGTCCAGATCGTCAAAAAGCAAATCACGTGCTAGAAGAGACAAAAAGTCAAGATACCTGTTATCGTTGTCAAGAAGAAAGACATTGGTCTTCAGATTGCCCTAAGAAACAATAGAAGCAAGTAGAAGAGAGGGGTTCAGAACAGAAAGAAGAGGTACCCACCCCAAAGGAAGAATCCAGACACGTTCAGAAAGAGAAACATGAGAAGAAAATAAGACGAGGAGGAAGTGAGAAAGAAGTGGAGGAAAAACATGTGAAAGTGAAGAAATTTAAATATCTGAGAGTGAACACAGACGCAGAAGAAACCTATGAACTTTTTCAAGTGTTATGTTGTGCTGTGAAATGGATTGTACAATTTGTACCAGAATAGACCAGGCATAAAACATAAGTGTCTCCTGGCTTTGATGTTTAGAATAAGAACCTACACTTACACACTCACACACGTACAATATATGTAAAACGGTTTTTTGTGCGTTATAATTTATCTTAGCAATTGAAATGCTATCTCTTTTCGAGAGACGTGAGTGGCCCTGAAAAGGACCTTTGGGTTTATGTTTGTTTACGAAACAAACTCAGGAGCGGCTCGTAATCATCTTTAACTGCCTTTATCTGTTGCCACGGCCAAGGACTACTTCTGGACTGCCTTCTGTCGATGATGTTTTAGTAGAAATCACTAGGGGTGATATCTTAAGCGTAGAAAAAGGGTTGGGTTGATACATTTGTTTCAGACTTCTTAACACGTCTAAAATACCTAAAAGTACAGTGACCGTTTGACCTTCACTGTTATCTATTAGACCTGGTTGCGTCGCCGCTTCTTCTTCTTCCTGTTGTTTCATTCTTGTCTCTTCTGCTTCTCGCTGTTGCTGTTGAAGGAGAAACTTCTCGTCTGTACGGCTGCTTAACCCCAATTCATAGTCTTCTTAGGTCCCGTCATTACTGACAACTCTGTAGCATGGATTGACTGCACACAGACGCTAGCACATACATATAGGAAATGTGACGTAACAGACTGCTCTCTTCGTATTGGAAGGCTGACTCCGTGTTGTGACTGAATTTTGTAACGCGTGTTTGGATTGGTGAATAAACTCAATCCGTTTATATCCTCCCTTCCGCTATAAATAACCACAATTCACTGCATTATCTTCACCTGTTCTCGTCGCAACATGTGGACAAATGTAGAATAATCTACCCTTGTTTCTTTATTGCTGTTCCGTACGGCCTTACTCATGTATGTCAGATCATCATGGACACTTGTCAGGATCACGAATACAAGCGTTTGGAAGAGAATAATTCATGTGGAGAGACAAGGGTGTTTGAAGAGGGTCCTAATTTACGGATCAGAAGTCAGACAACGTTTGATAAAAGAAGGAGACCTATGAAATACCCTATATGTTAACAGAATAATATTAACCTAATCCCAAAGTCTCTTCTCAGGACCACTCATATGCCTCGAAAAGAATTGCTTTCTTGCTTCATTTTATTTTAGCATATTGTATAATGGTTTGTCTGTTGTATATTGTTTGTTTTATGTCAGTCTCCAATGGTACATTCCCAATACTTTTGTCCCTCCATAGTTCCACCCATATTAAATTTCCTATGTTCAATTCCCATTGTCCCAAGACAGTCCCAATGCATTGTCCCTCTATAGTCCCACGCATGTTAAAATTTCCCATGTTAAACTCCCATTGTCCCCAGGGTACAAACCCCTAGTTTAACATTAAAGTCCCATAGTCCCTCGGGGTATCCCGCTATACTACTAAGGCCTATGCCAACATTTGAAGAGACCAACATGAAATGCAAGGTATGACCGAACATGATAAGAATCACAGGCCATCATCCAAACAGGGTGTTGAGAAATACATATGATGGGACAAGGAATGTACACAAACAAGACTGTGAATTTGTCTGCTTTTGTGCTTTACATGACTGATATATTTCTAATGAGAATCTTTGCGTATTGGATCGTCATTTGAATAAATAGCGGTTTTATGTTTAAAGAATTGACGTATATACCACATCAATACTGCAAATATTTTTGTATTTACAAGCTTCATAAATAATTTTGAAACGTGCATTTCACGATTTCTTTGTTCATGTTCATGCGTTTCTAAACGTGGTAGATTGAGAGGTAGGTCAGGGAATATGTACAATCCTGTATCCACCACGGATGGATTATATACTATTTGTTTAAAGGGTAGTGATAAATATATCACGGACTAGCCAACTGAACATCCTAACATATCAAACTACATGTCACTGTGAATATGTCAAAATCAGATGTAACTAAATGGCAAAATCAGTTGTATTACTGTTGTATTTATTATGTCTACATGCCGAGTGCTCATGAAAAACAACATTCTTTTAATTTGAGACTAGAATGTTTAGTGAAATTTCAAATAAAGATATAAGACCTGGATTGTGTTGTTGTGATCCAAGAAAAGATTGTTGGAAAAAACCACGACATGGGCCAGAATGGACACATCAACACTTGCAGTGTTAGAAATTGTTCCGATTTACACTAACGTTTAATCAGAACATTAATCATTATCATTTGCGTATGTAATTCTAGGATTCTTTTGGACTCGCTTCACACTCAATACCGTCTATTCCTTTTTCATTTTCACTCTGTATTCTAGAGAAATAAGTTATTTTTTTAATTTCACGAGCGTGTTGTTTCTCATTATTTTCTATCACTCTTTTTAAGGCCATAATGTCTTTATATATATATATATATATATATATATATATATATATATATATATATATATATATATATATATATATATATATACTCATGTGATACTTGCACTTGAATGAACATACTGGTGCGTGAATAAAATAGTACGATTTGATGATTTGATATAAGCTGCTCACATCTATAAAAAATAAATATAACGATATCCAAATTTTTAACTCTTGAATAATTGCGGAGAAAAACGGGAGGGAGGGGTATATATAAACGTACACCTCACTAGTCCTGAGAAATGATTATTTTCACATTATATGTATTAACAAGTTGCCTGAAGATCAGTATAACTGCAATGAACTTGGTAACTCCAAAACAAAGTAACGACTTAAAAGCAATTTAAGTTTGGATTCGCCGGTTTCGTAACCTGTAGAATGTGTGAAGTCTGAGCAAAGATTTTACTCCTGATATAAACAATTCTAAAACAGAAAAATCAAATATATTGTACGTACTTGATCAACAGGACAAATGATGATATTCCTTAATTCTTCCAATCTCTCCAAACTGTGACCAGCAAAGCATGCAATCGAATGGTTTCCTATACCTGTAAATACACCCAGCCAGATCTATATTACGAATAACATGACATTAATTAGATTTCAGAAGGTTTATACTGAAATCATGTGATGGGTTTAGCATTACAACCTATTAGAATGGGAAGAGTGGGACGGGATCTCCCTTTAATCGCCAGTAATAAGTTTCAAACAGTTTATTTCATAGACATAGATAACAAGGCACTATACTTTGCTCACACACGCACACACAGACAAACACACACACACACACACACACACACACACACACACACACACACACACATATATATAGATATATATATATATATATATATATATATATATATATATATATATATATATATATATATATATATATATTTACAGAAAAAGTGAATAGATGGAGGGGCGAGACAGCATTCAATACATACATATATACATGGTATATTATCAGGCAAGTTAGTGCGCTATATTTCTGATGAATCGAACTCTTGAGTACGGCATCCATCACACGTCTGTACCTACTAACATCTTTACAAACCTTTCATTCCAAAAAACTATATTGCTGTATCGTGAGTATAAGCAATGATACTTAGCAGATAATCTCGCATGGATACTTAGTGATGCGTGTACGATCCAACCAGTATGCCCTCTGATAATAGGCATTATTATATGCTCATTTTTCCCCCGTTAACTTTGCATTGTCGGAATCGTTCAGTATTCCCCGATACTGAATGCGCGCAACAATACACATATAGCATTCACGTGAATAAAGGAACTACTTTCTATTGTAAGCAAGCAAAGACGCAGACACCAGCACTTTTGATTTGTAAACAAATCATATACAATCGCGTTGTGGTTATTTAAATTTGTTTCTGAATGAACTAAAACATGTTTCGTAGACTGTACACACACAAAAAACCCAGCTGTTTTGGCACATTCCGGGTTGATACAATGTTACGATTCAGGTTAGCTACATTATATAAAAGACGGACGATCATGTCCTTACAAATAACATACAACTGACAAGGAATATACTGTATTCTTTATCTGGTGATAAGAATGGCAAAATAAAATATACTTACAGTTTTACATCCTGACTTCCCTCAAAATGTTTTTTTTTTAATTCTGCAAATCGGAATTACATGAGCCACGTCATAGGTTTTCAATCTGGATTACACATTTCAAAAGTGTGCTGTAATTTCTATAAGTGCAATTGCATCGCCTTACTGCACTCAAAATGAAATACACATTAAATTCCATAGCGTTCTTTTGAAAATTGCAATTGAAAGACTTCATATTTTCCCACGTTATGATTTCAAACATTCAATGACAGAAACAGAAACACATTTGCAGACGTAAACACGCTTCTCCCGCGCCACCTCAATCCGATGAATTTCATGTATTGATGAATCCAGTCCAAAATCACAAACTTTCATCGAATCGAAACAAAATACCATAAATACATTCACTCCAGATCAAATGGAAAAGTCGTTGCAATGCGCATTCATTCACAATATGACTGCAAATTTCAATTTTAACTAGACACGCCATTTTCTTTCGAAAGTTATGTCGACCGCGCGACTAAGTTCAAATTTATCTGGGCGGAGCTATGTGCACATTAATAATGATGTCATTTTGTAATGTCAGATCTGCGCTTGTGTATTTAATTTGGAATACGGTATTCATTCATTTATGTTCTTTCTTGTAGTGTATTTTGTTTATATAATTTAACCTTAGGTTGAATAAAAGAATGAGCATATAATTAAAAGGTTACTGCATTTGTATGGGAAAATAGGAACTCGTTTTGTCGGAAGGATATACTGCACTCACAAGTTCGTGCAGTATTCATTCCGAAAACTCGTTCCTATTTTCCCATACAAATGCAGTAACCTATAATTATTATTATAAGATAGATAGATCTGTGGATGTGGTGGGCGGGGTGCGCGTTTGCGTATATGTGTGTGTGTGTACTTTGCAGTCTTAGTTGAAAGTTTGGTCGACTATTTCCCTTAGCGTATTATTAGATTTTAGTTGCCATACCAACAAGTCACGAATTTGAAATGATTGCGTGTAGAATACTAAATATGTACTTCAAGAACGAGATGAACACATGTACATATTAGGAGGTAATTATGGGATATCGACTAGTAATCGTCACATAAGATTTTAAGCATTAGGTCTGGTAGTTTCCTTCCTTCCGTCTGGTATAACGAGAATGTATCATTGCTCTGGGGTCATTTTAGATAATGTCTGCGTAATGGGTGTAGAGATCTTTGGTTATTGGCCCATCGGATTGTACTTAAGTAGTTATGAGGTCATAGTCAAAAGGATACGCAATTGAGAGACTTAGCAAGTTCTTTCATTTCTTCTTATCAATACATATGCAGTAAACGCTGTCTATAACAGCTCGTTCCATCTGGAGTTCATATTATTTGAAGCTAGTAATATATCGTAAAATTGTCTTGCAAAATTTGATCAAGACTTCCAGCACAGTTTGAAAGTTTTAATTATTAAGTCACTAAAGTTCAAGTGTGTTTTGCCTGGTGTTAAAAAGAAATATTTCCAGTGTTTGAACGTTTTGCGAAATGATAATTAAAAATCTATATAATCAACCTATTGGTAATTGCCCATGTAAGATCCATATATTCAGTTCATAGGGAGAATCAAATGTCTAATTCTGAAGCGTAAGGTATTATTACAGAGATACTGAAATAAAGCTTATACTGACTGAATTGATTTGACACCATATAATGTATCCTTTTCTTGTTATCAATAGAGTTTCGGCTGCGAAACAGCATAAAGACTATATTTGCATTGTATACATGTTTATTTTTAGTTATATTTCGCAAACAGGAATGCTACTAACAATACGTGTCACGTGATACACATTCGGTGAACTATTTTTATCACTGAACATAACATCAATACATGGTATAAACTGCCGTGATTTTATGAACATTTGCGTCTTAACCAGATGCAACATCATCCTACATGATCATTCTTGGAAATAAGTTCCGCATAGGCGGTCTCAAACTATATATATATATATATATATATATATATATATATATATATATATATATATATATATATATATATATATTATTTATATATTGCATATATATATTATTTAAACAATTACCCATCAGGGTAAAACAAATCGCACATCACCTTTATTTCACTTACATGCTAGAAGAAAGAGAAAAACAGAATATTCAAACAAAAAGAAAGAACATTATTACATAAAGGTTTTTGTACTTTTCTACTGCTTTTTGAGAATACCAAAACATACCTAAGAAAACTAAGATGTACAAATTTAAGGCAATTTCGTTCCGTAAGAGCCTAACTTGATTTAGATATTACATTCAGAATCAATATTGATGGTGTAGTATTTAACCAGATAGGGCACCACAGAACAAATGCTAGTAGACATGACACTGAGTGAATGATATACAGGATGTTTGAATTATACCTACAAAATGTTTACTGAAAATGAGGAAAGATTAAAGTTGTTTTAATCTAACGACTCAAGCTGAAACATCAGCCTGAATATGATAAATCACACACACACACACAGACACAGACACGCATAAATATAATTGCTAAATAATAATAAAAGATAAAATAATGATGTTGTCTTATAGATGCAAACAACAAACGTGGATATGACAATATGTATAGCCCTGAGATGGCATATGTTGTTAAATTCGAAACAACCGTCAATGTCCCGTATATTCTATATTGGGATTTTAAGAGTTACATGTTACCGATATGAACTGATAAAAGAGAGTGGAACATTGGTGGACAATAAAATGTAAGACATCAAGATTGTGCATACATAGCAGTATAATGCATAAAATATTCAGTGGCATTTACAAGAAACGACAAAATAGTATACAAAGGTGTTTAAGCCAAAGACACTTTAAAAATTATGTTCACCACACAGATAATACGCATTTCAATTCAACAATCATAGCCTATGATTTGAAGGAAAAAGCAATAAACGAAAACGACCGGCAATGTTAATGATGAAGTTACCGTTTTCAATAGGAAAATAAAAGATACTAATTATCAGTAAATACTGCGGTCAAGCATGGAATGATTATGAATTAGACATCCAGAATGCATAATAATATTTGTCTAAAAATTAACACGCTAATATCTCATCCGATAATCAAGATTTAAGTGAAAGAAAATTTGGATCACTACCTGATAATGATACAAAATATAATGATGAACAATATGTTTCGTCTCGTGAGGATTTTGTGGATAATTTTCTTTGAGGATAGAGCATCCATAATACGGCAGCACACACGGATTATAAACCTATAGTTTGCTGAGGTACAGTCTGTGTTCGAACGTTTCATACGTTCTTGGAAACGTTGCATGATTAATATTATGTAGACACTAACAAGATATTTTTCAAAAGGAGAATAAGTGACTAAAAATCAACATTTTAAATCTACAAACATTGACAACTATGCAAAACGGAAGTTAAGGAATGCAGTGTCAAATACCGTGATCATTAGAAGCCTTGCACGTAATGGATGGAATTTAAACAACAACATGCCAACAAATGCCGACGTTGTGGTCTTGTTGTAGTTTCCTTGATATGTATTCTAAATAATATCAGCCTCTGATATATTATATTTTGGCAGCATCTACAACAAATTTTCTGAATGTGTATGGAGAATGTTTGTCATATAGATGTCACATACTTATCTTGTAGGTTAAATTGTGTTTGACTTGCGTTGTCTTTAAACTCCTCACCACCCAACTACCCACTTACCCGCATATGGTAATCTCACATATTAAAGACGCTATTCCCTGTGTTAGACCTACTACACTTTTTGAAATAACTACAATTGAACTCATTCTAATCAATTTTGTTTCTACTAAAATGAAGTAATTTATCGACTGTGATAGATATTCTATGTTGAACTTGTGCAGCTAACACAAGTATAATCAATATTTATAATCGGATTTAACCTTGTTATTCATTCAGCTGTTAAACCAATGTTCTCTTGCATAAGAATTCAATAGACCCATCCTATGTTTCCTCATGTGTTATCATTTTCATCCACAGACACCCCTTCGTTGAGTACTAAACAGTATAAGATGCATAGCAAAAATGAAGGTTATTATCAATGAGCACAACATCACCAAATTCAAAGAGGAACCTAATTAATTGTTCAATCAGTGCATGCAACATACAAAAACGAATGTATATGCTTGTGTGTTATCATCTTTGACTCAGTGTTAGACATTAACTTGGTAACTTATGAATACTTACTTGACACGTAAGTAACCAGAGTCAAACTAAGTAGGAGTAAGAGTTCTGAAATAGAAATTGTTCGTTTTTTATTTTATAAAGTTTCATTGGTCTGATTTACTGTAATTTCGTTTCCGTTTATGTAAATAGAGACGATAATAGGCAATAAATTTTACTTACAATTATTTTTGAAAGCTTGACGCAATAACTATGACTGTGAAGGGGAGGGAAATATAAACTGCCATATTTTCATGCATATACCAAGTTCGTATGGAAGTTTGCGTATATGCGAACGTGAACATAGTGAGGGTGTTATATAGTTGGCGTTAATACAAACATAAATATACGAATGTTTGGAAACAGTTAATGTATATATAAACATTTATCTAGTATGGTTGTTGCGCTACTGGTGTACATACATACATACATACATACATACATATATCTGGACTGATGGACGTGATTAAATAACCAGATATGAAGTAGTTACAATTACTATCAACAATGGTACATCTATTAGGATTGTTTTGACTTTGACATTTGTAAACTAGATTAATCTTACATTGACTTTTACATATATGGTCAACATTAACAACAGTTTGGTGTATTATTTTTAATGGCTGTTGACATATTAAAGGCCGCCCGAATAAGGTTTAACGAAGATCAGTGGACGATATAAACTGTCTCGGATACCGAAAGCAGCAATGACTGTTAGTGATAGCGATTGCAGCAAGCGTGTTGTGAGTGAGGGACGTAACATTGATATGGCTTGTGTCATCTGTTCATAGGCGCGAGAACCTAACTTCAAATGCAGTCTTGATGGGAAAATCACACGGTTGTTGTGTTTTGCATTACCTGTTGTGTTTGGGTTGGGTAACCCAGTATTATTCGCGTACTATACATGCGTATTTTGTTTGTGTCCCTTCACTAAAACATTGACATAAACATCAATAAATGCATGAAAGCTGATTCTGGTAATATGTTCGTCGCGTTGGTTTTAAATCAAAGGCATTATGGCGTCCTTTTCAGTCCATACGAGTAACATTTATCTTCCAAGTATGAGTGTGTTTTTAAAATAAATGGATTTTATATATGTTTAAAATACAAAGCTGAACTACAGTTGTTTCAATGAAGGTTATAGTCTTAAAGGTGTCTGCTAGTTGCCAATGTCGGTCTAAGAAAATTTATTTGATGCAACTGATTGATGAAAAGATACGGTGTTAGGATACGACTGATTACGTTCTTCAGATATTTAGACGAGTATCAAACTCCATGCGGGCCTAAATCATCCCACTATCAGCTAAACAAATGATATGAGGACGAAATTCATATGACCGTCAATGCGTTCCGAGGGGCACATCAACTATCAAAGGAACGAACTTACAAATGATGCTAATAGGGTCTAGAGGAGAGCCAAGCTCTGACAGTCACATTCGGGTCCTTTAATATTTGAAAGCTTGTTTAAATCTTGTTATGGTCCTGCAGCTATATATATATATATATTTGTATATATGTACATGTATTTTCTATCTCCAGAATATAACACTGTATTTATGCTAAACTATTTAACACAAATATGACATATTCGCACCTTCGAAGTAAGGGAGTATACCTCAGATTAATATATCATGTATCGATTCGGATAATTCTGAAACAAGGATTGACTGAAAATTTGCGAATGATGAGTTTTTTTAATTCTTTTTCTCTGCTCAATCCAATATTCACTCCAGTTTCAGAAATAGCCTACGTGGTTAACGAGGCAGATCTAAACTAATCTTCAGTGTTAATCGTTCTGAATATATTTACGTAGTGCCCAAATAGCAAATTTGCAATATGCCCAGTTAAACTCAGTAAAACTGAAAACATCATAGCTATTTGATATGTATTCATGTAATATTTTGGTTTAGGAATGTGAGTTCAGAATAAATTCGTAATAAAACTGTTGTACTCTAAACGCAATTTACATGAAAGGCACGATTAATACATTCAACATTATACCAAATATGTTCACTCTCACTCAGTTGATGCGGATGGAGTTCAGATTTCAAGGAACAGTGACAGACGGATGTACATATGCACTGACGGAGGCATGGACATTACATTTCACTTTACCCAATGACAAGCGGTTATAGAATCTCCTTGCTCAGTATCATTCAGACAAAAAGGTATTTTATACTGTACGTATATATGTACGTAAGTACGCATTATGTATGTATGTATGTATGTATGTATGTATGTATGTAGGTAGGTAGGTAGGTAGGTAGGAAGGTAGTTAGGTAGGAAGGTAGGTAGGTATGTAGGTGGTAAGACGCTAGTAAGTGTGTAGGTAGGTACGTACGTACGTTGGTACGTAGGTAGGTGGTAAGACGCTATTATAGGAAGATAGTAACGGTACATGTTTCTAGCATATATCTTATGCATATGTGACCCAATATCAATATAGTTCAACCATATCTAGAATAGAATGTCACGAAAGATGTGTGTCCAAATAATTTCATTAAAAGCCATCAACACCAAAGATTTATGTCGAAATATTTTTTCTTTAAAAGTCATCAACACCATAGAGTTGTGCCTAAATAATTTGTCTTTAAAAACTATCAACACCAAAGATTTGTTTCGCAATATTTTGTCTTTAAAAGCCATCAACACCAAAAATTTGGTTCCAAACGACTTGTCTTTAAAAGCCATCAACACCAAAGATTTGTGTCCAAATAATTTGTCTCTCAACACCAAAGATTTGTGTCCAAATAATTTGTCTCTAAAACTTATCAATATATCTATTAATACATGACCAAACAGTGCAACATCCTTTTTAAATAACCGTCATGAATCCTTTTAATGTAATCAACCGTTCAAGAATGCACCCACATCAGTTTTAGTCAATATACTTTTACAAGCAATTGGTTTGAGTAACTTTTGCGTCGCAATAGTGATATAATTTAGTTCACGTATACACCATTGTACGTAACACTTTTGATGTGCATGACAACCGTTCGCAACACGGTTTGAAGCTTTACTAGAACATGTAGTTGTGATATTATCGTGCTTAAACAAGATATTTTTACGGTTAACAAGATAATATCTAGCTTAAAGAAAGTACTATCTTCTCTAGATGAAATATTATCTGGTTAAAACAAACTATTATATTGTTTAAACAAGATAAAATGACAACAAATATTTCGAGGCACTAGGCATTCACAGTACATTTCCATTATGCAATGATATTTACAATCCAATGTTCCTGCCAATCTTTTAATAGTATGATTGCCTCATAAACTTGCTTGCAGTAGGTCCCCATTTATGGCCTCACGAGAAAAGATTTCAGTCGTGTGTCGCATACTAGGGCTAGCATCAACAACAGTACAAATAAACGTGGTATAGCACGAACCAGAACGGGTAAAATGACGAAATAATATCACACAAATGCAAATGGATGGAATGAAAATAAATGGTAATTTGTGTTAATATATTCATGCCCTTGTTGATATTTTACTCTGTTTAAGGACTTGTGTCTCTAATATTTCATTTGAAATTATTGGGATTTAACATATGTTCTAATATGTAATGCCTCAATTCGGATTTTAAATTTGATTTTACAAAGGCATCATTCTGATGAGGATTTGTTTTCGTAATTCGTAAGGATTGAAATACGAATAATATAATACTCTTCATTCCGGAGTGATTCACTTATTTATACTATAGTATTACCTTGAGAAAAATGGTTTGAATTTGATTCCATTATATGCATTGTTAGACTGTACAATTCAAATTCATATGAATGTAAAGTGCATGTTTTAGTTAATAGACAATCTAAAATTGTATTTTGATGATGAAGCACACTATCATGTAGCCATAACAAATTGAAACATACAGAAATCGGATAATGTTCAGTTCACAATGGAGGGAAAATATGAAAGTTGCAGACGTGTGTCACTGTCTTACGGTGAATTCATCTACAGTAAAAATACATGAGATGCGCTCATTATCCCCAACTGATGAATATAACACATACTCTTATATAAAAGCGAACATGTAAAAAGTCATTTATGTTAGCTTGATGTATGGACTTAAATGTTTCATGTGAAATTGTTCACAGTCATTTCAAAGTTAAATTTATTTGCAGTAAATTCACTATGCATAACTATTTGAAGGATTTAAGGCCATACAATTAATATCAATTATTACATGAAAAGGAAAAATAAAATGTTACGATGTAATGCCTCACCTCGTAAGTGACTTTGTATTGTTATTTTGAAACGGCTGACGAGGATCTATTTTGAATCCACCGAGTTTTCATGACAATCGCTTCCTTTTTAAAATCACAGTTACAGAGATGTGGTCAAGTCTGCGACATAATCGGAAAAAGTATTGTCTCTCGTGTAAAACTCGTCTAATTATAAGGCAAGAGACATGTACCTGTTAACTGTCTTGCATGACTTTGAATCTGGATAGCGATTGCATTTGTTTCACTGATACAAGACTGTTCAGAAAGCTCTCATTGTACAAAAAGATCTTTCATTACATTGTTTAAAACATCACTACAAATGTCTTTGTGTTACAAAATGGGTACTTACCAGCCACAGCTCCCATTTTGCGACACAATCTTTATATGCTACGTGGAAGCTTTCTTTAAAGGGACCATATGTTAGAAGCACGACTTGTTCACATTTTGTTATCTCATCTCTATTTCGTTAGTGCTATTGTAAAATTCGGTCAGGGCGGCCACTGATAGGGATACAGGCTCATGTAGGTATTAAGCAATTTAGAGAGGATGAACCGTGATACATAAATAGCAAATGTATGAAACGGGTATTTTTAATTCTTTTATAATAATAATAATAATAATGACGCTTTTAATAGCAATGATATAATGACGAAGACGCTTATAATACAACTATTAGTACTACATTTACTACTACTACTACTACTACTACTACTAATAATAATAATAATAATAACAATAATGATAATAATAACACCAACAACAGTGTGATTGATATGTGCGAACGCTATTGTCCCTTTAAATAACATTGTTATGTATTTTGTTAGTGACAAATGTACCAACATATATTCAGTTATGCTCAATAACGTTATGGGTGCTTAGTACGGTTTGTCTCCCCCTTATGGCCATCCCGCTCCGCCGCCGTCTATCAAATAATTCAGTTCATAGCAATTTTAATATCTGTATTAGACACTTTTAGTAATGGGTACATTTCCTATACATCGATCTTCATCTTATTTGTTATACTATGCGTATCCACAGATACGTTGAATGCAAAAACGAGTTGCTTGATTTAAATTAAACATCACACTATTATTTATTGTACATTTGCATTAGGAAATAATTATAGTATGACTAATGATTTGTGTCATACATATTTAAGACTATACTGGCATTTATAAGGATAAAGAGGGAAGGGATTGTCTCTGCATCCCTCGAAGCATCGTTACTCAAGATTGAACCTACTATCATATATGATGCAGATTGCTTCCAAACAATATATATATATGTGTGTGTGTGTGTGTGTGTGTGTGTGTGTGTGTGTGTTTCTCTCTCATTCCAGATTTGTGTTTATTTTGACCCTTACGCATGAGACGGGGCAGGAAGATGGAAGAAAGAAAGGATTCCGATGAAATTGTGTACTATTTTAATTTTATTTAGAAAACAGGGACTATTGATACTTTCAGACGTTATTTTCTTATGTCGCTTTTGATTAAAGAATGAGTATAAATTCATGATTGATTTATAGGCCTGCAATGGAATTTTTTTTTTAAATATTCGTTTTATTGCGCCATGGGCGGATCACAATTTGATATACCAATATTACTAGCATATAAATTTGCTTTATACCAACACTTTAAATGTAATTTTGTTTTTAATATATATATATATATATATATATATATATATATATATATATATATATATATATATATATATATATATATATATATATATATATATATAATCGTATTAATGTTCATTTTGAAAAATGTCCATGTTGCCGAAAGGATGATTAATGCTAACCGTTGACGTCACCGTGTATATTACGGCACCTGACATAAGTAGTTGACATTTTTGGATTAAATTCACGAAAATATATTTCAATTACTTTATTAGTCTGAACTATTGAATTTTAGATTCTTTAGCTATCGTGAACCTATTCGATATTTAAGTATCTGTATTATATTCTAAAAGGCAGATATTACACAAATGTATGATGTTGGTAAATGAAGGAATATCGTAGTATTATATGTATCTCTTATATCTGTAATTTAAATGTATGTAGATTGATACTGGAATGCAATTTTATATGTTGATTATTTCAATAGACAGTTTACTCGTCAGAAACTCAAAGACACTTCTGTCTTTACGGCATCCGGTACCTCTGCTCGCCACATTCCGCAAATGTAACCATATATTCGTTGCCAGAGTGACACCTCTTTCAAGAGAGCGTGAACTTCTTCTTCCTCTCTCTCTCTCTCTCTCTCTCTCTCGGGTCATGGAAACAGCTTGACTAAGTGTTTAAGAGACAACCAGTCTCATAAAAATATTAATAATGATACTAATACTAATACTAATACTACTAATTGGAGTATATCAAAGGCTACGTGTATTTTCCAGGAATCAAGAAGCAAAGTATGGGATTCTCCATTTACGGTATTTGATAGCGGCACAAAATGCACTTGACACTTAAAAAAACAGATATCTCCTCTACTTTGTTCCTCACAATCCGACCCGTGAGTGCCCTTAAACTGGGGTTAATATATATCCATCAATCAATTTTAATTGCATATCTGAATTAGTCTTTGTACGATATGGTTAAATGGTGTGTATATCAAATATTTGTATAGGATGACATTGGGGTTAAGTTACCTGGATAAAAATAGACCTTGAACATGTCTGTACACGTCAAATATATGCATATATAGTTATACGATGGGGATATCAGTGGGCTTTAATGTCTGACCCAGGGACCACAACTGTGTGATTTATAGCATGACACCTGGGTCTCATTCTAAACTCGCATTCGACATGTATTGATCCGTAGTTCGATGATCACAAGCACCAGCCGTCAGACATGTTCATCTCAAAATTTTAGTCATATTTTCAGTTAAAGGAAAATCACCGCCAACTCGCATGCGTTGTATCAAGTTTTAATGTCACTGTGCGTATTTGCAAACCACTCGTATCATATCTAAGTCCCTCGGTGGCTGTGTCCTTAACGTATCAGTCTATAAACAACTGTAGTTCTTAAATACTCTATTGTTCTCTCTTTATTTTTAACCAATGCGTATTTTGGAGTTATTTTTATTTCTTGAAGCAAAGAACTTCTTCCCGTTTGGACTGCTCTTCTCTTCCTGGTATCGAAATATATAACATAATAAAATTAAGGTTTACACTGTACGTGTCATCTAAACAGTATGGTGTGTTTATCAATATTGAACCGTCTTTCCATCCTGTCTGCAAGATAAAATTATGTTGAATTAGTAGAAAGGTATGTGATAATTTACAATCCTGATGACTTATATCTAGGCATTATGGGATTTAGTATACTTGCAGAATTTACTACTCTACGGAATTTAAAAGTTTGACGTGAAAAACTTCGTACCTCTTCAACAGAAAATGTGACAACGGAATTGCTACAATGAACATAGACGATTTTACACCATGGAAATCATATGTCAACAATGTTTTCCGAGGATTTTTACTTAGTTTAAATTACATTCAAGATATACATTAGACTGACTTTAGCAAGTCATGCAAATTAACAAGGTAAAGGGGTGGGGAGTATTCAGTATTTTGAAAATGAATATAAATTCAGCTAGCTGAGCAGAGTAGTCATTATATCCAACAGTGTATTGTAAATCAACAGCTAGCCGAGGCACTTTTTTACTGACGATGGATCAATATGTGTGTACAAGAAAAATTCCTTTTTCAATGGTGGTATCAAGCCGCGTCCCTGATTCGGCGTAAATGTTGAAAATAGCAGTTTTAAGGCGAACACAACACTATAAAAATAAACTAATATAAAGAATTATACCATATTGTTTAATAAATATGCATAATTAGTTATAAGAAACTGTTCTTTCTCATGCGGCCCACGACCTTAAGCATTTTATGTTTCGACCCCCAGCCAAAAAAGGTTGGACACAACTGTATTAGAGCGCAGCGTATTGTCGCCCGTTGCTTGCATTGTTCTCTAAGGTACTTGACACCAGGGGCAAATCACCCTTGATGGCTTGTACTAGAAACTGGTACATAAGTTAGGCTTGCTATTTATCTCTCATTAATTTTGAATTAATCGTATCATAGGAATTTCAGGCTATAAATTTCACGTCGGTTCATTTCATAGAGAGTTTAAAGGGCATTTTATATCAGGTAAAGGGCTAATTCATTAACATATGAGTACCTCAAAGTAAATTGAAAACTTCTATCAAGGATTCACAAATTAATCTAATTAATATTCAAATCACACATGTTACTTAATTAGCTCTGATAATGCGTTTGCATTTCAGCTGTAAAAGGTCACAAGGTCTAAAATTTATAAAGAAAAAGAACGCATGGATAACTAACTGTATATATATATATATATATATATATATATATATATATATATATATATATATATATATATATATATTGTTTCACAAGCATAATGCATACTTATTTTATATTTGAGACAGACAGACATACAGACAGAGTTGTTTACGTAATGAGAAGTAGAATTTTAAAAATGAGCATGACATGGAATTATTGATCATGGATTTATTGCAATATATTTCTTAGAATCAATACGGTTATCTTGTTGTTAACCAGATCATATTCTCTTTTTTACACAAGGGATAAAAGTTTACTACAATTTTCTTTCTAATGACAAAGCTAATCCATACTGTTAACAAACTATACGTTGCTGTCACATGACTATGTTTGACACTCTACGAGAGGCTATCAGTTTGAACATTTAAAGGACAAAGGTGGTGAAGAATGGTCAGACACTAATTATTACCAGTCACTTGCTCATAGTAAAGTAAAGAAACAAACTTGCAATCCGACAATAAGGCTAGGGTTTGCATAATGAATAATCTAAATTCATGTACTGGTTATTGTTTAACTGACGTGTCCGGTGGACTAAGTGATTAGATCGTCAGCATCGGATGCGGGAGGTCGCGGGTTGGAACCCCAGCCGAATCATAAAAAAACATTTTAAAAAATTATACTCACACCTTCCTCACTTGGCGCTGATAATTACAAGGTTAGATATGTGGGCCTGGTGTGAGGATAATGTGAATGGGTGGGACATCATGCTACGTGCAAAATGCCCCAATGCTTGACATTGCTATAAACTGCCACACTACATACATCGTAGCGATATGACTAAATACTTGCTAAAGCTACGTTAAAACTCAAAATCATACACATATACCTTTCAACATTACGTATAACGTACCGCTTAATTACCGTCAGTTATGCCTGGTATCGTTTACTTAAGGTGTAACATTTCCAGAAAATCAAAAACGTTTCGATCAATGTTTTTTTTTCCACCAGATATTGATTTCGTTAGATTCTTCGCAAAAGTCATTTGTTATCCACCCATCAAAGTCTTTATAAACCTGGGCTGGTATGTCCTTTTCGTGCAGAGCACGACAAATGGTGCACGAGATGCAGTTTGGTGTGTACTTTGTTTCGTGTTGCATGTTGACATAGTTATTATAAAATGTATGCATATACTCATTCTCCCAGTTAAAATAACTGTTATACAATGTTTCGTTGCTATTCACACATTTTATATAATCTCCAAATGACGCGATGTCAGGAAAATCATAAATATGTATGTATGAGTTAGGAATCACTATTTTAGGATCGACATGCTTCCGGTTCACGATCGGTATCTGCTCTCGCTTCAGTGCAAGCCAGTACTTTTCGGTGACATAGTCTCTACAAAACTGTTTTCGAACGCAAGATAAAACTTGTATTTTTTCATAACATCACCACACTCTTCTTCTAGAGGATCCTTGCTATCGTATGCACACAACTTACCGTATCACTTTCCTAACAAATCAACATCCACATATGTGTTAACCTCTTTTACAAGTTTATATCTCCTTGCATAATCCTGGCAATTGCTGATCCTCACCACAGCATACATTTCTTTCTTTCTGATATAGTTCACGTTCCTGTGAGTCTCGTCCATCGGTACTAGTTTGTGTATTCTGCCATAAGGCTGAAAAACAGTCGAATCCGCCCTGTAAGTCATTGTCCAGTTCAAAAGTCCATATAAGACTTCAAAATTCCCCAGAGCTTCCCAAGTGGCTCCATATTGATCATCGCCCATACCTGTCTGGGAGGGTGATATTTAGGTAAAGGAATTATTTTTGTGGTGTTCAAGGTCCAGTTTTCTGTCCAAGTGTCAAACATGTGGAACATCACTGCATAACTTGTTTCTAGTCCTTCCGGTCGACAGTAAATTAACATTTATACCCACAAAAAGAGCTACATGTTTGCTGCTGTTTAACATACTCATCCGGGTGAATTCCGAAGACATTTGTCCAGTATAGAATTTTTTGGATTTTCTTGACTCCATAATTCCCCTTGCCCTTAAAGAAAGCTCCTGGGGAAGAGTCAGCGATCCATCTCTCTATAAATTGCCCGTGATCTTCAAGAGGTAATCGATGTGTTGGTCGGCTTGGGTAAAACATGTGAGGAAACCAGTGTATTGGAACATGAAGAACAGCTAATAAAAGAAAGCAAATTTTGTAGTGCTTCACTAAATATCTGTGTAGTTTCATTATTATTAAGGCTAGTTAAATTCCTCATCTGTAATATGGTGGCATGTATATAGCACGCTGTCTTACTAAGGCCTATACACATTTTGATTATGCCATTATGTTCGACTCGTAACCAAGTCGGTTCTATACAACTCATAAAATGTTAGGCACAATGCCGAATTTGACAATAATTATCATTGCTTCCTTCCACAATCTTGGTCGCCGTATCTAGCCAAACTGTACTTTTTAGACCACTATAGATATGTGAGTGATATTCTCCCATTTGAACAATAGATGATTAACCTTTGTAAAGGTAAATAGTTCAAAAGCACGCAGATGTTGTTTTGCTCAAATTAACCCACGTGCAAATAGGTGTATACAGAGACCGATTATCTTATTATCAATATTCAGCATCTCAGGTCCCATTTAATTTACTGGCCATGTCAAGAAGTCAGTCACAAGGCCTTCGTGAAGAAAAATGGTGGTTGTGCATTGGTAAGGATTATTTTGAAATTGACTATAATCTTGTATACTTAACCTTAAGTAACTGAAGTCTATGTTACGTGCTCAGATGGAAATACCTAACATTGCTCGAAGCACTTAGGCCTGATATGGAACATTCGACACATTCTCATATCGAACACTTCGGAAAATTCGAAATGGTACATAAATCTGAATTAAAGACGTAAGGCTGTTAGAAGTTCTATTGAAACTCTCTCTCTCTCTCTCTCTCTCTCTCTCTCTCTCATATATATATATATATATATATATATATATATATATATATATATATATATAACATATCAACCTTTTATTATTAAAATTTTATGCAATATTATAGAATGACTTGAAATTAAGGACATTGAGATACAAATTATCATAGCTATTAAACCAGTAGCTTTCTTTAATCAGTTTATTCATCTCTCTATGTACAATATCGATTGGCATGAAAGAAAAATCGCGTATAGAGTGATTATTTATATTAAAATCTATTGAAACGTTAGAGAACAACTTAGGATATATATATAATTGTTATATGAAGGTGATGATTATACATTCTTTTAGGAAACATTTGTAGCATTTGTCCAACATATTGCAAGTTACATTTTTTAAAAGGTTATAAAATAAACAGTTTACAGTCGGTTCATGTACCCTCTCTGTAGTAGAAACCTTACAAACGCGATAAATGTTGCTGAAGTAGGTATATAAAAAGTTATTGCTACTATATAAGAAATTAAATACAGCATATATTAGATACCCGGATTCTCCACCAACTGTTATTATATTCTCCACTAATCGTGTATTCTACATCATCTGTTATGACATGACTTGTATCATAATAAGGGTGTCACCTATAATCGTAAAACTACTGTTTTAACATGCATTACATTGACTAAGCTTTTACATCAAACCTGTTCCTACTGAAATTTAAAACCAGTGTATACATATTTCGCTGCATAAACACATGACAATGTCTTACCGTATTTGCCTATTTTATGGAGAATTGCAATTTCCCCCTAGACGTCTCAAACATATTGATTCGGATGTTTATTTTGTCAGCCCAATGGGGTTCGATAATGTTATTAAGGTTTCTCTCTCATGTTTTCATTCCAATCGTATGAATGTGTACCTGATGGTAGCTATTGGCCTACATGCGGCCAACTTCTAAGTCAAATTTGTTTGAAACGAAAACGGCGATACATTCTCTTTCATACGTCACAGGTAACGTCGGTAGCACAGGTCCATTTCAAATTTGCACTGCACCTCACCGAACCAGTGTTACGATTACAACTGTTATGATATTCTCCACTGATCGTTTATTCTCCATCAGCTGTTATGATATGACTTGTATCATAAAAAGGGTGTCACCTATAATCGTGAAGATACAACTAGATCTTTGGGGAATGAGATACGGAACCTCTGTAAGGAAAAGACAGAGCTGTTCTGACTGGAGCATTGATATTGATATATATATATATATATATATATATATATATATATATATATATATATAATGCTAAATTATACAGATACATTTATAAAGCTTTTATATTTAAAATACAAGAAATACATATAACTTACACTTTCCCATCGTGCTTACCAACTTCATTGTACATAATGACTGGTAATTTTTAGAATGTAAATCTCAATTAACTTTATGATATCCAACGAGTTGCGAATAATGCAACGATCATTTTGAAGAAATGTATCGTGCTAAAATAGGATACTAATTTGGAATAGGTTACTAAACATTACTCAATATTACTTAAAGAATCTTTTAGCTGCAAATTAAATCTAAACATGAAGTTGGTAGAGAATTCTTCTTTTCCAATAATACATACCACAAATACAATTAAACATTCCATTATATTATAATATAAAATATAAGAACTCACAAAAATGTTGGAAAATATGAACTTTACCGTTAAAGTCTCAAATATTAAAAAGTACACATTCTTTAAAGAAGTTTGCGAACGCAGACGATTCTTACCTGTATGGAAAAGACAGAGCTGTTCTGACTGGAGAAACGAATTAATTCTTCGTAGGCCTGATTCGCTATTTATACAGTTTTTCGTTTGCTCAATGTTAGTAAGAACATGCCCTTTGACTTTTTCCATGGCCATCGTGTGTACCATTTGCGCAACGCATCCAATATTGATATATTAATAATGTGCATGTTCCGCAGCTTTCCTCCAAATCTAAATTGATGACATTTAGATGCGAGCGAAATGTATTTTGTGCTGACAGTTGTTGATTTTTAGTTACGAGCAAAATGTACGTTGTGCTGATAAATGTTGGCATTTAGTTACGAGCGAAATGTATTGTATTATTGTATGGATTTCTGCACCTGCTTGTAAAGTGCGATCTTATTAAAATAGCATACAGTTATATTTCACAGATACATAAATGTTATCTCCATATAGTTTAGTGGAAAATTATTTTCAATATAAATTAATTAAAAATTACTTTTAACACAATTTTGAATAAATTTCAATCGTAATACTTTTACCTAAAGTTCTGTCCAAATATTATTAAAGGTGGGTCGTGGGCAGTTTTGTCGTCCTCGGACCGGTTTCGTGGGCAGATGAAAGCTTCGTGGGCAGATGGAAATCTCGTCGTCCTTTTCTGCACTCTTGCCACAAATATTAATTAAAAATGCATATATACGCTGCTGAAAGTTAAATATTCGATAAATATTCATCTGCAAAATAAATAATTGCCTTTTTACCTATTTATTTCCATTTTTCATTAATGAATTGAATAGCACAACTTGAGTTACCTCCCATTATGTACTATAATTTCTTGCACCGTAAAAATAGATTGACCCGGAAGTAGTATGTTTCAAATTTACTGCCCATGATGACAGGGGGTCGTTACAGAGAAAATCAAGGGATGGGGTTCTAACCTGTAACAATATAATATGTTAATATTGTTACAGGTTAGAACCCACATCTGTTGATTTTCTTTGTAACGAGCCACTGTGCCCGTGATTATTATTGTGAGAGATTACAACTGCCCGGGAACCAGGATGTGGAGTGAATAATCTGCCAATGTCGCCTACAAGCACCATACATACTATTTATGATCATATCTAAGAAGTTTTCAATAATGCTAAGTAGTAACATTGTAATGAGTGAGCTGTTATATGTCTTTTAAAATACCTCTATTCACTATTACTGGTCTTGAGCCCAAACTAAGAGGATTGTGGCTGTCATTAGAAATACAAGTGATACCATTTATTTAAATCCAGGCTTAGTAAGTTCACAACTTCACTTAAGTTCATATTATATGCTGCTGCATTTTCTTCTCTCAGTATGCCATTAACAACAACCAAAGGAAAAGGGTGTTTACTCAGAATTTGTTCCTATATTTATCAAAAATTTTGTTTTGGAACAGATTTTGTTGGAAAAGCTGAAAGAATAAAATTGGGGGAAAATCATGATGGTATAATAATACAATTGTTTACTTATAATAAAAGAATACTAGATTCAGTGGACAACATCCTTGCAATAATTAATTGGCATTGTGAACATGCAGGACCCCAATTCTTTAATGTACATGTACTGTTTAAGTAACAAAACTGTTTTACATGCTTCATAACTTATTTCTCTAACAGTGCAAATGATAGGAGACAGAAGACATTTAGAAAGAATTAATTTGTCAACATAAGTTAAATATCAAGATTAGTTTAATGGACGTTTGAAAATTTACTATTAAAGTAAAATTGCCTATTTTTGAGAGAAAAATCCTAATAGTAATACATGTACTTTTATTTAAATTAGCAGTAATGTAGAGGATGCTGATTTATTTATGAAATATACCATAAACGTGTGTTTCATGTTCATTACTCCAAAGTAAAATACCCAAGAACCACCTCAGAAAATCAGTAATGACATATTCATGTAAAACACAAAACACAATTCTAAAAAAGTGTTGGAGATGCAGTTATCAACTGTGAATCACATAGCTAACACATGTTGAGTAGCAGACTGGATGCTTGGTATGGTAGGAGTTGTATTTGTCTTGTCAGAATAGTTGGTAAAGATTTTAAGAAGACTTCCTGGTTGGAAAAAAGTGAATTGGAGAAATGTATTATTTTTTTCATCGTATGTGTCCTTGTTTCACTTCATTAATAATAATGATATGACTTTTGACAAATCTTTTTGTCTGCGTGACTCAGTGCTGATAAGTGTAAAAAAATGTCGAGGCTGCGACAGATGTGTCCTCTGTAGAAATGGGTGTTTATTAAACTAGGTCAAATTAGGTAGTGTGAAAATAGGAAGTGGAACAATACACAATAACCTGTTTTTGTAGTGTACTATTGATATGACTTATGTGCCTATATGGAAAACGCTCGCTGTGGAAGACATTGGGCGGACATACAGACACAACAAGATGTACTTAATAAGATTCATACACATATTATATACTGTTGTATAGCTTTCCTTGCATGCTTCAGATTTATACTATTAACATTGAAGTTTGTGGTACCGAGGCAAACGGCTATGGTAGATGCTCGTATCAAGGATAAGAAGATCGTTAAATTCACAACCGATACAGAGTCAAAAATACTAAAAATTTCATATTGCATTTTCTTAAATTTCTACTATCACAGATCGATTTAGACTGATGCGAAACCTATCAATTTATATCAAATTTGTCAAAATCATGGTTTATTTACTATTTTTAAGAGTTATTCACCTGTATAGAAAACGATCGTATAGGAAGACAATAGGCGAAATGACAGACAAACGAAGACATACTTAATAAGATATATACACATACTATTTACAGTTGTACGGATTTAATTATATGCTTTAGATATATAGCAATAGCATCGAAATATGTAGTACGATCGCAAAACGGCAATGGTAGATTCACGTAGCAAGGATATGAAGATCGGTAAAGTCGCACTCAATATTCAGTAAAAAGAACAAAACCTTCTAGTTTGCATTTTCACACATGTCTATTGGCACAGATCGATTTAGTATGATTAGAAACATATCAATTAAAATCAAATTTGTCATCTGATATCAAATGTGTCAAAACCGTTGTTTTTGCAATTGTTATGACTTATTCGCCCATATGAAAAACTTTCTTATAGGTCGGATCTAGGCGCACGGACAGACAAATAAAAGACGTGCTTATAAAGATATATACACACATTTTATAATATTGTATAGTTTTAATTCTATACTTCAGATCTCTAATATTAGCATCGAAGTATGTGCTACAATCACAAAACGGGAAGGGTGTATTAAAGTAGCAAGGATATGAAGATCGGTAAAGTCGCACCCGATATTCCGTAAAACGTGGAACTTTTTTATTTTGTATTTTCACACATGTCTATTGGCACAAATCGATTTAGGCAGATGAGAACCTATATATTAATATGAAATCTGTCAAAAGCTGTGTTTGTTTACTATTGGTATAAATTATTCGCCTATATGGAAACCGTTCGGATAGGAAGGCATCGGGTGTACAAACAGACATATGAAACCGAACTTAATAAGATACAAAGACATATTATTTAATGTTGTACATCTTTAATTATATGCTTCAAATCTATAGTATAAGCATCCAAGTATGTGCTACTATCGCAAAACGGGAAGGGTAGATGCACATATCAAGGATATGAAGATCGGTAAAGTCGCAAGCAATAATGAGTCTTAAATACCAACTTTTTTATCATTAATTTTCTCGACTTTTTTGGCACAGATCGATTTAAACTGATGAGAAACCTATAGATTGATATTAAATATTTCGAAATATATGGTCGTTTAAGATTGGTTACAATTAATTTACCTTTATGGAAAATGTTTGTGTTGGAAGGCATTTGGCGCACGGAAAGACAAATGAAGACGTACTTAATAATATATGTAAACATGTTATATGCTGTTGTTTAGCTTTAAGTTTATGCTTGAAATCAGTAGTATTAGCATCGAAGTATGTTGTAACCCCCCTCCCCTTAGTTCGCTACTGCAAGCAGACTTTGTCAAATGCTAAGAGACACTAACTTGCTCGAAAATTATAATTTTAAAAATATTTCTGGACTCGTATATTATAACCTTATAATGCGCCTTCATTTTCCATCAGGTAGGTCTCCATGTCGAGTTGTTATGAAAACAGGAACCAGTATCGTCCATTCTTTTCTAAGCGATTTTTCCGATGGTGCAATGTGTCTATAGAGCGTCCGCCTCGGATGCGAGAGGTCGCGTATTCAAACCCAGGCCGAATCATACTAAAGACATAAAAATGGTACTAGCAGCTGCCTCTTTTGGTGCCGATTATTAAGAGGTTAGTGTTCGGATTAGTCGGCCTGGTGTCAGGATAGTGCGACTGGGTGGGACAAGTTTGTCTTGTGTCCGCTAAAATATAAAAGCCTACTGAACCAAATCGAACAGGTTACGTATTATACAACTTATTTTCGATGTTTCAGCGCCCCACCCCCCTTAAATGCGTACATATATTATCAGTATACCTCCATACGCAAGCCTATGCATTTGGGTTACCCTCTCCCCCCCCCCATGCGTACATACTAAATGGACGGCCCCTAACCATTCATGAGATGGTATTGATTCAAATTTACGAGTGCGATTGTGATGTACGCATTGCCCTACACAAACACGGGATGGTATTATTCAACCGTACATGTCCACAAAACTATATATATTTATAGATATATGTATACAACCATGGTACAGCAATTAGGTATCTAATTACATAATGACAATGTAGTGGTTAGCAAATTTGAGAAATATACTTTTTTATTCAGACACCATGCCAAAAGGAAAGAACTAACTTACAGTTTACGCTAAACTAAATTAAATTTACTATTTTTGTTTCCAGCATGGTCGGAATATGTTTAAATGTTTCATGTTAGGAAACAGTTTGCATTATGGCTAAGTATATCTAAGAAAGAAATAAGATGTTCTTACAAACTCTTATTTTGTTGGTGTATTGGTTACCTCTCAACATATGAACCATTCTTTGCCATCTCACGTTTATAATCCGTATGTACTTATGTGTTGTCTCATTTGTAGTATTAATTTTTAAATAAATACTTTGCTTGTGAAATGATCCCACTTTATATAAATGTACAAACACCGCAATCGTGATGTGCTTACAGGAATACATTCTTCTGAGTTCTACTGTAGTCAATTATTCCGTATAATTTGTAAAACGATATGGACTGATTGAAAAAAGTGACTGTTTTCTTTACTTTGGTTTGTCGCAATATTTTTCCAACACAGTACTAATATACACTGGTCACACATGATGCCCCAAAGAAGCAGTTGTAGTTAATTCTTTTTTACCTGTAGTAATGGGATTTTTACAATATATGGCAGTGGCAGATGTGCGTCGATTATCAGACAATGGTCGGCTTTTGCATTATTCACTTATTTC
Organism: Sinohyriopsis cumingii; assembly: GCA_028554795.2. NCBI lineage: Eukaryota > Metazoa > Mollusca > Bivalvia > Unionida > Unionidae > Sinohyriopsis > Sinohyriopsis cumingii. The sequence goes on along the minus strand of CM068837.1, from coordinate 110,472,245 downwards.
CCTACTTCCAGTGCGGACTGATTGACCGTTAAGCAAAATCTCAATTAATCTCTGCGATTTATGTGTTATCGTTTTGATGCAACATACGATATTGTCCCCAGTGTTTATTTAATTCCATCATCGTTTAACAAAACTTCTTTTCTTATCCTCTCTAAATCAACTTTTGTTGACCAAAGACAATACATTTTATAAGCAAGGCAGAACGCAAAATCACATTGCCCATCCATGAGTACAATGAAAATATGTAAACAAAAATAGTTAATAAAATTCCAAGGTATGTATAATATTGTAATATATTTTGGAGTATGCGCAATTTTTACAGCTCTCCATTTTAAGGATTCCTTATATACTTGCTTGAATATGGGAAGTCGGTGCTGCGATTATAGTCTTTAGACCGAAATAATTAGTCAATTACTAGGGGCAAACGTTACGGAGTGAAGTGTAAGTGAGTTTCAAGATGACATGGTTTACTTTTGGTGAATTCAGGTCAGGGCCGCATGAGTGTCCCTGTCACTTAGTAGTCCCTATTCAAATCTAATTGCGTGAATTGATCGTGTGACTCCAGGTGCAGTATTTATGACTGGAGATTGGTCAATTATACAATGGAATCAACAGGAAAGGACTGTTCCGCCGTCGGCAGGCGCCATTTGTTGTTGCTATGGTGGTAAATATGTTACAAAGTTACAGGCGAAATGAAGCTAAAAGTCATGATTTAAATGGCCTAAGGTGGCGTAGTAAAAACGGTTCCCTGTATTAGGTTGTTGAGTTGTATAGTTTCATGGCGTGAAATACTGGCAGTAAGTTACGGAAAGTTAACGAAGAGAAGCTTTGCAGTTGTAACCTTGACATACAATCGGAAGTTTGGATTTGTGGTCATGTATTATTTCGAGTAACTTTATTGATAGAATGGACGCGTTGGACTTTCCAGTTTGCAGAAGTAGTTGTACAGGATTCCTTTGAATCAGGGGAAACTTATGACTCGTAGCGGGATTCGCGCAAGGGCTTGACATCGCTCGGTCAAGAAACCCCTTTGGTTGATACAATATTTCTTGCGTGAGCATAATACAGATATGTATACTGGCTTGCACTGTTTTCAGCTATGATGTACGATGTTGAGATCTCAGTCGGTCAGAATATTCTTTAACAACGGTATCTTTTATCCTAACACGTCTTTCAATACAGTTCCATTTCAATACGGTACCATTTACCCCTTGCAATAAAGTATATCAGTTGGTGGTTGAGGATGAACTAATCGATATTGAATTTCTCTAAGTACTGTTTGGTCAATGTTCGGATCTCATTATTTTGTTAGTGCAAAAAATATATATTGGTTATAATCAATTACACCTTTAGTTTTATGATTATTTAGACATTCTATATAAATCCAGTATGCTATTAGTTAATATTTCGACGATATTGTAATATGTGACCAGTACATTTGAACAGGTATAATTATAAACAGTAAAATTAGGCATTTAAACTGTAGGAAAAAAAATTCTACTGAAAAATGTTTCATCAGCATAAAAAACTAAGGATTGTCAAATCCGAGACTTGACAACATTTTATAGTACCTATATTTGCTCTTTTCAGGCCAAGTTCTCACGTACTGGCTTGTTTTAGTAGATATTTGAATTCACTTGCTTGTTTTTTGTGGGTTTTTTTTGCTCCCACACAAAATGCGCATGCGCGGAATTTAATTTCCGTTGACATGACGTATAAAAGTTACCGGCCATGCACCAACATTTTTCTTTTTACATCAGATTTGCATAACATGATTAAAAGTAGTTATACTTGAACAAAAAGAACCAAAAAAACTATCAAGTGTAAAGAAAAAATAATTTAATTTCTCGAAATAAAAGTATACATCACTGTTACTTAGCTACGATTTTCCACCTATAGAGGACGCCAGCAGGAAATGACGTACATTTATCCCCACAAGACGAAGTACTGGGGGGAGGGGGCACCAGACAGATCCCCCCACACTTTTCCAAAAAATTAAGGTGTTTTATGTGTATTTATTCCCCCTCCCATGTGTTGTATGTTTTATATTATGCAAAAGAATTTAGGTCAAAAAAATTTAATTCTAATTTTTGACGGGGTATTTTTTTTAAAACCTAGTTTTATTTATAGGGTTGTTTTTCCGAGTAGGTTTCCATCTTTCCATCACCTGACTTGAAATCCCTTCCCTATACTCTTGGTTGACCTTGGCTAGAGGTCGCCTATATTCCGTGTGTGCTATATGTATATATGCTATAGTTTGTGTATGTTATATTTTGCTTCCATGTTGGGATAGCCTATATTTTTTACCCAAATCTCCTCAGTAATCTTAGGACCTTATAATCGGATCAATAAAAGGTTTATTTTTATTTATTTAATATATTTTTGAATTTTGGCGAAGTAACGGTGTATTATAATTTAATTAAGAAAACAAAAAACTTAATGTGTTCTGTGTGCAAATATATTGTGTCATTATTCGCATATTGGATTTGTAAATTGAAATCCGCTGTACTCGAGTTGGAGTCCATACACTTTTTTATTTGCTTGTATTTCTCCAACCTAGAGTTAGGCCGTCTCAAATTATTTATTGGATTTCTGCCAAAATCTCTAAAAATGGTTGTTCTTCCCACCCACCCCATCCCCCACCAACACACAGTGGGGATTTACCGTGCAGTGCGAGAGCTGCACATTTAGAGCGAATAGAATTAGAAGAGAGACTTATTAGATCCTTTGTTTTCGTGTTTGTATGTAAAGTTTCCTATATAGGGTGTTTTCCCCGACTCTTTCATAGCCCAATGACGTCATTATCTCGTACTTTTCCCATATAGTTTCTCTGTCCCGATAATTAAGATTTGTGATAGGTGGCGTAATATAATTAAAGTCTATTTAATTATTTAATTTTAATTTTAATGGATAATAAAAAGAAACTGAAGCTTTTTAGGAAAAATTTATAAGAAATTAAAAGGGTGGCGGCTACAGCAGATTCCAATCCGGGGTGGGGGTATGGGGGCAAGGGTTCACGTTGTGGTGGTCCCCTTTAAGGGGAGACTATCCATTGCCCCATCTCCCTCCCGTTCTTTTCACCCTTTGCAGCCCCGTCCCTGCCATTCACAAATCTTCCTAGAAGTTCTTTTTTCTAATTAATTTGAAAGGATTACAAAAAAATTGGCCTATTCATTTTTTTATGTTTATGACTTGGTCACACGCCATCATGGTTTTAGTTATGTAATCTGTTATTTTTCCTATTAAGTTTTTGTTAAAGTTGCCGTCTTGATTTAAAATTTGGTTTCTTCTGTATTTTTATTTCTTGGATATCTCCATAGTTAATTGTATCCTGTCTTGTTTCCTAAACTCGCACTGTGCTATCGCATGATATTTTGTGAAGTTCGCACATTTGCACATGAGATATTTTACATGTATGCGTATCATTCTCCTTCGGAGTGCCACTTTACAAGTCAACCATATGTCGTGTAGATATTTGAATATCAAGCTTTGTATTTTTGGAGAGCCGATGTTGGTCCAGTACCTTCAAGGTCTGTCCCAATTAACCGAGATATTTCCTCCTCTACTTTATTTTTAATTTTAGAGGTTCAATTTTCCCTTATCCAATTATATGTTTCCTTAGTTTCAATTCCCCAAAGTTCCTCATTTTCCCTATATTTACATAAAAGTTCCTTTACACTTCTAAAGGTCCTTGGTTCTTCTAGTCTTTTTACCAGTTTGTTATTTTTGTAGATGTCACTTATGTTTTTCATGCTAAAACCAAACCAGTAAATGTATAAAGCTTCCTAAGGGGTTTTGGGTTGAATATTTACTTTTTTACATTATAAATTAAATACTAGAGAGGAGGCCAAACTCGAATCGGGAGAAACACAAATAAAGAAAGAAAGAAAGTGCGGACCCTAACTCGAATACAGCCTGGCTCATTTTGAAAATAGACTTTAATGTGAGAAACGCCACACCATAGTCACTCACATAAAACAATAGGTTTTATTTTAATTTCAACTGGTAGTACACCGTTCATCTCGCCGGAATTCTAAATTACAAATTAATTCAAAAGCAACTAAATTTATACCAGGACAAACAAATAAATTTGAAAAGTCCATAGAAAAATATATATTAAGACAACAGGGACAAATTTGACATAGTTTTGCTGTCCCTACATACAGACTATATAGCATACACACACCATAGCGTTGATACACATAGCATACACGGAACATAGGAGATCCTTGGCAAAGATCACTAAAATCAAGGATATGAAATCTGAAAATGGGAAGAAGACCCATGTTTCAGACTACTACCCTTTAGAAAACGATAGGACTAATTATAAACTAAAATTTTGATCAAAATTCCTTTTCTAAAACTTTAAAGAAGCACACACATCTTGGGGTATACAAGAATACATGAAAACACTTTACTTTTTGTGGTGGAGGGCATCTGTCTGGTGCCCCCCCCCCCCAATTTATAATAATACTTTCGTAACCCATACTAGCGAAAGATTATCATTTACACTCACATTGTATGTTCTTTAAAATAATGATTTTTTTTTTATTTGCGAGATATCGTCGTATAGTTAACCTGGATGCAATACAATCTTGGTCCGTTTGCACCTTGTAACTTATCATGCGTGAATGGCAGGCGCCTTCAAGTAATCTGGAGATATTTTCGTCTCTTTTGAGATATTTTTTTATCTGACATTAGCGATACACACACAGTAAGGATGCATACGCATGCCGGCATCCGCTATATTTACGGAGTTCGTTGATATATTTTGTTCTGTAAATTACGCATAATGAAAAAAGAAGGAATACGTTATAACAATGCAGGTTAGTTTCTTTTATTTTATTTTCAATCAAGTGTTTTTTTATTGTACCGTACCGGGGTGGGGTGGGATGAGGGGGGGTGGTGCACAAATTCAACACAAAATTAGTTCCTTTCTTATCTGCATGGAATAAGGAGCAAATATTATTGACGATATTGACTAGTAATAACAAGCTTTCAATTTACGCGCGCACACACGAAGACAACTTGAAAAATAGAAATAAACAATAAAATTAACTGGTAACTTCGCACTTGCTCAAGGCTTTGTAGTTACAATGGGGGTGTGTGTATTTTCTGTGCTATTCTCTGGTTAGTCATGACTATTTCGCAGAAATACAAACAAATCTTTTGAGATGAGCATAAAAGACAATTATTTCTTTTCCTCCATACATTTACGATTCTCTCAAAGGACCCACATATTTAGGTAAAATTATGACCGTTACCAGGCGTTACTGAGTTGAAAAGATGCCGAGTAAACTTACGAATTACGCCACGTACAATGTATAAACAACACTTGGCAACTTTTAATGATAAAAGTTGGTGTTTTTATTTATTTACTTATTTATTTAGTTATCAGAACTCTTTCAGAATAACAATGTAATTGCCGATTATACAGCTCGCCTCTAAGAAGATTTTCGTAGTTTCCAACTGCCATGCATAAAAAAAGTTTATGCCAAAGCGATCGTGACCTACAAAATGTTGGCCATTGTCACAGGGCATAACATTCATAAAACAATAAAGAGCCTTCCTTTTTGTTCTACCAAAGCAGCGGAACCATAATGAGTTGATAAAACACAAGGATATTTGTTGCTGTTTTGCAAACCATTGCTAATAAAATCAGCTTCAGAAACTATTATTATTGTCCGCCCTAGAGGAAAGATTTTACAAGGTGGAAATCACTGACTGTCAGTATCCCTGGAATGACAACCAGTATGACAACTCTAACTAGTTTGTGCATCAGTAAATAATCTTGAGTAGCCACTGCACCTGAAATGCATGCAGTCCATTCATCGAATACCTCCTATTCATTCATTGTATAATACACATTTTACTTACTAAGAATACCCTATCACAGTATAAATGTTTAGTCATAAATCGGGAAAGTTTACAACTGGATATGCATATTTATTTTTATTTTAACCGTACTGTCATAAAGGTACTTCTGTGGAGGCTAGTGTGTGTATGTCATGATGAAAGCTTATGTCATCAATAGTTTTCTTTCTTTGCTCTTTACAAAAAATCAAAATAATAAGACTTTCGTTCATCTTTTGTTAGATTTCAAATTTTCTTGAGAAAATTTTTTAAAATGTATCTGGAAAGTGAACATACAAAACACGATAATTTAAAAAATGAAATTTGGGTCTCCATCTAAAGAATTTATATATTCTTAGTTACTACTCAGTAATTTTTAATTATTCATAAATGATTGTAAGAGAAATTAGTTTTACAATGAAAAAGTGCGAGTTTGCTCCATTTACAGAAGGGTTTACTTGCTATTCTCTTTGCATAATTCTCCCAGCTTTAAACTGCAGATACAGAACATTACATAAGACAGCGAATTTCAGTCTTAACCTAAAGCTCGAGGCTGGAGAAGAGGTCACTAAATTACCGTTTCCATAGTTACACACTGATCAGATAGAGCAGACTCCCGCAGGTATCATTCCCTATAGATGAATTAGAGGCCAAGTAAACTGCCTTCATTTCATGAGCTATACTAGTGTAGTATAGATGAAATAAATTTTAAATTGCAAAAGTTGTCTCTTTTGTAACCAAAGTGCAAATCAATAAAGGAATATAATGACATGTAAAATTACATGAACAACAATGAAGGATCTTTTAAGAGAGTCGCAAAAGATTGAAACTATTTAACGATTTTCATAAATTTCATTTTAAATAATCTTAAATGTAAGATTATGTTATGTGTATCACATGACAGAAATAATATTCAATAAAAATCATAATAATAGGTTACATAATTGACTTTAAATTACATTCGTCATTACACCTCCAATTCATATGTCGTCATGCCGGCATTTGCTGAGTTATTGGGTGTTATTAAACGTATCATATAGTTACGTATGATACTGGAAATATCATATGGGTATATTAATCTTAAGAGGAGCCACACTGGATCAGTGGTTAGCGTCTCAGACCGGTGATCGAAAGGATGCAGGTTCAACCCCTGCCATCGGATCAAATCCTCGACCTTATTGGAAAATAATGAGATAACAAGTACATTCTACAAAGACATGGAACCTATTACCTCCACTGAAACGTACGAAATGATCATCTAAATTTGCAACAAGTGATCAGGAGAAGTGCGACCTGTTGAACTCGCAAGTTTGATATGTTACACGTTTAAAAAATTATGATAAACAGTAGCCGCATTTTGAAGTTAGAAATCAAACTTGTATTTCTGCCATCATTATATATAAACAAGAAATTATAGATGTAATAACTATAACTAGTCTTGACCTAAACAAAACCGCTGGAACCAATCCAATAAGTAATAAACTTGTACCAGTATAGTTGAAGAAATGTATGTTCCATTGCAAATACTTTTAAATAAATCACTCCCAGCCAGCGTGTTCCCAACACAGTGCAAGCTAGCGTATGACATACCGATGTATAAGAAAGGAGATAAAACACTACCGTCTAAATACAGACTAATTGTTGACTTCGGCTAAATTATATATACCATTCATAAGTCCAACCTTAGAATATGCTTCTGGAGTCTGGGATAATTGCTCTATTGAAGATCCAGAAAGATGAGAATAAAGGGGGGAAAATCAGATGGAAGATGCACGGATCGTTCCAGATCTATACCCATTAATTCTTCTAGATAGTCTCTTTACGCGGAAACTGTTTGGTTTGTAAAAGGAAGAGATTATGCATTATGTATTCGATTATAAATACTCAAGTACCTAACTATTTAAGCGAACTTCTTCCACAAAGGAGACATGAGGCATCTAATTATCGTCTACGTTACTCTCAATGTATCACACCAATCTCTACCAAACTTTATATTTTCACACGACCTTTTACCATGTACGATTCGTCTTTAGAACTTTCTCCCTGATGATATCCGAAATCCTCCAAATCTTTTTATTTTTAAGAAACGTTTCTCTAATTTAACTAACGGGTCATCGCACAAGCAGAAAGACATCTTATTGTAGGTGGGTAGTCACGTCACTTTTCAATGATAAATCAAGACTTAACCAAGAAGTGTGTTGAAAGGTAGAGAGAAAGAGCTGGGATTTTTTGGCATTAGGTAAGGGACAATAGACAAAGTGTTCAACTTCTTCATTATCATAAGCAAATGCACACGTGAAAGAGTTAACTAAATTCACCATGTAAAGGTCGGATTTCAGGAGACTACCTGCTTGTCTAAGTTTAGTATGTAGGATATTAAGATGACATTTGTCAGTAGCATAATTTTAGCGTGATGACCCGTTAGTTGAATTAGAAAAACCTTTCTTAAAAACAGAAAGATTTGGACGATGAGAAACCTATAAATTGATATCAAATGTGTTAACATCGGTGGTTCTTTACAATTGGCATGACTTACTTGATTATATACAAACCATCAAGAAACGGCAAGGGTAGAAGCGGGTAGCAAAGATATGAAGATCGGTATGTCGCAAGCAATACCGAGACAAAAAAGGCAACTTTCAAGGTAGCATTTTCACACATTTATATTGACACGGTCGTTTTAGACTAATGAAAAACCAATAAATGGATATCAAATATGTCCAAATCTTTGGGGGTTTTTACGATTAACGTGACATATTTAGCCTTATAGAAAACGATCATGTTGCAACGATATAGGCGCACTGACAGAGAAATGATGATGTACTTAATAAGATACATACACATAATTTTTACTGTTTTATTGCTTAAGTATATGCTTCATATCATTAGTATCAGCATCGAAGTATGTGATACCATCGCAAAACAGCAATGGTAGAGGCATGTAACAAGGATATGAAGATTGGTAATGGTAAAGTCGCAAAGGATACTGGGTAAAATATATAAACTTTTCTAGGTTGCATTTTCACACATTTCTGTAGGCATAGATCAATTTAGACTGATGAGAAACCTATCAAATAATACCAGATTTGTCAAAATCTTTGTGTGCTTACAATTCGTATGACTTATTCGACTCGAAGATAAACGTTCGTGTTGTAAAGATCTAGGAGCACTAACATTCAAATGATTATCATCGAATTATATGGTACCATCTCAAAGCGGCAAGGGTAGATGCACGAAGGTAGGATATGATGATCCGTTGATGATCCGTAATATCGCAAGCGACACCGAGTAAAAAGTATCAACTTTTTTACTTGCATTTTCACACATTTATATATTTCACAGATCAATTTAGACTGATGAGAAAATATCAATTGATATCAAATTCGTCTAAATCGCGTTTTTTTTAAAAATACTATTGTTATAACTTATTTGCCTATATGGAAAACGCTCATTGAGGAAGACATTGAGCGGACATGCAGACACATAAAGATGTACTTTATAAGATGCATACACATATTATATACTGTTGTATAGCTTTCCCTATATGCTTCAAATCTATACTATTAACATTGAAGTAGGTGGTACCGTGACAAACGGCAATGGTTGATGCACATATCAAGGATATGAAGATGGTTAAAGTCGCAACCGATACCGAACCAAAAATATAAACTTTTTTATTTTGCATTTTCGCACATTTATGTTGGCACAAATCGATATAGACTGATGTGAAAATATCAACTGATATCAGATTTGTCTAAATCGGGGTTTATTTACTATTGTTATGACTTATTCACCTATAAGGAAAACGATCGTATAGGAAGAGAGGGCGAAAGGACAGACAAATGAAAATGTACTTAATAAGATACATACAATATTATTTACTGTTGTACAGCTGTAATTATATGCTTCAAATATATAGTATTAGCAACGAAATATGTGGTACGATCGCAAAACGACAATGGTAGATTCACGTACCAAGGATATGAAGATCAGTAATGTCGCATCCAATATTCAGTAAAAAGAACAAAACAATTGATTTTGTATTTTCACACATGTCTATTGGCAGATCGACTTAGTCTCATGAGAAACCTATCAATTGATATCAAACTTGTCAACATCGCTGGTTGTTTGCGATTGCTATAACTTATTCGCCTATATGGAAAACGTTCGGATAGGAAGGCACTGTGCGCACGGAGAGACAAATGAAGACTTGCTTAATAAGAAACATACACACATATTATTTACTGTTGTACAGCTTTCATTATATGCTTCAAATCTATAGTATTATCATCCAAGCATGTGCTACCATCGCAAAACGGGAAGGGTGGAAGCATGTAGCAAGGACACGAAGACAGGCAAAGTCGAAATCGATACCGAATAAACAGATACCAATTTTTTAGTTTGCAATTTTACACATTTCAATTGGCAAATATCGATTTAGACTGATGGACAAAATATTAATTGATATTAAATTTTTCAACATCCGTGGTTGTTTACGATCGGCAGGACTTATTCGCCCATATGGACAATGTTCGTATCGTTCGGATATTGGCGCACGGACAGACACATGAAGACGTACTTAATAAGATACACATAATATTTACTGTTGTATTGCTTTAATTCTTTGCTTCAAATCATTGGTATAAACATCGAAGTATGCGATGCCTTCGCAAAAGGTTAAGGATAGAGGTACGTATCCAGGATATGAAGACTGGTAACGTCGCAAAGAATACGGGGTAAAATATACCTACTTTTCTAGGTTGCATTTTCACACATTTCTATAGGCATAGATCGATTTAGACTGATGAGAAACCTATCAATTAATGTCAAATTTGACAAAATCTTTGTTTCCTTACGATTGGTATGACTTATTCGCCTCTAAGGTAAACGTTCGTGTTGTAAAATGCTAGGTGCACAAAACAGACAAATGCTTATCATCGAATTATATGGTACCATCGCAATGCGGCATTGGTAGAGGGCACGTAGGTAGGATATGATGATCGGTAATGTCGCAAGTGACACCGAGTAAAAAATATCAACCTTTTTACTTTGCATTTTCACACATTTATATTGGCACAGATCGATTTGGACTGAAGAGAAACCTATCGATTGATATCAAATTTGTCAACATCGGTGGTTGTTTATGATTGGTATGACTTTTTTGCCTATATGGAAAATACTCGTTGAGGAAGGCTTTGGGTGCACGGACAGACACATGAAGACATACTTAATAAGATGGATACACATATTATATACTGTTGTATAGCTTTCCTGATATGCTTCAAATTTATAGTATTAGCGTTAAAGTATGTGGTACCGTGGCAAACGGCAATGGTAGAGCAAGTATCAAGGATATAGATCGGCAAGGTCTAAATCGAAACTGAGTCAAAAATACCAACTTTTTTATTTTGCATTTTCACACATTTCTATTGGCACAGATCGATTTAGACTGATGCGAAACCTATCAATTGATCTCAAATTTGTCAACATCGGATTTTTTAAAACTATTATTATGACTTATTTGCCTATATGGAAAATGTCCTTGGAGGAAGACATTGGGCGGACATACAGACACATAAAGATGCACTTTATAAGATGCATACACATATTATATATTGTTGTATAGCTTTCCTTATATGCTTGAGATCTATAATATTAAAATTGAAATATGTGGTACCGTGGCAAACTGCAATGGTAGAGGCACGTATCAAGGATATGAAGATCGTTAAAGTCGCAGCCGATATCGAGTCAAAAATACAAACTATTTTATTTTACATTTTCACACATTTCTGTTGGAACAGATCGATTTAGACTGATGAGAAACCTATCAACTGATATCAAATGTCTCTAAATCGGGGTTTATTTACTATTGTAATGACTTATTCACCTGTTTGTTAAACGATCGTATAGAAGACATTAGGAGAAAAGACAGACAAATGAAGTCGTACTTAATAAGATACACACACATATTATTTACTGTTGCACAGCTTTAATTATATTCTTCAAATTTTTAGTATTAGAATCTAAATATGTAGTACAATCGCAAAACGGCAATGGTAGTTTCACGTAGCAAGGGTACGAAGATAGGTAATGTCGCACCCGATATTCAGTAAAAAGAACAATCTTTTTTATTTTGCTTTTTCACACATGTCTGTTGGCAGAGATCGACTTAGTCTCATGAGAAACGTATCAATTGATATCAAACTTGTCAACATCGTTGGTTGTTTGCGATTGGTATGACTTATTCGCCTATATGGAAAATGTTCGGTTAGGAAGGCACTAAACGCAAGGACGTACAAATGAAGACGTACTTCATAAGATGCATACACACATATTATTTACCGTTGTGCAGCTTTTATTATATGTTTCAGATTTATAGAATTTGCATCGAAAAAATGTGATACGATCGCAAAACGGGAATGACAGATGGACGTACAAGGAATCGATGATCGGTGACGTTGCAAGCGATACTGAGCGGAAAATATCAACTTTTCTATTTTGCATTTTCACCCATTTATATTGGCACAGATCTATGTAGACTGATGAAAAACTTATCAACTGATATCAAACGTGTCAAAATCGTTCTTTGTTTGCGATTGGTATGACTTATTCGCCCATATGGAAAACGTTCGTATAGGTCAGATGTAGGCACACGGAAAGACATATAAAGACGTGCTTAATAAGATACATACACATATTTTATAATTATGTACAGCTTTAATTATATGCTTCAGATCTATAGTATTAGCATGGAAGTATGTGCGACCATCGCAGAACGGGAACGCTGTATGAACGTAGCAAGGATATGAAGATCAGTAAAGTCGAACCCAATATTCAGTAAAAAGTACACTTTTTTGTATTTTGCATGTTCACACATGTCTATTGCCACAGATCGAGTTAGACTGATGAGAAACCTATATAATAATATGAAATTTGTCAAAATTGGTGTTTGTTTACTATTGGTATGACTTATTGGTTTATATCGAAACCGTTCGTATAGGAAGGCATTGGGCGCACGAACATACATATGAAGACGTACTTAATAAGATACATACACATATTATTTACTGTTGTACAGCTTTAATTATATGCTTCAAATCTATAGTATTAGCATCCAAGTATGTGCTACCATCCTAAACGGCAAGGGTAGAAGCATCAATGATACGAAGATCGGTAAAGTCGCAAGCGACAGTGAGTCACAAATAGCAACTTTTTTATTATTCATTTTCGCCATTTTGTGTGTGTGTGTGTGTGTGTGTGTGTGTGGCATAGATCGATTTAAACTGATGAGAAACCTATACATTGATATCAAATATGTCGAAATCGGTGGTCGTTTACGATTGGTACAACTTATTTACCTATGTGGAACATGTTCATGTAGGAAGGCATTTGGCACACGGTAAGACAAATGAAGACGTACTTAATAAGATATATAAACATGTTATGCTGTTGTTTAGCTTTAATTTTATGCTTGAAATCAGTAGTGTCAGTATCGAAGTATGTTGTAAACTCCCCCTCCCCTTAGTACGCTACTGCAAGCACACTTTGTCAAATGCTAACAGGCACTAACTTTCTTGAAAATTATAATTATCAAAGAAATTCTGGATTCGTATATTTTAACCTTATAATGCGCTTTCATTTTCCTTCAGGTAGGTCTCCAGGGCGACATGTCATGAACAACAGGAATCAGTATCGTACATTCTTTGCTAAGCGATCGCTCCGGTGGTGCAGTGTCTCTACAGAGCGTCCGCCTTGGATGCGAGAGGTCGCGGATTTAAACCCCGGCCGAATCATACTAAAGACTTGAAAAAATGGTACTAGCAGCTACCTCTTTTGGCGCCCATCATTATGAGGTTAGTGTTGGGATTGGTCGGCCTGGTGTCAGGATAATGTGATTTTGTGGGACAAAATGCTGTATGTTTGTGGCATGATGCCACATTGCCACACATCATTATAAACTGTCACAATGCAGACATGGTAGCGATATGATTGCATTATTTTAAAGCTACGTAAAAAATTACACACACACACACACTTTGCTAGGGTATTTGATATTTGAGGAGATGGAATCTTGTTCATATTTCAACCGCTTTTTATTAATGATCATCGCTGTGACCAACATATATAATAATAATACTCCCGATGATGATGATGGTTGCTGTTCATGATTTGTTTTATTACTACTGCTCCATGGGTATATTATATATCGAACTTGAAAACAGAAGCACTACCAGCAATAAAGCAACTTTGAAAACAAATCGCACTTAGTCGATATAAATATATATTTCCATAAAAATGAACGTCAAATGCTTTTGTGCAAATGTATCGAAATGAACTATCGCAAGCTGGGTTTTTATTTTATTTATTTATTTATTTATTTATTTATTTATTTATTTGACATTTCTAAATCGAAATAAGTAGTACTTCAAGGCTCTGTCTATGGTATAAATATGTTCATGTACACTTTTCCATTGTAACTTTAAGTGTATAGACTGCAAATACGATGAAGCACAAATCGAGGACGTCGAGTGGTAACATTGGAACAATATTACTACTTCGGTCCAGAAGGATAGCGACCTATATATGTATTCCTGCCCACTACCATGTAGGATGTATCAAACGGTATATTACTCAAGCGCTCTTTGTCGAGCATGCTGGTGTGTGTGTACACAAAATATGGAATATAATAACTTTAACTGAAATATATACAATTAGATTCTATATAAAAGTGATGCGGCACATGGGAGTAAAGCAAAAATGGAAGAAACAAACTTCCGGATCGTTACTATCAACAGCAATGGGATACACAAAGCGAAAGCAAACAAAATAGCCAAAGAAACAAACTTTGATATAATAATGATACAATAAACACACTATGGAATTAAGCCAGAATTCAAAATTTTAGTAAAAGACAAACTTAACGCAATGAAGATATGCAACAATTTTACAAATAATGATATTAGAGTGGATTGCAACAATATTTTGTTTTAAAAAAAAACAGGGAGTAAGCTAGGAAAGGTTTGAGGTGGGGGAATTTTTTTAAGGGACGGTTGCTACATGTTAAAATGTTTAATTAACATATTATAAATGTGTACATGCCAGCTAATAGAAATAAGAAACTAATTTTAAAGAAAACTTATATACCTACCTACAACAATATTCGATGGAAAATCTAATGATAGGGGGGATTTCAACTGGGTAGGGGACGAAATTGACAGAACGACTGACCTAACAAGTGACAAAATATACCGAACTGAAATGGTAAATTTATTAAATAAACACAATTTACATGACATTCATAGAAAACTGAACATTTTAAGAAGAGAATTTACCTTTAATAATAAATAAAACCAGTCTAGTAGGATTTATAAATTTTACGGGAATTTTTATGATCCATTAATATATATTAATACTGCAATAACCAACCAAAAACTATTAGATCATTTCATGGTCACTATTGACCTAAAAATAAAAAAAAAATAGAAAAATGTGGGCCAGGACTATGGAAACTAAATAATAAGATTTTAAATGACAAAGAATATGCGAAATAATATTTAAAAAAAAGAAAATGAAACCTTCAAAAATGAAGAAAATATTAATATAATAATTGGTTGGGATGTTTTGAAAAACATAATAAAAAGAATATCTATTCAGTATTCAAATAGAGGGCGGAAAAACAGAAAAAAGACAAACACGAACTCGAATTCGAACTAAGCAAAACAACAAACGACGATGGAGAAAAAAAAAACGATTGACAGACAAAATTAAAATCGTTGAAGAAGACGAAAATCAGGGGAGAATAAGGGCGGGAAAATTTACAGAGATCTACAACAAGGCAAAAATCTTATATAAACGAGAAGAATTTAGAAAAGGGGGTGATACAATTTTAAACAAAATCAAAATAAACAATGTAACCCATACTGTAAAAGAAGATATCCTAAATAATATTTTCCAATATTATAAAGAACTATACACCACACAGAACATATACTTCAGACAATCGACAGCTACTTAAAAAATGTCGACTGTGAGATGACATCAACAGTACAATGTGATGACGTCATCTCAGATGAAGAAATCACAAAAAGTATATATACACTCACAACAATCGCCAGGGAAAGATGGACTCACCGTGGAATTCCACGGTGAAATGACGCCGATCTTAAACGCTTTGTATAATAATATATTTTTAAGTAAAAATAAAATGACTAAATCTATGAGGGAGGGAGCTATCACAATTATATACAAAGGGAAAGGGGATAGAGACGAGATTAAGAACTGGAGGCCCATATTACTTTGAAACACGGACTATAAGATTTTAAGTATGATTTTAACAAATAGAGTAACGGGTAGGATAAAAAAAAATAATTAATGTAAATCAAACTTGTGGGGGAGGGATATACAAAACAATACTTTAAACATTAAAACTATAATTAACTACATAAATGAAACTGGAATGATGAGTACTATGGTACTATTCGACCAGGAGAAAGCTTTCGACCCATTTGAACAAAACTATATAAAGAATGTTTTTAAAAAATTTGGTTTCAGACCCAATTTCTGAAATGGACCAAAATCCTACAAACTGGGATAATTTCATGTGTTCAATTAAACGGGAAATGCACGAAAGAATTTTAAATACAACGATCAGTGAGACAAGGATGTCCACTATCAATGCTACAATACGTAATGGCAATAGAAATCCTAAGTCACACGATAAGAAACAACCCAGAAATACAAGCAAGGGCGTATTAACCATTAGGCAGACTAAACACTTGCTTAGGGCACCAGGGCCAAAGGGGCACCACAAAGTTGAGAAAAGGGTGAAAAGAAAAAAAAGCGAATGAAGATTTGTAAAAAAAATTGATAAAACTACTGCCAATTGATCATAATGTTCTGTTTCTTGATCATGGTACACCCTAGGGTTATCTTCCCAGGTGTACGTGAAAAGGAGGGGGGCACCAAGATTTGTCAGTGCTTAGGGCACCAGTGAGCCTTAATCCGTCCCTGAAAGCAAGGCATACAAATACCAAACCTAAAAAAGAATAAAAAATGCTCTAACATGCATATGATTGCACCAACTGTATAAGAGAGGGGAAATGCTATAAGCATTTAGTAGAAGAATTTGAAAAATTTGGTAAAGCGTCGGGTTCCAAAATAAACCACAACAAGCACGAAATCTTAAAAAATAGTTAACTGGAGGGGCCAGCATCCTGGATTGCCCCCCCCACACACACACACACACACACCTACTGAGAGACACGGTACAGGCTCTAAGGGTTTACTTTGGTAAAAAAAAAAAAAAGAAGCTGTAGAAAACTATGAACATATTATCAACAAAATAAGAGAAAATGTGAAAATCTGGCCATGGCGCCATTACGTATCATGGAGCGGGCCCAAGTGGACAAGACTTATTTATACTCAAATATTAACTGCATAATTAAATCCATAGATATGGATAATACAATTTTGAACAAAACAGACAACGAAATAATAGATTATATATGGAATAATAAAATGCATTATGTAAAAAAAAGAGACATTATACAGGGCCAAAAGTAAAGGGGGCTTGGTGTTGCCGAGCCCCCTACTACTATAATTAACTAACATAATCAATAGACTTAAAAAAATGCAATCAGACCCGTCTGTATAGCGTCAAGGGGAATTGAACATGGTGGGATTGTCTAATGACAATGATGGTAGAGGGTCAAACACAACAGAGACAGAGACATACATACACTATTACAAGCGTGAGATTTATATATAAAGCATTACCAAGAACTGAAATCTTCCTGGGGTGTTCAAAAATTTGAATAATGGTAATGATGCTATAAATAGCTATAATCAAGGAAATGCTCAACGACAAAATGGATGTGACTAAAAGTAACGCTAAAATGACGAAATTGTCCCAGAATTAAAAGGAAAATAAACATATCCCCGAAAATTAAGTTACAAAGGTTTAGACTAAAATGAATAAAATTAGTAACTAATTACATTATCAACTTGTTTATCGTGGATAAACACCCATGTATCTATTTATAGCTATAATCAGCTAAAATTCCTATGAAATCCCACTATCTATTAATACTACAACTTGTGGGTTATTCCTTTGGAAAACCCCACTATCTTTTTATAGCCTCAGCTTGAGTGACGTTCCTGTGTATGAACTCTAGTACATATATATAGCTACAACCTGTGGAAATCCCCAAGTCCATATTTATAGTCTCGAAATTTCCAGCGTCAGTGACGTCACTGTACTGAACACTAGGGGATAAATGTCAACAGTGTTGCAAGTGGCTGACCTGAATACACGCTACTGCAGGTAGGTAGGTAGAGTGTATTTGATAGGGATAAAGTGAGTTTTATAGGCACAAACAGAGAAAGATACACACGCACACACACACACACACACACAGAGGGAAGAGGAAAAAACAAACCACAAATATACTATCAACACAGAAGGAAGATAATACAAACCCCAAATAAACTATCCACACAAACGTACGCGAACGCATACAAACCCCAAATATACTATCCACACAAACGTACGCAAACGCATACAAACCCCAAAATATACTATCCATACAAACGTACGCGAGCGCATACAAACCCCAAATATACTATCCACACAAACGTACGCGAACGCATACAAACCCCAAATATACTATCCACATAAACGTACGCAAACGCATACAAACCCCAAAATATACTATCCATACAAACGTACCCGAACGCATACAAACCCCAAATATACTATCCACACAAATGTACGCGAACGCATACAAACCCCAAATATACTATCCACACAATGTCGCTAACGCGTACAAATCCCAAATATACTATCCACACAAACGTACGCGAACGCATACAAACCCCAAATATACTATCCACACAAACGTACGCAAACGCATACAAACCCCAAATATACTATCCATACAAACGTACCCGAATGCATACAAACCCCAAATATACTATCCACACAAACGTACGCAAACGCATACAAACCCCAAAATATACTATCCATACAAACGTACGCGAACGCATACAAACCCCAAATATACTATCCATACAAACGTACCCGAACGCATACAATTCCCAAATATACTATCCACACAACGTCGCTAACGCATACAAACCCTAAATATACTATCCACTCAACGGCGCTAACACATACAAACCCGAAATATACTATCCACACAAACGTACGCGAACGCATAAAAACCCAAAATATACTATTCACACAACGTCGCTAACGCATACAAACCCCAAATATACTATGGACACAACGTCGCTAACTTATGCAAACCCCAAATATACTATCAACACAACGTCGTTAACGCAAACAAACCCCAAATATACTATCCACACTCGGGAGGAAGAAGAAAAAACAACCAAATATACGATCTACACAACGTAGGCGAACACACACACACACACACACACACGCGCACACCACAGAGGGAAGAAGAAGAAAACCATTATACACTATCCACACGGAGTGAAGAAACAACCCTTTAATATATTATCAATAGTGAGTGAAGAAAATAACCCATTATATTCCATCAACACAGAGGAAAGAAAAAAAAGTTTTTTTCAAAGCACCAAAGCCCTCACCTGCAATGACCAACTCTGCCAAACACCTACACCCCACCCCCACTCCCAACACTACAAAACCCATTTAACCCGTTATTTTATGGCATCAGTGTGTGATTTAGGAAACATCAAGACACAAAATGATGGATGAATAGACTGACTATTGTTTACAGACTTGCATGCCTAAAGAGCGTGCGTGAAGGAAAACATCCTTCCATTTCAATTCTAACTAAACATGATCCAGAGGGATAGAGAGAGGTGAAAGAGCACAATTTCATAAAGTGTGAGTAAAAACAAAACACGCCATCCTTATTATACAATGTCAAGAACAAGAGACACTTACGTTTTGTTTCTGGTCTATTCTCTTTTAGAAGGTAGTATGAAATTTCACATCAGGGCCAACGCATCGGCTCACATTGTCAATTTTTCCATTTCCATGTCTTTACTGGCACAAGTTCTTCATCATCTTCAATTTCTTCTTCTTCTGAATCCCTCTTTTCTATTTCGTCTTGTTTCTGTTTCTTCTCTTTTCTCGTAGGGCACTCTGAATTCCAGTGTCCTTTCTCCTGACAACGATAATAGGTATCTTGACTTTTGTCTCTCTTTCTTAGACGAAGCAGGTATTCTGGAGACAAATACCCATTTACCTTTGCAGATATAGCAAACTTCATTAGCACTTACACACTTTCGTATGACTCTCATCAAATCAACGACCAAAAGAGTAAGTTTTCTTGCCATTTTCGCATGTGAATTATGCTTTCTTATGACTTTTAGCAAATATTTGACCAGCAGGTCGATCTGTGCTGACTCTTCCATCTTCTTGATCGTTTGAAAGTGGAATGAATACTCTGACGCTAAGACACTCTCCTTATATACAGGGACCTGCTGCGTATGAAACCTAGTCAAATGTAATTTTGCAATAAGATGAAACGATTTCATTGAGGAAGTAAAAGGCAATGATGTACCGTATCGCCTCACACAAAATCTGAAGTGCTAGTTCAAATCCGTGTCAGCGATTTCGAAGACGACATAACTGAGCTTTAATCAATGCTCTCCATTTATGCCACAAAACCACGAGTCCTGATTCACGCCAAAAGAAATTTCGTTCGGTCCATAAAAAATAGTATCACATCTGAGAAACGCAACAACGAACTTCCAGAAAACTGAGAACGACGGCTTACGCCTACAACGTAAATGTATGAGTTCAAGTAGTGCGTAAAACTTAGTTAAATTAAATTTTTATAGTCAAGACGAAACGATCTCTTTTCGAACAAGAAAGCAGACACGAAGCGACAATGGCGATCCGTGTCACACAACACTTTTCAAAATGTAAATTATCAGAGGTTTGTTCTAGCGATCTGCACGGTTAAGTTAAATGTTGATGTATTTTGCTATAAGACGGACACAATATCCATGGGATCGCCCATGGTACGATTGTTCGTGCATTAGTTTAATTTTTAAAAATATTTTTTTTTATATAAATCGCCTATAGGATAGACCCAGTAAAGCATGGCCATTCTCGTCACTGTCTGAATAGCTACTCAAGTCAATTCGAAGCGAACGCGGTATGAAAATAAGTATAGCCATTAAAATGGCTTACAACGGGTGATACATTGTTTTGTTCTAGGACTGTGTGGCATAATAATCCCTATGTTCTTGCGTTGTTACCATTACAGTGCAGACAGACTGACATGTGAACTTACAGGCCCTCTTTGTGTGTGTTGTACCATTTCTTCTTACCACATCAAAATACTGAGCGTCACAGTTTTGGTTCGCGTTTTCAAGCTGACCATTTTTTTATATCTCACTTAAACATTTTAACATAAACACTCACACTCACATCTGTAGAGTCAGAACAGACGTGTTACAGTATTGAGGGGCATGTTATCTTTTTTTTTCTTCAAACTAATAAATTTGGGGTTTGTATGAAGTAAAGAACCGAAAGTACAGTGAAACTCAAGGATGATGACCCAATCTGTCTGTCTATTGATGCGTGTATTTACTTAAGAAGAAATATGACCTCTAAAACACAAAGATATACGGCAAGCATGATTAGATTAAATACAACGATGTTTTCCTTCACGCCCGTGTAATTTAGAGTTTCAATCGTCTTTGAAGACAAACTTAGTCTCCTTTTGTAGGGCTTGAAATAATAAAAAAACTGAAAAATCTTAAGCACTTTGCTATAGATAATTTCATCTACAGACTAAACAACATAAATACCATTACAACAATAGAAAACCTTAAATCTTCTATCAAAAAGAAATGCATAAAAAAAAATAGCAATGTTCTGTAAAAAGTGAGTGAGTGTTTCTTTTAGGTCTGTGCGTTTTTTTTTTTTTTGTTTTTTTTTTTGCTGATAATATGGATAATGTAAGTTCGGGTACAAGTATATTAAAAGAATTAGGCCCAGAACTCGGTGTGGAGGGAAGAAATATACGCAACAGCAGCGGGAGCAAGAAATGCAGACCTAGCCAGTTAGCACTCCACCGACCTCGAGAACACAAATAACATCTAGTCAACAGCCGACTATACCTAACAAACAACCCGTCCCTGAAAGAGTGTTGGCAAAACAAAGGGCCAATTATGTTAGACAAACGGTATGGCAAACTCAACTGTAATTATCGGAGGCACTACGTTCTTTTCTCACTCCGATACTACAGGCAATCCCAGCTGAAAGAACAACCACAATAACAATAACAGCGACAGACGCCATAGCAGCGGATTTGAAACTATCTACCTCAACTGAAGAATTAGTATCAGAACCAGAAGAGGAAATAGAGGCGGTTGAGGAGGAGGGGGACGCTGAAAAGAGATCGTTTCGTCTTGACTATAAAAAATTTAATTTGACTAAGTTTTACGCACTACTTGAACTCATACATTTACTTTGTAGGTGTAAGCCGTCGTTCTCAGTTTTCTGGAAGTTCGTTTTTTCGTTTCTCAGATGTGATACTATTTTTTATGGACCGAACGAAATTTCTTTTGGCGTGAATCAGGACTCGTGGTTTTGTGGCATAAATGGAGAGCATTGATTAAAGCTCAGTTATGTCGTCTTCGAAATCGCTGACACGGATTTGAACTAGCACTTCAGGTTTTGTGTGAGGCAATACGGTACATCATTGCCTTTTACTTCCTCAATGAAATCGTTTCATCTTATTGCAAAATTTCATTTGACCAGGTTTCATACGCAGCAGGTCCCTGTATATAAGGAGAGTGTCTTAGCGTCAGAGTATTTATTCCACTTTCAAACGATCAAGAAGATGGAAGAGTCAGCACAGATCGACCTGCTGGTCAAATATTTGCTAAAAGTCATAAGAAAGCATAATTCACATGCGAAAATGGCAAGAAAACTTACTCTTTTGGTCGTTGATTTGATGAGAGTCATACGAAAGTGTGTAAGTGCTAATGAAGTTTGCTATATCTGCAAAGGTAAATGGGTATTTGTCTCCAGAATACCTGCTTCTTCTAAGAAAGAGAGACAAAAGTCAAGATACCTAATATCGTTGTCAGGAGAAAGGACACTGGAATTCAGAGTGCCCTACGAGAAAAGAGAAGAAACAGAAACAAGACGAAATAGAAAAGAGGGATTCAGAAGAAGAAGAAATTGAAGATGATGAAGAACTTGTGCCAGTAAAGACATGGAAATGGAAAAATTGACAATGTGAGCCGATGCGTTGGCCCTGATGTGAAATTTCATACTACCTTCTAAAAGAGAATAGACCAGAAACAAAACGTAAGTGTCTCTTGTTCTTGACATTGTATAATAAGGATGGCGTGTTTTGTTTTTGCTCACACTTTATGAAATTGTGATCTTTCACCTCTCTCATTCCCTCTGGATCATGTTTTAGTTAGAATTGAAATGGAATGATGTTCCTTCACGCACGCTCTTTAGGCATGCAAGTCGGTAAACAATAGTCAGTCTATTCATCCATCATTTTGTGTCTTGATGTTTCCTAAATCACACACTGATGTCATAAAATAACGGGTTAAATGGGTTTTGTAGTGTTGGGAGTGGGAGGTGGGGTGTAAGTGTTTGGCAGAGTTGGTCATTGCAGGTGAGTGCTTAGGTGCTTTCAAAAGACTTTTTCTTCTTCACTCTGTGTTGATGGAATATAATGGGTTATTTTCTTCACTCTCTGTTGATAGTATATATAAAGGGTTATTTCTTCACTCCGTGTGGATAGTGTATAATGGTTTTCTTCTTCTTCCCTCTGTGGTGTTCGTGTGTGTGTGTGTGTGTGTGTGTGTGTGTGTGTGTGTTCGCGTACGTTGTGTAGATCGTATGTTTGGTTGTTTTTTTCTTCTTCCTTCCGAGTGTGGATAGTATATTTGGGGTTTGCATGCGTTAGAGACGTTGTGTGGATAGTATATTTGGGGTTTGTTTGAGTTAGCGACGTTGTGTGGATAGTATATTTTGGGTTTGTATGCGTTAGCGACGTTGTGTGGATATCATATTTTGGGTTTTTATGCGTTCGCGTACGTTTGTGTGGATAGTATATTTCGGGTTTATACGTGTTAGCGACGTTGTTGTGGATAGTATATTTGGGGTTTGTATGCGTTAGCGACGTTGTGTGGATAGTATATTTTGGAATTGTATGCGTTCGGGTACGTTTGTATGGATAGTATATTTGGGGTTTGTATGCGTTCGCGTACGTTTGTATGGATAATATATTTTGGGGTTTGTATGCGTTTGCGTACGTTTGTGTGGATAGTATATTTGGGGTTTGTATGCGTTCGCGTACGTTTGTGTGGATAGTATATTTGGGGTTTGTATGCGTTCGCGTACGTTTGTATGATAGTATTTTTGGGGGTTTGTATGCGTTTGAGTACGTTTGTGTGGATAGTATATTTGGGATTTGTATGCGTTCGCGTACATTTGTATGGATATTATATTTTGGGGTTTGTATGCGTTTGCGTACGTTTGTGTGGATAGTATATTTGGGGTTTGTATGCGTTCGCGTACGTTTGTGTGGATAGTTTATTTGGGGTTTGTATTATCTTCCTTCTGTGTTGATAGTATATTTGGGGTTTGTTTTTTCCTCTTCCCTCTCTGTTTGTGTGTGTGTGTGTGTGTGTGTGTGTGTGTGTGTGTGTGTGTTGTGTGTGTTACAGCGAAACCGTCATTACGGCGACAGTTCATTGTCACTGGGTAGTCATTATGGCGACAGTAGCATTAGGGTGACCAAATTTGTGTCACCTTAATGTTTGCTCTCGTGCTGTACATTACCTCTATAATTTTTTCACATACAGAATTTCATATAAGTATTATAATATCGCCTTTAACTAATATTTAATGTTTTTTACTTAAGATATACATCTAGTTATTAAATATTGTTATGCAAAAATGTATACGTGTGTTAAAGTTGTGTTTAGCCCCACCGTCACTAAATAACCATTAAGGCGACATTTTAAAAAATGCTTCCACTTTTATCAAAGTCAAGTAATATTTTTAGGATATTTAATGAAATGATTTAAAATAGTAATTAACACTTTGTAATGGCTTTTCTTTAAGATCAAATTCAATGACAACTCATAACACACTCAACTTTTTGAAATGCAGTAGAAGAAACCGCAATATTTGGTGTTCTGTTCAAGTACTGTTTTGTTATCTATAAATATATAAATAAACGAAACGAATTTATTGACTATTAGTTAGATGAAAGACATTAATGAAGCGTATATCACATTTTTATTATATTTTGCATTAACTTATAATACAATTTATTAAAGTTTTAATATATGCAATTTGTGTACGTTTAATTTCAATTATTATTACAACTTTTAAGTTCTTTTCGTAAAATAGTTTTCCATTTAGCTGTTACTTTGACGGTATTAGCCAGGGATCATTGGTCATTGTAAGTATCACTTTATAGTGTTTTTCTCAATGATTTAAGTAATGACTTTTGCCCATACTGTGTTTTATTCATGAGACTCTTGACTTGCAAGAATTGCTTTTCAAATTGGGTGTCTTTGTACTGTAATAATGATATATATATAGGCCATCCTTTTTACGCCGTTGAAGAGCATTGATGATAGTTACAGTATAGCCTGGAACGCTGTATTATCACGGTACTTAATGTTCTTATCGGTGATATTAAAACTGTTTTGCTATTGCTGCTTACTTATTATTTATAAAGTTTCAGTGACTTTCCTCTTTCTATTCCTATAAGAATGCTTTGTCAATCGAAGCTCGTAAATGTAAATATAACATCATATGGTGACTGACCCAGATTAACCTACCATGAGGGAACAACTCTACATTATCGCGGCATTAGCCTAATTTACGTATGGTAGCACGCAGGTATTATAATAAATATACAATACCTCTTACCAATGAAAATAAATGTCCCCGCTTGTACAGGCATAATATTTCCAACATAAATGAAAGGATCCAATAATACAATCAAGCACACATGTAATTCAACTGTAATTCCATGAATAACAAAATTACAAATTAAAAGCAATTATTATTTAACTTTACTGAGTATATGAATTTTAAATGCAATGTGGGCAATGAAATGTGAATATATAACAACTATTATTAATAGTATTATTGAAATATTACTGATTTCAAGAACATTTAACTATTATATTCTTATTTATATACGAGAAGTATGATCATAAGTAACATTTTGTAAATTTTGGTCCATATTGGCTACCATGGAATGAAATTCCAAGCTTAACCTTGTAAGGACATGTATGACACAAGCAGTATATGACCTATACTCATCAAACATCAGACAATACACTGAATATAATTCATAATCAAAGCCAATGCTGGTATAGCAAGTTTGACTGGAGTTTTCTATATGATGATAAACATAAATGAATGAACTTTACAAAAAAGTGATATTCATTCTTTTTCATTGTAAACTTATAAAAAATATAGACATTTTAGAGGATATTGTGCTGTACGATATTTGCATCCTTACTGGCTACAGCTTTACATATGTAAACAACTGCTAGACAGTGCGTGTCCAAAATTAATTGGGAAATCCCATTTGCCGCGATAATATAGAGCCCGCGATAATACAGCGTTAGAGTATACATTACGTTATTATTTAAAAACAAAATTAAGAAGAACAGCATGACATTTCCAAAAGCAAATTGAGGCTGACTTTTCTGGAGATTAAAATAGCGATCTAGTGAGAACATAAAAACAAAAAGTACTCCTGTAATGCCTTGAATGGTTTGTCTATGGCACACAATTTTGGCCATAAGGTATACACTCTTAGCTATCAGCGTTCGCGAAAATCAGTCAGAAGATGCTTTTGAATCTCATTTTTAATAGGATATATAATAGCATATGTATGATATATAAAAAAATATAGGGCTTTAATTTTGATATTTTGTTCGTATTCATTTCCATTGTCCTGAGAGAAGAAAAATATTCAGATTAGGGTCAGTTATTTAACTTTTTAAATAAGTAGTGTGGCACCTTTTTCTAGGAATGGGCACTTTTTTAACTAAGGTATTGGTGTCAACCATTGGGTATCTGCAGATAATAATAATTAGATTTTAGCATGCATACCTCCACATGTCTTGTCGGATTGTTCAAAAACTTGTTTCAAAAGCAGAGATTTTTGCAGTTTTGAGAATAGGGCCTGGTTCATAGAATTTAGAATTTTTGCCATTAAAATGGTCCTTTGGTAAAATTTATTGGAAAAATCTTAATATAGAGTAATTATAAAAATTGTGTAGTAATAATTATTACATAAACAGCAAGTACTTGAAATAAAGAATAGCCTGGTGCCCCAGTCCTACAATATAACATGATATTTGTGGTCTGTTGCAACCAAAACATAAATATCAGGTGATTCATCGTACATTTTAGTACTACCTAGTGCATGTGACCACCCTAAATCTAGACCAGGAACATTCCATATTCTAAGCAAGTTTACAATTTGGTTGTCTCCCAAAAAGTGATATTTAATTTCCATGACAAAACCTTGGTCACACATACAAAATGCTGCATTTTCATTGTAAAGTTCTTTAAAGAGTCTGTTAAATTATTCATATTCAGCAACTTACTAGGGCTCCATTAGTTGAGTCTTCCACCTTAGGAAGATTTTTGCATAATTCAGGACCCATGCTACCAGGCGAAGTGGGTGACTAAGTATAAAAAAAAATGGTAAGTTCAGCTTTTTCTTTTAGTCAAGCAAAAACAACTTTGCCCTGTGATTGTTCAACTTTACATCAAGTGACAGTAGTGTCTGACTGTAGATGTGCTTCCTCTACTTAGCCAGGTATTTCCTGTGTAGTTGTCTTGTTGCATCATACCTCAAGGCAATAAGCATTGCATATATCAGATAAATGGTGTTGATATCAATTGCGCCAACAATCAAAGACTGGCACAATCACAGGCATGTGCTGCAATACACTGACCATAAACCCCACCTAGAGTAAGTTATCATGGTCTGATTTCCACAAGTTATATTTTACTGAAAAGATAGCAGTTTTTGTTTCCAAATTAACATCTATATGTATATAAAAATTTGTTTCAAAATTAGCAAAGGGCTCTCGGATTGTTTGGAGTTATTTTAACTGCCGTGTTCTTCATAAAATCAGTTTGACACAGTAAATAAACCTGTCATGTGGCTTCAGCTAATGTGGGTATGTGAGAAAGCTTGCCATTTGCTTCTCGCGGATCGGTGGTTGTTTCCGGGGTTTTCCTGGGATTTTCCTCCACCATTAATACTGGCTGCCATGTATAGCCTATCATGTGCTGAAAAATGGCATTAAACCTTACAACAAAAACAACCTGTCATGTGGCAATAAGGGCAGATATCGCTGTATCTAGGAAGTACATCTTGATTAGATTGTCTTGGGGTATTTTTTACTTAATTTAATTCCTTTTTTACCTAATGGGCAGATAACTTAAGGAAAAATATACAATTCATAGAATGCATTTGTCAAAATATTATGTGATAAAGATTAAACATAGAATATAATTATGTAAGTCAGAAATGTAGGAAATAATGCTACAATTGGAATTCAAGAAGCCCTGTAAGGTGAAGATTGATTTCTGACATTGATAATAATACAATGCAAAAGAAAGCAGTGAAGCATGCCATATTTAATGAATAACATTACTATTAATATGTAGATAAATACTAAAACCATAATCATGCAATCCTATCAGTTGATTATTTTAACAAAACTAGCAAGTGGCTGGTTATTGATAATTTCAACATGACACGGGTCAAGTTAGACTTGAATTTTAGGGATACGTGACTTCTTCTTTTGGACATAAGAGGGAGAAGTGGGAGCTAAACAGGGAGAAGTGAGAGCTGAACAGGGAGAAGTGGGAACAAAGCAAAAGATGCAATATATATATATATATATATATATATATATATATATATATATATATATATATATATGTATACAGTAAAACTTGTCTTGAGAGACTACTGCTATGAGAGAAAATCTGTTTTGAGAAACTAGGATCTCCATGTACAGTTTTATTGATTATAGTGTTTTGACCTGTTATGAGAGACCACATATCTTGAGAGACCATTATTGTTTGATAGATGGGATTGTCTTTCAAGACAGGTTCTACTGTATCTGCTTTTGTGTGTTGTTATTGTTCTCTTATGTTAATTATGCCCTCTATCTCCCAGTATGCATATTTAGATTTAACATTGGTTTTAAGCAATAATTTATTTTCATGTAGAACATTTTGTGAGTTATCTCCAGTTGTCAAGCTAAACTTGAATTTTAGGGAGAATGGACTTTTCCTTTTGGACAGAAACAGGATAAGTGAGAGCTGAACAGGGAGAAGTGGGACACGAACAGGGAGAAGTGGGAGCAGAGCGAGTCACGCACAATATATATATATATATATATATATATATATATATATATATATATATATATGGGTGTGTGGATGTGTTTTATTCTCTTATTTGAATTATGCCATCTTTCTCCCAGTATGCATATCTGCATTTATCATTGTTTTTTTTAGCAATACTTTATTGTGAAGAAGAAATTTTTTAAAGTTCTGTTTCATTTATAAATACATTTGGTGCATGTTTATAAACTGTCATCTATAACTATACTTTGGCAATATGACTTAAAAAGAAAACAACAGAAGTTATACATTGTAATGAATTTTATCTGAGTAACTAGATTACAATATTGTAATTTCAAGTTAGTACCAATGCTAATCAACTACCCATAATCATGATTTTTTTACTATTACTTTCTGAAAGTTCATTATAAAATGGCATTTAAAAAGATTTCTAAACTTGTTTGAAACAACCCGTGTACCATGTACATTAGAGTAAATACACACATCTTTCAGATCATACTGTTCGTCCAAATTTCTTTGTCCTGATAAAACTTTACCGTAACTGTTCATAGACAACACATTGAAGAAATAAATTCAGTATGTGAATGAACTAGATCCTTTTTTCAAATGAATCGTCATAGCCGACATGCAAGTCACCTATTTTAGTATCTATAGAAAGAGGGGTTTTCTTAATGTAACCGCTCACTTTATAACTTTGTTATGGTTACGACAGTCCTTTGATATGATTGCAAATGTAAAGTTTAATTATTTGTCTATATTAGGAATTAGTTCAATAATATTTGCTTTGCTTTTTTTTTTTTTTTTTCACAGAAATTCGTGAACTTAGAAAACAAGCTTGACCATACTTCATCTCTTGAATTCCACAACATAGAGCATTGTCCGATGTGTTTCAGACAGACATAATTGCATGATAAAGCTAAGTATTCAATACAATAATATTTAGACTGCTTTCTATGAATTGTATATTTTCCTGAATATATTTGCCCAGTGGTTTACAAAAAGAGACAGTCTAACAAAGTGGTACTTCCCCGACACATCGATGTCCACCATTGATTCCACATGACAGGTTCACTTAAGAGTTCCAAAATGATTTTTGAAGATAATACTGTACATGCAGCAGTTAAAATGTTCAAGTTACCAATTTTATTCTTAAAACACAAATTGCTGTTTACTAAGTTTAAGTTTCACAACACAAGTTTGTATGTTTTTTATCATCAAATGATAGAAACTTACTCATGAAATGATTAACGGTAAAGCACCTTTAAAAAACCCACATGCCTGTGAATCTGTAAGAATTTGTTTGTTGGCATAATTGATATCAACACCAGCTATTTGATGGCTTGATGCCTTCACTTTGCACTGAGCTATAACACTGGAACTAACCCGTCTAAGTGAAGAGAGCATCTCAAAAAGGATGATCATCAATGTACCTGTAAAAAATCACAGGCGAAGTCGTTTTCCTAACAGAAGAAGGTAAAGTTTACATTTTTTTTAGGCAACTTAGTCACCCACTTTGCCCGATAGCATGCCTCAGTGGCATTATTCCTATCATTCAGCCAATCAAATAACACTATCTGACTAATTTGAGTAGGTGATTGACTTGGTTTTTATTCTTTTAGACCATTGTCTTTGCTAGCGAAGAAAAATCCTTCAAGCCTGCTATTTGTCCTTTAAAACTAAATATTTATAACTAAAACTTGTTGAAAATTATTCCTTAGGTTTTCCAATGTTTATTTTGAGAAATACAGTGATGACAAAATGAGACACTTGTAAGATGAAGGATAATGTCTTTCTCCTGCCGGAACCATGTGTCAAGCCTTTTGTAACACATATATCAAAATTATTAGGAAAGTCCCTCATTCTAAAAATAGATGCATCCACATTTCATGCATAGCATCATATATGTTCTTGGCTGTGCCGATTTGGTTGGAAAGAAGGGTCTAGCTTATTCATTTATTGACTTTTATGCTTTAATTTTGCCATCAGTGCATAGCTGCAGTAATGTTTTATCAACAACAGTGAAATTAGGATATACTATGGTGTGAAGGCGTGTGGTTTCATGTATATACTACAGTTATTGTCTCAAATGTTAGTTTAGAAATCTTTTAAGCGCTAGCTGATTCAGCATTTTTATTAATTTACAATTACATTACTGTAATCTATGTACTCTTATCATTTAAAATTATTTATAATGTATAGCTTCTACACTGCTCTTTTAAGTCTTATGGCTAAAATACACTGCATATGAACATGATACATTTGTACACTTACAAATGATATCCATATTGAAAAGTATTATTATGATTATTATTATTATTATTTCCATTTCCACAGCTCGGTCTATGGTATGATTGCTGCTAATGATTATGTAATAATTGAATGGGTGACTCAGAAGAAGGACCCACCAGGATTCAGAATACTTAAATCTGATTCATAATGAGGTCTGTTTTTTATTTCTTTCTTCTCCATCTTATATAATGTTGTGTGTATTTAGGTAATTTTACATGTATTCATTAGGTTAACATACATTATTTGAACTCTTTTAGTTAATAATAATGTTTTTAATGACATGGAGACTTTGCATACTTATATGCTTTTACACTCACCGGTAGTTTTGGAGTTTTAAATAAAGTGATGGTAATTGAAGCAGAAAAACAGTAAATGAGCATTAAAGTTTACATTCAAAGACTTTGCATAGAATAACAGTCTTAATAAAATTAAAAGGGATACTATGGTATTTACATGTTTTTATGTAACAGCTTTTTTTACATAATATTTACTTGTTATAGTACTACATAGACAGCCATTTTTAAAGTTACTTTACTTTTTTTTATTTATGTGATATTCAGGGAAGCATTAACATTTAACCAGTAACATGAAAAGTAATTACTGTCAACTTGACTTTGACTCGCTTCTAAATATCTTAATCAGTGTTTACATATATGTAAATTTGGTGATGTTTATTTGAAAAGATAATGAAATAAATTCATACATTATTTACATTTAAGACAAATGCTTGTAATCAGTAATATTTCTTGCAATAGATTTGCCACAAAAAATATAAAAATATGTTTGGCTGACCATCCCTATTTTTCTTGACTATGCTTGTACTTTTTGAACCCCAGGGTTAAATTTTGTTTTACATTGAACCACTCCAGTAATCTAAGTGGTTGTGACATCTGTGTTAGATGCAGTAAGTTGTGGGTTACAACCCTGGTCCAGGCCTACCAATGACTTGTTCAAAAAACGGTATTAGCAGCTGGCTGGGTTGGCGCTTAGCATTAACAGGTTAATGTGACTAGGTGGGACATGATTCCACATGTTTGCGGCATGATGCCCCAGTGCTAGACATCACTATAAATTGCCACACTGCTGACATCATAGTGATATGACTGAAAAATTGTTAAAGCCATTTTAAAAATCCAAATCAGACACATGCACAAAAGTAAATAAAGTTCCAAAATCAATTTGTGCATGCAATTGAGACAGGTTTTTGTCCAGTACATGAATAATTTAATCTGCATCTAACTTAGCTGGTTTAGCCCATCACTTCAAGTACATAGAATATATTATATACAATGTTTTAAAAATAAAAAATCCCTTTTTAATTTTGTTTCGTTCATACCCATATGAACCCAACTTTTTTTAAGCCATGCCTGCCTGTACTATTTTTCTGTACATAATGATGATTGAAGACTATATTTAGAATATGGGATGATTAAGTCATATTTCTTACATAAGATTTTAATTAAGAGCGCTGGACATTGTTTATAAAAAAAGAGATGTCTTTGCTAATGCTACAAGTAATATAAACTTTAAAAGAAAAAATAAGCATCATCTGCTTACATATCTTGTTAAGACATGATGGTACCATGAGAAATTCTTCGGTTTGTGTGTGTATTAATCAGTTATTTGAAATTATTATACCATTAAAATATGGAAATTTAAAATTTAGTCTTTATATTAAAATGAAGAAAACAATAATCTGATTACAGGGGGACTCAAACCCAGGACATTCGTATTATTGACACAGCTGTAACCATCTGAGCTATGCAGTCACTTGTTAGGTGTAGTATTAGATAATTTATAAAAGCCAGTGAGCTTGAAAACTTTCTCTGATTAGTTGTAAATATATCACTGGGATTCACTGTTCTGTAATTATTGTGCCTTAATGAGTGAAATTCAAAATATGAATAAATAAAAGAATGTTATAAAAATATGAGTCTATTTATTTATGCAGTTGAATTTAATTATAAGAATTGGCCATTTATTTTTTAATATTCAATGAAGCATGAACCCAAAAATTCGTGCTGTGCACACTTTGTATGATGTGCATAATAACTGGACTACTTTTACTGTTGGGGCCCCGAGTGCCCTAGTGGTCTAAAGCGCTCTTCGTTACGGATCACTGCCATCTCACCTCTGTCTGGTGAGTGGGTTCGATTCTCGGATCAGCCAATGTGGATATGTGAGAAAGCTTGCCAGTAGCTTCTCGTGGGTCGGTGGTTCTTTCCGGGGTTTTCCTGGGTTCTTCCTCCACCATTAATACTGGCCGCCATGTATAGCCTATCGCGTGCTGAAAAATGGCGTTAAACCCTACTATAACAACAACAACAACAACTTTTACTGTTCATTTTTTTTATATAATGTTAAATGTCAAATTTATGTATTTGTCTTACTTACAGCATAGTGTTTAAGATTGTCTGCACATGAAAGGATGTACTTTTTACTTAGTGGCTATTTATATTTTTCAGTCACATTAGCATATTGCATACTGGCTTTCATTATTTTTAAATTCAATTACAATCAGTGCTCCTTTATTGCAGATGTTGGTTGAAGAAACATTGAATCAGATGCCGTTCCATCCATAGCACTGTCAGATAAGTATTATGATAAACATTTTTATACTTTACTCCATCAATATCTTGGATTTAAATGGGTTTTTTCCTGGGACGGGATTGATTCTTTTCATGATTGTGAAATGAAATACTTTATGCAAATAAATATAGTAAAGCTTGTGAAATGAAATACTTTATTCAAATAAATATAATAAAACTCAACATTTTTTTTTTTTTACTAATTCTGTCTTATGCCTCCATTTGTAATATTGACCCCAAAACTCTATTTCATCATTATTATAATTATTAAAGTATATAATTTATTTTTTGAATGTATTATCATCAGTTTGCTTATATCCATATGTGTCACTATTAAAAGTGGCATTGAAACTAAAATATTTCATTGGTATTAATAAAGATGAGTATATAAAAAAAATGTTTATATTTTTCTGACATGATGCTTTGTTTTTCCTAATATTTTATTTTTCAGGTCGTGTGCTATAAACATTGATAATCTAAGTAAGTAACATGTGATGAACAAACCAGCTGGAAGTAGCCTGTCAATGTACACCTCCCCTTCCCATTTGGTACCTTAAAAATATAGAATACTCCCTTTGATTATGTTTGTTGGTATTTTTTATTTTGAAAGAAACATCAGTTATTTTATTATGTTTTGTTCTTTTATGTGTTCTTAATTGGAGGCATATGCACTGCACTAATTGAAATCCAGCTATTTTCTATATTTGTATGCTACCATAGCTAATGTATTTTATTCTTACGGGTGATGGCATGAATAGATTATGTCCATTACAACAGTTTTAAGGGAGACATTATTTTACAACTTGTTATCTGCTTTCCAATGAAGTTTTTATGCAGATACATCTGGACAAAATTAGCTTAAATATAAGACAACTCTGACCCAACTCAAAGGCTTTTGTATTTTGTAAAAACACATATTTGTTAAT
Organism: Sinohyriopsis cumingii; assembly: GCA_028554795.2. Lineage (NCBI taxonomy): Eukaryota > Metazoa > Mollusca > Bivalvia > Unionida > Unionidae > Sinohyriopsis > Sinohyriopsis cumingii. The sequence goes on along the minus strand of CM068837.1, from coordinate 110,437,182 downwards.
TACTCCCTCAAACGCATACATTAGTGAAAATATTTACCTAGACACATCTAAATTAAAGTAACTCATTCTTACAAAAAAGATTGGATATTGTGACCTTTTTTGCACACTTTAGTGGTTATAATGACATGGGTGTTTCTGTAAAAGATTTCTTATAATGTCTACTTGATCCTAAATGAAAATTATGCCGTTGTGATATCCAAAACCACAACCATGATGGCCATCTTGAATATATTCTTATTTATTTCTCTTTTTTTTCATATCATACTAAAAAGAACTGCCTTATCATTTGTAGCACATTTGATGCTTATTGTAGCATTGACTCAACATTATCAAGACAGTTTGGCTGCCGCATTCAGAAGAACATTAACAATGCTAATGTGTACAGAGAAGTTATTGTTATTAATGGGCAAATGCACTTAATATACAGAGCTTCGAAAGTCATTTTCCCTGGTGATGCAATGATATGTAACAAAGAAAATGGTGCTGAAGCCACTGATCAGGTAAGATGAAGAGAAATTAACACTAGCGTTAGTTGGAAACTGAACATTTAACTAATCGGAATACACATTTTTGTCAGGTCAGGTCTGCCAGTTGTCTATGGGGTCTGTGGGGCTTTAAAATTTACATCTCCATCAAACATTTATGAGTGGTAAATGTCTTGTCCATCTATTTTTATACAAGCAATTCTTGCCTATTTAATAATAAAGCAGTTTTGCCAAAGTCTCTTCATGAAGTGAGAGAAGGATGACAGAGATCACATTTGTGTAAAAGGTTAATGACACAACAGTACATCATTGGCTATATTGTTTCAAATAGGTTTAGGTATTTCAAAAAGGAATACAATATATGGGCCAAAAGAGTAAAATCAGTAAGATACAGCTAAAATTTTGTTAAAGAAAATACAATTTTATATTTTAAAAAATCCAAGACCTCGGACCTTTAACATTATGATGGGACACATCCAGCTGTAACATTATGATGGGACACATCCAAGGTCAAACAAGTTGCCTTAATTAGCAATCATACTTAAGTGACATTGAGCTGAGGTGGCTAGATCTATGTATGTATATTACTCTATATTTTATGTTCCCCAATTTTTCATGAACTGCTGCATAAGTAACGAACATACTCAGTGCTGAAATTCCAAGAAAAATCATTCTGTCAGCTTGTAAATGTTTATTCCCCTTCACTTTACCATATACTATTCCTGCAGTTTGATATTCAGAAGGGACTTACTTGTTTATCTAAAGTCTTATCAACTAAATCAAACACATTCTTAAATTATATCATTCCTTATGATTTTTTTTTCAGGTGTCAAATCTAGATATTGTAATGGACTCTGTGAAAAGTGACATGGTAAGAAAATTGGTATTGCTATTCTCTCTTTCAGACAGAAATATGGCATCAGTATTAACAAATCAAGTCCTATTACATCGCCATTTAATCTTAAGAATTTTCCATCCATATTTCTGTGTTTCACAATTATACTGGAAAATGTCTAGTTATTTTCATCTACATCATTGGTGTTTGTGGATGTACCCAATCAAATCTGTATATTCTAAGTTCTTTTCAATTACATCCCCATTGTACTGTTAGCAGTATCTGAAATGTATGAATGAGGTGTTATGTAATAACATACGAAATGGCATAAATATTTTAGTTTGGGCATAGAACTTGTTTTTATAACAACGATTGAAATGTTTCGGCATTAACAAATCTTTCGGCCATAATTCATTATTCTTAATTTGCACCAAATCTTGGTTTTGAGTATGTACCATATCACCATATATCATCAATATTTGTGTTAGAAGAATAACAATGTGATGCTTTTATTTGCTATGTTTATCCAATGAATTGACTTCTACTTTTAATCAAATCTCAGATGTAAAAATGTTGCTTTAGCTCGACAGAGTTTATGAAGTAATATAAAATTACCATGTAACTCTTTGTTCCCAAAAAACTTAAAAATGACCCCTAATCCTGTTTTATTCATCATAATGTCATATTTCTTATGATTTTTTTATCAATGGGGTTTAAAACTGGGTCTCAGATTATCCATTGAAAATATTATTTGAAACACTGAACTACTCTCAAATAGTCCTTGTTCATAAATATTGTGCCATTACATCGGTTAGTTACTTTCAGATTTTCATAATTACTTAGGCAAGTCTGAGATTAGAATGTCATCTTTATCTCTTCTTATTTATTTTAAACAGATTTCTGAACATTTTGATGACATCATGATAGATCCAGACTGGATTCTGTACAAGAATGATAGCAATATGAATGTAAGGATAAAATAATAAGCAAGCCTTTCTTTGTGTTAGTGTCTGGCCATATTGCATGGCAACTCACCTCCTACCACCAATCCATTTCAACAAAAATTTCAGATCTACATTGTAAATATCTAACAAGATTCTTCAGTAATAGTTAATATGATGTGATAATCCTATCATGCACACAGATTATATTAGTACATAAGATACTATTTTACAATCTAGTCCAGCTGAAGTTATTCAGAGTTGCAATACTGTTCAACAACCTGTCTGCTAGCACCACTTTCTACCAAAATAGTTGTAAATTATCATGACATAGATGTCTTTCAGTCTGAGGCCAGTGTCATATTGGGGCGTTTGCCTTTTATACCAGTGTAAATCAGATGAGCAATACCAATCCCATTATCTATTTAAGCCTCCTCTTAAATTCAGTTTAAACTGAAAAACTGCTTCTTAAAGCAAGAGCAGAGGCATATGGCAACGAATGAAGTCAAATAAGTCATTAATAAGCGAGAAATCAAGGAGATGGGGAGCTGGCCATGTGCACTTATTGTAGTTTTTTTTACAACAAAAAGTATTTTTACAGGCACTTCAAACTGCCATGCGAGAGAGGAAACAACATCACCTGTTTCTAAGCAAGACATGAAATACATCAAGGCAAAAACAAAAGCACACCTTTCTGATAAAACTCAGTTCATTCGAGACAGAGATTTTAACAAATTTTAAAATGGAAACATCCTAATACCAAATAATATAGTAGCTGCTATAAACAAGATAATTGAAATCAGAGAGGATGCTGGAGTGGCAAAAAACAACCCCTACCTATTTACAAACACCCAGGATCCATGGAACACTGTAGAGGATGGGACGCAGTCCATAAAATCACCAAGGCTGCCAATCTAAATCAGCCGAGCAAAGTTACAGCAACATCTGTTAGACATAGGGCCTCTACATACTATGCATTGCTCGATGTCAGCAGAGCAGAGAGGGTCACTTTTCTACAGCACATGGGTCACTCAAAGGAATGTTGCTGTTGCTGTTCTAGGGTTTAACGCCATTTTCAGCACAAGATAGGCTATACATGGCGGCCAGTATAACTGGTGGAAGAAGAACCCTGGAAAACCCAGGGAAGAACCACCGACCCACGAGAAGCTACCGGCAGGCTTTCCCACGTACTCACGTTAGCTGAGCCCTGGACTCGAACCCACGCAGACAGAAGTGAGATGGCAGTGATCCATAACGAAGAGCGCTTTAGACCACTCGGCCACTCGGGGCCCCCTCACTCAGAGGAAGTGTTGAATAACATTTATACCACACCCTTAAGTTACATGTACATGGAATTATGTAAAGTTGGCAGATTTTTTGAAGCACTTGATGAGGGCAATCTCAGTCCTGCAAGTTCTGTAACCATAGTATCACTGCCCCACACCAAGAATAATTCAGGTTTTCTGTACGTTTTATCAGGTAAAATAGCCTTGCATGTCATTAATAGGTCAGCATGTAGTTATTTTATTAAAAATTTGAATTTCTGCATGCCCAAACATTTAGTGTCATTATGAGGTACCATCTGAGAAAGTTTCCATTGTTGTTCATGGTTGAATGATATTTAACTATGAATGTTTTCGCTCCAACGCTGAAAGACACTGAATAAATCTATCCAATTTAACAATTTTTGGATGATTTAAAAAAGCCATTATGGTGTTACTTACTTAAATAATTAACACAATTAACTGGAACCACACATGTATATTTATCATAATTGTGTTACAGCCAAGAAAGTAATGTGGATGCCTGATGATGAAGTTAAGGTAATGGATTACTTCCACACAAACCTCGTGACAGATGTGGTGCCTAGTAAGCAATATACGCTTCACTATCAAGTGTCATTCTAGAAAAATGAAATTAATATGTTGAGCTAATAATACTTTAATATAGCATTTACATTAAAGTATATATAATTGAACCCATTGCTTCTACTCATACACACGCCACATTCTAGATAATCTGATGGTATAAAACTTTTAATAGATGATGTGTAAGTAAAACATCATTGTAAATGGTCATTTGCAACTTAAATTTAACAAGTATGCATATTTCACAGAATGATAAACGTCTACAATATTTGGTATTTTTCTATCTGTAGAGAGAATTTTGTTTTTATATATATATATATATATATATATATATATATATATATATATATATATATATATATATACACACACACAGAGTGTATAATACAGTTGAGTTCTATGGCTCCCAACTACCATGTCATAGTAGGGTCAGACTGTGTGTGTATATATATATATATAACATTGGTGAACATAAGCTGTCCTTGTCTCTAATGTTTGGATAAAGAGCTTTAGTATTTTTAACATAAATTTAATTACACAAGTCTTTTTAACTAAAAAAATTCAGACAAAAAGCAAGTAGATGCATTCTTTGCTTTGAATCCACGCATAGCAGAGAGCTGCAATGGAAATTGGAGGAGAATAAAATATAAAGTCTACAATGAAATTGTTGCGAGATCAGATACAAGTATTCATTTCAAAATGAAAATTATGATATAAGTAAAATAATTTCATCTTTTTTAGGCCTTGATTGGAATTATTTCACACGTTCATTCAGGGATCGTCCTGGGCTTCGCCAGTTTCGCAAATTGCGATTTTTTTTCCTTATTGGCGACAAAAATATCCCATCTGGCGATTTTTTTGGTGACATACTTTTTGGTTTTTTAATTTGTACATACAATCATGGATTTGGACTGAATAAAATTAAAGCCAGAACGAAAGGAAGCCATAAAATTGACTAAGCAATGCATTGGAATCAATCTGTTACACAAACGATCCTTTGTTCTTATTGACAACCCTATCTTTACAGTGCATTGTTACATCATAATCTGCTTATGCTGACATCTGGGCTGAGTACTGTATGCTGCGATACTGTCAGTCATGCTACCTAACTATACCTACAACTGACCGACTTCTGAAGACGTGAATAGAACAGATACAATTAATTGAATGGCTAATCCTTCTGTTGTTTTGGTTTTTTTTTACATATACCAATATAATAGTTTTGCTGAACCTTCATAGAAAACTGATAACCTTTGAAGTACCGACTACTGTGTATAAATACAAAGCAAATGGAAAAAATCTCAATCACAATTACATCTGTCGCCAGTGCAGCATTTTACTCATTGATCTTTTCCTTTTGCCATCAGTCCCGTGTTACGGCTGCAGAGACTTAAACTCCGCAACAAGAAATAGCAAAAAAAACAAAAAACCAGTTTTGCATAATTAATAATAATTATTTATTTCTCAAAATACAGGAGTGAAAGAATCCCTAAATTGGGTGTGAATTTACGCTTATATATACGGTCCAATATTGCCAGGTGTTGACTCGTGTAAGTTTCATTCGTGGGAATGGAGATCCTATTTTTCTTGTCGAGAAAATTTATACAGCATTCAGTGATCATTCTTGGGATTTAGGAAGCAATTCGCTACAAGCTTTGTGAAGCTAGCCATAAAGGGGGGGGGGCTGCTGAGAGACTACTGGTGTCACCTGTCAGCACTGAGGACTGTGAACGTGGATTCAGTAAGATGAACCTCATAAAAACTGACATCAGAAATAAGCCCTGCATCTCATCTCTCGAGAATTTAATGAGAATCAGCATGTACAGATGTGAAAAATTAGACTTTGAAACTGCATTCAACAAGTGGGCAGCCCTAAAATCGCGACGGATCTTCATGTAACACTTTGTAACATTTTGTTAATGCTTGTTGTAATTAAAGTATTAACTAATCCATCTTTTGTAATTTTCATTGCCTGTTACATTAATAGACTAAATTAACACTTGGAAAAATGTACACTACTTTTTTTGGTGACACTTTTTGAAAATTGGCGACAAAATATTGAGGTTGGCAATTATTTTGGCGACAGCTTTTTAAAAGCCAGGACCATCCCTGTTCATTCATTTATTTTGAAATGAGCATAAATGCAGATTTTATTTACTGCATGATTAAAAATACTGATGTTATAACACCTAACTGCAGATGTGTCCTTAAATGACTATCGGATTCATTTTGGAAGCCATATTTATTATGTCTTTCAAATGGATGACTTGATAATATCATTTGTGATGTCATGAAATGTAATTATGTTGTTGTAGTTGTAGGGTTTAACACCATTTTCCAGCACACAATAGGCTATACATGATGGCCAGTATTAATGGTGGAGGAAGAATCCGGAGAAAACCCTGGAAAAAACCACCAACCCACGAGAAGCTACTGGCAAGCTCTCTCACATACCCACATTAGCCGAATCCGAGACTCAAAACCATGCAGACAGTTGTGAGATGGCAGTGATCCGTAACGTAGAGCGCTTTAAACCACTAGGGGCCCCGAAATGTAATTATGTGTTACTTGTATGATAAATTTAAATTCATAACAATGTAGTCATGTGATACAATCTTATAAGCCATTGTGTTTATAATTTTCTGACGAAAAATTTCATGGATGTATTTTTGTCCCACAAAACAACAATTTTGGAGGACTGATCCCATTGGAGAAGAAAATAATGGATTTAGCATATTAGATAATTTCAGCTGACGTGTAATTTTGGTATGTGGCAGCAGTACTGGCTGTAACAAGTATAATTCCTGTTATCAATTATAGTAGTCCATAGACCTGTGGAAATGCATAATGCCCTAAACTAGATCTTATTAGTTAGGAAATCAGTATACAATAATGTATCACTTGAAAAACTAATTGTTCATATTTCTGCTGAGTTGGAGACCTAGATCATGATTTTGTCATTTAAATAAGTTTGCCATCCATGAAGAGCTAATGAGCAATCAATACTTGGGTGCACAGTGCATACACTTTAAACTTTACATTTCTACATTATTTTTTTTTAAATCACACAGTAGCTTTGATAATTTATGACATGTTATTTATTTGAGCAATCTATAGCAAACAGAGAAGAAAAGTTGAAATCACTATTACATTTTTTAAAAATTAAATATGGGGAATTTTGTAATATTTTGAAATTTGCTATTTAAATTGGTGTATGTTATGCAGTGGTAATCAGGAATCTATCAGAATTGCTCAGACAAGCTAAAAGTCAGGTTTTTAATCTGAAAATAATGTCAGCCATTTCGTTTGTCATCAACGCTGTGTGCTAACTTGACCATAATTATATCACACTGGCACCTAGCCAGATACTTGTGGTCAGCAGTCTATTGTTAGTTGCAGTGTGCTAACATGATGATAATTATATGGCACTCAGTAATACAGCCAGGGCAGCAAGACTGTATTTGATGCAGTGTGCTACTCTGAACATAATTATGTAATACTGATAACTGAGCAGCAATACATGTTAACAGTGATACAATGTTATTTGCTGTGTGCTGACTGGAGTGTAATTATATAACATCTACTTGTGATCAGCAGTCTTAGTTGCAGAGCTAACCTGCACATAATTATATAATACTTGCAACTAGCCAGCAATACTAGCAGGTGAGTAATAAAGTGTAAGTTGCAGCATTCCAACCGGATCATAATTATATTACAGTCACAATTGACTATCAACATTAGTTGATCTTTTTCTTCTTGAATGATGTTATGTGATTGAATTTCATTTTTGTTTTCAAGCTGACTGGCATAAACTGTCAGTTGCCAAACTAGTCATGCATATATATATATATATATATATATATATATATATATATATAATTTATTTGGTTCTATTGTACAATCAATTGTTGGGTTAAATATTTTGTCAATTGTTTCTTATTGTTTTTATTTATATGTTAAGTTTTTTTCTCGAACCCATGCATCCCCTTTTTTAAATCTTGACACTTTCTTCTGTCTCACTTCACATGACAGGCATTTAAGCTAGTATCTGTACTAATGAATAAAGTACATATTTCTAACTAACTTTGTCTTTCTTTTACTTTGCAAGAAAAAAATGAGTTACTTGTGTCTAATGAAAATAATTTGTCTATCCATCATAATATGTGTGCCTGTCAATCATAACATAAATGTGAGCATCATTAATATGGAAATTAACAGTGAACAGAAAAGTATGATTCTGTTTTACATCACCATTCTCCTTCACTTCATCATCTGAAACTGTTTAAAAAATGTTTGCCCTCAAATAGGGAGCAATAAATATAATAATAATGTCCATCTGATTATCCATACCAAATCTCTTTGAGGACATTACCTGAAATAGCAACATACATTTTGTAACATTTTTATAATCTGGGACATTTAAGAGTAAAACACGTATTACAGCAGGGAGTTCTAGATTTTGTTATGTCTGTCTCTGTTTCTCAAAATTCTGCCGTGACGGCCAGACCTAACCTCAATTCCGTTCCAAATGTTAGTCAGTTCCGTGTGATGTACGCCTCGCGAGAAGGTTGCAAGCAGTTGTTCTTGCCTTGGGGTGATGCTGCTTTCAACGCATGCGTCAGCAATTTCAAAATAAGGTCATTAATAGATGTATAGATAGGTGTTCTGTTCTGACGGATTATTACTAAAAAGTGAGTGTTCTGAAGGATTTGACGCCATAGGTCAAAATAAAAGGGATTTTAGTTTCCATCCGCATAACAAAGGCAGTCGAAATTAATTAAGTATTTAATAACGAGCGTCCAATACGTCAGATGGATATGCTAGTGTGTATTGGTACTATCGCCCCTACGTGGGTTACGCTAAAGACATGTCACCGCGAACGTTTCGTGTGTATGACCAAAACATCTATTGATTCTGTCCAAGGTAAATTGTCGTACGTAATTAGGAAAATATTCCCACAACATTATTGTGTTACAGCAGGCGCAGTAATTATTTTGTCGTTGTTTAAGCGTCATGATAAAGTCAGCATCAAGATCAAACTCTCGTATATTTTGTATTCTTTTCGCCGATTGCCAGCTAATATTTTCTTTACCATGCCTGGGACTGGCACGCGGGGGATCCCATTTGTGGATCTCACCTGATGTTGGTTATAAACCATCTTGGAATTGTCGCAGACAATTTTCAGAAGCTGACACATTTTTGTAGCTCTAGATAATGCTAAAATACACTGTTACCACTCGACGTGATCATCGACAATCCAAATATAGATATCTGAGTTTGTTAGCCCCTGCAACGAATGAATTGTTATTACATATCCTAGAGTCCATCATGGTGGTTGCTGTGCCAGATCCTACTCAGCAATAGATATCTGAGTTTGTTAGCCCCTGTGATGAATGAATTGTTATTACATATCCTAGAGTCCAGCATGGTGGTTCCTGTGCCAGAGCCTGTTCAACAACCTCCACAGGACCATAAACTATATTATTGAGAGTGGCAAGGTCTCTTACCGTAGTTTTTTCGGGATATATCGCGCGGATCTGGTTGTGGTTAAGGAGAGTGCCTCTGACTCAGCTTCTACCTTTTCATTCCTTGTTTCAGATCTCGTTTTTACACCTGATTTTCTCCTTTCGCCTGTTGCTTTATCAAGTTTACGCGTCAGTTCTTTCTGTTTTTCTTTCGCTTTCTGTTTTACTCTTGCAGTATGTTCCTTTGCTGTCTGGTCATTGATAACAAAATTATTAATGTCTTCCTTAGATGTGATCTGCTGAATATTAAAAGCAACGCAATATAAATATTTAACAAAATGGACAGCTTTTAGGGTTTTAATATATTCTGGTTTTACGTATCCAAACACGGCAATATCAAGTATTTTGTCTGAATCCCTGATAGCGGCGACACACCTTCCTCAGTAAATTTATCTATCATGTGAGTTCTAACGTTGGTGGTGGCGGTGGTAGAACTCCGGGCTGTGGTTGAAGAGGTTAATGAGATGGTGAAGCGGGTTGAAGATGACCAGCAATATCCTCGGGCAATGTCTTAAGATCATTTTGTTGCCTAAGTTGATGTAACAATTTGTTTTGGTTGGTTAATAATTTAATATAGATAACTGTTCTGTACCTTCTGAACATTACACCTGAGCTTCCTGACGCTGTTATAGTTGCTATTTGATAGAATCACGGACGGGGAGATATTTCTTAATTAATTCTAGTCGATGTCGAGCTATTTTAGCTGTGCAATATTCCATAGTTAGAGCAGAAACATTATTATTATTATTATTATTATTACAATAACGATTTAGTTACACATCACGGTCCGCGGATATACTTAAATGCACATCAAACAGTTAACGCAGTAAACGCGGCGACATGCGCGCACATTATTTTTGTTTGCACTACTTACCGCATCTGAGTCTTCTTGTCGCACCTTGTGGCTCTTGACCTGTGTGGATTTCAAAACAACACCGGGGTCTTGCAAACCAGGCTTATATACAAGGTTCGGGTTGGCTTTTGGCAACAAAGAAATCTATAATTTTACAAGGCCCGATTGTAGAATCGGGGCCTTGGCGGAAGGGGAGGGGGCTAAAAATGGTCAGCTGACCCACCAGTTCTAGCCTGAACTCTTTTTGCCCAATCCACTTATGGGTCTAGCCCATTAGGGTTTCAAAACATCAACTAGATCTTGCAAACGAGGATTTTGGCAAATAATAAATCAACCAGGGCCCGGATTTGGAATTGGGGTCTTATGGGTGGAATCTTCGCACCCAATCCCAAAGGTAGGCCAACCCGACACACACACACCCCAACCCCGCTGCTCAGGGGATCCAGTAAAAAAATATGTTATCAATCTTGTACAATTTCTAGCCAATACATCTGAACATAAAATTAAAAGAAAATTTGCTTGGTCTGAGTGAATAAGTGAATAAACGATATATTTCATCTCTCCGGTGAAAATCTCAGATTAGCGTCATTAAATGTAACTAAAAGTACCTAATTCATTTTAAGCACTTTGCGTGACACGAATAAGTAACTTTTAGATGCATTTAATGACGCTGACCTGAAAATTAACTGAGTTTTAAAAAATAGCGATTCAATGTGAAATGAAGTATTTCGCTCGTAGCTTCGCCAATTGTTAAAATACACTTAATGAAATATACATTTTATTCACTTGGAGCAAGAAAATATGCTAACTTTATTTTACTATAGGCCGTAATAATCTTGATAATTCACTCTATTGGAATACGATAAATTTTGACTGCTCGTCAATATATATTGAGAATATTTTGAGCAAGAAATTTACATATTGTATCAAAGCAAATTGGTGGTCTAGAGGTAGATATGGCATTACTCATACTATCGAACTGGGTTAAAATCCAACAATAGACATAATAATTTTTTAAAATCTTGTTTTGGTCAGCTTTTTATGTGCTGTTGTAACTTCAAATGAGATGGAGAAGTATGAATTTGGTTATATTTTCTATGTGAATGTACACAAACACATGCAGCTCATAAACGGTAGACATCTTTCATTATCGCGTGGGATGCAGCAAGAAATGTGCTAATTCAGCCTGTGATAAATATTGCAGGCAAACTTTTAGAACATAAAATAAGAGAATTCGATTGCTTTTTGAGTGATTAATGGATATATTTCACTAAAATATTTTCGTCAACCCGATTAAACATGTCGGTTATTAGCTCATTTCAAGCAAATTTCTAATTGAGGACACTTCGATATGTGGGATGGGGGGGGGGTATTTTCATCTACTTATTGGTGCAAAAACTATTATGACCACACCCTTTTAGAAGGAGTTAAAAAATTACTATGGCTTGAAAACAATAGTGCAGCTTCTGTCTTATATTTGATTGACTGCCTATGAGATTTAAAAAACAGTTCAACATAAATACGTTTGGAAATGGATAAGCAGATGTTGCGATACAGTTTCTAATGGCATATTTTTTTATGATTTTGATCATCTTAAAATATAATTTTATTATTTTGTTTTGTTTGGTATAGCAATAGGGCCGTTACAAATATTGTCGCCTTAATGCTGGATTAGACAGAATATGTGTGTGAAGATTATATCGCCATAACGATGTGGATGCACATACGTATTACAGTTTTAAAAGGCATATATTTATGATTCTGATCATCTTAAACTTTAATTTTAGTTTTATATTTTGTTTGGTATAGCAATAGGGCCGTTACAAATAATGTCGCCTTAATGTTGGATTAGACAGAATATGTGTGTGAAGATCATATCGCCATAACTATGTGGATGCACATAAGTATTACAGTTTTAAAAGGCATATATTTATGATTCTGATCATCTTAAAATATAATTTTAGTTTCATATTTTGTTTGGTATAGCAATAGGGCCCTTATAAATACTGTCGCCTTAATGCTGGACTAGACAGAATATGTGTGTGAAGAGTCTGTCGCCATAAGGATGTTTTGACCATCGCAGTTGTGTGTTGGCATTAAGGCGACACGGTATTAAGGCGACACATGTGTGTTTTCATTTAACAATACTTTTTGATGTTTTAAACATGAATATTGAAGCTTGATAATAGGAATTATAGATTATTTTGATGAATTCATATACAAATATGTGCTTCAGTTTCATAACACAACATGATGTCATTCTGTCACCCTAATGCTGCTGTGTGACATATGTCGCCCTAATGCTGGTTACGTACTCATGTGTGTGTGTGCGTGTGTCTGCGCGCGTACGTTGTGTGTGTGTGTGTGTGTGTGTATTGGTCTCTGTTTGTGCCTATAAAACTCACTTTATCCCTATCAAATACACTCTACCTACCTACCTGCAGTAGCGTGTGTTCAGGTCAGCAACTTGCAACACTGTTGACATTTATCCCCTAGTGTTCAGTACAGTGACGTCACTGACGCTGGAAATTTCGAGACTATAAATATGGACTTGGGGATTTCCACAGGTTGCAGCTATACATATGTACTAGAGTTCATAAACAGGAACGTCACTCAAGCTGAGGCTATAAAAAGATAGTGGGGTTTTCCAAAGGAATAACCCACAAGTTGTAGCATAAATAGATAGTGGGATTTCATAGGAATTTTAGCTGATTATAGCTATAAATAGATACATGGGTGTTTATACACGATCGTCACACAAATTGATATTGTAATTAATTACTAATTTTATCCATTTTAGTCTAAACCATTGTTACTTAATTTTCGGGGATATGTTTATTTTCCTTTAAATTCTGGGACAATTTCGTCATTTTAGCGTTACTTTTAGTCACATCCATTTTGTCGTTGAGCATTTCCTTGATTATAGCTATTTATAGCATCATTACAATTATGCAAATTTTTGAACACCCCAACAAGATTTCAGGTCTTGGTAATGCATTATATATAAATCTCACGCTTGTACTAGTGTATGTATGTCTCTGTCTCTGTTGTGTTTGACCCTCTACCATCATTGTCCCTAGACAATCCCACCATGTTCAATTCCCCTTGACGCTATACAGACCCATCATGTTCAATTTCTATATTTTAAATTCCCTTTGACGCTAGACAGTCCCACGATTTATTCCCATGCTAAATTTCGCCTTGTCCCTAGACAGTCCCACGATTTATTTCCCATGTTAAATTCCCATTGTCCCCAGATTGTCCCATGATTTTTCCCCATGTTAAATTTCCCTTGAGTCTATAGTGGCCCATGAGTTTTCCCCATGTTAAATTTCCATTGAGGCTATTGTGGCCCAGGGGGGTTCTGTAATGCTAATTTCCCAGAGTTCGCCACAGAGCGCTCGTGTAATATACGGTTTAATACAAAATACATGATCGTGGGCAGGAATATACAAATTTTGGTCGATATATATGATCGTTGGTATCTATTCAAACGCGGGCCATGAAATACATTAATAAATCCCTACAGTATTTAAGGCAGGCGATTATGAATTATTTAAACCACATTCTTCATCTGTCACAGATTTTATAATCATTTTGAAGTGGCTACTTTATCTCGAGGAAAACGAGCGGTAAGTGTTATATAAAACAAAATCTTAATAGCAATTTGATCACTTTTGCGTCATTTTACAGTAAGAATAGTAACAAATAGAGGATAATTTCTTTTCCTACGTTAGGCCTAATGCCTGGTATGTTTCTTAGTGTGGTACACACACACACAAAAAAAAAAACCAAAACAACACCAACAACATTTTAAAAAACCCACAAAAACGAGTGGCGCGCCGAAGCCACGGGCTAAAATGTTTTTTAAATATTTGTTTATAGTATCAACCACAAATTGAAATATATCCAGTATTAGCGTTGGAAAAGAAAGTTTTCGTTTTGTTATATTTTTTTTACATTATCTCATCCTATCGAAACACTTTCTGTAAATGACCTTAATAAAGGAAAATAATAAATTAACCTAAGCCACTTTGAATGTCGACCGTAACTTTTATTTACACGGCATCATGCGCGGAAGAAAATACCAACTGAACCGGGATTTCAGACAGCAGATGAACTTGATTCATTGAACTTCATTAGCAATTGTACAATCAAATAAATGCAACAATGAAAAGGTGGAACTATGAAAAATCGAGAATGTTAGATTTGCGGAGGATTTATTCCGAATTATTGTCTGCTAATAGAGAATTCATGTCAGTTGCTGTGTCAGGGATGCCCACACAGCACGCCGTCCAAACATGAAGTTGCGTCGTGCTGAAAGACATAACAGTGTGCCATAATTTATCTTATGCCATGTAAAGAAACTGCTTAAATTATAGTATTTAAAATTTTCTTCATTTTGTAAGAGCTCAAGAAACTAATTCTGGTTTGAAAGACAAGATGACGGTAAAACTCAGAAGACGTAGCTGTACAGTACCGTTGGTGTTTGAGACATCATAAAAAAGGTAACTGCGTTAACTTCGCTTTTTGTTTGGTAATATGTTGGAGATTATCTTTTGCAGATCTTCTTTGAGCTTGGAGTAAATTTTACATTCTAAACATTTTTATTTGCACTTATCTGCTTAACATGTATTGCTGGGATATCATATAGAATATGAAGTCAGTATAATGGTACTATATTTTACATATTTGAATGATAAATTACTGGTAAATGATATAATGATAAACTACAAAATAAATAATTTGCCCATTATCCCAAATATGTTAATTAAAACAAACATTGAATGTAAATTCAGATATTATGAGCAGTTGTAAGAAGTAAGAAATAACATTTTATCAATTAAACCAGTCATGTGTTATCATCATCAATTGTAAAAAAAATACATGGAGACAAGTATGCTTAAATTCTAAAATGAACACACACACACATACATATGGTATTTTAATCTAATACAGAAAAGGTGACATTGCTATATGCAGACCAATAATTTTTTTTTCTTCTACAGATACTAATTAAAAAGCCTAATTCTGAGAGTTTCACCTACAACATTCATGATGGGAAAGGACCACTAATTAAGAGCTGACATATGTGGAAGGAAAATACCATCCATGTTGAAAAGGGCTAGAGGTAATGTGAGAAAACGTGATTTATCAATCTGAATTAACATTATTGTTGCTATTTTATCTCAACTGGTCAAAAGGCTAAGTGGGTTTATGTAATGATCCAGAGTGTGTTATTTATTTCACATCCCCTTCTGTCTTTCAACAGTAAGAAATTAGTTACTTTGGAGTCCATAGTTCTGATCAATTTGTTTAAATAAAACTTGGTTTTGGGCTTAAATCAACATCTTGGATAAATCTAATAATGAGCTAAATCCAAGTATATACACGAGGTGATTATATATAAGATTAGTTGAGTTTTTTTAACCAGCCTAAAAGCCATACTTCCACAATATAGACTAAAATCATTAAGTTGTCCTCGAAGTTTGATGCGTGTTAACCATTAATAATAATAAGGTGATCTTTCACCTGACTGAGCATGTTACCACCGCATGCAATATTTATACATATAGTGCAGTTTTTGCTAAATTTAGAATACATGCTTATATAAATGAGATCTAGATCGAAGAAGTGAACATGCATACAAATACACGAGGTTATAACCACTACTGCTGATTCAAGTTTGATCATACTTGGCCATTGGGCTTATATAGTCAAGCTTCACAATGATGCTTATTATGAGTGTGATAAAGATATGTTAATGAAGTGACCTTGCATCTGATTGGCAGAGTTTCTTACGACTTGCACAACAGTGTTTATGATCCAATTTAGATCTGACTTGTTTAATTATTTGCTCGTATGTCTGAGGCTGTAAGCAAAATCTATGCATATAATGTGGTGGTTCTACATCTCACTAGCCATTCTTGTTACTGCTCTTAAAACTATTTCTCATTAATTTTATCAGACTTGGTAAATAAATTTATCTCATCAAGATATAGCAAAAGAGCAATTTTGTAAAATAAAATATTCATTCATATTAAACTCAAATTCTGCATCTGATTGGTTGACCTTGCAAATACTATAACGGCTCTATTTCTGACAAAAAGATTATTTTGATCTAATGTAGCAGAAATGATTATATGATCAAAACATTGAACATATTTGATAACAAATAAATAGTTTTTCATGTAAATTTGATAAACATTGATAAATCGGTTCATATCATTGAAAGCTTGGAAGAGTTTGATTACATGCGAGACCTTCACATATTAATGATGCTTTATTTAGAGAATTATTTTCGTCAGGATTTAGTAAAATAGGTAAAATCAATATGGACTGGTTTTGTTATGTACAGCAACACTAGTTGTTTACTGAGTACTGAGGGACTTGGAGTAAGGCAAGGGTACATTGCAGTAGGTAACCTGGTTGACTTGATAACAAGATTGTAACACAAACATTTTTATCAGGAGTCTAGCATACATACCACTGCAGATCCTGCCCCCGTTAGTTACCTTTTAATAAATAAAGCATTTGGGCTTTTTATGTCACCAATCCCATAGGGATTAAAATTAACATCATAGGTCTCACTGGATAGTTTCGTATTTTGACATACACCTAATTTTTAAAGTAGAAGGCATGAACCTAATTATCACAAGCCTAGCACTTCTAAATTCACACATAAGCTAAATCTATAATGTGGTTTAGATTTACTTTGACTTAGGCATGGAAATAGGTTGGCTTGTTGGTGACTGCCTGCCACAGTTACATGAGCATTGGAGATCAAATGCGTAACTTGGTCTGCAAATGAGCTGCCGACCTTTATGTGTGTCTGCTACAGAGGCAAATATAAAAAAATCTAGATGGTTGAGGGGTGATGAAAAGTATGCTAATTTGTTATAGTACTAGTGAACTTTATTCATGCATAAGACACATACTGATTCTTTCAGCTACCTTGTCATAGAAAAATATTGAAAATAGCTATTTCTTGTCAAAAATGAATGTAAAATTTAGGAGATGGTGGCAGTGATGGTTCAGAATAGAAACCAATAGTTGCATCAGGAATTAACCTGATTACTGCAGTCAAAATCTCACATGTATGCTTTCTACAAAAATCATCAGTTTGTTTTTGTTAGTATCTTCAGTGTAAAATTATTCTCATTTTTCTGTAATTGGTCATTGTCGGATGAAAATTCACCAGATAAACTATCCAGTAAGATCATAAAATACACAATTAGAAAATAAAATAAATTTATTCTAGAAAGAAATATTGCATTCAATTGTGTGACACAAATGAAATTAATGAGAAAACACTTAAACAAATGGCTAACATTACTCATCTGGCTCATATAACTTAACAGTTGGCCATTTCACTATGGAGTAGTCAGGTATATCTAGTATTGTAAGAACAGAACCTAAACAGTAATCTCCAAACTTTATCAAATCAATCGCATACTTAGGTTTGGAAAGTATTACATGGGAATTATGTTAATTTTTAAAGATCAAAATGTACCTGCATGTTTTGACCATACCAGAACCAAACTAAAAGATCAAATGTGTGCAGCTGCTTTTGCTCATCACAAACATAATTGGGAGTATAACTTATAACCCTACCCTCTAGCACACATTTAAGATCTTTAGAGCTTTTAAATGCAGCCTTCTAATTATATAAGTTTCATTACATTGGTTATTAATTAGTCACATGTGATGACACTTGTAACTAATCAAACCACAGCCACTGAGAGCAGACTAAACACTGATATTTATACGGTACAGTGGCAATATACAGTCTGTCTGCTGCACAGTTAGTTACCTGCCCATTAAAGTGACAACACATGAAACAAACTGGATAATTCTGAAAGCCTTGAAATTGTCTTTATTTATCTGTATGGTAGAACAGAACATGAGTTGAAAAGCTTTTAATGAAATACCTTGATATCAAACCTAATAATAACTGCAGGAGTTATATTATGGATAATTAACCATTCTCTCAGTTTCAAACTGGGCATTCCATCCCATGGGGTTCTAAATGTAAACCAAGTGTAACTGATATCCTAATGAACTGTAAAGACCATAGCAGCACAACATCAGGGGACCAGATATGTCCAGATCCAGGAATCATAGACCAGTTTCAAACTGATAATGAGCCACATAAAAATGACACATCTGCTAGAACTTATGTGATGAAGATAACTTAAACTGCATTATTATTAATCCTCCTCCTCCACATCATCATAATTGAGATGCATCATATATGTTTTATTGTAAAATAGTTTATGCAACATAATTCAGTGAAGACCTTTACTGCCAATTTACCAGTGAACCATTTGTTTCAATGAGCATATTTTATGTTGTAACAAGGAGCATCATTTAAACATTATGATACACTTATCATACCTGTATACGAAATCTTAATACTAACACTTATACTTGCAATACTACTACTAATAAAAACACCTGCACTGATAATTTGATTATGTTCAATTGGACTTGTATCTAAATGATCACCAGCTGTATGAAAAGACATATTTTAATATATAGATATTGGATGGAATACTAGTTACCACAATTGAATAGTCATATGATAAATGATATATTATTATTTTAAACAATTTATATTTGCAGCGAAACATACTTTTACATTATCTTCCCTTAAATTTCATTTATAGAGCAGTATTCTCTGCATTCATTAAATTACTGAAATGGTTAATAATACAACATCAAATACTACAACTTCCAGAACCACAAAAATCAAAAGATATAAACAAAAACTTCCCTACATGTATCAACACTTGTCACTTTATAGACAGAACCATGAAGATTTAGGACTGGATGTTAACAAATTAGGCATTCAAGTTAAAAAGAAAAAATACCAAGTAAGCTTACTACCAAAAAAATCAAACAATAACAGTGAATTTTAGTACATTCCCATTAAACAGAATATATGATTTTTCTTAACTTGATCTGATACATCTTAAATCTGTAGAAAATGATTCATATTGTATGACTAAAATATTATGTAAACAAAAATTCCATCACTTTTTTCAGATGCAACATGCATACCCCAACCCATCCTTCTTGATCATAAAGTATACCAGCATTCCACTATAAGATGGGGAGCTGTAGTGGCTCAGTGGTTAGCTTTCTGGACCTGTGAAATAATGTAGGTTCAAATTCTACCATCGGACCAACCTGAGTTAGCTACCATGGTGTGTCCTTGGGCAAGGTACTATACTTAAAGTCCCTTGGCACTAAATAACTTACTTGTGTTGCTTTACCATAAAAGGCCAAACCAAACACAAAACAACAACTTTAAAATATGAGTTTTGTCACTACTAAGTAAAGGAAAATCATACTGAAGAAATGTTTTTGTTAATACAGCTTAATGGATCTAAAAATCTCTTTCTTCTGCAGGAGTTTAAAGTGTTAAATTAAAAAGGTCATGGTGCACATTGCTTTGTTCGTACACATCAGGCTCCGTATCCCATATCCAGCTAAAATTTTCAGTAGAGTCTGAATAAAAAATATTTTAATCTGGATGATAATATTCTTTCTCCATTCATATATTACACCACTAAGATTGATCCAGATAAGATTATATTTTACTATAACACTGAGGATGAGTATGCCTCTTAACAAGTGACAAATGTGGAGAGAATGGAGTTAAAATGGTCTTTGATTTCTTTTCAACCATAACACAAGATGATCATTTATAATGAAAAAACCTGAATAAGATTGGAGTTCATAACCATGACAGTCTTGATATAATACAAATTCAATATATTATTATTGTCTTGAGGTATAGTTCTGAATATTACAATCTCACACAAGATCAGGGTATATTTTAGTACCATACAGTTAATTCAGGATTGTATTAACACCTATTCTGGTGAATGAAAATTGAATAAGATTTACTATTTTAGAACCAGTTTCAATAAAGTTTACTACACAAGAGAAAATATGACTTTACTGTAATATCTAAAATTTAAAATCTGCAAACAGAATACTTGCTTGACTTTACACTTCAACTATATCATAATGTTTATTTGAAATGGATTTATACAAATGGCATTAAATTGGGTTTCAGGCTGGTAATGACAACGGTCACACTGACTTAGACCCAGGGTGGGCAACCATGTCACCAATTGCCACAAGTGGCAAATTGGCCATTAAGTTTGGCTCAGTTGTGGCATGGTATGATGTTTTTCACTTCTCATTCACCACACCTGTGGCTACATTGAAAAATAGTTTGCCCACCTCAGACTTAGACAACTAGTAAATTATGAAAGAAAAATGTCATTACATTATGCTTTTCTGGATTGCTAGATTAATAAATTATTGTTGACTTGAAGTTAGAATATTATGTCAGTGAAGATAACCCTCACGGTGACTTTGACATTTTGAGCTTTTTGTGAAGACATTGGAATTATGTGTATGAAGTGCTAGATTAAGTGTGTGTGTATGTGTGTGTGTGTGTGTGTGTGTGATTTGGATTTGTTACATTACAAAAAACTGTAATGTAATTTAAAAAAATTACTAGTTTAGAAAAACTCAATCATATCATGGATTAAGTAATGATTAAATTGTATTGCAAAGATCAAATCAGCAAGGATAACACTCACAATGACTTGGGTATTCTATATCCCTAAGAACATTTTTGGATCTATACTGTATAAGAAATTGAATCATGTATTGCAGCATAAGAAAAATTTCTCAGGCATGGAATTAGAGTCTTAAATTCAGAAAATCAGTACATACAAAATAAACGTGTTGGTATGTGAAGAAAACACTCACTTGACAATATAGCCAAGTTCTTATAACAAATGATATAACTATATGTATTTTGCTTGTAAAATAAGTTAGGAATGAATATTAATTATATAATTTAGAATGGAGAAAAGCACATTACATTCCATCAATAAATATTTTGTGCTTAAATAAAATCTTAAACAAAAATGTACAAGTCCAAAATATAGTTCTACAATGTAAGACATAGCACATGTTGTTTTTGTTTTAGTGCTATGAGCAGCAGGGAGGGCGAACAGACCTATGAGTTCCGACAAAAAATAAACCCTCCACAGAAATCCAATCCGGAGAAAGGTTCTATTTACCGAATAGAGGCTTCCTGAAGGGAATTATATCTTTATTGACCCCCAATCCGAAAATAAACCCTTGGTTCGAAGATCTAGCTGCAGAATAATATGTTCATGATTTTTCATTGATCTCTGATTATATTTTTGTCGACCAACCGGAGAAAGACGCCCTCCCTGCTGCTGTCGTGTCTAAATGAATTTTTAAGATTTTAATTTCAAGATACAAAATGAAAATAAAATAACATGGATGTTGGAGAATCACTCAGGTCAAAAATAGCACGAGAGCGACTAAAAGCAATAAAGGAGTATCTACCAGTGCAAAAGGAAGTCAAAAAGAAAATACAAGCCATTAAAAGAGCAAAGGCAGGATTTGCTGAGACAACGCAGGAATTATTCAAACCAGTGACCAAAGCAACCAAAAAAGCTTTCATAGGCGACATAAAAGATCCTGAGGCAGCGAAAGAGGCAGTAAAGGAAGGAATTCTACCTTTGCTGAAAAGAATTGAGAAACAAACTACCGCTAAGATCCGTACCGCTGACAAATTCACCGATGATAGCGCAACAAGAATAAAAGCGATAGCGGACGTTAACGCTCTTGCTAATTTTGCTGTTACTTCATTTAGTCAAAAAAAAAATATGTTGAAGCCTGAGTATACTGGTGACGTTCTTGATCGCAAAAAATGGTACAGGTGGATCTATTATGTTCGCTACAACACAGATCGAGCCGTCGCTAATGATCTTGTGTATAATTCATATCTCGATGCGATAAAAGGTTTAGGAAAACAACCTAGACAACAGCCTCAACCTGTGCAACTGCCTCACCTGCACCGCAACCTCTATCTGCAGAGGAACCTGAATTTATGCCGCATACCTTATTCAAGAAAAATATTCTTCATGATATCAAAGATAAGAAAACAATGACCGATATAGCTAAAACATATAATGATAGAGGTAAATACCTGAAAAAAAAATATGTTGGAAAAGACTATTCAAACCCAGAGTGGATTAGGGATGTATATTTTGCTTCCAAAAGATCAGCGATAAATCTTGAAGATCCAGATTTTTTAAATTTTTATAAAAAAGTAAAAGATCAGCTTGCACTCAAAACCACCACATGGATGTTCAAACCGGAGGCTATTAGGTTTTTAAGAGATCGTAAAAGAATCATTGAGATCGCTGCTCACGACTACAATGAAAGAGATAAATATCTGGCGCAGGGTCATATTGATCGTGTGGAACAATCTGAATGGACTCCTGCGTTATATTTTACTTTTTATGAGGATAAAAAATATGATCTGGATGACCCAGATTACAAGAAATTTGTTGAGAAGGTAGAGGAAGAAAAATTACGTCCAGAAGAACCAGATATCCCAGAGGACGAATCGAGGATGAGTGGTGAATCTGCACCTGATTTTTTCCTTCCTACTGACTTAGAAAGAATCCAAATAAATGAAAATGAATTATTTCGTTTAGCTATGGAGGAGTATGAAAATAGAGACAGTCATTTAAAAGCTCAACATCGTGGCAAACGTTTATCTTTTGATGATTGGATTTCTCTGCTATATTTTGCTAGTAAAAATAAGGATGTTAATCTCGAAGATAAAGGATACGATAGTTTCAGAAATAAAATTTACATCATGATAAAAAATAGGGAAAAAGAAAGATTAAAAAAGAAGAAGAAAAAAGACCAGGTCTTTTTGCGTCGTTTTGGGGCAGTCCAAAAACAGGTAGTGGATATACCATCTGTCCTGATAGCGTTGTTAATGATGTATCTCGGCTTGAGGTTCTTTTTGGAGGGAAACGAGCTGGAAATAATTCACATGAGATAGTCAATGAAGCAACAGATATCTGTCGAAGATTGTTTCAAGAAAAAATCATTGACGTATCTATCTATCGCGATCTTATCGATGAACTCATAGACGATCATCACAGTGATTGAATAATTGGATTATAAAATAAAATGATCGTGCATAAGAGCCATCAGAGAGCGATACAGGCTCGTATCATGAATTCAAGGTTACCTGTGTATAAACTCAAATACGGATCGGGGATAGGTGATTCAATCATTAAATTTTTCACTCGAGTGGCTCCTAAGGTTGGTCCGTTAGCTAAGCAGCTATCGTCGAAAGCTATAGGGGTTGTTCGCGATAAGGTCATAGGTACCCTTGGTGATGCTACCAGCAAAGCATATGACGCCATCAAAGATAGAATACTGCGATTGGTGAGAAAAAAACCGAAACCTGCGGATAAATTACCTGTTACTGCTGAGATGCCTGGCGACATTAGCAAGATTATAAATGACGCGGCTAATCAAAAACTAACGTCGTTAGCGTTAGAACAAATACAACAACCACAACAAGTAACCAGTACCTCTGCATTCGGAGGGCGCCTTCGTTTTAGACTATAAAAATATTTTATTAATAAGCATGTTTTCGCGTGCATCTAATGAAGCCTTTAAGTTGGATGAACCAGCAGAGAGAGACGACTCAGTGCGAGACTACCAATATTACTCGTATGACGCGATAACACCAAACAGTCCCAGTAGAACTGAATTACAAGTACAAGATACTACAAGATATTTTCTACCGTGTGAGACATTCATTGAGGTTGTGGGTAAGATTGTGAAAAACGATGATAATAATTATGCTGCAGCTATCAAGGTTGGATTAGTCAACAACGGCATTATGGCGCTATTCAAGAGTGCCGCATACATGATCGATGGTAGAGAAATCGAAACAATCAGTGACAACGTCGATGTAGCAACCACGATCATAGGCTTAGCGAGATACTCAGATGATTTCACCAGATCAGCTGGTCCTAGCATGATGTTTACCAAGGATAATTCAGATGTTGCTGAGAATGTACATTTTCTTGTAAGACAGCCAAAAAAAACGAGATAATACCGATGCTGAGGTTGAGAATATGATCATAACTGAAAACGCAAGGTACAATCTCGGATTTGACGCTCGTACAGCTATATTGGGGGGTGACAGTAAACGATTTTCATGCGCTATCCCGCTGTCACATATATTTGGATTCTGCAGAGATTTTAGAAAAGTCATATTTGGAGCTAAGCACACGGTTGTCTTTTATCGAAAAGGCGACAGCAACGATGCTATCTGGAGGACTGGAGGAGCAGGTGATGCTGGCAAGGTTATATTAGAAAAACTAACGCTGTGGATGCCCTCGATGACACCATCGATAGAAGAAGAGAGAAATCTGTTATCGTTTATGAATCAAGGTGGCAAATTTGTCATGTCGTGGCTGACGACATACACATATAGCATTCAGAGTAACATAAACGGCAATTTCACCTGGCATATAGCGTCTCAACAAGGTGTATCCGCGCCAAGACATATCTTTATAGCTCTTCAAAAAGCTGATCGATTAGGTAATCAGACTCAAACAAACACGATTTTTGATAATTTTAGAGCCAGTGATGTATCACTGAGGGTAAATGGACATCAGGAGCCAATTGATGAGATTCAACTAGATTACACAAATAATTCAGTAGCACGTGGCTATCATCGTTTGTGGAGATATATGGGTCGAGATCAAAACATTGATACCGGATTACAAATATCTCAGTTGGATTTTATAAAATACTATCCTATCTATTATTTTTCACTGGAACACATGGATTTGATAAAACAATCTGTCGTTGATATTCATTTTAAGGCTAGAATAAACAAAGAAAATGCCGCTGATACATTTAGAGCTATTGCTGTTATACTCAGCGATATAACCATGATTCTCGAGGGTATTGAAGGCAGAATGAGGATCATCGACGCTCCTGTAGAGAAAATGTGATTTAAATTCAATTACAAATTTATAAATGCCGTATGAACATGTCAGTGTGACTCTGACTCAGGGTCAGATAAAAAAGCTACAATCAGAATTAACAAAAAAATGTGGGACGAAATTGACGTTAAAACACGATCAGATTCAGGGTGGACCAAATAAATTATCGATAACAAAAACACAACAAAAACATTTCGATAAAGCTAAATCATCTAACACCGGAACACAAATTGTGTTATCTCCGGCCGCTATAAAGGATATGGCTAAGGTAGGTGGTATTTTCCCGCTATTAGCTGCGATACCAGCATTATTAGCTGCTGCTGCGCCGGTTGTGGCAAAGGCTGCAACGTTGGGTGCAGCTGGTTTCGCTGCTAAAGAAGGAGCTAAGTGGGTCGCGAAAAAAGTCACCGGCGGAAAATACAATAAAAGAAAAGGACGAGGACTCCGATTACCAGGGACACCTCCATGGTACTACGGGAAAGGAGTTCCTCTACCAGGAACCGCCGCATCGTGGTACAGAAGATAACACCGATGTCGAATTACGATTTAATTAATGCTGCTAAAAAATAAAAAAATAAGATTTTTCAGAGGCGTATTTATGCGAGATCAATTACCAGCTCGTCCAAATGAATACGAAACGGGGATCATAAATCTCGACAACAGTACCGGACCTGGTACTCACTGGGTAGCGTACGCGATAAATCCGCGCGAGATTATCTATGCTGGCTCATATGGGTTAGCCCCACATAGGGAATTTTTAAATTATGTAGCTCAGCTAAATACTCCAACGTGGTACTCTACGCTACCAACACAAACACTAGCCGATCCTCCGATATGTGGCGGCGAAGCAATAGATATTTTATCGGCGATATCCAGGTAAAAAAAACCGTATCATAAAACAGTACACGAGTATACATCAAATAAATTAGATCAGCAAAAAAGAGTATAATGGTTGACATCTACGGTAGATCTCTGTTAACAAGAACGATAAGAAAAATACTGGAGAGAGAAAAATTTGATACCGGTGATTTATCGAGATACGCTACGAAGGACGACGTTAACAATATTCTGTCGCTGGCGGGAGCAGATCGTGGTGAGGTTGCTGTTTTTCAGGATGAATATGGAAAACTAAAGACTAGCAACGTAAAGATAGGTGATATAATCAAGCGAAACGAATACGACGCTCACGTGGCTGATTTTAACGTTGTTAAAGAAGATATCAGGAAAAATACTAACGCCGCCGAGAGAAATCGCGGAGATATCGAGCTTATATCCATTCAAATGATTCAAAAGGCTAGCTGAGATGATGTTGATAAAATAAATGAAAAACTCGCTGTCGTTAATACCTCAGTCAACGGTAAAATCGATTTTAGCAAGATTCCATCAGTGATGAAGGATTTATTCATCTAACGCCTATTATTGCATCAGGAGTATTAAAATGGACGAGTACATCAAATACTCTCAAGTATACAGCACCTGTCACTGGCGCGTACAGAATAAACCATTTTTCCTCAGAGAGATTTAGAATCACCTGTGAAAAATATAAATGGCGACACCACTCAGATAGATTTCTCGGTACGCTAAATATTTTGCTAGATAAAAATGTCGAAGAGATAATTAAATTCGAATTCGCTGACGCTAATAAACCAGCACCACCAGAGATATCCATATGGTGGTGTATCGAATTTATCGCTGAGGTACCTTCATTTAGTTTTTGATCGATAAAATATAATGGAATATAGATACAGTCAAGCTCGTGCATGGCATATGTCGCTGAAGAGTATCATCGACGTCTATCAGGTAAAAATAAAAAAATACCAACGCAGATTAGTCATCATCGATGTTACCGTTTATTCTGTCTCGGCGATAATAACCGGCGCTGGAATAATCCTATCCACGTTAACGATGATAGCCCCTGTTGTTATCACGGTTATTGTTTCGACAACCACCACGTTAGCTGGTATATTCGGTATCATAACAAAAAAAATATCCTCGTGTACTAACACAAAATTAACCACGTATAAAGATAAACTAAATACAGCAACAGCAGCGTACTCTAAATTATCTTTGTTGCTGTCGGAGAGTCTCAATGCCGGCGTTATATCCGACGCAGAATTCGCGCTGATATCTAAGATTTATAATTAAGCGATTAAAGACATCAATATAAATAATGACCGAGTTACTGCAACAGATTGCGACGAACACAATGGTGACAAGAACAACGATGATCTCAGCTAGCTCAACTAAACCTGAATTCAGTATCATTTTTCCTACTCCTATCTCTATTGACGAGATAGCACTGGCTCAGTTACGCGTTTATTACAGCTGGCCAAATATCAGATCAAAATCATTTGGCGGACTGCATTCAAACAATTCCTTTGTTTTTGCTTATAAAAACAAAGACGATGGTACTCCTGATTGGAATGTGGTTGGATTACCAGCAGGTAGTTACCGGATCGATCAGATTAATGAGGAGCTGATACACAGAATAAAAAATATAACAGGATCCGATCCCGGAATAAAGATAACTGTACACGAACCAACATCAAAATCGATTATCGAAATAAGCTCGAATTATCAGGTAGATATCTACGCTAGCTCAATAAGAACCGTATTAGGTTGGCCTGAGATCAAACCACCAACACCACCAGAACCGCGGAGGGAGGATTATACCACGGATAGAGAAATTAGTACATCTACCAGCATAGATGTTGATTATGTCTTCCTTGTAACTGGGATATATAATTTCCAAAAAGAACAAGATTTATTATCAGAGGAAAAGATGATATGATCTGGAGGTCTCTTAAAGATCATGAATTAAGTAATATCATCAGTATGTTTAATAAACTTCAAGAAGATTATAACAAACAACAACAAATATTACAAAATTATTTTCACGAGTGTATTTTTGACATATCAAGTTCATGTGATAAAATGATTGATCAAATAAGAAGAATACAATTTATCATTAAAAGAACAGAAGATTTTAATTTTACCTTAATTAAGGTAATACTCGATGATAAATCAGGTAACAGGGAAAAATTCATGACCACCTATTCGCTAACTGAAGCAACATTACCAAATTTTAAATTACCTGGGTACACTGCAGATAAAGTGAAAGATTCTCTCGCTAAAACCATTGATGAAAAGTTTTCTGAATTACACGCCGCGTGGAGAAAAAAATCACTGCTACAGTCACCATCTATTTTCAAGCGCGACAACGCCGAGGATGGCACCGGCAGGCATCTCTCGCCTGAGATAGTCAATATAACAACCACCATCGCGGTCAGTCTCAATTGTGATATCATCGAAAACAGCTACATCGCTGATGCATCCGTCTCTGATCAGGCGAAACAAGGATTTGTTTTGTATTCATTTTCACCAAAGAATCCACCAGGATTTTTGCTGGTACAAGAACCAATCAATCCTGTTTAACTTCGATGTCACAATAGATTGTTGCAGCAGGTGAATTTTTCGCTGACTGATCAATCTGGACATCTGCTAGATACACGCGGAGAAACGCTGAGTATAAATCTCTTAATAAAATCATAAAAATAAAAAATGTTTTTTATGATCTGTAGATTTTTTTTTTTTTTTGTGTGTAAAATTCAGTGAAATTTGACTCTTTTGGTCGATTTTTTGACTGTTTTGGTCGACTTTTTGACTGTTTTGCCTGTTTTATCCACTGGATGAGTTACCGAACATGGTCGTTTCTCTAATTGATTTCAATTAGAAGAGATACAGGAGTCAATAAAGACAAGTAAAAATCAACAAAAATCAACCAAAAAGAAGCAAAATCAACTCAGAAAACAGTCAAAAAACAAGCAAAATATTCAAAAATCGCTGGTTTTTATTGACTCTTGTATCATCTCTAATTGAAATCAATTAAAGAATCGGGGTATCCTATTCAACCTATCTAATGAGTGAAATCGACCAAGACAGCCAAAAATTGACCAAAACAGTCAAAAATCGACCAAAACAGCCAAAATTCACAGAAAAAAATATCTACAGAAAAAAAAATATTTACAGAAAATAAAATTATTTTTCACTATCTATCAATCTCCGCAATTGTCGTGCACGCGTATCTATTGGTTTTTTGGATTCGTATTCATCAGACAGCGATGATCGAATCTTTTCAACGACACGTGCTAACGGAGAAAAATCACCTATACCAGCTTCATCAATGTTGATGAGTGATTTGTACATCGCAGATTGTATTTTTTTATGAGTCTGTATTCGGACGACAGAGTATATCTATTTTCTTGTTTGTGTTGCGTTATTGTATCAAAATCAGCAACGATCTTATCAGAATCTAAATCATCTGATAATTTTATCTCTTTTATTTTTAATGCTTCAATAGATTTTATTATTTCATTAATATTTTCTTGATTCATATTCATGAATAAATTATTTGTCTAATATGAGAGGAAAATAACTGAATTTAATCCAGCTACCGGATTTGTATGAGAAGGTCGATTTATATTTTTCTTCTGCAACAAACCGCACTGTAGCTGAACAAATGCCAAAATATTTTGCAGCCAAACTCATTGATTGAAAATATATCTCTTCACTTGTCTCTGTATTGATTGATTTTACAGCTTTAGAAATTTTATGTCCACCAACATTCCCCTTCTTCAGATTCTCACTCTGGGTAATTGCTTGCAGATTTTCTATGGAGTTGTTGAGTTTGTTTCCATCAATATCATCAATTACCAGGCCGTTTTTTATTGACCCATGAAAACACTCAAACACAAATCGATGAATGGAATATCTTAATTTACTTCCAATCGTAAATTTGACATAACCAGCATTATCAATACGACCAACCTTATTTGTTTTGCAATGTCTGACTGTACCATCAGCAGATGCATCGTAGCTATCAATGATCGGATGTTTCACGAATATGACATTCATTATACAATATTCCAATTGTCTAAATCAAAGTTTGTCTGAGAATCTACTCAAATAATCCTCTTCGCACTTGATAGCGATATCACTATTAGGAGATTTTTTGTCATAATGTCGTTTTAATTCTCTGTATGTTTTACCGCCACATCCTGCACATATTCTAGTCTTTCCCTGAATTCCAATGTTGCATCTGATGCATCTCGTGGGACCGACTCCACCTTGCTTTATATAAGCTAAATGTATTCCACAATACTCTTTTCTACACGATCTGCCGCAACAAGTAAACGAACCAACCATGAGCCATTTGCAGTTATTCATATTTATTTAAAGATATACTTGTTTAAAATCTAACAAAATGATATTTGATCTCGATGAAGCAGAATATATCATTCCTGAGCTAGATCAGGCTAAGAAGGAATTTTGCGATGATGGAGCAGCTCATGTATGGTCGACGTGGAAAGCAGCTGATATCGATAACACGATGAACGATACAAGAGCTAAAAAGATAATTAACTCACTCAACAACGACAAATACATATTCAGAATAAAATTTATTGTGAATAACAAAAATGACGTTTGGATTACACGCGATAAACGCGATCCTGTGATAAACGGAAAAAAATCTGTCACGGTGAGCAATAATTCCAAGCCAGGATTACTAACCGGAATAGATAAACCGTATTATGTACGAAGCTTATCCTGTAGCAGCTGTTGTTTATGGCATTTACAGACTGAATAAGCCTGTTGCTGAGAATCTCGCTAAGATGAAAATGTCGGTGAGGATAAACTGTGTAGCTGAACGAATGATAGAGCATTTTACGAACATAAAATGCGGAAACGGCCTAACAGATTTAAGAAAAGAAAAAATAAATGACTGGGCGGAGTCAGTTGCTGATGGTGCATCAATAAGCGACGTTGCTGTATTATCAGCAACATTAAAATTTCCCATCACGGTGAAAACAATATCAGGTGAGATACTGTATTCTTCTGCGTATAAATCCAAAGGATCTCCTATCGAGATAATTGATCATAATTCTCATGCTTGGAGTAGCGCAGTATCTGCTTTTCCTCGGAATCGTGTTATCAAATTCTATTCTACAACAGAAAATTCTGTGGGGAATATGTTCGATTTTATTCATAAAATAAGTAAATCAGATCCTGTATCTGTTTGGTTATTTTCCAGCGATGATCGATACGATCAATTTGTCAGGCCCAATGGGGATATGTATCGAAGCGAAAAATTACATGATTCGATGACATCGACAGCAGAAAAATACTCAGTGAATGAAGAATTATTGGTTAATTGTTTCACGATTCCGTCTGTTGTTGCCCACGCAGCAAGGAAGAAAAATGCATGGAAACCAACCAGAAAAGATTTTCTTAAAGATATTCAAGATAGTTGCGTTGAGTATGGTCATGGTGGATTATGGAACACAAAATATAATTTTATGGATATGATTTCGTTCGACATGATAGCGTGTTATCCAGGTAGTTTTTTGGGCATGGGAGAATGTAACAAATATTTTACTCGGTTTGGTCATCCGTGTGATGAAATGACAAGAGTATCAATTAACGGTCCGTTACCAGATTTCCACCTGACAGGATTCGCTAAGGTTACATTGTTCAAGTTTGCTTCAGGATTACATAAAATATACTACGTTTGATTTGGAAGACACCTATCAGAACAAAAATGGGTTCCGATAGTGTTATTGAGGTATATGCTAGATTCTGCTATGTTAACGTCGTTGATGGTCAGCGAGGCAATTATTTCGTATCAGAAACAATTTGATGTTTGGCTACCACCTGAGCATGATGACGCAAAAGGTTTAGGTAGAAAAATTATTGATAAATTCACTCAGGGTGGTGCTTATGATCATCAGAGACGTAATTGCAGATTGATTATGGATGAGGCTGAGTTAGATTTTATAATAGCTGATACCGCTGAGAGAGGTATATTTTGTAGCAGAGAAGATGTTTACGTCGCTGATGGAACAAAATTAGGTACCGTGGTTAATTATCTCGAAGGAGAATCGCCTCAGTATGTTCATCTAAGATCATCAATGTTAGCGTATGCGAGTATAAATCTCTTATGAATGATAAACAGATTCCCTGATACCGCAGTTAGAGCAGCTACAGATTCGTTTTATATTGACAAAAAATACCTACCAGAGTTAGAAAAACTAACCGGAGATGGTTCCTTTGGAACATGGCGAGTAAAGGACGAATATATCTTACATTATTGCGAAGATGCTGACGTAGCTGATGAAGAAAAATATTATTCAGATAGCGTATCAGAAACATCGACCGCACCATCTGTTTATGATCTTGCCGCAAGATACAAGATGATCTATATAAACGGACCGGGAGGATCAGGAAAAACATCTAGAATGATTGAATTATTCAAGAACTCCGATATGATCGTGTTGACACCAACGCTATATTAGCGAGGGAGATGAAACAGCGAGGAGTAAATTCGTGCACGTATCACAGTTTTTTCAAGTACAACGGTGGTACGTGGAGTCCGTCTAGGATGGGAGAAAAATATATAAATAAAAAAATTATATGGGATGAAAATTGTACTGTGTTCGATGGTACATTGAAAATGTTTCTAGAGTGGTTATTGACAAAAAACACTGCTGTGATAATGTGTGGTGATCACGGTCAACCAAATCCTATTGATGGTGAATCTCCTCATGCGTGGCTGAAGGATTTCGTGGACTATTACGAGGAGGTCGATACTGATTATAGATCGTTAGATGGTAGATTGAGTGAGTTTAAGAAACTAATACGATTAAAATCAAATAGGATTCAAAGTGATGTAATGAGAGAGGTAATTCCGGAAACATCAATGAAGGATTTCTTATCAATGTGGACGCCAAACGATCTGATAGTTGCCAGCAGAAAAATAATCAGGGATGTTCTTCAACAAAAATTATTCAAGATACATCAATAAAAATTCCCTCTGATGCCTGTTCCGCTATGTTATAGACCAATCGATACCAGATTACAAAATATTGACGTCGATATACCTGGTAAAGGTAAACAGAATCTTGTATTGAATGATGTTGTTGTTGATATTGATTTCGTTAACGATATGATAAATGCAGAAAAATCACCGTGGACGTTGGGATATGCCATGACTATTCATTCTTCACAAGGATTAACTATCTCAGATTGTCAGGTTTGGATTGTAGATGACAACATCGAATGGTCTAATCTGGTATATTTAGCTGTATCCAGAGTGAGAAAAATATCTCAATTAGGTAGAATCACCTTAGATAGATCGATTATCAACGACGAAACAAACGAATATGTGATTTAAAAAAAAAATGTTCAGCTATAAACAAACTGATAAGAAAAATAATCACGAATTCGATCTGGATGTGGATTTCAATTTATCGCTGAAAGAGAAACAAAATAATCACTGCTCCGGTTGTAATTGTATTATGACTTGGATGTATCAAAGGAATGATTCAAGACAATTTACCGTGGACAGAATAAACAATAATCTGGGACATAACAGAAAAAAATGTCACTCTATCTTGTTTAGAGTGTAACAGACGCGGCATAGATTATTTGAGTGACTGAGGAGGTAACTGAGTATCAGCCGTAATCACCTGTAATTCCTCTCGTGTAAAACCGCGTTGAGGAGCAAAAACATCGAGCATATAAATTGCTGGTCTACCTGATGATCTTGTTACAGATACTATGTTATGTGTCGTTACACTCCAAATAGGATCTGTTGCTCTTTTTCTGCCGCCCTCAGCTTCACCATGTTTATATAAATATCTGACGATGACATCACCAAGTACCGGTCGAATCGAAAAATCTTTTCTACGGATCGGTATAAATTTTTTTTTGTATAGCTATTGCTGGTTTCATGTTTATCGATCTTGTTAACTCGTTATTTATTGCTGAGATAACACTTGGTAGCCTAATGACCCAGTCGCTAGATCGTTTATCCTGAATGAATTCTCTCGCGTACTGATAACCAAATAATTCTTCAGCTAATGTTTTGTTAAATCGCTCAGCAATAGCCTGATCGTTATGAATATTTATTTAACCACGTCGTATTGCAACATTCTTTTTGTTCATCAAATAAGTAACAGCACCAAGGAATTCTCGTCCAGGATCAACCTGAAGCAATCTCGGCCACGTTAATGGACCTCGTTGATATATTCTCTCAAATGCGTTAGCAACCTCAGTTGCTGTTTTCGTTATCAGTGGCTCAGCTTCTTTGTATCTGCTAGCGATATCTACCACGGTTAATACATATTTGTGTGTTTTATCGTTAACGGTATCGTGCGGTAGAAACATTATATCAGCCTGATGAACCTCGTTTGGTACGCTGACATCAAAATGTGCGTATTCTATTCGTTTGGGTCGTGGTAGATAAATCTGCCAGATAGCTTGTTTAGATAACCACGTAGCAGCTACTGATGGTTTTACTTTAGCAGCTTTTGCTAGTTTCTTGATAGCGGATTTACCTTTCCAAAATCCAACAGGAGAATAATAAATTTCTTCCATATAATATTAACCAGCACCTAGAATTAATTTACTTTTCATAGCAGCATTAATTATCCAGCTGGCTAATCTTTCTCTGAGAGTCTTATTTTTTATCGAGTTTAACGCATGAATTAATTTAATGTCAGCTAGATGTCGCTGTTGTAGATCTTTGCTTCGATATGCGATATCATGAATATAACACGCCCGATCGATTGCATTTACAGGATCCTCACCAGGATTCGGTTGATCTTGATCATTTAATCTGATATCGAGTCTAGTACCTGGTCCGCAGTAGTTATATCCTGGTAGATGTTTTTCTCCGGGGTATTTGGACCAAAAGAATCCCGGTAACGATGATAATCCTGAGGTAATATCACCTCCGTATTTTCTTCTTTTTTTAATGGTTTTTACTTTAACTGATTTTTGGTCAGATGAAGAGACTCTAAATTTCTTTGTGCCGCATATTTCGCATTTACCAGTAACAGCCGATCTATTATTTTTTGTAACGACCGTAGCTAGATCCACAGTTGGTGTTCGTGTTCTACACCGCACACAATATAAATCCATGATATAATTATATCATGAATGTAATTGATTTTTCAGCTACAAAGAAATCTGTTCCATTGAAACATCATGCTGCGTTACCTAATTCGATTAGAATGATCATCATAGGACCATCAGGGTCGGGTAAAACACAATTATTGTAGAATCTGATTATGAGATGGCTAAAATGGGATAAATTATATTTAGTTGCACCATCTGTCAATGATCAACGATGCTATCAGGTATTGAAAGAATTCAATGAGAACGCAGCATTGTTGAATAACGGTGAGAATATAATTGATTTTATCACCGATATTGAAGAAGCGCCATCGGTTGATGTTCTAGATGGTTCGATTAACAATTTGGTGGTCTATGACGATATGATGCTGGACAAACAATCGAATCCTGCTAAAATATTTTCTCGTGGACGTCATAAAATTACTGATGTTATTTATGTAACTCAGAGATATACACAAATACCTAAAGTAATTAGAGATAATTGCAACATGCTAGCGATCTTTAACGGCGAAGATACGCATACGCTAAGAAACATTCATCAAACGTGGTGTAGAGGTGACATGGACATAAATGAATTTAAAAATTTCTCTGGGCGAGCTCAATCTACACTGTATGGATTTGTGAGGTGAATTTATGTGATCCACGAACCAGATATCGAGTCGGCCTAGATAGAACCTTTTAAAGGAAAATCTTAAAAATTCATTTAGACACGACAGCAGCAGGGAGGGCGTCTATCTCCGGTTGGTCGACAAAAATATAATCAGAGATCAATGAAAAATCATGAACATATTATTCTGCAGCTAGATCTTCGAACCAAGGGTTTATTTTCGGATTGGGGGTCAATACAGATATAACTCCCTTCAGGAAGCCTCTATTCGGTAAATAGAACCTTTCTCCGGATTAGATTTCTGTGGAGGGTTTATTTTTTGTCGGAACTCATAGGTCTGTTCGCTCTCCCTGCTGCTTGCTATGTCTTACTACCCAAATAACGGCCATGTATATGTGTTCCAATGTTGATTGACATCGGAATTAGTAGTCCAAGTTCCAGGAATATCTCACACACTTTTCAGCCTATATCGACACTCTTCCACTAATTTATGTGTAATTAATATACTTACAGTGCTGTCTTTATCCTGGTGGAGTGAAAATATGACACTAGCAAATGGACACATTTTCATGTTCCATTGACATACATTTGAATTTGTTGCAATGCAATGGTAGTCGAGGTACGCTAAAGTATGTTTAAGTAGGTTCATGTGAGGGATATGTTTCTTGAATGAAACGAAACATTGCTTACAGTTCCAATAGGCAAAACATATTTTTATTTGTTTCCTTAAAGAATAATGTTTCAGCTTAACCCGATTTTGGCATTCCTGACTTTCATCGCTTTCCAGCCAACTGAAATGTAGGCCAACAAAACTTGAAAACAGGTCCGGTTCTTTTGTGAGAATTTGAATTTATTAGAGAAAAGACATCAGGGTAAGTAAAGTCTGACAAAACCATTATAACTTTACTTTGCAGAAATGCATTGCTATTGGTTACCAGTTGTGTGTGATATATCTGAAAATTTGACTTTCATTACACTGTTAGTCGACATCAAAACGCTCCACACAGCACCCTTCATTAGGCAGTAAGATCCATCAGCCCCCCAACAAAAATATTGGGTGATGTGTCTTATGTCATCGGACTAGTCCAAAATATTGCTTAAAGTTCCTAAACTATATAGAGAACAGTAAAAAACAACTTAAAGAAAATAAATAACTTTTAAAAAAGCTCATAGCAATTGCAGTATTAGTTAGAAAGCTGCTGAGCTCTCTTCATACATGCAGCCCACAACACCTTATATACTTATGACATATTGCATAAAAAACCCAGCTTGTTAGAA
Organism: Sinohyriopsis cumingii; assembly: GCA_028554795.2. Lineage (NCBI taxonomy): Eukaryota > Metazoa > Mollusca > Bivalvia > Unionida > Unionidae > Sinohyriopsis > Sinohyriopsis cumingii. Next base: position 110,399,921 of record CM068837.1, on the reverse strand, counting down.
CCTTTAAACAAGCATGGGACTTAGTATCGCAAAAGTACATTTAGTAAATCTGCACAATAATTATATTAAAAAAATTACCAACTTTATAGTTTACACATTAGTACCTAATGATTATATAGCCAAGAAGAAAAAAAGTTGATTTCTCGTGGTACATGCCATGCTTACTGCTGCTGTTCATAGCAAGGGTTCGAAACCTGTGTTAAGCTACGTACTTTTGCAGTATCATCGATATACACCACATGACAAGATTATTCAGCATGTGTTTGTATCAAGTGAAATAAAACGGAGAAAATCAAAACTTAAACAGTGACATACAGAAACTTAACATTGGTATAAACACATTGAGTGTATAGTGTAAAGTCTGAAATGGTTAATTAAAAATAGTTATTAGTCAAATTATCAAGGATGCCAGGTACTAGCTTTGATAATTCGTTTTTGTTAACTGAAAACATGTAGACTCAAGCCACATCTATAATGATAATTTCTGGCACTTTCAAGGCTGATATAGCCCTTTAATTAAAACCTGCAAAATATTTTGACAATTTTATCAACACACATTCATGTACATTTTATACACATCTGACTTGCCAGTATTTCTCCCAGCCATTGAGCTACCATTGGCAGAGGAGATCTTTTTGCGAAAAATATTTCCAGATCAAATCCTGTTTGGTGACTTGTAAATCGACGTGGAATAGCACAACCCCAGCACAAATATTACTACACCTACTTCGTGGAGACATTGCGGCTATGACATTGTAGCTACTCAACCTTCTGTCCTATGACCATTTTGAATTTTGCGCTAGATATGGCTATTACCAAATACCGGTGTCAAAACAGTACATAGGTGCTTTCTGGAATGATTTGCATGCAGTAAGATTGCACATCAATCCACATTATTTCCATCAATATCAACACAGATTGGGGTGGGGGGCCATTGAAATTGTTTCTACATATTTAAACAGGTTTTCAGTGAATTGTTGCTTTTTGTTTTTATTAGCAGGTATTTATACATTTATAAAATGAATGTCCTCTATCACAATATGTATCAATCTTCCTGCAAATAAAGCTTCCCTTGTTTTTTTGCTCCCAAGTTACTCCCATTTTATTCTTGATAAAAGTAGCTACCCCTCCCCTTACATCTCCTTATGATCATTCACAATTATAACCCCATTTAATTTTTCCTCTCTTAAAGTTATTAGTTCTTTAATCAACTTATTATGTGTTTCTTGTATGAAATTCATATCATAATTTGTCTTGTTGTTTAGTTTGATTATTTTTTCCTTATTTATTCAGTTTAAATTTGCTGAGGCTGTATGGAAGTTTTTTATATTCATTTTTGCCTCTCCACCAGGTTATTGCATTTTTGGTTATACATTAAGTATTATTGGTTTTAATTTAGAATTGAAATATCACCTAGGGGATCAAATAGTAATTTATTAGTCAACATGTAGACCCACTCCATGACCTTCTTGAATCTGTAACCCAGAAATTCTGATTAACTATGCGTCTTTTAGAATCATTCAATACATTATATAAAATATGGTAATGTATACCTTAAAACAATAATGGCATTTTAATCCAAGTTTCCAATTTTGCAAGAAGTTGTCCCGCACATACAAAACCATCTGCTACCCAATATGTAAACTTGTCGCTAGAACATAAATTCTCAAAAAATTCCCCAGCGTATAGTCTGTTTCTAAATTCTTTAGTAATTTTCCCCCATCAACAAGACGTAAACACATTGCATCCTATTTCATTGTTGTTTCTCTTCCACATAATAGCTTATTATTTATAAAATGTTAAACTTTACTAATCTTTTCACAAGATCACTTTAGTTTGCAAAAATATATCTTGTTATTTATTGGCATTCTACATTGAATTTTGTAAAACTAGCTATAAACCTGTCCTAATTACTCAACTTAACTGCTGACAGAAACAGTCTACAGTAAATGTATTTCATTTCTATAGCTCGATGGATAAACATTACATCTTTTCAAAGCTGTGCACAGAATAGCCCGACATATCACGAGTCAGGAAAACATGGGGGTGGTATCACCTGTGGCCAAAATTAATATCATTTTGAATAGAATATTCTAGTGACAATTGCCTCTTTTCAAATGGTAAGCATTGCTTTATTTTATTTTCGTCAATCTGTCAAATTCGATATGCATTTTGCTTTAATATTTGAGATGGAAACCTTAGGTGCATAGAAATGTCAGACAGCATTGTACATCATGGATGGTGTCCAACATACTTTTATGATCAGAAAACAAAATCCCATTGTTTTAGTTATGGCCACTGATTTTAAAAATATTTATCCAAGCTAAATATAATAATAATAATAATGAGGACTTTGTATAGCGCCTAATCTTTAGAAGCTCTAAGCGCTTTGCAACATTAGACAACATAAAAACATACACAATGATATGATTGCAAAAACAAACACCATGAAATTAGAAAACATAAAAAACATGCTGAGAATATTTAAGGTAGTTAACATTATTAAGTCTTTAATTTTGTTTTTGCAGTCGGAATAAGTGGTTTTGAGAGCACTCTTGAATGGGATCACTGCGTCTTTGTGTCTAAATTCAGTGGGCAATTCATTCCACGTTGCTGGGCCCTGGTATGCAAAAGAATGCTGTCCATATGACTTTGTTTTCATAGTGAGAATAATGAGTATATGATTGTCGGAAGAGAAGCGCAAGTATCTTGCTGGTGTGTACACATAGGTGAGGTCGGATAGGTATGTTGGACTAGAGTCTGTCAGTGAAACGTAGCACAGAGAACACATTTTGTGTTTGATTCTGGATCGAATGGATAGCCAGTGTTGGGTACAGAGCAGCGGGGAGGTGTGCTCTGATTGTGGTACTCTAAGTATGATCCAAGCAGCTATGTTTTGAACTTTTTGAAGTCTCCGCAGTAGATATTAAGATGAACCAGACATAATTGAGTTACCGTAGTCCAGTCTTGAAAGTAGTAATGGATACACAAGTGTTTTAGTGGCATCAGCTGAAAGATATCTGCGAATGGAGCTGATGCGTCTCAGCTCAAGATATGCAGCCTTACATATGTTCATGACATGGTGGTTCAATGTGAGAGTACTGTCCAGAGTAACACCTAGGTTTTGTACTGATTGTGTGAATTTAATGTTGGTGTTTCTGATATTTATTGTATGAGGTAAAGGATATGAATGAGAAAGTCTTTGTTTTGTGATCAGAATGGCCTCAGGTTTATCATCATTCATCTGCAGCTTGTTACAAGTCATCCATGATTTCACATCAGAAATGCACATCTCCACACCTTGGATGGTAGCATCAACTCCAGTTGGGTGGCTAGATTTGTATATTTGGGTGTCATCAGTGTACAATTGGTGATACACTGGATGATGATCTATGACACTTGAGAGCAGCTGAGTGTATAGAATGTAGAGAACAGGTCCAGGAACAGACCCCTGTGGAACACCACAACATAGATCAACTGGGCTGGAGTGTAATCTATTTGCAGACACAATTTGTGTTCTGTGGCAAGGGCGATATGCAGATTGTACATTGATAAAATGACTGTTCAAATTCAGAAAGATACAAGCTGGGATCGAACAACCTTTTCTAAGACTTTTTATATGAATTGGAGATTAGAAACCGGGCAGTAGTTCTTTAAATCGTAATGTTGTAGTGTTAGTTTCTTCAGCAGAGGTTTTACAATGGGAGTTTTGAAAAATGATGGGAATTATGCTGATGAGACAGAGGTATTAATAACATCAGTAAGTGAAGGCAATACTGGATCTAAGCACTCAAGCAGCAGTAATGTTGGATCAAATTCACATGACTTTGGTGCACTCTAGGGTGATTACTTACGAATGCATTTATTGGTGGTGAGAGACTAAATACATGACTTGATACTTGTGTTTAGCATTAATTGGAAAGCTAAAGATTAGTAATCTTTTGACATACATATCTTAATTGTACCATCTAATTTAAAAAATTCAATGTAATTTGCATTGGTAAAATGCGTAGCACAAGAAAAGTCGTCATGAATCAGAGATAAATCATACCTTTGTTTTGTCTGGAGCTTGACTAATTTATTGCACATTTCTGTACACTACTTTGTCTTTAATCCAGGATTATTCACTGCATTCTGATGCATTTCATGGTGACAATTCACCAGCTGGATATAAAAGTGGTGAATATTGCTAGCGATTGTTCTGCAAACCCTGTATGTCACAAGGAGTCAGTGTATTCATGGTCTCATACAGTATTTACAAGTTCTCATTGGTATTTCAGATGAAAATGAAGAACTGAAAAGAAGATGAAAATCTCAAGTGGAAACCTTTCTGGTCAGCCATCTCATCCAAAACCTCCTGAAATGGAGAGTATTTTGCAGACTCCAAGATTTCCTCTTATCCTGCTGGTATGTTCTATTTAGTTTATCTGGTCTCAATTGCTTTTATACCATGCCACAATTGGAAATTCTTTATCAAAAGTATGTATAAATTTCATCATTTTTCTGTCTGTTAAATAAGATGTGTTTAAGAGTACTTACTTACTCATGATGCTGTATATATGAGATTAGATGTTTTGTTAAAAAAGAATGCATTTTGTGATATATTGTATCACTGCCTTATATACAGTGGTCATTGCAACCAGTATGCATTTTGTTTACATGCCAAAAAATCCAGTCTGATTTCTTTGTTTGTTTTCTTTACTGCAATTAAGGACTAATGATTATTTTTATACATTTAGCTGCATTCAGAAGGACAACACCATCCCCATCCCCATCCACTCTGGAGTGCAGAATATAAAGATTTCTCTCTGCCAGTTCCTCTGCAAGTAGTAAGTATTGAGGATGGAAAAAAAGTCTTCGTTATCGAATAATGAAACAAATACTACAGGTGTTGACTTTTATATAATCTCTTATTTCATTTACAGCTCTCTTAATACGAGTAAGTCAATTATACACTGTATTCATGAATTTAGTTCTCATCTAAGGTAGTAGAACTGTTTTATGTTTGACAAAATGTTGGGTAATATGTGGCAGTACAATAAAAACACATTTTGTAGCATTTAAAAATGCTTATGTTCAATGCACGTAAAACTCATTGGTCTGTTGTCACTTCAGTTGATAATCGTCTTGTCATCTTGTAGACATTTTGAATGTTAGTGTTCAATGCTAAGGTCATATACATTGAGTCAACATCAAAATTTGTTTGGAAAATGGAAGATTATGACATGAAAGCACAAGCTCTTGTAGCTTAGATACTGTTATTTCAGAACATTGTGAGATGTTAAATAATTAAATTATAAGTCATAAAACATAATACTTATTTGTGCAAATAAACAATGAATTGTTTTTCATTGATGTGTCGACTGTTAATCATTCCATTGGTTTTTTTTTATTTTCCTTTCTTATGTATACCATTGTCTTCTGTTAAGTCAGACGCCTCAACCATCTACATTGAATGCAGACTTTACAGACACCAGCTGTGAAACAATATATCCAGGGAATAAAAAAATAAATGAATATAGGGAAAAGTTATATTTATTTTCAAATAAACTGTACAAAAACCATGTATTTCATTCCATAAATATTTTTCATTGTTAAACCCATGTTCACTGTACAGACCTTTATAAGGCGTTTATAATAATGATCTTGGTCTTTCAAAACTAATTTCATCACAAATCTCTTACAGATTTCAAGTTCAATTTACTTATGAAACTGGACACAAATATTGAGAATTTGTTGGAACAGCTGGCCCTCCTAGTTCATACACAAGGCCCAGACACATAATATAGAGAAGAAATTCTTGCAATGCCATGTGATTCAGTGGAGGAACTAGAGGGCCTTTGCCAGAGGTTGGAGGAGAATCCCAAACTCTCCAAGAAGATGGTGAATTGGGGCCTTATTTTCTATATAAAAAAACTGTTATAACCTTTATTTGCTGTTGTGAACCTCAATATGCATTATGTAAGTTCTGCGACGCCTGTATAATTATTTTTGGGGGTGGGATGAACATGTAGTGGTCAGCTGTTTTGTCTTACGGATGTAGGCCAAAACATGTTTAGAGATGAACATGTAACAGGTATTTTGCTACATATACACTATTACATATTATGTGGCTACTTTAATTCAATCCTTGAGTGACTGTCTTTTATGACGTTAATAGATTCACGGTGGTTAATTTGGTTTATAATTGCTGTTAGTAGACTGTGTTGCATAGTTAATGTTATCAAATTTTTTTCAAGTTAGAGAAAATAAATTTGCTTGCAAAACCATGGCAAAAAATATCTATATACAAGCATGTTTTGTCACATCGATCATGAAATACTACTACTACTAATAATATCAAAATCAAAAAATAGTAATATTATTATTATTATTATTTTCAGATATGCTACTTGAGCTCCCTTGACAGGTTTCCAACTGGGGATAGTGTCTGCAAGATGATGAAAAAGCTTGGAACAAAAAGACTGGCCAGAGTATAGTCCAAAGGGACGTAAAGGGAAAAAAGCATTTCAAGAGCTTGTGATATGTCAGGTTTTGATAAGTAAGTACGGCTTGATTTAAATTGTGTTTTTCATGTGACTTGCCAAAGATTTTTAAATGAATTGATAAAGTAACTTGAGACCACATTTCAAAGTACATGTTTTAAAAATATTCCATTGATTATTGCTGGCATTTAGAAAAATGCAATGCATCCTTTGATGTGAAACTTATTTTAAAACATTGTACTACTCTTGCAGAAGCCTGCTTGAAAAATAATGACAAAGCAAAGACAAATGGAATGGAATAGGCCATAACAGAGACCCTCAAATATGCACCCAACCAACGCAGAATGATTAAAAAACAAGGTAATCCGAATGACTCTTATTTCATTAATATTGGATTCAATTTCGTCTTTTAAAGCATAGTATTTGCAAAGCGGATGCATTTCTAAACTGATAACAAAATCAGCTTATCCTATTGCCCAGGACTGTCAGAGCTAGAGTACAGCTAACTACAATATACATACATCTTGTCTGATCGGACAAGTGCCTCCATTTGGAATTTTTATTCACATGAAATATTTGGACTAAATAAATTCATCTTTGCGCAAATTGATTGCACCATCCACTTGCCAGAAATGACAAGTAAGTGCAACGTTATCTTGTATCTCGGCTTAACGATATTAAGGGAAGCACAAGTGCAGTGAAAAAAATTTCATACATTTTTATAATGCTGATTAACATGACTTCTGCATATGTAAGTAGTGCTGAGATGATATGACTTTATTTAAGCATTACAATTTTGTTTTAATTTGCAGGTGCCTGAGCAGAAGAAGTAATAGATAAACTTTACAGTGGAGTTGGAGACTGACTCTGATTCATAATCTTAATTAAATCTAGGAAATAAACATTAAAGTGATATTAAAATATCTGTTGTATTGTTTCCTTCTTTCATTTTTCTCTTAAAAACAAATGCCTGAACCTTTAGTCTGTAAATTCAATGGATTCCTTATCAGCCCATCTACTGTTACCTTACGCCATGCTACTTTAAAGAAAAATAAATTATCCCTCTTAGTGTAGGTCCCCCCAACCCTCCACCCTACTTTGTCAACTTACCTGCCACATTTAAATCTAATGGAAGGCCCTGCTGTAAAGCGTGTTAGTAAAACTACCCAACAAGAGGATTTCATACATTTGCAACTCCTAGATGGATGGTAATGTTCTCATTTTTGTAATGTAGATTTGGACATTCTATCCACCAGTATGGAATATGTGTTTCAGAAACACAAGCAGCTTTCATCAGATTTGCATATAGGTTTTATATGTTGTGAGTATGTTGTAGGAAGTTTTTTTTAATAACATTATACAGCATTCCAGCAAGTTCACCAAATCACATTGCCACAACGTTATTGACGTTGCCACAATCTTATGGCAATGTTATTTCAACATGTAACTGTTAGCTCTGTTACACCTCTCCACGACGATGACACTGACAGCCTGGAAGAGGACCCCTCCTACAGACTATTATGAAAGCAAGTTCAATTACAAATTTTACTAAATCTCTCTAGATCTTCATTGCTTTCATGGCCATATATATGGAAATGGAGGAAAATGAGGGAAGATCATATGATATGATGCCAGTGGAAATGGCAGAAAAGTGTCTGTATTGTTCACCAACTACACCTTGTTCTTACAAAATGTGGCTGTTAGACATTCGCATGATGATGTCACTGACAGCCATCAGTGAGGAATGCCCCAACAAGCATAATACAAATTGCTTCCATTGTAATTGTTACAATTCCATTCTGACCGCTCTGTCCTAGTGGTTAGAGCGTCCGCCTCAGAAGCGGGAGGTCATGGGTTCAAACCCCGGCCAAGTCATACCAAAGACTTACAAAAATGGTATTAACAGCTGCCTCGCTAGACGCTCAGTATTAAGAGGTTAGTGTTAGGACTGATCGGCCTGGTGTCAGGATAATGTAACTGGGTGCAACATCATACTACATGTTTGAAAAAATAAATCCAATGGAAAGGTCATAGTCTGAAAATCTTCATTAAATTAAGTTAATATAAGGGAAAAAACTTTAAGAGTTCATAAATAGTTTTCAGTGCTGAATAAAGATATTACATAACACTTTCTGCTGTGATTTTAATAGTTTCTGGCAGCATGAAAAAATTTCTAGAACTATAATGTATAAATGTTCTCAAAAGATTATGTTAATATGGGGGAAAAATCTCTTATGAAATAAACCGACAAGATCTTGTATGAATTCATGTTATCTTTAAATATCATATTTGTGTGAAAATGTCTGGAAGAAAAAACAAGATGGTGGAACTCACACATACAATGTGTTTGCCACAGTGGCCATATTAAGAAACTTTGTATCGCTACTTCTGAATGGATAATTGTGTCAGCGTGTCAACATGTGTACAAAATTCTTATGTTGATGTCTAGCAGGTCCTGAATGAGAATTATGGTGCTGTACAGACATCCTATAAGGCCACCAATGTGGCCATCCTGAAAATCTTGTTATCACTACTTCTCCTGAATGAATCGTCATATCAGTGAAAGACTTCTTATGTATAGTTGGACGTAAATGAAAATAGTGCCAATCTAACCTCCAATATGGCTGTTTTAATGGGCATATGGAAAACCCTTTCCTTGCTACTTCTCCTAGATGGCTGGTCATTTTGACATTGTGCTTTAACTAGATGACCTATTTGATGTCTAGTTGGCCGTAAATGGAACTATGCATATGGTTTTGATGTCTAGTTGGTACTAAATTTTGGTTTTTGCTCATAGACTTTTAATGGTATTATAGTTGGTTCCTTAATGAAACTGCTGTACAAAATTAAAAAGCCTTTTCGCTTTCTACCAAGTTTGGATACAATTATCCTCACCAGCTAGGATTTCTTGATCCTCTTTTTTATACATCAACCCTTGTCATATGTAGTTAGCTAAAACAGTAGTTTGAACAATTAATTGCCCTCTTGCAAATAAAATTCCAATTGCATGCTTTTACCAATGTGAGAGCTCCTTATATAAGTAGCTAAGTATTCAGTAACTGAATTTCCACATCCACATGCATCAACTTAGAATTAAAAGTTGCAAAACCTATACCAATTGGAAAATCTTGAGACATGTGTCACTTTGCATGGTGGGTGTTATGTTTTAAATACAACAAGGATTTTGAATTAGGGTTAATTTCTTTAATCTGTATTCAATCATGGGGCCCTGGGTTATAGAATGGTCTAGGCACACACATCACTCAAACTAATCAACTCTCTCTAGTCCAACCAATGTGTATATATGAGAAAGCTTGCAGCAGCGTTATGTGTGTTGATTTCCTCCAATAAATATGCTGGCTGCCATGTAAAGCCTACGATGTCCTGAAAAATGGTTTTAAGCTCCATACAAGCAAGCTAAACAATCAATGATGTAATGGAACAGTAGACACAATTTTAGCTAAATATGCCAAGAATTGATTTAGAGACTTGGTTAGTGATGATGCCTTAAAATTGGCAAGAGATTAAAAAGATAAAAGAAATGACCTTTCATGGCACTGTAATATAATAAATGAGGAAAAACAAAAGTTTATTGCATTTGAATCTTTTGTTTTTTCACAGTTTCAATTTAATTTAAGTCATAAGGTCCCTTATTTTGCTTTACCAAACATATAGCAAGTTATTACCTCAAGCCCTAGCACAGATAATGCCTCACAAGTAAGCAGTCATTTATGCAGTCTCAGGTCTGAGTATATGTCTAGCAATACTTATGTCCAGTTTGTTTATAAAATTCTTTCTCACATGGTACAGTTGTCAGAGAGACACGATAAATTCAACAAGTGTGGTAATGAAGGGGCAGGCATTCTTTATTTATGCACATATCCCTAAGGGACATTGCTATGTTTGAATCAACCTGAACTAAAGAATGGAGCATCAGCTGCATCAATTAAGATATTGTGGCCCACACAAAATACTGCAAGGACTGTGATCTATTTATGAGTGCAGTGAGCATGAATTACTGTAGCAGGCTGGAGGAAGTAATCCGAATTTATTAATATCTTGAAGCTAAATATAGTAAAGTTTTCATCTATAATCTGTGGAATCGTTTTTGCACACAGTTTGCAGGATTTGTCTTTGGGTCATCGTTTTTCTTTTTCTTCATCTTTCTAGCTTATGGCATCTTGATAAGTCTTATGGTGCCGTGCAACTGCACTTGATGATTACCACAGGCAGTGACATTGTATCAAATCTTCTGGGATCAGATGATTCAATGTAAATTCCACATAACCTATCACCATCCGACTTAGTAAGTTATTTTGCCTAAATAATAATAAAAACAATCTGGTCTGATGTATTGATAGCGTTCTGAATGACCATAATATATTCTCTGTATCTACCCTAGAAAATCCTGAGTGGATCGCTGTTTGGTTTTAATAAACCAAAGTAATCCAATGAAAGGCACTTTACAGACACAAGTGTCTGTTTCCTGTATGCAGTGATTAAATGACAGTATTATATCTTTATTTTTTAAAACTGATGATACATATGATCACCTTCAATATGCAATATTAGTTATATTAATTAACGAGTGGGCAATATTTGAATTTCAAAGATAAAATGTATCCAATGATCACTTTAGTAGGATGATTTGTCTTTTCTGTTAGAATAAATATTGTTAACTAAACTATTTTCGCATGTTATGACATAAGAATGATTCAAATTTTTCATTAATTTATATTGAAAATAATTTTCCACTAAAATATATGGAGATAACATTTATATATCTGTGAAATATAACTGTATGCTATTTTATAAAGATCGCACTTTACAAGCAGGTGCAGAAATCCATACAATAATACAATACATTTCGCTCGTAACTAAATGCCAACATTTATCAGCACAAAGTACATATTGCTCGTAACTAAAAAATCATCAATTATCAGCACAAAATACATTTCGCTTGTATCTAAATGTCATCAATTTAGATTTGGAGGAAAGCTGCAGGACATGCAAATTATTAATATATCAATATTGGATGCGTTGAATAGCTCTCATAAGACATGAGCAGCTATTGGCCTACATACGGCCAACTTCTAAGTCAAATTTGTTTGAAACGAAAACGGCAATACATTCTCTTTCATACGTCACAGGTAACGTCGGTAATGCACGTCCATTTCACATTTGCACTGGACCTCACCGAACCAGTGTTACGATTATAATGATATTTTCACTTATTACTCTTCGGTTGGTTTAAGTGCGATTTCTATTTCATACACGCGCAGGTCCAGGTTTGATTGCAAGTGAACAGAGGCCATTGTTATTAGGATAGGACTAACACAACGCTCAAAGTTCCACTTTCCTTTCTCTTGGTTTAACAAATTCTTACGCCATTGTCTTCGCAAACATTTGTACTTCAATGTCTCTGGCATTTCATAGTTGACAGTATCTATGCATTAGGAAGATAAATTCAATATCGGTTCACTAGTAATATCCAGAAGAATGAGAATTTATTTCGCCACACGTGGCTGAAGCAAAAATAATTACAGCAGTCAGCCATACAACTATTCTGCTGATGTTACACAAGTAAAACAGATAAAAACACAAAAAACAGTAAACTAATATATAAAAAGAAAAATAAAGAAAACAAGAACTGCATGGTAATATTAGTGCTATAATTACTTAACAAGACTGGTCGTAAATGTAAATAACGTAGAATTTTATTGTAATATTTTAAAACGTTTTTTTTTTGTCATTTTATCTTGTCAATTTTTTTTTAGTGTCGTGCCATGCTTTCTTGCTCGTAATTTTGAATTGTATTAAATGGTGTGAAGTGTTCTTTTCATTCTATTTTTATATGAATTTTACTAAATACTTTGCAATGTACTTTTCAATGCATTTTTTCTTCTTCTTTTTTTTTTGGTTGCATTATACTGATTATTTTTGAACTTCACTAAATGTCTGGCAATGTTTTGTCCATTGTATATTTTGAATTTTAAAGACTGTTTCAAATATTTATTGTATATTTGATCTTTCACCTTTTTGAATGTAATTCATTTTTCCTGTATCGAGCCTCGAGGACTCGGCTCAAATGACCCGGAGGGTATTATTAGGACAGAACTTTAAATAAAAGTATTACGATTGAAATTTATTCTAAATTTTGAGACGGAGAGAGAGGCTGGACGATAAACAAAACGCCTTGCAATTGACCACAGATTGTACTACCAGATCGTGATAAGAGCCTTATTACTCTCTGTGCACTGTCGCTGAATTGCACATATAAATCTATACCATATTGTTCAAACTCTAAAGCATGAACACTTTCCTTTAAATCAACACTAAGAATGCCTACATCAAACTCTCACATCATCACCAACAGAAGAGATGAGGAATAATGCTCTAAAAATAGACTGGGACTACATTCGTACCAAAGGGAAGTAATAATTATAATCCGATTCCACGTAACATGGGCAAACCTAACACGCGTGTCAAAGCAATATTGAATCCCATATGTATAACTCCATCGTACGCATTTATTATTTGTTATTATCAAGATAAGATTGTCAATCATACGAATACGGAGTATTTCCATACCTTCTCTTATCCACATTCTCATATTAAGACAAGATGAACTGATCAGGATTCAAGTCACACAGAAACAGAAAGCTGGTGATAGTTTTTTACATCAGCGACTGCAAGCAAGTGTAAAATTGACTATACAAGACAAATACCTGAATGTCAGATGTGAAGTCAAAGTTCATATCTCCACCACCAAAACTTATTGCTATGTATCTAGATATTGATATCCATTTTCGATGCATTTATTTTATTGTTCTTTTCTTATGTCACGTGTTGAGGCTCGAATAAACAGTAACACAAGATGGCACGAAAGCAACAAGCTTTGAAAATATATAATTTATTTCCCTGGAAAATTCTGTAAAATAATATAATATGAACTTACGGTTTTATAGAATCAATTCCAAAATAATCCCAGAATAATCCCAGAATAAAATTTTTGAAGTCCTAATAACAAAATGATCTATTGATTTCAAGTTCGAATCCCGACGAAGAATCCAAGAAGGAAGAATATGACGTATGGTGAAATCTGTAGTGTTGAATTCAAAAGTTCCTTGAGGAAACAAAAATTATCACTCCGATTTCTGATGACTGAATACCTTTTTATATAAAAAAAAACTGTCTTTCTTCAACAATTTTACATGAGCACACATATTTTCCAGACAAATAACAGAATTAATCCTTTTGAATCCAAATAATTTGAAATAAGAATTAAAACCAAAGATAATTGTTTGAGTACGAGTGATGGAAAGAACAGTATTTCTAAACATCAGCATCATGAATACAAACCAGAGCTAATCAGCTCAAATGTGTTCCCATATACGAGTAATAGCAACAACAGCAACGACAAACAATCCAATGTGACAAGCATTTGTAACGTCATAAACGTCAAACGCCACGACATAGCTAAAGGCGACGTGCCCAGTTACAACTGTTATTTCCTATGTGTCATTCACAGAGAGAGATGTGATAAATTTTGTCGATTTTAATGAACAAATGGATACAGTTATGTTACCAGATATTGAACCAGTCTGCCAGGAGAGAACTAGGTACGTTTCATTAAATTGTTTTCAACATCTACTGAAAATATTGAGAAAGAAAAAATCTTATGCACATATTAACGTATCGTAATAGTTGTTTGTGACTCTCAGGGCAGAACTTTAGTAAAGGTATGTGTCCATATATTGGGTACATATTACACGTCAGCACAATACTGGCCATGTTGTGCCAATACAAATTTAAATCAAAAAGGTTAACAATACAGAAATGCAAAATAACTCTAGGCAGAAAAAAAACTTCAAAATAGAGGTAAATATCGAGTACAACAAGCTGAAAACGGAAAGTTAACGTACTAAGGTTCTTTGTATATATATATACATGTATATATATTCTGCTGTTATAAAATAAAAGTAGTTTGTGGCTCATTTAAACATAATTTTCACACTTTTCATCGGTGAATATTAAATTTCAGTGAATCATGACTATATCAATGGTCAGCAAAATGGGATATATTTTATTACACACATGAAGACATAAAGGGCTTGATCCAATTCCAGCATCACTACTGCTTGAGTGCTTAGATCCAGTAGTGCCTTCGCTAACTGATGTTATTAATACCTCTCTCATATCCGGGGAATTCCCATCATTTTTCAAAACTGCCATTGTAAAGCCTCTGCTGAAGAAACCAATACTAGACCATAATGATTTAAAGAACTACCGCCTAGTTTATAATCTACCATTCATATAAAAAAATCTTAGAAAAGGTTGTTCTAACCCAGCTTGTATATCATCTGAATTCAAAAAGTCTTTTTAACAATGTACAATCTGCATATCTCCCTCGCCACAGTACTGAAACTACTCTTCGAAAAGTAGTTAATGACATTCTCTCTGCTTTGGATAGCGGAAAGATTAAAGTCCTCACCCTCCTTGATTTGTCTGCAGTATTTGACACAATAGACCAAGATATATTACTTTATGGTCTCCAGCATGTATTTTGCATTCATGATACAGCCTTACTGTGATTCAAGTCCTACTTGGTCAACAGGACACAAATTGTGTCTGCAAATGGAATACCCTCCAGCCAATTTAATCTATGTTGTGATGTTCCACAGGGGTTTTTTCTTGGACCTGTCCTCTTAATTCTATACACTCAGCCGCTCGCAAGTGTCATATAGCATCATCCAGTGTCGCACCAATTGTACGCTGATGACACCCAAATATACAAATCTAGCCACCCAGCTGAAGTTGATGCTAACATCCAAAGTGTAGAGAGGTACATTTCTGATGTTAAATCATTGATAACATGTAACAAGCTGTAAATGATTGATGATAAAACTGAGGCCATTCTGATCACAACATAAAGACTTTCTCATTCACATCCTTTACCTCAAACAATAAATATCAGCAACACCAACATTAAATTCACACAGTCAGTACGAAACCTAGGTGATACTCTGGACAGTACTCTCACAGTGCAACAACTTGTCATAAAATTTAATTTTATTGTGACATTTTGGTTTGGGACAAAATTGTAGCTCTTTGTCTAACAGTATATGTTCATTATCAGTTAATCTTCTACGTGTGAGGTTTAACACTGTTTCATTACCTCTAATAATTTGTTTTCTTCGCTTTATTTCTTTTTTCCACTCTCTTCTACTTTTGATATGTGGAACCTCCTATTCTTTTGTCTTGTGATTTCGTCTATATTAGCCCTTGTAAAACCTTTACCAGGTTTGTCAGTGTCTTTCTCGTGGTCACTGTTTCTGAACCACCCCCACCCCCCCACTTTAAGGCTTATGGGTATGTTTTCTTCTTGGGGAGTCAAGTTTTTTCGCTGTTGTTCATCATGTTTTGTGATATTTTTTTTTTGTTCTTCTGCTATTCTCTCACATATGTTTAGCGAGACCTTATTAACAGACTGTCGATAGAATTTTGGAAATCTTCATTTCCGCTTCCTATGAATATCTTCAGTTTCAGTCGTAAACCTGATGGAACGATCACAACACATTTGTTCAGAAACTGCCGTAAAGGCCGCTTTTCAGTTGTTTTTCAGGTGATTTTAGTATTTGATATTTCAAAGACGTCATTACTCTCGGCGGATCATAATTTCATGCCATTATGTTGAAAAAAAGACCAGAATTGTGATAAAAAACAACACAAACGCCGAAAATTCTGTGCAACTTGTTTTACATTTAATTTATGCTTCTTCAGGCACGAAATGTTTTAAAAGAAACGGATGACGTCTTTTATTTTAAAACAACAATTACGTCATTCCGTAACGTCATAAATGGTATGCATCATCATATCAGTTATATATATATATATATATATATATATATATATATATATATATATATATATATATATATATATATATATATATATATATATATATATATATATGTATGTATATATATATATATATGTGTGTGTGTGTGTGTGTGTGTGTGTGTGTGACAGAATCTAAAAGGCAAACGATTCTCTAATGAAACTTGAATTAGTAAAATAATAAAATGAAATAGAGACAAACAGTCATACATATAATTGTATTGTTATAAAGGATATACAATATATCATTTTAAATTATACAAATTTATATAGTGCATTGGCATTATGTCCATTAGGATACAAAGTATCTAACTTATGAATCCAAAAATTTTCTTTTATGAGTCTATTGGCGTGAAAGACAAATCGAGTAGAGAGTGATTACTGGTGTTAAAGTGTGTTGAAATATTAGAGGAAAACTGAGGATTTCTATATTTTTTATATGAAAGCGATGATTATTCCATCTCTTAGAAACTTGTTGAAGTGTTTGTCCAACATATTGCATGCTACATTTTGTACAGGTTATTAAGTAAATCACATCAGCTGATATGCAGTTAGTGCTTTCACGTAGAGAAAATACCTTGTTTGTATTAGCACTACTGAAAGAAGTATTTTCCCTTATGTTTGCTCATTAAGAGCACCGGTGTCTGTATATATAGATGACGAAAAGTGTCTTTTTTATTTTCTGTCTGTTTAGTTCTAATTAAAAATCTTGCAAATTCTTTGGTCTTCTATAAGCGAGAATTGGTTTAATTTTGTGAAGTGATTTTATGATATTTTTATGCTGGTTTTATTGGATAAATTTAGGAGACTATGACATTTACTAATTTTACGCCCTTATAATAGGTAATGAAGGATTATATTGTATTGTGAAAGGAATCACATCTCTCTCTATTTTACATTCTGCTGTATTTAAAGCCTCATGTTGAGTAAGATTACGGGCTTTGTTCAGCGCAGAATCAATTATATCTGTAGGAGAATTTATATTTTGGAAATATGTTTGTAATTTATTTAACGAATTTTGTAATTGACGATCATCTGAAATAATGTGTCGGTATTTTTTGGCCTGGCTATATGGTGTACCGTTTTTACATGACATAGGATGACATGAAGAATATTCCACATATTGGTGGATATCAGTTTCCTTGATATGAACATTTGTAGAGATAGTGTTATCAATATTTTTTATTACATTTACGTCTAAAAATGAAATATGCGTACTAGATGCAGTATAAGTAAAGTTAATCGTAGGGTGAAAATGATTTAGGCGATCAATAATTTTGTTTTTCTTTCAGTTCTTCAGTTGAATGGTTAAAGTATAATTATTATGGGATTCCAATCCATGCTTATTTTCTGAATATTATCACTCAGGAAAAATTGAGTTTTGATCTAAGCCCTATTAACTATTGGATAAATGTTTCTGAGAGTTCACAATTGAAAACTTGCTTCATTTTTAGTCATTAGCTGAATGTTTTAGATATTGCTATTTCAGTAATCTCTCATGTCACATACATTAGTATTACGCTTAGTATGATCATATATATTGTCGGATCTGACATTTTAAATTTATGTTGACTATGTTTTAGAATTTCTTTATCCCCGGTTAAAATTTTAATTAGTTACAACATAGTCTTAATTATGATGTAGTCATGGAATGTATCTTGAAGGGTTATGTCTTGATATCTAAAAGATAACAAATGTTTAGAAATTTTAAAAGAGAAACTGGTAAAACGAATGTTGAAATTATAGGATAAAGAAACAAACTTGTTGATAGGTGGTGTTTAGCCCAGAAGCCTGATCAAGATTAGGATAACCTCACACAGTTCATATAAGATACAGAGTTAAAGAACTACATTGGAAGATGCTGCTCTAACAGCTGATGATTTTGCCTTGGTTCATAAAGTTTAATTTGTCAATAAGGCTTCCTCTCTACAGGATTTTGTTTAATCTGTCTCATACGAGTACTTCCAAATCTAAATCTGGCAGAACTTTAAGGAATCAAATATCTGATAAGACTGATCAGAAATCATTATCTCTTCCTACGTGTACCAATTGTTAAAAGAAAGGGCCCGTTATTTGAGACTGCTACAGGTTGAAAAATAAGTAACAGAATAGAGAAAGAGCTTTCCAAATGATATTTTTAAGATGTATAGGTCACTGTTTGGTATTGGAAGCAATCTTTTGGATGGGTACAACAAACCCCAGTGTGATTCATTTATGGAGAATGATGAACCATTTATTTGGAAAAGTTATTTATCACTTATTTGCGATGCTGCAAAACCTATCTCTATTAAATCATTACGGGACACAAGTGCTTCTTAGAGTCGTTTGTACTTTGATTTTTTTTAGAAGTGCACTTATTCAGGGAATAGACTGCAGCTTTGTTAATGTTCCATTTCAATGCGTCATTTGTCGTTAAACTTAGTATCGTGACCCGTGACATTTATATCAGTGTATTAATTTGTTACTAGGTAATAACTTTGCGGCAGATAAGGCTGTGGTCAATCCACTTGTGACATATAAACCTTGTTTGGATTAGAAAGTAGATCATGTTGAGTTTGAAATCCATTATTTATATTGTGCTTGTGCAGTTATAGGACGTAAAGCAAAAGGAGCTCTCGATAATATCGTTGATCGCGAAATTATTCCTTTAGCTGACACATGTATTGGTCAGGCTTTTGATGATGTCACGTTTGCACCTAGTGTTAATCAATCAATATATATTGGTCACGGTGATACGCTTTCTACTAATTATTCTCTCTAATCTAACCAGGGTGTCAAAACACAATCACTCGTTGTTGAACAGGACCAACATTATATTTCCTGTTGATTCCGAAGGCTATCAGCGAACTTGCAGACACGCAAGTTCCAGTTAAGCGTTTTGTGAAAAAAGGATTCCTTGTGAGAAAATAGAGACAAACTGAGATACCCACGGGTGACGAATGGTCAGTGATGAGCTATCACATTGTCGTTCCGGAGTCATATACACAAGGAATTCTTAGTGTATCTCATGAAACTTCATTGTTTGGTCATTTAGGTGTCAATAAGACTGATAACAAGTCTTTGAGTCATTTGTACTGGGCGAAAATTAAAAGCAATGTTTCGAAAGAATGTACATCTTGCCACACTTGTCAAATTGTAGAAAGACCCATTCAAAAGATAACTAAGGCTCATCTGCAACCTATTCCTGCATTTGGCGAACTATTTAGCAGCATAATAGCAGACTGTATTGGTCCTTTATCTAAAAACTAATTCAGGCAACTAATAATTGTTGACCATAATGTGTGCGTCCACAACATTTCCAGACGCAATTCATTGAACAAAATTGAAAACTAAAACCATTGTAAAAGCTTTAATAAAGTTTTCGTTCAACAACTTTTGGCCTTCAGAAACCTATCCAGTCTGATCAAGGGTCAAAGTTTATCTCTGGCATATTCTAACAAGTAAGCATGATTATTTTGGCATCCAACATGTTGTATCTTTTGCCACTATCCCTGAAGTTGAAGAGGCAGAAAGATTTAATCAAACATTGATGTACATGATTCGGTCTTGTTGCTTTGATGCACTAAATTATTGGACGAGGGTGTTCATTGACTGGTGTTTACTGTTATGGAATAAGTTCAAGAATCACTGGGGTTTAGTCTTTCGCACCTAGGTTTGGACATACTGTCCGTGGACCATTGAAAGTTATTAAAAGAAAAAACATCTTTTAAATGAAGATTCAAAGATTAATCTTCTTGACTGTTTCTGTTCTGATTTGAAATATACATCGCTAAAATCTTTTGAAGTAGTAAGAACTAATCTTTACTTTCTTGGCATCCGTCCGTCGACGATGGTGTATCACCAGAGTAAGTTTTGTTTATCTCTCTTTCTAGCTCTCTTTTCAGCTTGTTTTATTTTTCTGTCTGCCTCGGCTTTTTGAAATCCCTGCCTGACAGCTAGACGCTAGGTGGAACGGTCGTTAGCACAGCTCTCCCAGTCGTTGACATTGATGTTGACCGCCTTCATGTCCTTCTTGTAAACATCTTTGAAGAGCAAACGTGGTCGTCCAGTCGGTCATGCACCTTCGGCTAACTCCCCATATAACAGGTCCTTGAGAATGCGGCCTGGGTCCATTGTCTTGACATGGCCTAGGGCTTCCCCTGCTCGACATTGACTGAGAACTCTCACGACTGAGCATCGACATTACCTGCCTCCAGGAGACCCGACTGGCTGACAGCGGCACCATCAGGGAAGCCAATTACACGTTCTATTCAATCAAATATGAAATTAAGGTATGAGAGAAATACAAGGGAAAGAAAATCTCAACCTGGTAATAGAGTTCTGGCTGTCTTGCCCATACCTCAAAAACCTCTTCGAGCCATATTGTATGGTCCGTATACAATTGGAAAAAGTTAAAGAATTCAGATATATCATTAACACTCCTGGGGGGTGGGAGGATATAAACAACGTTGTCATATAAATATGTTACATGAGTAGTTTGGTAGTGATAGCCCAGTTAATCATTCAATCAATTTAGTTTCACTTGCCTCCCACACTGTAATGCATCGGACTGTAATGACTTTGGTTTAACCAGTCTTTGGAATTCAGAAATATGAAACAATATGGATCAGAAACTTTCACATCTACAACCCTAGGAAAAGAGTGAACTAAACCGGCTGTTATGGAAATATGGGCGCTTGTTTTCTGGTGTTCCAATGCTAACAAATGAAATCTATCCTGACGTTGAGATTGTAGGTTCTACACATGCGAAACAGCATTAATAATCGATTAATTATCGCACTCAGGACTGTTTGGCAATAAATTAAATACCTACTGGAGTATGGTTATACAGAACCAAGTAAAATTAATTGGAGTGTACCATGTATTATTCTTCCGAAACCACATAATACATTCTGCGTGTGTACTGACTATAGAAAAGTCCACAATGTCACCAAACAGGTTAATTTCTGATGCCAATAATAGATGACTGCATTGACAATGGAAAATGATTTGCCTTTTGAAAGGATCTAGCTAATTCAATTCACGGAAAGAGCAAACTAAATTTCGATATTTGCAACTCAAGATGGATCCATATAAAATGATGGTATCCATATAAAATGATGGCAATAATCCATAAACATTCCAGCGTTTAATGAAAATGATAACATCTGGTCAAAATAATTGTGACGCTTAAATCGATGACGTCAACATCTACAACGATACCTTCGACTGATCACGTGGAAATCATTCCGAAATTCTTTCATTTATTCAGTGATGCAAACCTGACAATAATTGAATTAATACTGAATTTTGTATTATATTTGTAGGACATATTGTGGGACACAGTTAAGTTAAACCTTAAGCGCAAAGGCCATGTCTGCATTCAAACTGCCTATCAGTAAAAAGCAGCCAGTGCGACTACTTTTGGGTTGGCTGAGAACTAACAGAAATTTAGTTCAAATTTCTGCATAATTGCCTAGCCTTTGACAAATCTGCTCAGTAAGATATCCAGATTTCATTTGTGTGATACGTGGCATGAATCTTTTACAAATTAAAGAACATACTCCAAGGTTCACAAATTCTTTCAGCTCCAAATTTATTTAAAATTTCTGTTGATGCAAATGATGTTGGGGTTGGTGGAGTATTGATTCAAGAAAACAAAAATGGTATGGATCATCCAGAGTGTTACTTGTCTATACTACCAACTCAATAAGCATCAGAGAAATTATTCCATATTTAATAAAGAATGTTTGGCTTTGATATTGGACCTGTAACACTTTGAAATGTATAATAATGCAGTTTCTTATCCGATTATTGTAGTCAGAGGTCACATTCCCCCAACTTTAGTAACAAAACAAAACAAAATTCAGAGAAAACTGAGAAACAGTTTGATGTTGTAGGAATAGACATTGCTATTAGCACATCAAGGTAAAAGATAATCTGATTCTTGGTGCACTTTCACTATATTGCTTTATGCATAGTTTGCATCATTCAAAAGACAGTTCTATCTATTTTAATTATTATAGAATCATGTAGAAAAAAAAACATTTTATTGTATAAACCTTTCTTTTGCTTGCTGAGGGGAGGTGTTATTTATATTTAATTTGTACTGCGTGCTTGACATTTGTCCATGATTGAGGACAGGGTTTTAAGCGTCCCTGTTTTGTGTCATGTTTGTAAGTTATAAATAAGCCGTTTACTGATATTTAAGCTTAAGGATCTGCCATATTTACAAACTTAGAATGTTCTGGAAGCATGTTTTTAGACCCACATCATGTGCATTTTATTGTATCTTAGGTCCAGGTAAATTAGTATATACGAATGAGGTAAACAAAATCGTTCATTCCTATATTAGATCCGTCCACGGAATCAGTTTAGTTGTACTCATAATTTGAGAGCAATTATTTATTTAAATTATTTATTGGAACTAGAAAGTGATAATTGACATTTTGGATTAGGATTATTGAGGAATCATAATCTAGAGAAATAAATTGTTTGTTGAATTTTACAAAACCTGTAGGTTTATTTCTGTTGCTTAGTTTAAGACCACAGAGTCGTAACAATAACAAATAGCTGTTCACTGCCATTCAATGTATTCAGTAATTTGAAAACATTAATGCACTACTTTTGTATCTATCTTTCCTTCTCATATTTATTAGTGCAGTTCGAATATAATTTAAACATATCATTTTTGCCTATGCTTCTTTTTTGAAGTCATCATGGGCATCGTTTTCATAATTTGCCATCACGATTTTCTCTATCGCACATTGTTATCCAAATGAGTCTTGATGCAAAGACCATTATTAACATATTGTATAACTTACAGTTGGATTGAAAGTTAATTACAATATGTTGATATATATATATATATATATATATATATATATATATATATATATATAATTATGAATATTTAAAGACAGCTACCATTTCTGTTAAGAATAGGTAAACATTCAAATCTATCCTAGTAATGTGAATGGTCTGCCATGGATTACAATATCAATAATGCAGCGCTGATTGCCTGCAGTCGTGATCGGCCGAAAGAGCAATTCTTGGTTATACATGTTTACTTGCACACACTAAAACTCAAAGTTTGATTCTTTGGATTGCATCATACTTGTTTGATTTCGTTGAACTAATGATCTCATTTAATACAATTATTCAACTGACTAAATCACAACTTCAGTTATCTTATATGTAACTTAATTTAGCTACACTTTTAGTGTGTAGTTAAATTGAGAGATTTGACTCTCTCTCTCTCGCTTTCTCTCTCTCTCTCTCTCTCTTTCTCTCAGGTTGCACAAAACACTTGGATGAATAAAGAGACATCTGAAGCAATATTTGCAACTGCTGAACTACAAGCTTCCAAACTAGTACTGAAAGCTAGATGAAGTCTCGTTATCGTAAGCACTGTGTCATAGCCAGTTCAGTTATTGATTCATTTGCAGACAACCCAGGAACGGACACATCAAATATATGCATAAATGTTAATACCAGTAAGTAGAACTGAACATAACCTTATTGCCTACCTCGGGTATAAAAGATCTTCACAGTCTAAAATATATGGAATGATGAACAAGTAGACTATATACTGTAAATCGTTACTTCACGCAATACCCGTGTACAGCTAGATATTCTGGCAGACGGGTGAAACGTACAAAACAAACAGTATAGCATAAGAAGAAATAATAGAAGTAGTGTACACTGTTTTATTAAACAACTATGTTATGCAATACTCATGTGTATTGTTCTCGGCATTCCTTGGGTCTCACTTTACGCTGCACGAGGTAAGTTGAGGTAAGATGGTACGGAGATCGGCTATGTGTATCAGCTTGAATTTCCACTATGACTGAATGACAACAGTCGTGGCAGAGCTGCCGATGTTTTGTGGCAGAGTCGCTATAGTTTGTTATGATGAAGTTTCTAGGAAATTAATACCTTGTGTAAATTGCGAACAAAATGCACAAACGACGCTGCATGACGGGAAATAACAACTTAAGTAGTAGGCAGCTGAGATCCCCAAGGAACGAACACGAAGGAAGAGTGCCTTCATTTCTGTTAGCACGAAACATGACACACAAGCAAACTAGGAAACATGCCAGATTTGAGCACTAAATGAGCTAAAGGAACTATATCCGCATTATTTACAACTTGATTATTTTGATGACACCTTGGAAACATGGAATAAAATAAAACATTACGGTATTAAACTAAGATACGACATTCATGTCTATTCAAGTATATTTGTGATTGAAAAAAGAAAGTAATAGCTCTGTACGACATCAATCGATTTGCCGAGGAGAAAAGTGTGTTTAGGGTCTAAGCCTAAAATGCAGTATTTGTTGGTGTGAACTAGACTCCACTCACTCAGTATTGTTATATAGCAGTTACAAAGCAATTAAGTGATGGGAATAATTCGCACGAATGTAACATGGTGCAACTAAATATCCACTAATAAAATTAATTGAATGAAATATACACTTCAGATCTTCAAGAAATATTCTGTAGTGCATGGGGTAAGTAAATTATTGAATTATACGCTTCCGATAGGAGTAATGATTGCCTAATACTAAACAAAACGTGAGCTAAAGCACGGGGTAGACACACAACTGGTGCATAATACAACGTATAGTGCACACAAATATGATGATCAACGAAAGAACTCTAAAAGTTCCAGGGAATATTGAGACCCTTAGCACAAAACAGAATGGTACACATCCTCCAAAACGAATCCACCTCCATAAAATGAACCAGAATGCTCATTCCTAAGAGGATTATGTCCGTAGAACGAATCTGAACGATCAAATCCAAAAGGAACTCACTGACAGGCACTATAACATGCCTATGCAAACTTCGACCCGCAAGTGGTTTTATTTACGTCATAGTGTGTGGCTTTAAAATTCTCATATCCAACCCTCGACCTGATTTATTTATGTCATAGAGAGTGGCTTTAAAATTCGCTTATCCGGCCCGTGGCCTAGAGACAGTTGTGTGCCTGCAATATACACTAACGCCAAATTAATGCAGGAACACTTCCACAAAATGATAAATGTACACGATGCAAGTAGATGAAGCTGGCCATAATACAATATGCGTCAAGGAAAGTGTGGATCTTACAAGCTGATCCTCGATCCCTGCATTACCTGCCGAAATAGCAACCCCCGTCTGGAATGAGTTTATATTGAATTTGTGGTCTGGATAGTCTAGCACATTTATGAGCAGATGCAAATTCTCAAGAAACACTGATCTACAAAGTGGATTGATATCACCAAATGTAAATAACATATCTTTTGGGATGAAGGCAACCCTCCTGTATAAATATTGCCAGATAATTGTTTATAGCTGTCAAGGAGCAAGTACACGCATCTACTTCAATTAATCAAACATGGATCCCTTTTTGGAATGGACTAGGATTTAACGTCCTGTGAAGCAAAGTCCCAATAGAATTGTCTCCAGCAATGTTAAAATCAAGAATACTCAAGTACTTCATGTCAGTGGCTGATACAAAAGTAAATCGGCGACAGTGTCAGAAAGCGAGGAAAGCTAACAAAGATGCCGTAAGCAGCAAACATCCTTCAGGAGACATATGAAACCTGTATACGTGCATGTCAATATATTGAAAGTGAATATATTGAAATTGATGTGTAACCTTGTGTTAGGAATCTTGTTCTCAGAACCTACGAACGCTTCGAAATTTCATCAGCCAATTGTTTAATATATCAAGGGGAATACAAGAGTATCTTATATCTGGTTAACGAATTAAACTAATGGCAAAATTTCTCTTTACAGGCAGGTCTATCATTACTGTTTGGCCACCCTTGAACGTAAAATGATTTGCATATCATACAATGGTAAGATTTCTCTTTACAGGCAGATCTATTAATACTGTTTGAACACCATGGCACGTAAATGACTCACATATCATACAATGGTAAGATTTCTCTTTACAGGAAGGTCTATGATTACTGTTTGGACACCCTGGTACGTAAATTGGCTCACATATCATACAATGGTAAAACCAATGTTAAAGAAAGAGAAATACAAAGTTGAGATAAAACTGTATTATTCCTTTGTCGTAATCTCATAAAACATGGTCAATCTTTCATATCTAATTATTTAAGATGCAAACATCTTGGACTAGGAACATGAGTTTGTTTGTGTTGTATATTTTCTTTACAGAACAAAGTCCTGTTCTTCCTTTAAATAATCAGGTGTCAGTACTGCGCATCTTGTTTGTCGTTGTAAATAGCTATTCAACCATCCGTCGTTTTTTCTTTCGTAGATGCGCGTCGACTTCGTCTAGCTGAAGACATTGAATATAATGCGCCACATGTACTGAAAAAGAGATATGTGGAAATATCTTTAATTAACTGTATACATTCCTTACGGAATCTAACGTCCCAAAATCCATAGATGATCGGATTGGCCATGTTGTTAATTACATACGTGCGAAGAAGCATGTCATAAACTACAATTTTACCACTAATGAGATCATTCCAAATTTTGCTATTGACTGCGTCCAATATTAATATACAGAGATGAGGGAAATAGCTTACAATGAATACCAAAGTAATAGTAAACATCATTTTCGTGATTTTGTGTGTGTGTTTCTCTGTTGATAAAATTGTATTCGTATGAGACGTCAATTTTCTCAACGACTCCATAAAACTCCTCTCTTTATGTGTGCTTGGTGCGCTCTGACGTCTTCTTTCAGCCGCTAAAGTTCCTGATGAGGTAATAATATTCGTACTCCCACATGCAGTGGCTGATCTTTCAGTTAGTGGAAAACATTTCAGCAACCCAGCTTTAGTGACACTATGTGCTTCGGTGGTGTTAGCATGCTTTGAAATGTCACCAATATTCCCCAAATACTCAACACTCTCACTCTTTTCTCCCTGAAATGATGTCTCAGATAGTGCGACTTCCCCACTACTGCTAACTTGTGTCTTGACGTCTTTTAGAACCAATAATGGAATTCCTTGATCATGGTGGATTTCATCTCGATTTATATTGTGCACGAAATCAGCTATAGTCAAAATGCTTTCACCATAGGAAGTCTCCTTGGCAGATGCTAGACCAGACTTCGGAATACTTCTACAAATTTCACTTCGACTCTTCCCTCGGACATATATGACGTGGCATATCAAGGAGTAGAGAACAATCAAAACGACAACAGCTGATATAAACATTAAGAAAATGAATCCAATAAAGATAATGTGCAGCTCCGAGCCTTTGTAATCCTCGTCAATGAAGCATTTCACTCCCTCTACCTGATCCTTTCCAGCACGTACTGAACTGTGTCCGTAGAGAAGTGTGTTTGGCCAGGAAACAAGTAGCGATGATAATATTGCGATTGCACAAGCCTTTCTGGTTCCAAAGTCCGCTACTTGTTTTTTCAGCGGTCGGCAAATTTTTAAAAATCTATCTACGCCAACGACAATCAATACGAATACAGAGCCAAACGAGAAGAATGTCATAATAAAACTGAGACATTTACAAGTCCAGTAGTTTGTGTATGTATATGGATGGGTTAAATCTAGTACATGATACGGAATTCCAAACACACAGGCCAGGAGATCCATTGCCGCAAGAGATGAGATAAAAACACGCACTGAAGACCGCTTGAATTTGTGTATGTAAATGATGAGGACGAAGGTATTTCCAATGATCCCAGTTGTCATGATGACTACGTATATCACAAGAACTGGCAATAATACTTGAACTTCAGCAGCATTTATTTCTTCTAATCCGGCAGTTTGATTCACAGACCCGTTTTGTAAATATTCGTTGTCAGACATGTTATATTGTAGGATTCTTGTTGTTAAATCTTCTTAAGACATTCCGTTTCTATCTCTGAAAAGGAAATCCAAGACTTGTATTACAGCGGAGAAATGTGTTCATGACTTCACAACGACAAATAGATTCAATTATTGTGACAACTTGGAATACACGCATGCAGCGACACTGAGTTGTTTATCTAACTGACCATAATGTGAGAGTGTTAAGTCCAGTGGTTCGGTGATCAGCGTTCAACACATAAAGAACATTCACTTTATAATAAAGATCCAGTTGGTTACTCTATTCGTGTGTGTTAAGATTCTGAACTTCCTATTCTATCTGTTGTAAAAACTATAAATAATAATAATAATAATAATAATAAAAAGATCCATTTTGAAAACATGAAAAACTTTTAACTCAAAACTACCTAGTCAAACCAATTTAGACATCCGATTTGTAAATTCAATATCCGTCCTTGTATTTGTGTATTTTTAAAGTGAAAAATAGTGTGAAACAAAGGAATACATTCAAAATATAAAAATATATTTTGAAATGGCATGTCCATCCTAGGAAGTTTATCGTGACTGACTGAGGCCATTGTAAGTAATGATGTAAGGTGATGCCATCCTGTCGCTATTTCGCTGCTGAAATATATATGTATATGTATATATATATTTCATGATACAACTTGAGGTAAATTAGTATTTCACATACACCACAGAGTTATTGCTAAAATCATGGGATATTGATATGGTAACTAACATATTCACAAGCAAACTTGTTAGAATTCTCAGCTTTTTGTATAACTTGCAAAACTGACAATTCGCCCAATTGATAAACCGTGGTTTGATTGCCAATTCAGATAAATTATAAAATTTAACGCAGATTTGCCATTTATCGTTATGGGCCATCAGTCGGTATAGGCCATCAATTGTTATAGACCAATCGACTGGAATAAATTCAAACAAATCAGGAAAAAAGTAAACAAGATGAAAAAGTATGCTAAATTGCAATATATGGATAAAATTGATGCACATATTTCATACTCTAAACAAATGTTCTTTAAGCATTTTGGAAACTTAATAAATCCTTTTCAAAAGAGATAAATTTTTCAAATTCTCTTCTATCACTTCTAGATACAAGGAATAATGCTTCGGTTTGCACCTATGATTAAAACGAAAATACTAACTTATTAAATGATTATTTTACTTCAAATTTAATTATAAATAATAATAAAGTTAGTCTCCCACTTTTCAGAAAAGATGCTCTGATACCCGGAAACGAAATTACCGTTATTGAAAAAGAAAATAAAGATATTATATATTCCATTTCAGTCACCAAAGCCACCGGGTCTGAATACGTGAGTCATAGAATGCTTAAAACAAAAGCCGCACAAGTAACAATGCTTTTTAATTTCAAATTGAAGGAAAAATAATTTCCAGAAAAAAATTTTAAACTTGAGCACATTCTTCCCATTCCTAAAACAGTGATCCACACGACGTTGATAACACTGGGCAACAAATTTTTACAAAAGTCATGTTACTGAAATAAAATTAGTCAATTCTTATCAATTTTTATGTGCTGAACACGAATATGACAGTCAAATTGCAAAATTGGCTCTAGTTGTTTTGTAATCTGCAAGAAATTAATGTTTACATAACGAAATGCATTCCAATAGTAAAAGGTCAACTGTAATAGCCTACCTATAAAAAATCAAGTCATTGACTACATCTTAGATTTCTTCGCCTGTCTCTTGTACAGCTGTTCGGGAGCATCTCTGAGGAGTGTCCAGCAGTAGTCAGCCAGCATTGTAGTGGACCATTTTCCCTGGTATCTTTGTTCCATTGTTGCGATATCTTGATGAAAACGTTCGCCGTGTTC
Organism: Sinohyriopsis cumingii; assembly: GCA_028554795.2. Taxonomy (NCBI): domain Eukaryota; kingdom Metazoa; phylum Mollusca; class Bivalvia; order Unionida; family Unionidae; genus Sinohyriopsis; species Sinohyriopsis cumingii. The sequence goes on along the minus strand of CM068837.1, from coordinate 110,369,898 downwards.
ATCACTAACAATACCACAGTTGCTAGGAAAGAAATCCAAATGGGAATGAAGGAAGTGAATCTTTAGAGACATATTGCAGCCAAGTTTCTTATACTTCATCAACATGTCTTCTACTAGTTCCTTATAGTTTTCTGCCCTAACATTTCCGAGGAAGTTTGTAGAAACTAGGCGAAAAGCATTCCATGCTTGTTTCGCGTCACCTTCCAGCAAGTTGTTGAACCGGTCATCTTTGAAAAGCTCTCGAATCTGAGGACCCACAAAAACTCCCTCTTTAATCTTTGCTTCGCTGAGTCGAGGGAATTTTTCATGCAGGTATCGGAATGCTGGCAAAGTCCGGTCAATGGCTTTCACGAAGTTCTTCATCAAACCTAGTTTGATGTGAAGGGGTGGTAGCAAGATTTTCTGAGCCTCAACCAGAGCTGGGTGTTGGATATTCTTCTCTCCAATGGCTACATTCTGCCTGTGAGTCCATTCCTTCCTCATGTAGTGCATTTCCCTTGCTCGGCTATCCCACTCGCATAAGAAACACATGTATTTTGTATATCCTTGCTGCAGTCCCATTAAAAGGGCAACTACCTTCAAATCACCACAGAGGTGCCAGCTGTACTTGTTATACTCAATGGAATTCAGTAGCTGCCTTAAGTTATCGCATGTCTCTTTCATGTGGACAGCATACGCTACTGGAATAGATGGAAGAATGTTTCCATTGTGCAAAAGCACAGCCTTGAGACTCAGTTTCGAAGAGTCCACAAATAGTCTCCATTCTTGTGGGACATGAGTGATTTTTAAAGCATTCATGAGGCCCTCAATATCGGAACAGAATATCAGATTACTTTCCTTTCTGAAGAAAGGCTCCAATTGCTGGTGGCGCTTTCGATATGCAGTAATTGTGACATCTTCTTCTAGAAGATTCCATTGTTGGAGTCTTGATCCTAGCAATTCTGCCTTGTTCTTTGATAAGTCCAAATCACGAATCAGGTCATTTAGTTCTTCCTGTGTTATTCTGTGTGGGGTTGATGATGCACCACAGTGAAAATCTGGATCACTGCATGCTGATGGACCAGGAGAAGAACAGGTCGACTCACCTTTGTCTTCGTCAGATGAATCAAGAGAATATTCTGCTGGAGGTTCTGGAATAGGAAGTCCCTCACCATGTGGAACTGGTCTCAATGCAGATGGAATGTTTGGGTAGACTATTCTCGACTTCTTTCGCTTCGTTATTCCGCCGGAAAGAGGAGGAACCAAGCAGAAGTAACAGTCATTTAGGTGGTTGCTTGGCTCTCTCCACACCATTGGGACTGCAAACGGCATTGATGACCTTTTGCAATTCAACCACTGTGAAAGCTGTGTTGTACATGTAGCACAGCATATATGCGGAGCCCAAGGCTTGTCTTGGTCACCAACCTTGCATCCGAAGTAAAGATGATATGCCTTCTTCACTTGAGAATTGATACTTTTCTTCTGGTTGGCAAATGTCACTTCCCCACAAATATAGCAAAAATTGTCCGCGGTATTAACACACTTTCGAGGCATTACTGTTCTTTATTGTACGTAAATGGATAAAATAATAAGTTTTATGTAACAGTAGCTTGAACTGTCTCGCACAACGTCTAAAATATTTTAAATGCTGAACCTATCTGATTGGGCTTTATATAGTACACTGCTTACGTCAGCTTCAGCAGCCGCCTGGCATTAGTATAATAGGCCTACACATGTATAGTACACTGCTGACGTCAACTTACTTCAGCAGCCGCATGGCATTAGTATTGCATTGCATCAGAAAATGATGCAATCAATTGTGGATGATGTGAGCATGATGGTATTATGCAATGTTACATCATTATTCCGGATGTTGCTGCAGTCCTACTGGAGAAATTTACACAGTGAAACATAGAAAATGAGGTATATGAATAGCTTCAAAACGAGAGCCAATACAAATTTTTCACGGTTATATTCGTGTTCGGCACACCAAAATACTACAGATTAGGGCCTTTTCAAGTCAGTAATGATTTCACTGTTGACCAGTGTAATTATAGACCGTTCTCTCTAGTTAGCTGTGTCGCAAAAATCCTTGAAATATGCATTTTTAAACAAGTTTATAACTGTTTCCATAAAAATCAAATTTTATATAAGTATTTATGAGGATTCCTTCCTGTACATTTCATTGTTTTTCAACTTATTGAACTGTATCATAGTATATGCAATTAATTAGAACAATCTCAAAATTCCTGTATTGTAGTTTGTGATCTATCAAACGCTTCTAACTTGGTCCGGCACAGAGGCCTACTCTTTTAATTGAACGAATATCGAATTTCAGGTAATATGATACAATGGCTGGAAGTTATTTAAGTAATAGAAAACAAAAGGTCCTTTTGCACGAGACTTATTCACGGAAAATGATTATAAATGCTGGTGTGCCTCAAAGTTACGTCCATGGGCCACTCATGCTTCTAATTTATGTAAATGATAGATTTTCATTTTCATCTAAGATTATTACTTTCATCAACTTTCGTTACTGTCACATTGATAGTATCATTTCGAATAGCCTCTTCGAAAACTAAAATACAAACTTGGCAGACATATTTGATCAAAACTGATGCACACGAGTCAGGTATGTGCGTCCGATCCGCACGAGTCAGGTACGTGTGTCCGATACACAGAAGTCAGGTATGTGTCTCCGATACGCTACCATCTCGACAATTTGTTCTATACCAGGGATGCCACTCTGGGAGAGTGTGCCGAAAGTACTTCTTTGTGGAGTTTTCATTCCATATATTTTGCCACATGTAACGAAAATGATGATTAATATAATATTTTATTCAGAAACGGGTGATTGCTTGACAGCTTCGACTGCTTCATCTGCCTTTTCCTTTACCATTTATACCATTGGGGTAGACAACCAACAGTACCGGATAGTTTTTGCAGATTCCATGAGAACATCGTTTTATTTAATATATGGGATATCAGCGGGTTGTCAGATTTATGATTCTGTAGGGCGTTAAAAGTAGAAAAGGAATCCGAAAGGATATTCTAATGAGGTTTCAACGTAGTTCAAAGATATATATATTGGTATATCGTTACGAAAGGATGCTCAGATTTCATTGAATTTTCTGTGAAAAATACAGGATTTACAGAGGACCTTTTGGTTCGCAAAAGTCAAATATTATTTTGGGAGATTTATATAACCACAATGATGCTTTGGGAACACACAATGTTGCAATATTTCCAACCAGGTTGTATGTTTCTAAGTAAGGACCAGTTCGAATTACAGAAAGTGGATTGAAGTTCTGTATCTGTACGATTAAGGTTTGTTATTAGGGCCTAAACGCTCCATCATATGCGTAGTTACATGGATTAGAAGAAGTTTGGTTGCATACTGAAGAGCCAGTTTAGAATACATTTTAGCAATTGACATTTCCTAAGCTAGTTACAGGATTAAAAGTTAAGAAGATCCGAAAAGTTGTAAGATTTTATCTTCGTTATAATCTAAGTTATGAAGAGTCAAATCTTCTGCACCATGACCTTGTCATTGAATTTCTTGCTGGAAACGTTTAGAGAAGAGCGTAACGGTTGAACGCGAAACTGAATCTTAAGTACAAAGTCCACAAATGTGGACTCGTACAACTTAAAACTGCTCAACTAACAAAATGTGTTGTACACTTCAAGTACCATAACAGTTGTTGTTGTTTTGGGTTTATCGCACTTTTTCAACGCATGATAAGTTATACATGGCGGACAGTACAGCAAGTGCAGAAAGGACTACAAGTACCAGAAAATACTGCGTTATTCGACTCCAGGTACCATATTCGGTTGTAGGATGCTGAACTTGAGCTCGAGTTTCTTTCTTTTTAACTCTATTTAGTCTCATCGTACCTCTCAGCCAAATATTACGGTACTCACAGTCAGATCAATTTACTACAAGTACGGTTATTACGGTACTCACAGCGAAATCATATTTAGTATCAGTACCGTTTTTATTATAGAATTAGATGACCTTACTTGGATATTTATCATGTGTAAATTTTACCTAATCACTCACAAAGCAAATAAAGTCCAGTAACAGGGAACCAGACGTAGTCCGCAGAATTTATCGAGGTGTAAAAATTCCAGATCATTATCGCGTGACTGTTTACATCCAGTTAAAGCACAAAAAACGCAGTCAATTTATAAAAATTAGAATTATTATATCATATAAGATTTAGTACAAGAACAATTCTTGTGGTACCTATAACAAGATCAGATTTAGTCAAATTCTTACGATTCCCACAATTAGATGGTATTTGGTATTAGCACTAAAGTAGATAAAAATATTTAAATTCCTTGCACTTACAAAGTTCCAAAGCATTTTGTCTACGTCGATGCAACCACTCGCCTTCGAGGACTTAATTAATGAAAAATATTAATAATGCGAAGTTTTGAACCAATCGATAGTTCATGTTCTGTTGGTGTATATAGTTCAAGTTTAATAGGCTAAGTTGTGTATTTCCTTTACACACTCTGTGGCACAAGAGGGTATAAGGTACACTTCCGTTGAACAGCTACGTCTTCCCAGCGAAAACGCAACGTCACTGTTTATTTCAAAGTGCCCCCTCAGGCGGTAATATTTTCGTTGATACTGAAATAAAGGGGCTTGAACTTTGTAGAATTGAAAATAGTTTATCATTCTGAACCCACTTTAAATATATTGCATTGGTTCTTATTCAGATATAGTTATGAGTATACAGACAACGGAAGGGATGGGGGGGGGCAATATATAGTGCCGGATGATCAGGTCAACTATTTTGGGGGTGGGGGAGAGTTAGAAATATCAACTTTCCTCAAAAGGTCCCCAAAGCAAATTCTGTATATGTATTTATTGAAAGTGTGCATAATATCCATTAAATCTGGACAAGAAAAAAAAAAAAACGATGGTCATATCAAGTGACACGTAACTGTTCGTTTGTGTGTGTATAGTTTTATTTTAGCCGGAGGGGGGTCCGGAAAGCCGTCCCCACCCTAACCCAGTACTGGGATAATAATGAAGCAGCTAAAACACCACACTGTGGTTACATTCTATACAAAAGCTAGTCATCAACAATCAAAAAGACTATAAAGTGCCATAGTTAATCTCAATCAGTCGAATTAAAATTCCTCAGCCGCCATGTAATTACTTCATTTAGAGAGGTCAAATTTTCATTAGTCTGATTCCAGTATAGACAGTTATGTACGAAAAAGTCAATGATGTTGAATTCCTATTTATCTGTATTTTGTTGTCGGAGTTTACTGAGCGACGAAATGTTGAAAATATCGAGTAACTGGTATTAACAATCGGTTAGGTTGTAATAAATTCATAATTGTTACACTCTTTCAAAATATGTCAATACTAAAGATGCTTATAGGATTCTATGTAGTGCGAACACTTACGGAAGAACCGTTAAGTTCTCTCCCTTATCTTCTGGCATTTTGAAGCTCTTTCAGCATATAGCATTTGCATGGTGGCACTGGCAATATGTGAGAGAGCTGAGGAGTATATCTGGGTTGTGAGCGATTTGTGGGTATATGTTAAGATACTGGCGTGCCTAAATGCAATAGTCATTGTGTGCAAGACCACAAAACTACCTGGTACGGACGTGGTCTAGTGGTCTTTATACCCGAATTTGGCACCTGTGCTTTCTTCCCTACTTATTGTACGCATGTATGTATTTAATAATAATTATATACATAGTGTCTGAGAAAATGTAACAAAGACGTGAATGAAACCACAATCATGATGCTAAGATTTGACACTGTATCATGATGCTAAGACCAGAAATTGTAGATTTTCTTTAACTGACTTCATTGCTTGTACAATAATACTAGTTTTACAGTACTGTCACGTGATACAATATGCGATATTTACACACGAAATTATCGGTATCACCATTTTCGATCGGGATCTTTATTTTTGTTTTAGACTGGAACCAAAAGTTCACTTGGGGTAAAATTCGAAATTATCTGTTATTTGGTGCGCTTTCTGTTAATTATTTTATAATTATCAATAATCAAAAGTAAAAGTATCAACAATAAATTTCATCCTAATTCAATACAATTTACTGATTTAAGTGACATCAGAGTTCGTTCTATGCATGAAAAACGTGAAGTCTTTGTTAAAACTGGTATTGACTTTCTGGCATTTTGGCCGTTTAATTTCCGTTTATGTTCCTTAACTGACGGACAAATTCTATGTCTAAATGTATTCATAGTACACGATGATGTATCGTATTATATATAAAAATACTCACAAAGTTTCTACATTTCAGTTTGCGTCCTTTAAGTCTTTCACATTGACATTGCGATCCTAATGGAGTTTACAACTTTCTACAATCTCTAATGAAACCCATGTTTGTGGAATACATGCTAAGTTCACCCCTTATCCCCCAAAACAAGACACATCCAACCCCTAATGACCGTGAATATGCTCTTTATATTTCCATGTACCATAATAAATCCATCTGTAAAGTCTTCCACATCAATATTCCCATTAAGAGAAAGACGGACAGACAGACAAACATGGCAAAGGAAATAAAAAATGTAGCAGCCCTTTAAAGAAACATTCCAAGTGGAATGTTTATAGAACCTGGCAATTCAGACACTGGATCAGTATTATCCGATTAACGATAACCTGATCCTTAATAGTATACACTCTGCTAAATAAAACGATAACCGACTCAGTAATAGTATACACTCTGCTAAATATAAAGATACCCTGATCGGTAATAGTATACACTCTGCTAAATAAAAAGATAACCTGATCCGTAAGAGCATACACTCTGCTAAATTAAACGATAACCTGATCAGTAATAGTATACACTCTGCTAAATATAAATATACCCTGATCCGTAATAGTATACACTCTGCTAAATTAAACGATAACCGAATCAGTAGTAGTATACACTCTGCTAAACATAAAGATACCCTGATTTGTAATAGTATACACCCTGCTAAATAAAAAGATAACCTGATTCGTAATAGTGTACCCTCTGCTAAATATAAAGATAACCTGATCCGTAAGAGCATACACTCTGCTAAATATAAAGATAACCTGATCCGTAAGAGCATACACTCTGCTAAATATAAAGATAACCTGATCCGTAAGAGTATACACTCTGCTAAATAAAACGATAACCTGATCCGTAATAGTGTACACTCTGCTAAATATAAAGATAACCTGATCCGTAAGAGTAAACACTCCGCTAAATATAATGTTAAGCATTCTGCTAAATATAACGATAACCTAATCCGTAACAATATACACTCTGCTAAATATAACGATAACCTGATCAGTAACAATACACACTCTTCTAACTATAACGATAACATGATCCGTAAGAGTAAACAATCTGCTAAATATAATGATAAGCACTCTGCTAAATATAACGATAACCTGGTCCGTAACAATATACACTCTGCTAAATATAATGATAAACAAATCAGTAAGAGTGTAAACTCTGCTAGATATAAGATATGCATGAGTTCTGGTCAAGGATGGCCCAACAACTAGAAAGTTTATGGACAACAATATACCGTCAATTAATTTACCATGCAACCAGAGAAAAATGCTGGGTAATCATATTTTCAAAGAGAGTTGCCCAGAGGAAAACATGGATTTTCTAAATTTTGCCCTCTTGGTTATCATAAGCGGCCCTACCGAACCCCATAACAAGTAATATTCAGTACTAGTGGCCCCCCCTCGGTAATCTCATCGCCCACAAAGTGGGCGGTACGACCCACTTTGGAAACCACTGTTCTAAATAATTCCACTGGAATAGTGAGAAACTTGAAGCAATATATAAGATGTGGATTGGATTATAGGATTTTCTCTTTTTGAAAGAAAAGGTTATAATATACATCAGTACAAAATAGGATTATCATCATTAAGCGTACTTTGGCATTGTGAATTAAATAATAAGTGTATATCATGGATGACACTATTTTCTTCCTGTATGTTGACAATTTATTTGTTTACAATCTTATGGGGATCCTGAAATATATTTGACTTAGTAAATATATGATTTGAGCCATGGTTATTTTTTTGTGGTCCTGTAATAAAGCTGACTTATTAAATAATGTTTTCAGCCATAGTAATTTTGTTTGGAGAAACACTGCACCTTGACTTCATCTTTTGAACGACTTACAAAATTAATAATAGTAATAATAATGATAATAGTAATAATAATAATAATAATAACCTCTGCTACCGGTCGTGTCAGAAAGAAAAGTCGATGAACAACTTGCTGGTCCAGCATTTGCTTAGTTAGACTGATGGTTGCAAAATTCATTGACAAGGTATGAATTAAACTATATATTAACAAAGTTCATTGACAAGGTATGACTTAAACTAGATATTAACAAAATTCATTGACAAGGGGTATGACTTAAACTAGATATGAACACAATTCATTGACAAGGGGTATGACTTAAACTAGATATTAACAAAATTCATTGACAAGGTATGGCTTAAACTAGATATTAACAAAATTCATTGACAAGGGGTATGACTTAAACTAGATATTAACACAATTCATTGACAAGGTATGACTTAAACTAGATATTAACACAATTCATTGACAAGGTATGACTTAAACTAGATATTAACAAAATTCATTGACAAGGGGTATGACTTAAACTAGATATTACACAATTCATTGACAAGGTATGGCTTAAACTAGATATTAACACAATTCATTGACAAGGTATGACTTAAACTAGATATTAACAAAATTCATTGACAAAGGGTATGACTTAAACTAGATATTCACAACATTCATTGACAAGGTATCACTTAAACTAGATATTAACAAAATTCATTGACAAGATATGGCTTAAAATAGATATTAACAAAATTCATTGACAAGGTATGACTTAAACTAGATATTAACAAATTACATTGACAAGGCATTACTTAAACTAGATATAAACATAGGTTATACGAATTTGTAGTTTTATATCATATAAAGAAAACTGCTACTTACAAAAATCTCTGTGAATCCCTCAAAATGTAAGCTTCCTGGATTTTCTTATGCATTCAGGTCGACGACCATGCCCTGACAATAGCTTGTTGCTGTATACATATCCGTCAATCACTCCAAGGAATACTGTTACATTATTTAAAATCGCAGTGATGCATCAGTGACTGTAATTGTATGCATTGTAAAGGTCATCAAACTACTTAATGTACCACCTCACCAGCTTACGCCATGCACAGAAAGCTAACGTTTATCAAGATTCAATCAGTTAAAACAGGTAAATACATTCATAATGTGAAATCATGTACAAAAACGCTATAGATTTTAAAGATTTAAACCTTCAACTGATAAATAAACGCGAAAATGCTTTAAGTGCAATAATCTCTTTACTAGAAAATCTTAGTTCATACATGTTTACAGAAACTTAACGTTCTCACCTAAACGGACACGTCATGTCCGTATAGTCGACTGATTAAAAGTTCCAATGTAATACTAATGCTGCCTGCAGTAAGAAAAATATAGTAAGCTCATTCTTTTCACCCCACCCACCTCGTTTTGTCTGTTACGAAATAATGGTATTAGTTATCGTAAAGATCATTTAGCAGACTTTCTTCTGTGTCTCTTCAGGTCAATCAAATAAATGTAACATAACTCAAATGTAACATAAAAGAAGCATGATTGTGTCTGCAATCCTGAAAGTTTTCTTCTATTCGGAATAATAATAATATTTCGAATAATATTTACAAAACTCCTATACGTATGCCACTGTTCATAATTTAAATTTCGCGAATAGTGCATTTCGAGATAATAACCCTCGACTTATACTACACTACTACACAAAGGTGGAGCAGACAATTCTCAGACTTTGCGCTCTAATGATCGACCAGTTAATTTACGCGTGGGGGGGATGAACTTTCCTTTCGAGTCGGGATATTTGTTTTTATTTTACCTAATAGTCTTTATTTTATTCAAATATTGTAATGGATATAATATTTATTTTTCTCTTTGTGATTTGTGATTTTGACTTTTAATTTGCTTTAACAATTTTTCAGTCATATCGCTACGACGTCGGCAGTGTGGCAGTTTATAGTGATGTCTAGCACTAGGGCACAACGTTACCCAGTCACAATATCCTGACACCGGCAGATCAGTCCTAATACTATTCTCTTAATGCTGAGCACCATGCGAGGCAGTTACTAGAACCATTTATATAAGTATTTGGTATTACTCGGCCGGGGTTCGAACTTGTGACACCAGCATCCTATGCGGACGCTTTAACCACGTAGGCTAATCGATCAGTCATTTTTCTTTTGCGAGTACAACGTAGACAAATCAGATTTTCCTTCGAGCTTGAACGGTTGGTTGACTGAACGATACTCGCTCATAGTCTTTGTGGTTTTTCTGTTCGGCTAATAGAGAAGTTCAAATGGTTCAAGTTTGATTAAAAAATAAATGTTTCTATATATTTGTTTTCATTTCTTGCAAAAATTGTTTATACATGAAGGCGTAAAACAACTTTAGTTATTATGTAGCCATATTGACAGGAACTACATTGTCAGATAGGAATGGGTGTATAACTTCCACGCTCCATGAGGAGAGATCCTGTTTCATTATCTCAATAGCCAGCATCCGTTTTACATATGTCTGATTCACGCTACCGACTCAAACAGGAGGCGAAACCTCATAGTTTGGTTCAGTGTGATAATATATTGATTCGTACAGGACTCACGGTACTAATTCAACTCCAATAGTAAACATATGGAAACACTGTCATATTCAAACTTCAATAACTTAAAATGTATGGGTGCTGATGATGAGACATATAATTCTCCAAGCACATCTAACCTTGGTGCAAGCTTATGTGTGGAGAACACCACATGAGCCACGGCATTTTGTTTATCTACATGTGCATGAAACATCTGTTATTGATTCTGCACCAAATGAATCAGGTGCCACTTTCATTATTGAGTACTCCTGAATCAAGCCTGTAAAATACTAAAATTGCATCAGTAGAAATTTGTCTACATTTTTATAAATTACATACAGGATAAGCTCTCAAAAGATATTTTACTAAAATTTTAATTTTCATTATTAACCAATTATGGACCACCAAATCGTAAATAATTTGTTCACCTATTTCTAGACTGGTTCACAATTCTTCCGTATAATTAGAACCGTGTGTCTTATAACCAGATTTAATTGTTTTAGAAAAAGTCGTATTTTACTCATTGATATTGGAGCATAATTGTAAGAAAGAATTGGGCATGCTTCTGCATGGATAATAGTTCAATAACATTTTATGTGATACCAATGTCTATAGCTAAATTGCATCCGCATTACATGTTGCTGTGTTGTATTGTACTTATAAGTGGCTTATTCTTGTTATTAACATAATTGTTTTCTGCCTTTGTATCTTCATGTTATCTTTCTATGGCATGCATGCTACACAAACACAACCTACAAGCATGCTGACATCAACAAGTATGACATCACAGGGTATCAAATTACATGGTTCATTGTATCTTCCATCTCTCACTGGCGATAAGACAAGTTTTTAAATGTTTTAAATTTCAAAATTGCATATCTTTTCTTGCTGACTCTCACAGAAATAAGATGTAGTGCATCCCTATTCATATCAATCAAACAAAACAAATAAGTGTGCCACATGACAGGTCAAAAGGATAAGAAGCCATTGCCCTTTTGTGACTAAAGCAAATACACACACCCATGAAGCATCAAGATATGCTGACATTCCAAACTTATTTAAACTATCATCACACGTGATTCATCACCACCAAATCTTAATAAAAAGGTTAAAGCCAAAGTAATGTTCCATATTTTATTATACTAAAGAATTAAATAACAGAGTGCTACATTTTAGTATAAAACTATGGGGAAGGGTGAGGAAGCAAAGAATAGACAGAGTAATTTCTTCAAACCTGGTAATGTTCCTCACAAGAAGGGGAAAATATGCATCAACCCAAAAGACACAGCCACTTGAGGTCTGTTACATAAGGACAACAAGAGACAAATTTGAAAGAGCTATCCAAAGTTCTTATAATGCTGACATTGACGTTGTAGACAGAAAACCCATGTACAAATTGCTGCAGATCAGTGTTTCCATGCAATATTGAGACACTGATTCTTCTTATCACTGAATAAACCACTTGTTAAATTTAAGTAATAGAATTGAATTGCATATTAAAGTTGTCTAATACATAAATCTATACCTACTTTTACCCAAAACTCATAAAAAGTTAAGAAAAAGTCTCAAAATCATTACTGTGGCTAATTTCCACTATAAGCAGTGTTAAGTTACTTAAGTTTTAATATAAAGCTGAATAAAATGCATAAATTAGTTCTAGACTGGTTCACATTTCTTCCGTATAATTAGTACCGTGTGTCCTGAAGCATGCTTGCTGTATTGTGGACATATTATGTTAACCACTATAACGGAACTGATTGTGGTGTAGGAGGTTGCGCGCACGCACGCATGTGTGTGTGTGCAATCAAAATTACTTCAGACCAGTTTGATGGAAATTAATCAAGGTTGATAAGAATATCCATCACGTTGAAATAGAAAAGAATCCTTATCTGGACCGCTCCATTGGACAAAGTGTCCGCGTCGGATGATGGAGGTCTCGGTTTTCGAACCCCAGCAGAGTTATACCAAACAATAGTACAAAAAATGACCTAGGTACTAGCACATAACCCTTAAATGCACATTCTTTAACCACGTCATAATTAGCAATTTGTTGGACCGACAGTGAAGTGTGGACTTCACGAGCCTTTTGCTGAGAAGTAGACGGACTACAACATTGAAGCTAGGCGCGTGGGTTGTTGTTGACATTTATGGTCAATCTTAACCTATTTAGTAGTACCTATAAATGTCCTATAACAAACTAAGGCTGATATATTTTTATTCGTATTTACAATGATCATACATCTTCCTTTTAACTCTTTATATTTATCACATTTTGCCATGAATCAACTTATGTATCAGCCTCGTTTCCAGTTTAGGCACATTTGGTACACTTCCGTTCTTAACTCGCTTAATGGTCACATTTTAAAGCTAAAACTTTTTGTGTATTGTAAAGTTTGACCATTTAGACATATTCGTTGTATGAACTCTTAGCTAGTACACTTAGGAATCTAAGTTTCAATCTCAATTAATAAGGTGAAGTTTTGTTGCTATCGGTAGCAAATAACAGTTGCCCCTGCATGCGCCCGCTTGCAGAATTTTCGCTGTGGTTGCTATCCAGACAACGGCAGAATGTTTACTGTCAGGCGCACAATCCTGAAGAATTCTGCATGAAGCAAAGGAGGGTTTGTCAGAGCCTGCCCCAGGAAATGGTCGGGTTTCCTAGGGTCGTGTTAAGAGTTCTGTTGGTTGAGACATTGCCTGAGAAAATTGTTCGACTATTTTACTACGAACTCCATTCAAAGTCACAGAGCAAAATTTCTAACTCATTTGTTTATTATTTTTCCTCGAATCAGCAGTATACACAATGTCCTGATCAATAATTTCTGGTCAAAACTAACGCTTTTTCTTAGCAAATTTTAGACAGGTCTTACAGTCAGTTTTTAAATATCTCTATTATAATATAAACCTTTCTTTAAATTTGTTCGTTCGTTTGTGTAGTTTAAATCAGGAATTTTAGCTCACATATTTGCTTGATAATTTCAATCATACTCCGACAGTATTTTGTAATGATCTTGTGAGGTAAAGTGTTTCTTGGAGACCATATCAAAGTACTTATTTCAGTTCAACATAAATAAGAAATCAGAGATTAAGAAGAAGAAGAAAGAGAAGAAGTAGTAGTAGAAGAAGAACAACAGATAATAATAATAATAATTATAATAAAATTAATAAATGTCGCAGAATTGTAACCGAGTGGGTTTTTGGACTAAATGAAGAAGACAAACACAATGTGGGCAAGATGGAAATTTATGAATGAATTAATAATGATAAATATATGATGTAAAAATACAATCGAAAATAAACAAAACAAGTATTAAATAAAATGAACTGCAGATCCAAGAACCCTCATGGACTGAACATACCCCTCAAACAGTATTTTGTTCAACAAGATATTCACAAAATCTCGAACAAAATTATATTAAGATTCAAAAATAATCTTAACACAAGATTCAAAAATAATCTTAACACAAGGTTCAAAATAATCTTTGAAACAACTTAAGATTGACAATAATCTTATCACGACTAAGATTGACAATAATCCTATCACGACTAAGATTGAAAATAATCTTATCACGACTAGGATTGACAAGAATCTTATCACGACTAAGATTGACAATAATCTTATCACGACTAAGATTGATAATAATCTTATCACGACTAAGATTGACAATAATCTTATCACGACTAAGATTGACAATAATCTTACCACCACTAAGATTGACAAGAATCTTATCACGACTAAGATTGACAATAATCTTATCACGACTAGGATTGACAATACTCTTATCACGACTAAGATTGACAATAATCTTATCACGACTAAGATTGACAATACTCTTATCACGACTAAGATTGACAATAATCTTATCAAGACTAAGATTGACAATAATCTTACCACCACTAAGATTGACAAGAATCTTATCACGACTAGGATTGACAATAATCTTATCACGACTAAGATTGACAATAATCTTACCACGACTAAGATTGACAATAATCTTACCACGACTAAGATTGACAATACTCTTTCCACGACTAAGATTGACAATAATCCTACCACGACTAAGATTGACAAGAATCTTATCACGACTAAGATTGACAATAATCTTGCCACGACTAAGACTGACAAGAATCTTATCACGACTACGATTGACAAGAATCTTACCACGACTACGATTGACAAGAATCTTATCACGACTAAGATTGACAATAATCTTACCACGACTAAGATTGACAATAATCTTGCCACGACTAAGACAGACAAGAATCTTATCACGACTACGATTGACAATAATCTTACCACGACTAAGATTGACAATAATATTACCACGACTAAGATTGACAATAATCTTACCACGACTAAGATTGACAATAATCTTACCACGACTAAGATTGACAATAATCTAACCACGACTAAGATTGACAATAATCTTACCACAACTAAGATTGACAATAATCTTACCACGACTAAGATTGACAATAATCTTACCACCACTAAGATTGACAAGAATCTTACCACGACTAAGATTGACAAGAATCTTACCACCACTAAGATTGACAAGAATCTTATCACGACTAAGATTGACAAGAATCTTATCACGACTAAGATTGACAAGAGTCTTACCACGACTAAGATTGACAATAATCTTACCACGACTACGATTGACAATAATCTTGCCACGATTAAGACTGACAATAATCCTACCACGACAAAGATTGACAATAATCCTACCACGACTAAGAGTGACAATAATCCTACCACGACTAAGATTGACAATAATCCTACCACGACTAAGATTGACAATAATCCTAGCACGACTAAGATTGACAACAATCCTACCACGAATAAGATTGACAATAATCTTACCACCACTAAGATTGACAAGAATCTTATCACGACTAAGATTGACAAGAATCTTATCACGACTAAGATTGACAATACTCTTACCACGACTAAGATTGACAATAATCTAGCCACGACTAAGACTGACAAGAATCTTATCACGACTACGATTGACAATAATCTTACCACGACTAAGATTGACAATAATATTACCACGACTAAGATTGACAATAATCTTACCACCACTAAGATTGACAATAATCTTACCACGACTAAGATTGACAATAATCTTACCACCACTAAGATTGACAATAATCTTACCACGACTAAGATTGACAATAATCTTACCACGACTAAGATTGACAAGAATCTTACCACGACTAAGATTGACAATAATCTTACCACCACTAAGATTGACAAGAATCTTACCACCACTAAGATTGACAATAATCTTACCACGACTAAGATTGACAAGAATCTTACCACGACTAAGATTGACAAGAATCTTGCCACTACTAAGATTGACAAGAATCTTATCACGACTAAGATTGACAAGAATCTTACCACGACTAAGATTGACAATAATCTTACCACGACTAAGATTGACAATAATCTTACCACGACTACGATTGACAATAATCTTACCACGACTAAGATTGACAATAATCTTGACACGACTAAGACTGACAATAATCCTACCACGACAAAGATTGACAATAATCCTACCACGACTAAGAGTGACAATAATCCTACCACGACAAAGATTGACAATAATCCTACCACGACTAAGATTGGCAATAATCCTACCACGAATAAGATTGACAATAATCCTACCACGACTAAGATTGACAATAATCCTAGCACGACTAAGATTGACAACAATCCTACCACGACTAAGATTGACAATAATCTTACCACGACTAAGATTGACAATAATCTTACCACGACTAAGATTGACAACAATGTTACCACGACTACGATTGGCAATAATCTTACCACGACTAAGATTGATAATAATCTTACCACGACTAAGGTTGACAATAATCTTACCACGACTACGATTGACAGTAATCTTGCCACGAATAAGATTGACAATAATCCTACCACGACTAAGATTGACAATAATCTTACCACGACTAAGATTGACAAGAATCTTACCACGACTAAGATTGACATTAATCTTATGGCGACTAAGATCGACAATAATCTTATCACGACTAAGATTGACAATAATCTTATCACGACTAACCTTATCACGACTAATATTGACAATAATCTTATCACGACTAAGATCGACAATAATTTTATCACGACTAATATTGACAATAATCTTATTACGACTAAGATCGACAATGACCTTATCACGACTAATATTGACAATAACCTTATCACGACTAAGATGGACAATAATCTTATCACGACTAATATTGACAATAATCTTATCACGACTAAGATCGACAATAACCTTATCACGACTAATATTGACAATAATCTTATCACAACTAAGATTCACGATAATCTTATCACAACTAAGATTGACGATAATCTTAGCACAACTAAGATTGACGATAATCTTATCACAACAGACAGAGTTGTTCTGGAAGCTCCCGATGACACCAAGAAACTTTAGACGGCTTCGTACAGTTTCGGACCGCTCTAGTCATATTCACAATCACATTTCATAGACAATCACGGCTACAAACACGGTCAGCTACCATTATAGTCAGCTACTATAACCGTCAGCTTCAAACAGTCAGCTACGAACACAGTCAGAATCATCGTCAAAGACAGTCAGAAACATCTTCAAACACAGTCAGAAACATCTTCAAACACAGTCAGAAACAGCTACAATAAAACCAAATTGGACGTAGTAGTTTCTGTATAATCTCTAGATATATGATACTACTTTAAATCTGCGTTGTAATAAACACATTATTACGCGATAACACAGTACAAACCGAATAAGCTTCGCCTATCAAATAACAAGAATGTAAATTTAACACTTACCCCTATGGCTGGAGAAAAAAGGAGAGTGTATACTCCTTGACGTGATCCAAAAATGACCAGTGTGGTTTTTAGAGATTCGTCTTACTTAAATTGATAGGAGAGTGAGTACAAGTCGGGGTACAATACCCATGCATATCATGTTAGTCATGATACCTGAAACAAGTAATCTGTGGCTAGGTACATGTTAATACAGTCGCTTACCTGGAAAAACACATTCACCCTATATAACGTTGTACGCATTTACAACAAGAAATAGCCTAATTGTTTTTAAGACAAAACCAAGTTATTTCTTTGCCTAATTCTGTGACAATAATAATACTACTAATAATAATAATAATTTGATTTTTATCGCCATTTTCAGAACATGATAGGCTGTACATAACGATCCGTATAACTGACTGAGGAAAAACCCCATGAAAACCCGGGAAAAAACACAAATCAACTGGAAGCTACTGGCAAGCTTTCTCACATAACCTCGCTTGCCGGGCCCGATATTCGAACTCAGGCGGACAGAGTTGAATTGGTAAATGTGAGCGCTTCAGAACACTCAGCCACTCGGGTCCCCAATGATGATGATGATGATGACGAGTGCAAGTATGATAATGAAGCAGCTGGGTGTTTCTGATGGTTCTATTCAGAAGTTATTGCTTATTTTCTGCAGCTATTGTGTGTTTCTCAAGGTTTTGTACATAGATTGTTCCTTATTATTTGTATAGCCATATAATTATTATTTTATAGCTACTGAGTGTTTATTAGGGGTTCGTTTTTGAAGTTAACCCAAATGCATTTAATTATATGTTAGTAAATATTTCTAAGCCAATCAATAACCATATTTTTAATATCAAATCTCAACAAAAAACTATGTTATTTGTAAATGTTAACTTATATCATAATAAACGGTGACTTAAGCATGTTTGTCCAAATGCACACTACCACTGTAATGCCAAAAAATGAGCTATCATTTAAAAGTGATGCACCTGTTGTTTGTGTCTTGATTTATTTCCTACCATATGAGTTTGTGATTGTTAATAAATTAGCTGAAACTAGAATTTGAGTCTGCGTTTCATACCTAGTCCCCATCTTACAGTACAAATTGCCCACTTCATCAGAAAATCACAGAGACCTCTTGGAGTAATGTTTAAGTTTAACTTGGCCTTTATTCTAAAGAGAGTTTATCAGCCATAAAGATCATAGTGAGCCACTGACGCGTGTGTATGTGTGTGTTTTGGATTTTTAACGTTTTAACAACTGCTCAGTCATATCGCTACCATGTGTGCAGTGTGGCAGTTTATAGTGATGTCTATTACTGGAGCATCATGTCACAGACCTGTAGCATGGTGTCCCACTCAGTCACATTATCCTAACACCAGGCAGACCAGTCCTAACAGTAATCTCTTAATGCTGAGCGCCTAGCGAGGCCGCTGGTAGTACCATTTTTATAAGTCTTTGGTATGACTCAGCCGGGGTTCCAACCCACTACCTCTCACGTCCGAGACGGACGCTGTTACCACTTGGTCACCGGAGCGGTCGCCTGATGTGCTAACAGTCTTGACGAATCACAATGATGTAGTTAAATGAGGGCACAATAATCCGTAAATAGTTATCTAACCGAAAAGTACCAGTGACCATTTTGTAATTCCAATGAATAATGAAAATAAATAAATCCTCTCAATTCTTTGCGACCTAAATTCTCTTAATCATCGACCTATATCTGACCCACATTTTCTTACTATATGGCTTGTCTCTGACATTCTTTTAATCTACGAGATGTCTCCAGCACACATTTTATTAATCAAGAGTCTATATCTGACACATTCTTCAAATCTACGGCCTTTCTGTAACACGCGTTTCCTTAATCTACTCCCTATGTCTGACAGCAAGTCTCTTATGCTACTGCCGGTCTATTATACATTCTTTTAATCCACAACTTATCTCTGACATTTTCTCTTAATCTAAAGTATATCTCAGACATACACTGTCTTAATTAATGACCTGGACGCATGTAGGTTCTCTTAAGAATATGAGGTATGTTTTGCTGCCAATTCAAGGGACGGCAGATCTGGGTATATGGTGATTGGGGCTCATATTATAAACGGAGAAATATGGTAATCATCTAATTCTAACTAAGAGATAATTGAATATGAGTAGTAAGTAGGGATACTAGACGTACAATGGGAATTAGCATTACAGACCCCCCTGGGTCAATATACGTACAAGGGAAATTTAACATGGCGAAAAATCGTGGGTCAATATACGTACAAGGGGAATTTAACATGGGAATAAATCGTGGGTCAATATACGTACAAGGGGAATTTAACATGGGAATAAATCGTGGGTCAATATACGTACAAGGGGAATTTAACATGGGGAATAGAGTTTGGGTTTGTTTAGGGACAAGGGGAATTGAACATGGGATTTTTTTTTTTTTAAAAAAATTTTTTAAAAAAAGGGGTAGGCAATTGAAAAGTCATTCTCTTTTCGAGAAATATGGGGGCCCTGAAAAGGGCCTTTGGGTTTTTCTTCTTCTTCTTTTAACTTCTTAACTTCTTCCACCGTCCTCTTATTTTGTCCATCATTCCTTTCTTCTTCTTTTCTGTTTCCGGCATCCAGTCCGGGTGGCCCATGGCCCGGAACTTCTCTTGGATTTTCATCCAGTTTTCATTTAGTTTTTCTAGTTCTTCCTTTTTTTCTATTTTCTTCTTCTTTTCTTTCCTTTGGCCACTTTTCTTTGATCTTCTTGACCTCTTCGGTCAGCACATTCCTCATTACTTCTTCCGCTTTTCTTAAGTTTTTCTAACCCCCACTTCGCGAAACACCAATCTGTCCATTCTACAATGTCTTCTAGAAAGCACCTTGCACTCGTCACATGAACTATCGCTTCTTTTAACTTACCCACTTTCACATACGGTGGGTTAATTAAACCTCTGATTCTCTTCTCCTCATCCTCTATCATTTCTTTTACAATATTTACGGATAAGTGGAGGCTGGTTACTTGTCTTGAGACGAAGTCTTTTGTCACTGCATACCTCCATTCCTGTTCAACCCTTTCTGCTACACTCAATCTATCCACCATCCAATACCAACTTCCCATAAGATCGTTGTATAAAGCTGAAGCTGCTGGCATCTTCTTGTTTGCTTATTCAGTAGAATGGGCTCCAATGGCCAACACTGTTAGTTTTATACTGAAAGCGCGGACGTGATGGAAAACATCCTCTAAAAACATAAAATTGATCTTACCTAGATCATGACCAAGCAACGCGCGGACGTGAAGGAAAACATCCCCGTACTTTCTCATTTCATATAATAAAACCCAAACTATACTCTCCACATACGCTAAGAAACCCATAATCTACTATTCACACAAACATACCTGAGCTCTTACAAACACTAACACACAAAACACATACCCTCACATTTTTTAAAAAGAGTTAGTGTTTATATTCACACTACTCTACCTACACACATTGGCAAATTGATGGTTATTTCTTTTCTTCAGTATTGGGTAGCCCTTAAAAGGGCTGGGGTTTTTTTTGGAACTCCAGATGCACCTATCTAATGATGGCACCTTCCTGGCCTGGCGCCACACACGCATCTTCTTCCCCAGTCTCCTTTCACCTTTCTTATGGGGAGCGCAGAGGGAGGATGATTCGCTTCAGCACCCCAATCCTCTGTCTCGGGAATGTTGTACGACATCCTCTCTCCTATTTTCTTTTCCTCCTCCTCTTCCCTCTGTCTTCTCTCCTCCTCTTCCTTTTTTATTCTTTCCTCTTCTACTATAGCCTCCGCGGCCAGGTCATTTAACAGGCGCCTGACATATTCCAGATGTATCTGGAGTTCAAGAAGTTTGCTTATTCTGCTATTCATTCTTGTGTTGATCAATCAACAAGGGTAGCTAGACTGCCGAACGAGTTTCAATTTATACTGAGAGCGCGGACATGAAGGAAAACATCCCCCTAAAAACATAAAATTGATCTTACCTAGATCATGACCAAAAAAAACAACGCGCGGACCTAAAAGAAACACTCACTCACTTTTTTATGCTATCCATCACTATTTTAAAATTTTTTCATAAATCACTTCAATAGACTATCCACATACGCAAAACAATCCAATCTAACCCCAAATATACACCCAAATATAAACGCCAAAAAAGACATCATTTTAATCTACTATCCATACCAACGTACCTGAGCACTTACAAACACACAAACACAGAAACACATACACTCACATTTTTTAAAAAAGAGTTAGTGTTTATATTCACACTACCCTACCTACACACATTGGCAAATTGATGGTTTTTTCTTTTCTAGAGTATTGGGGTAGCCCTGAAAAGGGCTGTTTTTTTGTTTGCTATGGCAATCTTTTTTTAGTTTCTAAGAATGCGATGTCCTCTTAGGATAGACTTTCTGGCAATAGGTCTGCTTCTTCGGAAAGAGAAGAAGAACTCTTTGGTGTCGATACGACAATCGACAAAGCCTCTGTCAGGTTCAGGTTGCTGCTGCTGCTGTTGTTGTTGTTGTTGTTGTTGTTGCTGCTGCTGTTGCTACTATCTCTGAAGTCTGTACTTCTCTGTCCATTCTTCTTTCTCCCTGTTCACTTCTTCTCTGAAGAGCTCTTCTATCAGGTCTTCAGTAACTTTTAGCATTCTCACATTCTCTATTTCTTCTGGCTTCGGTATCAGACTGTGTCTGACCCTGTGCAAATTCACGTAGGCTTCGTTGAGCTTAGCTAGTTTGGAGCACATCTTCGTAGGAGGATGAGTCGACAATGGATGGTTAGACTGGAAACAACCCCGGTTCTTAAAGTCAAAGCGCGGACGTGAAGGAAAACATCCCCCACACGGATTTCGAGTCGCAACGTTCAATGAGTGTCATGAGAGGGATAGTAAGAAATGAAAGAACATGAATCCAACATTCTTATAGCTAAACAAACCACAAAGGCATTTTTTTTCAAAACACAACATTTTTTATTCAAAAATCACTTAACACTAAGCAACAACTTTAGCATATTTTAAACAATAATCCAACATTATAACATCGAACATTTTTTTTCTAATGACAAACATTTTTTCTCAATTCACCGTCTACTTTAAACAGGGCTGACAACGTTGTGAATGAAATTGTGATTTCCATTGTTGGAAATCATTAGGCCATTGATGGACACTACGTTTCCTAGCTTGAGACAAAAGATAAGCATAATGGTCACAAAACCATCGATCTACTTTCACATCGTTTCTTGAAGAAGAACGAGGATCAAAATGAGTCACTAAATGTTCTAAGGAATAGCCCAGGCTGCGATGATGCAGAAAATACACACAGTACTGTCCACACACCAAGGAATCTGTGCCTTGTAATTTCACATTATTGAATCGGGTGGTCTGAGCATTTCTTCTCATAAAGTCAATGATATCATCTTCCAAAGGGGGCAATCCGTACGAATCGAAATATTCCACACATCCTTCTTGAGGAAAGTAGACGGCTACCCAGTGGGTTCCTGGGAGATGACTGTCGTCCGTGTTGATCACGTAAGCTAGATGGTCTTTAGGTTTGCGATGAGGGAGTTCATCTTTAGCACAGACGACAGGATTCCAAGAAGACGTATACGAACTGTGGTTCAAAAGGTAATAAAGTTCCCAGGTATCCATTGATTTGTGTGTTGTTTTCTTCTTCACAGATAATAATAAGTCGTCAATTCGATCCTGACTTTTTGCTTGAAAATGTCTGACAAATAACCGTTTCTTCGTTTCGTCTCCTCACTCTGATTCAGGAGAGCTTCGATACGATGGATCTCTTGAGTGGTTAATGGTGGACAAGAATGTTCACGCAAGTCTTTATACCACTGGTGCAACACGTCTTTGTCCGAGATCAGACTCCAAGCTTCGTCCAGATACTCGTCCAATTTTTCTTCTTGACTCAACATCAGGCATTTATCGTGTTGAATTTGACTGGGATGAACGTTTTGACATCCATAACAATTTTTCTTGATCAATTCCGCCATTTTTTCCACCAAGTGTTTGGCAAAACAGGAGACTAAATGGGCTTCTTGTTCTGGCCATCTCGATTTCATCATGATCACATCTTCTTCTTTTTCCACGGTCTCCTCACATTTTATCTCCAACGTTTCTCCACTTTGTAAAGAGGGATAACAGTCTTCCATGGCTTCTAATAATCTAGAATGACTTCTCTCAAACTGTTGATTTCTATGGTATTATCGAATTCTGCATACAGGATGACGTTCACTGTCTCGTCCAGTGGCTTTGCAAACTGAAGTTCCACACGAATCTGGCCTGATTTTATAGGGAGGAAATGTCCCTCGTCGCTGCCCTGGTCTGGAGTGAAATCGAAAGCCCACAAAGCATAGCCTCCTGCGTAATCTTCGCACGTAATGCTGTGACTGGTGTTGGTACCTATCTGGCCGGTGGCTTCGTACAGGGACAAGTACGATCTCAAGTAATTCATCTTGGTAAACTCAGGTTCGAAAGGTCGGGTACACAAGGTCTTGCTATCGCGACTGACTTCGATTTTCTTCACGTTGAAGTGTTGAAAGTTGAAAGGATTTTAAGCGAAGGCTCCGTTGAAGGCTTCATTGTTGACCATGCCAAGGATTAAACGTTTGGGTAACTGTCCTTGAAACAGATGATCTTCGATCATGGAATGATGGTTAGCGGGAATGGTGAACGTTTTCACTTCCACACGTCGGATGGGATACTTGGCGGTCGTTCTGCTCAACGTTTGACTGATGTCGTTTCCCACTTTGGGTAGCACTTCCACGCGTAGTGCGTAGAGTTTGGCCTCCTCGATTTTGCTTTTAGGAGTCTTAGCAGGATCAGCCAACAAATGGAAAGCGGTACTGCTGCGATTCAGTCTCAAGCGAACATTGACCGCGTTCAGCAAATATTTATCTTGCAACCACATGTCCAAATGCAAACGATCCATCAGTTCTAAACTCTTCTTATTTAAGATTTTGCTTTCTCTTTGTTCAAAGCCGGGATTGTTTTCATCCAATGCGTCGAACTTGGTCGCTTCGTCAGGTTCCCACAGCACACAGGCATTGAGATGAGTATCCTTGGCATCTATTCCGTACGTCAAGAGATTTTCCAGGTAGGCACGGTAAGGGTATGTATCCATGCTGCTGCTGACTAGTTTGTTATTCAAGTACAAATCCACTGAGCTGAACAAGGAATGCGTGAAATTGTTGACGGGAGCTATATTCTCAGCGTCATCTACTTTATCATTATACTTATCTAGAACTTAGACTTTCAAGTACAAGTAACTGCTATTCAGATCGATGTAATCTTCGGGCTGTCCTTTGATTTCAAACTCGATGGGAGCGGAATCGGTCAATGAGGAGACGGGGTGAAATTCCACCCACTGGGATTCTTGCATCGTCATCATGGTGGGGGGCATGGCAAACAGATCCAGTTCCGTCTTGGAACAAGCGCAAGACTCTCGGTGCATCATTTTTTCTGTTTTTTTTTTTTGTTCTTTCTCAATAATCGAAAACGTCTAAGTCTCGAACGGTTCTTCTTTTCTTGGCCTTTCTAGCTTGAAGTCTGGTGAAAGGGTGTTTTCTTCGTCGTCTCTTTCTGCCTTGTCCTTGCTGAATGCCTGACTCGGTAGCGTGCAGGGCATTTATAGGTGTGTCTCGTCGGCCTAAAATATCTTTACCCGTTTGTAGCAAGACATTTTTGCCTGCCCTCATGAAGGCTTCTTTACGGTTTTGTTTGTCGATGATGACATTTTGGAGAAATTCTTTGCCTTGCGTCAGTGCTGCATCTTTCAAGGCGTGCAATCCGCGTGTCACCATCGGTTTCAACACCGGGGCCACCGAACGAAAGACCGATTTCAGCATATCTCCTAAACCGTGTCCTCGCTGTCGAGCAACTCCTCGGTACACTGGATACATGACTTACTTACGAATCGTGAGAAAACCGTTTTCGAAAATGGAGTTTCACCGTGACTTTTCCTTTGGTGAATGGAATATTTTGTCCCAAATCTCCTTTTATAGTAATGTTGACCGTGTCCAAATACGACTTGCTGACCGGCAAATAGTGAGGATGGACAAATTCGCGGTGGAAGTGGTAAGTGTTTCCACCTTCCTCGTCAGCGTTCGCGGCAGAATCCACTTTGAAAGGAATGACACGCAGTAACGGTACGGAGGTGTGTCCCACCACGTTGTATTCCACCACATCGGAATACACGAACATCAAATTCAGTCCTTAGTTCAGTTCTACTGGGGTACGAAATAACTTGCTAAAAGACTCGTTGTCGTAAACGATGGGTAATTCGTTGTTATTGAGTATGGTCGTTCTCATGTTCATGTCTCCGCCCAACATGTCAAACAATTCAGGACAAAATAAAATGGACATGATTTTACTCCGCTCAAATTTCATCGAGAAGCGACGACCTACTTTGTGGTACTCCATGGTGACACTTTTGTTGTTGACATCCTCTAAAGCTTTCCCAAACACGCCATTAAACTTGGCAGCTATGGTGTTGACCACTGAAATAATAGCCTGGGGGAATCAACAACTGGTAGGTCCACTTTTAAGTTTTCTTATTATAGGTTTTATTGTCATATATGGCTCTCTTATTCAATTCCTGTTGCAATTGCTCGTCATGAACTTCCACATGAAAAAAATTTTGATTGGGAAGGACATTGAGGACTTGGGTCGGGTGAATCATTTCTACTAAAGCCACTTCCCAATGGGCTTCGTGATCTAACGGGATGGCCTGAGGTAATTTGGCCGTGTAACAGCACAACGTGTTATTGGGAAACACCTCCATGGAACTGTCGCTGGGTAAGGTTAAGTAAAATTGGTTTTGGTGACTCATGATTCCAGAGTTCTGTGGCTGTCCGAGGGGTTACTGGACGTCAGAGGTGTGTCTCCGCCCAAAATGGGGTTGTTGTTGTTGTGGTTGTTGGAGTGGTGACTGGCACTGGCACTGGCACTGGACACAAGGTTCCCGTTGGAAGGGAATTTCAGGGAGGGATTGGGAAGCAGGTAACCGATGCAATTGCTCAATAAAATGGTCCACAATTGTTTGTCTCCTTGTTGCAAACTCAAATTGGCGATGGCTGCCCCGATGACACAATACACCACGAAGATTTGGCAGAAAAAGACGATTTGCGTTTTAGTCACACGTTCTCCGCACCACACCCACAAGGGTTGTTTTTGTAAATCTTGCACAGAAGAACTAGGTGAAGGAGGAGTGGTCGACGTAGCTGCGTCTGCTGTGTGAAAGGGCATGATGGTCACTTCTTTTTATAGTCGATGACTTGCGAAGCGTCGATCCAAGAATCAAAACTGGGTGGATATCCTTTCCAACGTACTTTGACTTCTTTGACACGTCGTTTGCCCACTTTACGGGTTCTGCGTTCGAGAATGCTTTCGATGTCGTACACGTCGTCTTCTTTTTGGTGACACGTTGTAACTCGGGTAAATAAAACGTTCCTTTGAGCACTTCTCCGTTCATGTCTTCCAATTTATAGACGACAGGATGACGACCATGCACTCGTCCAGTGACGCGAAACAATTCGGTCGTCCAGTTAGGTAAGTAACCTTTATCGAAAGTGCGTTTGGTTTTGCCAATGCGCACCCAATCTCCTACAGTCAACATTCCACTTTTCTTGGGGACAGCCCTCGTCGGGGACGTACCAAACAGACGCTCAAACACTAGCACTTCGTTCTCGGGAGTCACGTCTTGCGGGGCACGTCCGATGCTTCGATGGTAAGATTGGTTGTACGCTTGCACCAGGTGCAGTAAGATGTCGATGTACTTCAGAGTGTTGTGATGCGTAAAATATTTTCACATGCGTTCTTTCAAAGTGCGTTGAAAACGTTCCACGATGCTGGCTTTGGTTTCGGGATTCTCGGTGGTAAAAAAATGAATGTCACGTTTCTTTAATTCTTTTTGGAAAGCTTGGTTCAGAAATTTGGTGCCTTTGTCCGTTTGCCATCGAAGAGGGTGACGACCACTTTGTTTCAACACCCGTTGCAGGGCTCGCACTAACTCGCTGCTCGATCTGGAAGTCAAGGGCACGACCCAGACAAATTTGGAAAAGACGTCGATGACACAAAACAAATATTTGTAGCCACGATTGTAGCTGGCCAAATGAGAGACATCGGCTAAATCGGCTTGCCATTGATGATCGATGCCTTCCATCGGGTGCGACTTCTGGCAAACTTGCGACGAATGGGTTTGTGTAAAGTGTAGGTAGCTTGTTCTTGTAACCATCGTTGCACTTGAGGTAAACGGAGACTTTTCAGTCGACTTTTGGCAGCACGATACAATTTTTGAACTCCTGCGTAACCTGCAGGACGGGAGAGATCGTAGTAAATGCTGGCTAAGACTTTTTCCATTTTTTTATTTTTTGTGTTGGTTGGTGTCTTAATAAGGCACCCACTCTTGGAGGATGCTACTCTTTTTCTCTTGGGGTATTTTCTTGGATTGCAATGCTTTGCGTGTGCGACCGGCAATAGGTGTTGAAGAGGAGGATGTCTGAGCGGGGGATATCGGTTCTTGTTTCACTTCTGTCTTCACTTTCTTTTTCTCTTGTGATGAAGAAGGGGTGGCCATCATCTTTTTAATCCATCCAATTCTGGAGGTAGGTGGTGTTGTTAACTTGCGTACTTTTTCTGGTGGAGTTTGAAACCCTTCTTCTTCTTCTTCTCTTTTTTCTGTCTTGGTCACTGGTAGTGGTGGTACTGGTACTGGTACTGGTGATGGTGCTGGACTTTTCATCAAGGTCTTAAAATCTTTCACAGTGGGTAGAGCTGTTTCGTCTAAAGCTTTCTGGTGAAAGAGTTGCAGTCGTTGCAAGAGTTGACCGTACTTTTGCGATTTTTCTGTTTCGGACAAATCTTGGCGATCCATCAAGGACTGCAATTCGTGTTGTAACTGGGACATCTCGCTCAAATTGGGATTGGGAGGTAAATGCGGGGTGCGTTGTTCTTGCCACCGATGGTATTCCATCCATCGTTTGTAAGGCACTAAAGCTAGTTTTCGTCCTTCCATGAGGTTGTCAGGGGTTGATTCTGAGATCTTGGGACTTCCGAGGGCCTTTTTATCTTCCTCCCACCAGTCCTCCCAACATGGTTCCCAAGACTCCTTTCAGTATGGGGCCTAACAAGAGAGGTAAAATACCTCCACGTTGCACTAACATCTTTTTTGACGAATGGGAATTTTCTTTTGAACCATTTGGCGAAGAACGTGACGATGTTTGCCTAAGCATTGTTTCTGGTGTTTGGACAAAGGGATCGTGCCTTTCAAGACGTTCAAATAACATTCGCACACGGTATCGATGACCTCTTTGGAGGCCGATTGAATGAGTTTTTTTCGTAGGGGTGGAGAAGCTTTGGACAGGACAGATAACATGTCCCCATGTTTGACTAAACGTGGTGGTAGTCCTTTCCTTTTCTTTCCTTGGGGTTTTCTGGAAGGTGACATCTTTGAGTCTTCAGGAGCACCAAAAAAACACTGATACCCTACTTGGTCACACACCTTTTTTATACTGGAACGCGTCGCCACTGATTGTCTTTACGTCGTATCAGTTTGAGTACAGGCATGACACGTCGTGCAAGGGTACGCAACGGACTAAATCGAGCCACTTCTTGCTTGGACAAATCCAGTAAACTTTGTAACATGCCCGATCTTTCATGGACTTTGATTTTGGGAGAAGGTACTTTGTGAGCAGCAGCCACTGCCACTAAATTGGAGGGTCCTGCCACTGGGGAAGTTCTTTTTGGGGTCATCAACGGAGAAGTTCTTGGTGTGATCAACGTCTCCAAGTACTCTTCAGTTCCTGGTGTCATCAACGCAGAAGTGGACAAACGTGAGGATGCCGGAGACGCAGTCACTGCCGTGGCAGGTCGTGGTTTGCGAGTGTAAGGTTGCGTCCTGGCCGAAGTGCCTCTCTTGCGACTAGTTTTCTTCTGTGGGCTTTTCTTTTTCTGGGGACTTTTTCTCTGTTTCTTTTTCTGAGGGCTTCTTTTCTTTTTCCGGGGTGGTGGTGTCTGATCAGAGGAGGGTCCCGCCACTGGAGAAGTTCTTCTTCTTGGGGACCTGGTCTTTTTCTTCTTGGGGCTTCGTTGGACTTTTTTCTTGGGTATAACTTTGGGGGCATTAGGATCCCATCTTAAGAGAGAGCGAATGATGACCCTTCCTAGAGTACCGCTCCCTCCAGGTTTCAAAATGATTTGTTTTTTGGTTTGAGTGTCGATGCGGGGATCGGCCAGTTGGACCAAAGCGACTTTGTTTCGATCGAAAAAGCGTTTGGTTTGATGAGGAATCTGAATGATTCCTTGGAGTATTTGACGTGCCGTCACCGTGAACCATCGTAATACTTCTTTGAGACTAGCTTCTAAGACACGGGCTCGTGTTTGTGGATTTTTTTCTCGACTGATGCCATACAAGGCACGAATCAATTTGACGGGAAGATGCGACTGAAGGGACGTCATGTTCACACTGTGTGTGAGACAGACGAAAAGGGTCTGAGGTTTTTATAGATTTTTTTTATGGGGAGTGAAATGAAGTCGAGGACGGAGACGTGTACAGGACAGGCCCTCCGTCTTGACACCAGTGGTGAAACAAGTGAGTACGAAATCGCAAATCCTCGGGGGTCGTAGGTTTCAAATCGACAAGTAAATAGGCGTGTGACGTTTGAGTGGCATCGTCGTACGCCTGAGTCAGCCAAGGCGTTCCTAACTGTTTGGCTAAGACTTGCACTTGCGATTTATCTCGAGGGCTTTTAAACAAGACCACGTAATGCGCATTGAGACTGATGGTGCGATGGGCTTTACTTTGTTGAAACAAATTTTGGGTGATGTAAACGACACTGGCATTACGGTGATGCCCTTTGCGCGTGAACCAAAGTTTAATTTCTTCTTCGTCTTCTCCTAACATGTCATCGAAAATGACTAAATGGGTTTGACGGGAGTCAGAGACGATGCCGTCGTCTTCTTTAGGAATGCCTTCCACAAACACGATGGATTCGCCTTGACTTTCTCGCAAGAGGCTGTACGCCGATTGCCACTCTTTGTAACACCACACGATTCGTTGAGGTGGCCGATAGATCAAATGATGTTTATGCTCGATCAAACGTTTGACGAATTCGGTTTTGCCTGAACCGCTAGGTCCAGCAATGAGCATGTTAAAGGGATGGCGAAGATACAAAGCCTCCCAACTGGCACGATCTAAGTGTTCGTCGATGACTTTGACAGTAGAGGAAGAGGGAGCAGAGACAGCAGAGGTAGCCATAGTGTGAGAAATGTCACTTGTGACACGAAAACGTACAAGACAAGAGTTTATATACTTTTATCAGAACACGTTTATTGAATGTTTTCTTTTCAAACATGAATACGAAAGACAAAAATACATAAAAGCCAAAGGCTTAAGTACAAGGATAAAAGGCACATGATAACCATTAACGTGGAATAAACACAAGTGTCTGTACAACAACATGTTTTGGGTAATGTTCTAACCAGTTCTATAGTAGGGGGTAAGGTCACACAAGTGTCCTCCCGAAAGGGTCTTTCAGGCCTGTCCACGACAGTCCCGTCCTGGGTGGCGGGTTCCTCTGGCACCGTCACTAACACGGGTTGAAAAGTAACTTTTTTCCTTGAACAACTCTCGTGCATACTGGGCCACTTCTTGGGTCCAAGCCTCAAAACCCCATTCTTTCCAGGCACGGACATCTGTCCAATGGGGGTGTAAGTCACAAGCTACACACACATCGTCATACACGTCTTGGGTAGCTAAAAGTTGACGAATCTTTTTTTCCTGTTGAGGTCGAGAAGTATCCAGATGAAAACGCAAGGCTTTGAGCAAAAGGAGTTTTTCATGACCATTTAAGGCCATTGAGGTGGTAAGTACTGATCGTAAAGAGTCCACAAGGAATCGGCTGGTAAACGAAATCCCAGAAAACAAGTCACTAAGACACACACCACTTGTCGTCCCAAATTGAATGGATACAGTTCTTGTAATAATCGGTGGTAATGATCCACGTTTTGAATATGGTCATTGAGTTCCTGCCACGGAATCTGTTCAATAATATGTGATATAATCCGTGGCATGGCAACTTGATTTTATAGTGTCTTTGTTTCGGAAGCAATAAAGGTAATTTCTAACTAAACATGTTCGTTCTCCAGTAGGGAATTTAAATGTTACATACTGTAACTGAAACGTCAGTTTGTCTAGATGTTTCGTCTTTCTCTAAGCAGATTCCATGTAACAAATGTTGGTAATCCTTTAACTCGTCTTCCTCAATACGTTGCAGTAAGTGAATCTCGAAGTATCCAAAATTACGAACGTCTAGTTCATCATCATTCACACACTGAAAGTGTTCAACAAGGTCTGACCACTGAAAAAATTTCTGACGAATCAATCCTCTTATACCATTCAGGTACCAGTGGTTAAAGATCTGGTGACGTAACGGATGCAACTGTTCTTTACGTTTGACTTGTATTTTGACCAGCTCTCGGTAAATCCTTTCTCTCAACTCCACACGCAAAGCACGAATGTTCTCTTGTAAAGTATTCATGAATAAGTCAGTCCGTACAAATTACAATCTTCTCATAGAGAGCAAAAGTAATCCACATAGTGAGTAATTTCTGACCACTGCCATTCAGGGTAACGTCCAAGAATGTCACTGAACTCTTTTGATGTAAACGGTCTAAAGCGATATAATAGGATGAATGCACCCTTGACCCAAATAAATCTAACACACTGGTTGACTTTTTTCACTTTCCTCTTATGAATTTCTCGACACAAAAGTTCTACAGTGACCCATTGAGATTTCACTCTGGCAAACCCCTGCCAAACTTCTTTGTAAATCTTCTCTTGCAGTTCTTTAGGTAATGATTCAATATCGTTTTTGAAATGAAGTTTAAATACTGGTCTCGGTGATCTCCAACATTTGACTTCTAACCAATCTGGTTTCTTCTTCGTCAACGACATGGTAAGTTACTTCAATGTCTCGGTCCCACTAAGGGTAAGTAATGACAATTCGGTGACCATCAAGCATGTTCTACGTAGGCCGAATCTTGCGGTTCCCAGTGGTGAAGTGACACACCGCAACTGAAGCACTTGACTTTATCTCCTTCGCCCAAGTAGAAAAATCCGGCTCTGGCTAATTCTTCGGAGGTCGGTCCTCCCAGATACTTAGGCCATTTTCCTTTGAACGATTGAAGACGATTTTCAAAGTCACAGTATTCCGACAAACGCACAGGGAACGAATATTCGTCTTTCACAGGTTCGTTTCGATGAGGGTTGAGTGACATGGGCAGGAGTTTGCTCAGGGCTGGATGACATCCGTAGGGGGGTAGACGTGAAGGTGAACATTCCCCTTTAAAACGAAACTCAGTAAAATGTCCAAGAGGACGAGCGGCATCACTTTCGCATCCCTCAGGTTTGACACGCACAGCATCCCTTTCCATGATAGCGGTAGTTACACTAAAGTTCCCAC
Source organism: Sinohyriopsis cumingii (assembly GCA_028554795.2). NCBI lineage: Eukaryota > Metazoa > Mollusca > Bivalvia > Unionida > Unionidae > Sinohyriopsis > Sinohyriopsis cumingii. The sequence continues at coordinate 110,336,894 of CM068837.1, read as the reverse complement.
GATGCTTTACGGCATCGCTAAGGTCACAACGTACAGCATCGTACCCATCGCAAGGCTCACAATCGCATTCCACTTCCGAAGCCTCACACTTGAATTGTGCCTTTCTAAACAACTTGTTTTGTGTTTCTCTGAAAGTATTCATCTTGTTCGCTTGGTCTTGGTAGTCACAATGAACTATCGGTCTTGCCTAGGGTTCCTTTTTATATACAGACCAATACCGACGTGTCCATACGGTAAGGTGAAATGATTGGGAAGTCGAACTCGCTTCTGGTACACGATTTGATAGACTTTTTCCAAGAGCCGACTGACGATGTGGTGAGTGGGTAAACGTACAATCTTGTTCGGTTGATAGGTGGTCACTTTAATGTTTGCATCCTCTCCGGATTGCAAGGCTTCTTTCAATATCCCAAAGTTGACCACTCGACTGGTACGATAATTCAGAGTCAGTCCTTTCACTTTGCACGTCGTGTGCACTTCTCCTTGTTTGTCATGGTATTCGTAGCCGTAATTTTTGGGACCGCCACTGACGAAACTTAGAATCTTGTCGTCGGGATGCTCGTCTGTCCAGGCTCCTAAACGGTCTCCTTCGATGTCAGGGTGATGTTGAATCGGGTGATGGATGTAAATGCAACTGTCCGTGTCAAAGTACAGGACGCGTTCCCCTAACAGTTCTAAAGCTTCGTACAATTTTAAGCGAGCATGAGCTGTCACGTAAGCCGCAATGATGACATTTCCAAAAGGGTCGTCTTGTACAAAGTCCAGATCTTCTTCGTAATTGACCAAGATCAAATTCTCTCGAACGACGTCCACGTGTTTCATGTATTTGGTTTTGTCGTGAATCATCTGGAAGTAGCGGGAAGGTTCTGTCAAATATTCCGTCTTGGGTAAACACGGTCGTTGTGCCATTTTACCCCACAAGCAATTTAACATCACTTTGGCAAACGATCGCCTGCCTTCGTTTTTCTCGATGTTTTCTAAAGAGATGCCTTCTTGTTCATAGTATTTCTCTTTGAATTGTATTGGGTCTTCGGGAGTGTGACACCAGGAAGGATAGCCGCTGGCTTCTTGTTTCAGTTTCAAAAAGGCATCCACGTAGTCTGCGAAAATGCCTTTCTGACTGGGGTCACCCTTGTGGTATTGTTGTGTCTTGGGAAAGTGGCAAATTTCGTACACTTCTAACAGTTGGTATCCCATGTCCAGAGCTTTGAACAATTCTACGCTGACCCAGGTTCCCGTCAAGGCCCGTTCTTCCTGGGTGTGCTGACAAGGTTGGTCTTGGTTGCACGTTTCGGCACAAGTACGGCACAAGGGAAACATCAGTTTGCCTTGACAATGGTGAGGTAAGACGGGATGGTATAGGTTCGTGGGAGGCAAAACTTTACACTTGATCAAGCCTTCGTATTGTCGAATGTTTTTCAGGTCGATGTGTTCCGTCAGCAATTGCGGGTGCCCTACAGGAAAGCGACAATATTTGCACACGTAGGGATACAGCGAACACACGTCCAAGTATTTGATTTCTTCACCTTTCTCTTCGTCGGCTTGGTACAGCAAACAGGTGGCATTGGTCCTTCCTCCGTACAAACTATCCCTCGGGTTCAGCGGGTCCATGAACTGGTAACTTTCCACGAGGCGTTTAAACTCGGGATCGGTTTTCATACGGTGATCGTACTCGTGTTCGCACATTTCCACCACTTGGTATCCTTGCTGTTCTAACTTTAGGCGCCGCTGACAAGTGTCCTGGTACAAGTCTTCCATGGTTCGTTGCAAAAACTGACTTTTAGTGTCACGGTCAGGGTAGCAGACGGGACATCCGTGAAATAAGCAACCGTTAAACTCGTACACGATCTTGGGGTTTTCTAAGTCCCAGCCATCGACCGAATACGTTCCGATGGTCTTTTCGCCCCCTCCGTTGCGGGCATGCTGAATCCACTTGTCTTCCTTGTCGCACAAGTAATGTAACCAACGTAGGGCTTTGACCGAGTATTGACGCTTGACATAGTCGTTTGAGGACTGATGACAGCCACGGTGTTTTCAGGCATGAATCGTTGTCGATACACTAAGGAACACGCTTTGGCAATGGTACAAGCTTCTTTCAAAGGATCGACCCCTCCGTGTTCCATGAACAGTTCTCGAAATTTTCCACAACAACGCCGTAAAATGTTCACGTCATAACGACAATACTTTAGCATTTCTTCCTGAAAGTCGAAAGGGTCCGAGGCGTGAGCCTGGTACCAAGCGTAGAAAGCTTCTCGTTGTTCGGTACGCATGTTGTCGGGGTCGTAATAGTGAGCCTCAGGTAAATGGGGTAGAACGGCGTGTTGATTGGCTTCCGTATTGAAAAAGTGTGGAAAGTACCCTTTAGCCATTTCTGTCATTCCAAACGTTTTAGGCATTCGACTCAAAGGCATGGCCAAATAGCTCATCGAATCTTTAAACTGTACTTGTCCCACTTGCATGAAAATGATTTTGGCTCCGTTCAAAGTCACTTTAGGACGCTCGGTGCCTTGTTCCGTATAGTATCTCAAAAGAAACTGTCCATCGTATCCGGAGAAATTGTGAGCCATCACCGTGACATGACGATGACAATCTCCGTAACGTTCGATGTCCTCTTGGCTCCACGTCTTGTCGATGGGGTCTAAGACCCATTGGGCAAAATCGGCTAACGTGTTCGGTAATCGAAAGATTTTTTCACGCCCTCCAGGAATCTTGCTGCAGTGAGGGCAATGACTGAAGATAGGTTCTTGAATGCACTTCTCGCACGCTCGATGAGCCACGCAGAAATTAGGGATGTGAATGCCGGTCTCTTGCATGCATTCGAAATCGAAAAAGATGAAATTGCCTTTCTTCTTGTGACCGTCCTCTTTCTCTGGTGGGGGTTGGTATTTTTGCACGTAGCTTTGGTGTTCCAAGTCCACGATGTGGTGACAAATGTGACATTTTTTCTTTCCTCGACATACGTGTGCCTTGGCAGTATTGGTACATATGGCTTGTCCACAGGTAGGGCACACTTTCAGGAGTTGACAAGCACATTTCTTCTGTGAACCTTGTGTTTTCAAATGTTGTTGGTAACAGGTAGGGCTGACAAACGTGCGCAGACAAGTTGAACAAGGCACTGGTTCTTCGCTCAGACAGGGTGGAGAGGCCAAACATCCTGGACATTTCATTCCACAATGCTTGTGTTGCTCTCGATTGTTATAACCATAATCACATTTATCACAATAATAACCGTATCCCAGGAATCCGGTAATGGTGGTAATGGTATCGAAATGGTCATCGTGATAATAAACATGAATGTATTTTCCGTCCTTAAAATCTTGGCCTCGAAACAACAGAGGCCCACGCACTTCTTCAGGGTGCACTTTCAAGGTGTAGCGTGGAGCTAGGACATCTTGTAATTTTTGCATCTCAGGAATGCCACAGGGTGTGTCTTTGGACAGGCCAGCTTGTTGCAACAGGAGTTCTGCTTCGTTTCGTTGTTTGGCTCGATAGGAACGTTGAATAGTGTTCCAGGTTCTTTTCCATTCTACCGTGTCGTTCTTGTTGGCACAGGTTCGTCCCACCACGATGGCACAGGCTAAACACATCTGGTCATGAGGATTGTGAATTTGGACAAGGCTACGCTTAATGCTGCGAAGCTCGTTCACCAATAACATCTTTTTGCGTCCGGTCCCTTGAGGAGGAGAGACGTGGGTCATGTCCAATGTGGCTTTTCCATCGGTGATGTCAAACTGGTCATTAGATTGTTGCACGTGTTGAATCTTGTCCATGACTTTGGAAGCGGTCAATTCTGCAGGGGTGCTAAACTCGATCCAAACAGGGGATTTCAAACCGTCGTGTTGTATGGAAAGTCTCAAGCGATCGTCTTCTTTGGGTTGACATTGTCGCTTGAGTGTAGTGAGCAAAGAATCCCACACCCCAGTGATAAACACTTCTGCTTTCTCTAAGGGTACTTCAGCCTTGAAATCTTTAAACTTCACTGTGTATTTGTAAGCCGTGGTTCTAAATTTTCTAGAGGAGCGCTTTTCCGTCTCTCGAATGGAATAGTATTTGTCAGGGTTGACTAAGGGTGGTGAACTTGGTTTAGAGGGTTCGGATTCTGGTTCACTCATGTCCTCTTCAAAATCACTGGCATGAATTTGTGCCAAAATTTCAGCCCTGGTACGAGGCGATAGATCACGTTTCTGCCTCTTACTTTCTTCTTCTTCTTCTTTCTTCTCGAATTAATAGGATCGTTTCATCTTGAGTGCAAAACGTCAAATGACTCAAGTTTAAACACCATAGACTAATTTATAGTCATGGCAGACCAGCGTATATAAAAGGGTGTGTGTCTTGTCGTTTCACTATTCATTTCACTCTCAAGCCGAGCACAACGATGGAAGAGACTAACCAAATCGAACGTTTCGTCAGAGCTTTGCGAGGCGTCATTAGAAAATTCTCTTCAGACCAGCCTACGGACTACTCTCCTTCCTTTCGAGATAAAAGTCAAGATACTTGCTATATCTGTCAGAAGAAAGGGCATTGGTCTTCAGAGTGTCCAGACCGTCAAAAAAGAACAAAAACAGGGGCTAAAAAAGACAAAAGTCAAGATACCTGTTATTATTGCAAAGAAAAAGGACATTGGTCTCCAGATTGCCCCAAAAAGAAACAAGAGGGGTCGGAAGAAAAGAGAAATTCTTCAGAAGAAGAGAGGGATTTTTCAGAGGAAGAAAGCAGACAGGTGAAGAAAAAGAAACAGGAGAAGAAAAGAAGAAGGGAAGAAAGCGAGGAGGAAGAAGAAGAAAAGAGTGTGACGGTGAAGAAATTTAAAAAACAGAGAGACTAAACAAGGAGAAAGAAGAAGTCAATGAACTTTTAATTAAAGTGTTGTGTTGTGAATTGTGAATTGGATTGTAAGTATTCATAAAAGAATAAATTAATGATATAAGGTAAGTGTCTTTGAGTTTTGATTTTAAAATAAGAACGTACACTCACGCACTCATACAAAGACACGTACTATACGGGGTAAAATGGGGTTGGGTTTTTTTGTTATTTTTTGAGTGATTGGCAAATTGAAAGGCTATCTCTTTTCGAGAAATGTGGGTGGCCCTGAAAAGGGCCTTTTTATTTAGGTGTAGGGGTGAGTTTAAGCAATCAACTTTAACTGCCTTAAGCCTTTGCCACGGCCAAGGCCTACTTCTGGACTGCGTAATGTTGATGATGATGATTGGGTTGAAATCACTAAGGCTGGTACGGTAGGCTTAGTCATAGGGTTAACGTGTTTAGCTCGGGAAGGTCGTATTCTCTTCGGTCGTAATAAAGAAGTCTGATACATTTGTTTCAGACTTCTTAACTCCGCTAAAATGCCCAACAGTACCGTGACCGTTTGATTTTCACCCTCTTGTTTCTTTGCTGCTACTTCTTCTTGCTGTTGTTGCTGTTGTTTTTTTTTCTTACCTCTTCTTCTTGCTGCTGTAGGAGAAAAGCTTGTTCCGCTTCCTTTTGTCGTTGTATAAATTTCTCCAATTCTTCTTTCTGTCTCTGTCTAAAATTCTCCACTTGCGGTAATGAAGAAGGTAACGAAGGTTCCGGAACAAATTCTTGCGAGGAGAGAAAATCCACAAAATCCCAATTCACCTCTTCTGAAAGTAAGTCCGGGTTCCCTTGGGCGGTCTCACCTGCTGGTGCACCCCAGTGGATCGATTTCTGAGTTTCCGTCATGTTGAATCACTGTCGCATAGATTGACTGTACACAAGCGCTAGCGAATCTATATAGACCACGTGACGTCACAGACTACTCTCTTCGGATTGGATGCGGGCTGACTGAATTTTGTAACGCGTGTTCGGATTGGTGAATGAACTCAATCCGTTTCAATCCTTCCTCTACCTATAAATAAGCGCAGTTCACTGCATTGATTCACCTGTTCTCGTCGCTTCAAGATGTGGACCGATGTGCAATCTTCTACGCTTGTGTCTTCCATGATGTTCAGGACGGACATGCTCATGTATGTCCGATCCAAGTGGACCCTTGTCCACAGGACAAACACCAGTCTGTGGATACGTAGGATCTACGTAGAAAGACAAGGATGCCTCAAAAGAGTCCTGATTTACGGTCCTACAGTGAGACGTAGCCTAAGGACAAGAAGAAGACCAATGCGGTGCCCTTTATGTTAATGAATACATTAACATAAACCCAAAGGCCCTTTTCAGGGCCCCCATATTTCTCGAAAAGAGAATGACTTTTCAATTGCCTACCCCTTTTTTTAAAAAATTTTTTTTTTTTTTTTTTAAATCCCATGTTCAATTCCCCTTGTCCCTAAACAAACCCAAACTCTATTCCCCATGTTAAATTCCCCTTGTACGTATATTGACCCACGATATATTCCCATGTTAAATTCCCCTTGTACGTATATTGACCCACGATTTATTCCCATGTTAAATTCCCCTTGTACGTATATTGACCCGCGATTTTTCGCCATGTTAAATTTCCCTTGTACGTATATTGACCCAGGGGGGTCTGTAATGCTAATTCCCATTGTACGTCTAGTATCCCTACTTACTACTAATATGCTATCACACGTTTTTATAAACATGTATAGATGTCAAACATTTCAAATGCAAAATATTCATGAAATTATTCCATTAGGTCGTGATACATTAAGCTAAGCACCCTATACATAAACATATATCTTTACCAAAGTTATGCCCTGACTTCAACACACAGCCCCTATTATATCTATAACGTTTTTCATTCTCAGTAGTTTCCGTAGATATTGAAACGAACTTAATAAAAACATACCTAATTCTCTCCTGGCAGAATGGTGCAATATTCGGTAATAGAGTTGTATCCATTTGTGAATTATGTTCAGTAAAATCGACAAAATTTGTCAGAGCTTAAAAGATACGCCTGTTCGCTTTGAATGACTCACATTAAATTAGGATGGTCACCTGGGACGTTGGCTTTAGATACGTCGTGACGTTTCATGTTTGTGACGTTAATCGTCCCAATCGTAACGTATTGTTTGTTACTGTTGTTGCTAGAACTCGTACTTGGGATCACATCTGAAATAATTAACCGTAGTAGTTTATTCTTGATGATCATGTTTAGAGCGACTATTCTTTGTATCACTCGTACGTAACACAGTTATGTGTGGTTTTCTGTCACTCATACTTAATACAGTTATGTGTGATTTACTGTCACTCATACTTAACACAGTTATGTGTGGTTTTCTGTCACTCATATTTAACAGTTATATGTGGTTTTCTGTCACTCATACTTAACACAGTTCTTTGTGGTTTTCTGTCACTCATACATAAAAGTTATGTGTGATTTACTGTCACTCATACTTAACACGGTTATGTGTGATTTTATGTCACTCATACTTAACACAGTTATGTGTGGTTTTCTGTCACTCATATTTAACAGTTATGAGTGGTTTTCTGTCACTCATACATAGAAGTTATGTGTGATTTACTGTCACTCATATTTAACACGGTTATGCGTGATTTTCTGTCACTCATACTTAACACGGTTATTTGTGATTTACTATCACTCATACTTAACACAATTATATGTGGTTTACATTCTTAGCGAGTATGATATAAAGAAGGACAAATATATATTTTTTTTAACCCTGAATGGATATTAAAAATACTAATTGAACCCGGATGAAGGATATATATATATATATATATATATATATATATATATATATATATATATATATATATATATATGTCACAATATTGGATCTAATACACCTTATTATGTAGGGGTTGTGCGTCTTTCTGGGCCACACCTTCACCCATTTATAATATCCTCACACCACCGCCAGTAGATAGACTTTGTTTGGAAACCCAAGGCGACAATCAGATTAGAAATTGTCAATGAATGAAATGAGCAAGTGTTGTGCATTTTTATATTCTTGATGCTTTTCGTTTTTAAGATCGATCGGAATGGGAAAACAAACATGGGTGTGTGCAAATACTATGGTACTTTTATCGTCGGAGGTTTGTAATATGTGTACCTTATGCTACTGTACGAACAGTGGTATCGTTATCTGATTTGAATGCACTTTCGTGTAATATCGTACCTAGTTATCTGATATGACTGCACCTTCGTCGTGTAGTATCGTGCCTAGTAATTTGATTTGACTGCACCTTCGTCGTGTAGTGTCGTGTATTGTTATCTGATTTGACTGCACCTTCGTCGTGTAGTATTGTGCATTTTTAGTATTTTCTATCTTCGTTCACAATATACGGTGTACTTTCGTGTGGCAAACTTGCTGCACCTTCACTTGTGTATCTCCTGTTTGTACCTTCTTCCGCGGTCATCGCCATTGTTTAGGCAGTGCACCTTTTATATTATTTATGATGCATTTGATAAACTCATATTTCATTCTCCAAAGAAAACACTTTCTATTGAAGTCATAAGAAATATAATGTCGTTTGCATTAGCCTTAAAATAGTAAGGTTAAAATTTCTCCTCTTCATAAATTATTCGATTCTTTGTAATTTTCTTTATATTTATATTGTTATTTTTGAATTGTGATTAAATATATTCAGTTAGAAAACTGATTCATATCTATGCATATTAGCAACTGAGAGCCGCCATAATAAACTTATTTTTATGTTGATAGTTTATGTTTTCGCTGTCTCTTCTAGTATGACACCTATGTAATACAACAACCTCAGACATTACTGTCACTCTGTTAAAAGCAGCTTATGCGATAAGCTTGACCAAAATTATGACATATTTAGACTTTTGTATGCATACTTTGCACGTTTGTTCCAGATGCAATATATTTATATAAAACAACAGCCATAAATCGAATAATCAGCAATCATCTTTATTCACAGGAATACTTCAGAGTGGTGCAGATGTAAACTTGACATCGGTTCAGACATTTTGGGTATTGAACTTATACGTTTGATTTTTATACTTGCCTGCATTTGCCGATGTTAAAAATATTACCATCTTTTGCATGTGTGCGAATAATACTTGTTTTATCATTCCTTAATATGAGTATGTGTTGTTGTTATTTTGGGTTTAAAACTGTTTCTCATCTCAAGAGAGGCTATACATGGCAGCCAGTATGATTAGTAGAAGAATAGTGTTGGGACGATGACGACTTAAATACTTGAAATTCTTGCTGAAAAATATTGTCAGTTACAAGAATTTTAATAGGATAGGGAGACAACCTTTGCTGAGACAATTTTCAGTATATTCCAGAGTTATGTCCCTTGAAAGGCTTCCTACGCTACGAGCTCTTGTATATAATTTTGAAACGAGGACAGATTATTTGAACTGAAATTAATGCCTGTGCCTCTGTCCATTTGTACATCATTATATATATGAGAGAGAGAGAGAGAGAGAGAGAGAGAGAGAGAGAGAGAGATTGTGTTTAACAGTGAGTATCGAAAAGTATACCTTTCATTTGCGAGGTAGATACTAGGTTTAATGTGAACTTTTTCTTGGTAACATGTGTAACCTTGTCATTTATTTTGATATGTCTTATGTTTTAAATTGTATTCTTGTTGTGACTTAAAATTACATCCTGGTATTTTACTCATTTTCCTGATGTAGATTTCAACGAAAAACTATTAGAATCAAAAATGCTTTCTAATTTATGAAGACACCCCACCCAACACCGCTCGCCATCACAATTATTGTCCGATTTCCTTTAATTCTATGAATCACTATTCTGATTTAGTTGCTTGCAGGGAGGAAACGGGTATTTCCCCCTTTTTCTTAATTTGTTATGATTTGATTTGCAGTTGTTGCCTTTCTAATTTAGAAAAAAAGGAATACGGTGAATCAAGTAAGATCTAATGTTGGATGGTGACAGTATTTGTACGTTGTATAATGGGCACTACACTGTTTACTCTCATCTTATATGCGAGACGCGTGGATCCCGTTCTGCCCGTGCATTATGCACATTAACCTTGTTCTCTTCGTCCATTATATAGCATGAACCCTGATATATCAGTGCAATATACAACATGGATCCTGATCTGGCAGTGCAATTTGCACCAAAGATTTTGGTAGACTATCACAGATGGAAAGTTTACTTGACTGCTAATGGAGATTAATGGTCCTACTTTTAGAAAGAAAAAGACAACCCCCTCCCCCCAAAAAATTAAAGATCGAAGGAAAATACATGATATTCATACTGGCAAAGGAAAATATACATTGTATGTACTAATTGTATGTCCTTAATTTCAATGAGGAACTCTCAAAAAAAGAAGTATGTAAAAAAATAGAAGAAAAAAAAGAAGAAAACAATATGAGACAATGACATTGGCAGTGGACGGGAGATTAGGAGTCAGGGTGGGGGAACGCTGGCTATATATCGAGGGTGCAAGTTTGTCGACAAAAACTTTTATTTTAGAAAAGGAAAAGTAAAAAAAGAATTTGCAATACTGTCAAATACATGAGACCATGTAATTGTTTAAACAGTATTTTGCGTCGCACTACTACTGCAAGGCAGATTATTTACCCAGATAGAAGGCAAGAAGTTACTCCTTTACAGTGACAGATAATGATACTGACTGGGAAATGTTTCAGGAGTTTGATAAGGATTTTATTGGAAATCATAACACTCCAAAGAAGATAGTTTTTTTCTGGAAATGGACATTGGTTTGAGATTTATGTTAGACCTATGGCAATTGCAGATACGGACGTAGAATGGAAACATCATGATGGAATGTTAGACGTAGTAAAGGTCAGTGATAAAATTGTAATGATTTTCGTAAAGGCGCTGCTAAGTGTATTCTCGTGGAAGGATTTGGACCTACGGAAAATGAAGTAAGTAATATATATCTTCAGCCTAGAAGTAGCACTAAAGCTAGATATTTGGATTATTGTTTTAAGAAATGTCACGTGGATGTCAGGTCGACTACTAAACAAATTGGATGGTTTAATTATGGATTAAAGGAGCTTAAAAAGGCGAATAAGAAATATACAGATACAAATTTACAGTCCATGTTAAAAGATGTGGCTAGGTTTGAATATGTGAAATTAATTCACGGTGCATGGCACAAGGTGCAACATCAAATCAATGAACTGTTGGGATCTGAGTCAAGTTTAGAGGATCATCAAGATTATTTGAACTTTAGAGAAATGTCAAAGTGTGAGGATGCTAAGATAGATAACACGTGTCATCAAATTGGAGCTGTAAGGAGTTGTCGTCCTATGAAGGAAGATTCGACTAGCAGCCATATTGCAACGTTTACTCGAGTGCTTCTGAATTTGCCGTTTCTTGTGGAGCGTAAAGGTCAGACTGTTTACCAGAGTTCCATGGAATGTCACATAGTGGGAAAAGTTTATATGGAAGTTTCAACTTGAATTCTAAGTAAGTGGCTAATGATACAAGAAGAGTATGCAGGTTGAGTCTGAATAAGGGCGATTTTTTCCAGACTGGAATAATGATCATCTTGTAAATGATAGTAATCAGACGGTGATTAGAGATATGGCTGGTGAAAGAACAGCAAGTACAAAGATATTTGGAGATACTTGGATTGGTCGTTGTTATTTATTAATAACTACTAACAAGAGACCTTAATGAATTACATGTGATGATCATGAGCTACATTTTAAGAGAGTATCAGAAATTATGGGAGAAAGTAATTTTACAGAGTTTAAAGCATCAGAGTGTGAGTTGGTGTTGAGAAGATTTATTAAAGTGCATTTCAACGAGAAAGTGTCTATGACAGAAATGAGACTTCCAGAAATACAAAACAATGAGGCAATTTTAAGTTTCCAAGTAATAGACACTTTGGTAAAGATTAGACAGATTTCAGCTGAGATGTTAACTGTCATATGCGGAATGGTTTGGAAAGCTTAAAGCGGGAGTCAAAGGAAAATTATTTTGATAGTTTGATTAGTAAGATGACGGTGATGGAATTGAAGGAAACGTTGGATGAAGACTGTGACATATATATTTTGAGTTATTTGATGAGTTTGATATTGGAGGTCAAGTAGGAGAGCAGACTAGATTTACTTTAAATGAATAGTTAGAGAAGAGTACAGATATGGAGGTGGAAAGGTTTTGGGAAACGGCTACACAGATTGATTGGGAACTATTGGAGACTATTATAAATAGATGTGGAATTTTAAAGAGGAAATACGAATACATTTGCAGGGAAAAAGATTTAGAGATCGAGTTACCGAAGAGAAAGAAACTGAAGGCTTAAAGAAGAGTTGACGGTGGATTAATCTTTGATAGTAGTAAGTCTACTATTAATATGATAAGAAATTTTAAAGTGATTTGAGATTAGTAACTTAAGCTTTCAGCCTCCCGTGTTTTTATTCAACGCTCTCCAGACCAGGACACTTATGTAAATATGTGTATAAATTTTGTTAATGTTATACATAACTTAGAGTTTTATTAGTAAATAGTAACTTTAGCGTATCATGCGCAAAACTAATAGGACTTCGAAGATGTATAATGTATTTTGTTTTGGCATGAAAGCAAAACCCGAGATATATAAATCAGACACTAAAGTGAGACACGAAAATGAGACGTATTACATACAACTTAATGTCTCAAATATGCGTCTCAAAAGGTATGTCTCAGAAATTAGGTGGTTGTTATGCTATTAATGAATATAAGTTTTAGTGACATAGGAAAGCAATAGTGATTGATACAAAGTAGATAATATATATATATATATATATATATATATATATATATATATATACACAAAGTAATATTAAGGATGATTAATGACTACTGTGTAACAGTTGTCTTAAAAAAGATTGGGATGAACGGAGGTTTTCCTATGCTATATAGAGCAATAGATTTATTGGAGTTGAAACTATAAATGTGTAAAGTTATTTATAACAAGAATAGATTTATTAAAGTATTTTATTTTTGTATATAAGCATGCCTCAGTTAACATATTTGTTCGCTAGATTCAGCTAAAGCTCGGAGTCTCTCATTTGATGTATGCTGGCTGATGGCAATGATACGGTGAGATTAAAAAGAAACTGTATCAAAATAAACAGTGGTACGTTAGTACTGAAATGAACCTGCTTAAAGTATTATTGTGATTAGGTAAGTGATATTAAACCGAGCACATAGAGAGGCTCCGAATATCACATTTATTATTATTATCATTATTAGTATTATTATTAGCATTATTATTATTATTATTTAAGTAGATATTATTATTATTTTCTAGTATGTAGAGATTAGGATAGGTAAATATATTGTGAAATTTGTGTGCAAAGGATTATGGGTAAAGGATATATGATAGTAAATTTATGGAACATGTGGAATTAATTTAAAAGCAGAGCGCAGCAGACAGAATGTTAAAGTAAAGTGTGATACTATTTATAGTAAGTAAGTACTTATGCAATATAAAATAAAAAAAAAAAAAAAAAAAACTTATATTTAATGTATCTGGCTCATACAGATTGCGAAATCAGTTACGAATATAGATGTTAAGTTTTAGCAGCTAGGATTAAAGTTTAGACGTAAGCATACAGGCACGGAGGGCCTCGAGGCCCGCAGTCGACTCCTGTGCCTGTATGTGTATGACTACTGATTACTCACTACATATACACACTATAAAGAGAATCATTGGAGGAACTTAAAGCCTCCCAGTGACGCGGATTTGAGACTTAGATTTAAGACGTAAATGAGACATATATAAATTTAAGTGTCTCCATCAAATAAATAAACAAATAAATAAATAATTGAATTAGAAAATGTCAGGTGAAGGTTGGTCCAGAAACCATTTAATTTTGTATACATATCATTGGAAGGTAAATGAATATTGTGGTTAACTTATAGTTAAATTGAAATTCACGAAACATTATTATTCTTTTTCATGAAAATAAAATCTATGCGATGAGATCATTCGAATCAGAAGATTAGATATGATTCAAATTTGAATATGAAACTTCAAAGCATAAAACGTGGTACACCTAAGATTTATTGCGGTTACAGTAATTGAACTTTTCAACTTGAAGTCATCAAATACGTTCTCTTTGTTAGATGCATTAATATAACAAACTGCTTTTTATTATGTTCAAGTGCTGATGTATTTTCTCCTTCATGACTACCTCTCTTCGTTCTTTCCCTCCTTTCCTTTCCTTCTAATCAAAATGAGAGCCAAGCCTGGACATTTTATTTGAAACCCACCAAAGGAATAAACTATACCTGTTTAAAATTTCCTGAAATATGTATTAGCGTAATGATCGTGAAGCTATTGTTGTCATCATCATATTCGTCATTATAATCATTGTAGTAATACAATGAAAATATATTATCATTACTGATAATAATGATGATGACGGCTATATTTCTTCTTCTTATTATTATTATTATTATTATCATTATTATTACGAAGAGTTTTGCTTCGTAAACTCTAAGTTAATCCGTTTCTCAATTCCGAGAGAGAGAGAGAGAGAGAAGAAAGGAAGGAAGTTCAAGTCATTTGATGTAGTGTCACTCGATGATGAAGACGTGACTACATTCTTGGGGAATTGAAGGTATCGGGATCGAGCTGCAAAAGACAGAGCCTGCTTGAGCTTCTGGCTAGCAAAACTGGTGTCGACCCGCGGCTGGGCTTAATATACCCGCTTTCTTAAGACAACGCCAAATATGGCGTGTTCTTTAGCTCTTGCGTTTGGCCAGAATCTCAAAGCGAGGCTTCGTAGTCTCTTACAGATTATTGTCTAGGTCTATGTACATTATTACGTAAGTACTTCTGCAAGATCAGCACATTTGCTCTCCATAAGAATTTTTGGAATCTATCTAGTTCGCTATTTTTATAACCTGCTGAATATACTGTTTTGTGCTGAGTCTGCGATACAAGTAATATTTTGTATAAGACGGTTCGTACTTGATCATAGTAGTGCAATCATAGTTGAATAGTAGGATACGAATAATTGGATTAAATCTCAATATATTTTAGTAGAAGATTACTTTCAGTATGATTTATCAATTTACTTCTAATACAATTTAATCAAAACTTACTCTTAACACAATTTAGAGGAATTTCCAATCTTGTTACTTGTACTGAAAAATTCTGTCCTAATATTATTATTATTATTATTATTATTATTATTATTATTATTATTATTATTCAGATTCTGGAAATGACCAGAGGAGAAAAATGCTGAGAACAACCCTCAGCGTGGAACAGACCCTAATTATTCAGGGAAATTGCGCTTTGCATATGAACCCAGACGGCAACGAATTAGAACACACTGCGCAGTTAACTGGACTAAGCAAGCGTGTGGTCCAAGTGTGATACCAGAATGCACGGGTAAAACAGACAACTACAACAGCACGAGAGTTCCAGCCCAGAATCCATGAGGATCGATATAAGGCCAAGTGAGTCTCGCCTCCCACCCAGTCTCTCTCTCTCTCTCTCTCTCTCTCTCTCTCTCTCTCTCTCAACGAAATAGAGGAACATTTCTAACTAAATACATCAGTGATAAATGCTAAAAGTTTGATAAAAATGTATGGCTTTTTGAGTGGATTATAAATACACCGAGAAATAAATCGTAATAAATCGAGGAAGATATTTCACTTTTCATTATTGTTGCTAATATTTTATCTTTCTTTCCTCCCTAAAATGCTTATCTTTTACGCAATATATGACAATGTGTTGTTCTAAGAGTGTCAAAAACATCCATACAGTTGCAAAATCTTCAAGTCCCCAATGATTGGTAGACAGTATTTTATGTTTAATATACCCATTTTCATTGTAAGTGTATACATTCTTCACCTATGAATTGCACCATATTTTGTGATCAATCGAGGAAGTGGTTATAAATACCACAAATAGATTAAGATATAACCACATATCGACTGAGAAAGCAAGTGATTTGATATTTGCAAGTGAACTGAAGGCTAAGTGTCTAAGTGTTTAAAATAAATAAATAAACAAATAAATAAGTAAATACATAAGTAAATGAATAAATAAATAAATAACTTAATAAATACATACCTAAATAAATAAAGAAATACACGAATACATAAATGCATAAAAAACTAATAAATATCTAGACACATACAAAAAATAATCTACTTTTCTAGCATTAGTATCAGAAGTCATAATAATAGTTAGTAACTGTTCAATTGTCAATACAAAATTGGATAGTAGAACGTCTTGCTGTTCATAGATCTCACTTCTTATCTGAAATTTATTTTTATTTCAACTTTATCTACCTATCGATCTATCTATCTATCCATCCATCCATCCGTCGCTCCGTCGATCCCTCCATCCATCGATCTATCGATCTATCTATCCGTCCGTCCGTCCATCCATCCATCCATCCATCCTTTTGTGCAGTGGCGTACTAAGGGTAAATGGCGTCAGGGGCCAGTGATGGTCAATAACGCCAAGAGCGACAATGATGTCCAAAAGAGTCAGGATACAAGGCTGGAAAGGCCGAAGCCGGCAGAGGGTTCCTGAGAGCGGGCTAGTGGGTTTGGGAAGTGTTCTCAGCTTTCCCAGCCGGGACCTGGGCGGAGCCCTGGCCGCAAACGATTTTCCTGCAATGTAATGCCATTTGGTGGCTTTCTTGGCATTTAAATTCTATCATTCACACAAGACAACCAAGCACCATTGTATGCATGTCTGTAATTTCCACATCAGGCCCATTAATTTCACATCAAGAATATTACTGATAAGCACGTACACAAACCATACTTTTTATTTGTGGACTGTTGTTTAAATGAATATAGTTAGACGTCTATTTTTACTGATTTGTGATAGTATTGATCGATATAAGGTTGCGATAGAAGATTAGCATGATGGTGGGGGACGCCGATGGATTGAGAAGCAGTTTGTTCACGAACTCTGGCAGCAGAAATGACTTTGCAAATTTTTATACGCGGGAATTATGTAATTTGCTGAAACGTTGCGATTCAAGAGTAACACATTTACAAAAACAATATTGGTCGTTTTCAAAAAACAATGTTTCAGATCTTTTGGCATCCCAAGACCTCTGGCGCAATCGCACACCCTCTCCCGTTAGTACGGTACTGTACCTATCTGTGTGTGGATCAGAATCTTTCACTCTGAATGCCGGATTGTACGTATAATAACGTGTACGTCGGTAGGCTGGTAAATATCATAACTCGGTCGATCAATCTGCGATTTGTTGGGATCTGAAACATCCGAAGATGAATAATTGTGAGCACACGTATGAGAAAAGTTATTTTATATCTGGAACTTTTAAGGAAAGCGAAGACGACTTGCAGCTTTATTTGCTATCAATCATACACATCAGCATGTCTCTACAAGTCCTACACATCAGCATATCCCTACAAGTCCAACACATCAGCATATACCTACAAGTCCTACACATCAGCATTTACCTACAAGTCCAACACATCAGCATATCCCTACAAGTCCTACACATCAGTATATCCCTACAAGTCATACACATCATTACATCCCTACAACTTCTACACATCAGCATATCATTACAAATCTTACACATCAGCATATCCCTACAAGGCTTACACATCAGCATATCCCTACAACTTCTACACATCAGCATATCATTACAAATCTTACACATCAGCATATCCCTACAAGGCTTACACATCAGCATATCCCTACAAGGCCTACACATCAGCATATCACTACAAGTCCCACACATCAGAATGTCCCTACACGTACTACACATCAGCATATCCCTCCAAGTTCTTCACATCATCATATTCCTACAAGTCTTACACATCAGCATATCCCTCCAAGTCCTACATATCAGCATATCCCTACAAGTCCTACAAATCAGCATATCCCTACAAGTTATACAGATCAGCATATCCCTCCAAGTCCTACACATCAGCATATCCCTCCAAGTCCTACACATCAGCATATACCTACGAGTCCAATACATCAACATATCCCTCTAAGTCCTACACATCAGCATATCCATACAAGTCTTACACATCAGTATATTCCTACAAGTCCTACAGATCAGCATATCCATACAAGTCTTACACATCAGCATATCCCTACAAGTCCTATACATCAGCATATCCCTACAAGTCCTACACATTACCATGTCCCTACAAGTCAGGTAATCAAAATGCTTTTTTACAGAGATAATGATACAAACATAGAAAAATTGATACAATCATGAGAAAAAGTTGTAAAAACAAAACAAAACTAAAACAACAAGAGCAGTTCATTATTTATAAATGATTACATATACGAACATAGAAGTCTCATAGAAGCGCATCTTACCTTTGAGGATTGTCATGCTCGTACCAGAGCATTATATTTATTGCACAGTCAACCGTATTCCTGCGACAACTAATACTTAATTAGTGTACATATTGTTACGAGTCTATGCTGTTAACATAAGTAACAGAAAAGAGTGAAGACAATAAGCTTTGTAAATTTTAACAAATAGTTTATTTCTCTAGAATACAAAGTGAAAAAAGAGAAAAAGAACGTACAGTATTGCGAATTAAATCCAAAATTATCCAAGAATTAAAGCACAAGTCCAAGTAATAAAAAGTTCTAAATAAACTCAGTTCAACTCTCGAAAAGATCCAAAATTGAAGGCGATGACGTGTCTGTTATGGTCTGCGAAGTGCTGATGTGTCAACAGTCTCTTGCTGAATCACAGAAATATTATTCTAGTTTAGAATTCAGTATAAATTCCAGTGGATGTCTTTATCCAAGAATTTTATCAGAGCACTTTTTTATTTCCAGAGAAAATAATCACTTGAAATCAATAATTTGAAGAAAATAAAATTCAGCCCAAACTGGTTACAACATAATACAACTTAAAGTGCTAGATGTCAAATCACGACTGGTAAAATCTTGACATTCACAAGATAATATAGTTCTCTGATTGACCTCAGGTCACAATTAACATTTTCTAAAAGCATTATTTTCCTAATAGAAAATGACCTTCTAAGAATCTGTATTTATTTACAACACAATAGCCTTCAAATTTCACTTAGGTATCTCCAAAACCCTGACCCTGATCAATATATTAACGCCTTCTTGTTTACCTGAATAATAATCCTGATAATAAGCACATACACATAGAGAATAATGAAGTTATTATTAGTGTTTTACGTAAATGAAATTTTTAAATAAAGTCTGTTAGGTCAAGCAGAAATGAACTAAATTTTGGACAAGGTCAAGTCCAACATATAATAAGATTTAGCAAGCTTGTTGTCGATTTTGATAAACATCATTTCAACTTTATAACGCATAGCTCGAATAAGTAGAATCCAAATCACGGTATAAAAAAGACAGATTTTCATACAAAACGCAAAATAATTCCAGTTCCGATTGATGGGAAATAAATAGGGTTCTGCAATTTAATAAAGACATTAGGCTAGAGTTTGACTTGAGTTCCAAAATAATATATTTTCACTACCCTAAGATGGGCTATAGTTTACTCAGAATAGAATAACAAATTTGCTGCTTGTCTTAAGTTTCTTCTACTGGATGAATGAATGGAGCACATATAAATATAAGTATTCGTATGAACTGTAAAATCGTTATCTCGTCACGTACTTTGTCAGTCACAGCTGACTCTGAGGGAAAAATAAATCCATGTGACTACAACGCGAAAAGTTTAAATGGATTGTTTACGCGATATCGATAAATCTGGACTTGTGTTTATGGGTAAGCTATTCTTCTTTTAAAAGAAGAGTATCCAAGTGGAGAAAATCAAGTGGAAATAATTGGTAAGGAATTAAAGAAAATTCCTACAATGTGCAACAGCTAAAGTTTCAACAAAATCCTTGTGCATATATTTATCAATAAAATTCATAATTCAATTTAATTTCATTCTGAAAATATAGCCTTTCTAATTGACAAAAGCATGAAGCTGTCTTTTTATCGATTTTCAAAATCATGGCTCATTGACCTTAATGTGTATGATAGCAGCTATAATCATACAGAATCAACGGATAAGTTACCTCTAATGTCAGTTGGAAGTGATTAATGATTTATGCTTCTACAACCGCGTATTTCTAGTAATAGCTGACTTAGTTACACGTGAGATCGATTTAGACTATATTTGCACGGATGTCTTCAAATTTCAGAGAATTGGAATGTTTTGTCCTTTTTATTTCTGGTTGCTAAAATAAACCAATTCTTTCATTAATATAACGTAAGAAGTATTAATTGCATATGAACAAATTGACTGGCATATGGGCGACTGAGCAACAAACAAATGTTTATATTTAGCTCTCTCCTCTTCAGTTATATCTTCAAAGCCCAATTTAAATTAGTGAGCAAGGAAACTTTTAATATCTTTAGCTTGCTTCAAAGAACAATCTTGGTTGATTGGCTTGCAGAGTTGCATTGTCTTCACAAACCAGTTTATATTCTGAAGGTAAAAATCGGTAAATCTTATATTTTGCATTCGAGGCCTTGGAGTCTTCATGACTGCACACGTAATATTGCCCTGCTGGTATGAAGTCCTAGCCTAAACAGCCGATTCGACAGAATCCCTAATTTAAGTTTTAGATTTGAAACGTTCGATCCTTTGAGTCAAAACGCACTTTAAGCCATTCATTATAGAAATGTAGAAGCATATTTCAAAGTCCTAAGAGATGAAGAATTTTTGAATTTCTCCAAAGATAAATTAATATCGTCAAACACCTTATCTATATTACGGAAACATTACCTTTACACAACGTATCTATATTATGGAAACATTATCTTCACACAAAGTCTCTGTATTATGGGAACATTACCTTTACACAACGTATCTATATTATGGAAACATCTTTACACAACGTATCTATATTATGGAAACATCTTTACACAACGTAGCTATATTATGGAAACATTATCTTTACACAACGTATCTATATTATGGAAACATTATCTTTACACAACGTATCTATATTATGGACACATTATCTTTACAAAACGTATCTATATTATGGAAACATTACCTTTACACAATTTATAGATATTATGGAAACATGATCTAAACACAATTTATTTTTATTATGGAACCTTAGCTTTACACAGCTTATCTATATTTATCATTCATACAAATGATTAGTTTCCAAGTGCAGGAATAAAGCGAAAAAAAAAATGTCATGCAAGAAAGGTTACAGTAACAGCTAGGTTATCAAATATTGACTCCATTTCTGCGAAAAGCGTGAGGAAAAATTTAAGTTACACTTTAGTCTTAGGAGCTTTTAAAATTTTCCAAATCTAATTTCAATCGAGAACTTGTTATGATAAGATCAGCTAACTGACATTGCTAATGGCTTTCGTTCCGCTGTATCATTTTGTTTTCATAGTCCTTAATGTTAACATTTGGTGAAATAAATACACTTTCTATCCGACTTCAGCATGTGTGACGAACTATCAATTAAGTAGTGTTAGATTGTCAAATTGATAAGGACAGAACAGGCTACATCACTGTATAGAAGTTATGAGAGATAACTCTGCTGAAACTACACATAGCTAAGAGTTATCCAGTCACAAAAAAAATATTTTCAATTACGTGGATCACATTTTTGGAATGGAAAAAATACAAAATATGACATAAATATGAATTAACATAATCTCTGATGTTGTCAAGTCAATCAACATTAATAAAGCGTGATAGAAACTACAATTCTGAAATTATGCACTAATCACATCTAACAGTGTTCTTTATTTCTGAATAAAATATTAACTACATATGAAGCTTCTCACCCCCACCCCCACGGTTTGTACAATTGGTATTGTTTTATCTTCTTATACTGGAGAACGGTCAACTTACGTAACCAATACGATGGAGTAAAACATTTCGTGCTAGGGAGCATAATGGTTAGACACAAATACATTGCGAATGATATTTGGTCTCATTCATAAATGTGAGTGCTATAATTGGATTGGAGACTTGAAGTCAATTAAGTATTGAATGTTTACTTTTTTAATTCGTCGAAGTATGAATTAAAGAAAACGTTGTTCAAGCTGTAGGATCCGAGAAACGGATGATACAAAGAGTTTGTACAGTGTTGTGAGGGTTCAGTCTTTGTTGAACCTAAACAAACCAGTTAATCCTTATAATTAAATTCAACAGCGTAAAGAGCCCCCAAAAAACCCCACAATTTAATAACATTCTTTTATTTAATTACATCTGGAATTTCATTCAATAACGCCAATAATGCAGAACAGTGAATGGCTTTTATACATTATCTAATACATCTGTCAAATGCCTCCATAGCTCGATTCGTCAGAGCGTCGCGCTAATATGGCAACGGGTTCGGTTCATGGTATTGTGTTTTCTCTTTTCTTCTCCTTTTATGGTATTTTAATGAACAGAACACATTTCAAAATTCCTGATTGTAACGGCATACAGATTTCTTATCATACATTAATACATACATACACTGATGAATTTATATGGTACTGTCATGTCTTGACATCAAGATGTGTAAGAAGACGATGTTTATGTATTCCTTTAAAGTGTAATTTACTTGCAGCATTAGCTAAGATATCTTATTTACTCGAAAACGAAGGTCCAGTATTTGGTTCATAATTAAATATTACGTAAGACGCCAGACTTTGAGTGATCATATACTCATTCATTGACTATACGTAAATTAGTACAGGTGGGTGTGGCTTAAAAAGAAATAATTGGATTTATAAGGGTCTGGATCCAAACGATTCAAAAGGGACTGGCCAATCAGAATGCCTTAAATCGTAATGACGAAAGATAAAAAAGTAATTATCAGAAGATGATCTCATATTGGTGTCTGTCAGATCTCCATAATGTCAGAGATCTCGATTTTAATCAGATTGACAGTCCTTCCAGTGTATCACATAAATTGTCCTTCCTTCCAGTGTATCACAGAAATTGTACTTCCTTCCAATGTATCACATAAATTGTCCTTCCTTCCAATGTATCACAGACATTATCCTTCCTTCCAATGTATCACAGAAATTGCCCTTCCTTCCAGTGTATCACAGAAATTGTCCTTCCTTCCAGTGTATCACAGAAATTGTCCTTCCTTCCAATGTATCACATACATTGTCCTTCCTTCCAATGTATCACATAAATTGTCCTTCCTTCCAGTGTATCACAGAAATCGTCCTTCCTTCCAACGTATCACATACATTGTCCTTCCTTCTAATGTATCACAAAAATTGTCCTTCCTTCCAGTGTATCACAGAAATTGTCCTTCCTTCCAATGTATCACATACATTGTCCTTCCTTCCAGTGTATCACAGAAATTGTCCTTCCTTCCAATGTATCATAGAAATTGTCCTTCCTTCCAATGTATCACATACATTGTCCTTCCTTCCAGTGTATCACAGAAATTGTCCTTCCTTCCAATGTATCATAGAAATTGTCCTTCCTTCCAATGTATCACATAAATTGTCCTTAATGTCTACATACTATCTTATTAAGTCATCGAGGAAAGAGTTCTACCAGTTTTTTCAGCGACAATACCGATATGAAACGAAGGTATATATAACTTAAGTACAAAGTTTATCCTTTCTTCCCGACACAATATGAGGTAGGAATGGAATACAAGTTTACATATTAACGCTATCATAACCTTTCAATTTAGAGAGTTGACAATTATCAAGTGTATTTATTTGTGATAAATGTAAATGTTAATATATCCAACGCATGGTAAGGTCCTGGAGCAATGAAGTGTGATTCATATTTTCCTCTATTTTCTCAGGGATAAAGCCGATATTAAACGAATGGATATAGAACATAGATATACACTTTATCCGAAATGGTGCATAACTCTTCCAAAAATAGTGTCAGTATAAAGGTCACCGTGCATACATTCTGATGGTGATCCTAATATGACTCAAATGTATCAACGTCAGAGCGTGAATCAGGACTGTCATCCATTGCAAATTATTTACATGCAAAGAGAGTGCTCGAAAATAATTATGTTGACTATGAAATAAAAGTTATGTTGTTGCTTAATTTGCATATTTTCTTGTTATTTTCAAGGCCGTCAAGGTCTAAACTATTGTCGAGCAGTCAGTCAGTGCCTCCTACAGTAAATTTGTTGTGGACAGCGTACTCTTAGTAAGAAAGTAAGCAGTCAGTCAGTGCCTCCTACAGTAAATTTGTTGTGGACAGCGTACTCTTAGTAAGAAAGTAAGCAGTCAGTCAGTGCCTCCTACAGTAAATTTGTTGTGGACAGCGTACTCTTAGTAAGAAACTAAGCAGTCAGTCAGTGCCTCCTACAGTAAATTTGTTGTGGACGGCGTACTCTTAGTAAGAAACTACGCTGGAAGCGAATCAAGGGTAATTAAGATCGATGTTCCAGCCCAAATCTACATGCGTCAAAAAGACGCACACGTCAAAATGTCCGCGGCTCAAAAATGGATCATTTATAATATCCACGCGTCAAAACCCGAGGCTACGCGTCTATTGAAAACCCCGTAATCTACATGTATAGCTTTCGGAGAATGATCATGAACTGGAATCCTGCAATGGTCATGGTCAAGTGCTCAGAGTGCTGATTTACATTACTGTCATATGCTTCTCTTAAAGTTTCCCCAGCGGGGTTGATTTGTCACTTTGTCTGATCGGACACGTTATGAAGTTTGACAAGATCCTTCTGCTCTAATATTTTCCATTATATAGCATCCACAACGCATACCGTAAAGCGTTTCACTTAACATCTGGCGCAATTTTCTTTAAAAATATAGACTGGTTCACTAACTAGCAAATTAATAAAATGAATCTGTTAAGGAATGTTCGCTTTTAAAATACCCGTCTGTTTTCTTTGAAAGGGTCATATATATATTTGCTATATGAGTGCAATTAAAAAGATGATAATTAAAATGATTAAAAACAACTTTAATTTTACTTTTAATATAGCAGAAAATGGTAATCCATATACTGTTGAACTGTAAAAGCATAATGTTTGGAATGTATGTATGAAGCTATAGATTGATGTTCATATGAACATAATGTCTACTTTATCCATATTTCTAAATGAATATTGGAGACCATGAAAATCAGCTCCTGAGTGCACTGAGTCATGATTTCTAAGATGAATACACTACTTAAGTAAGTGTTAAAAAGAAAAACTATATCATTGGGGGGGGGTAACTTTTGTCATCCATGCTTCATGTTAGATATTTCAGGTGAACCTTGTCAGGACACTGCCCAGACAATTTATCACAGATGTATAATACGCCTGTTGTTGTTTTGTGTGTGTGTGTGTGTTTCTTTCGTCCTGGCATGTGTTACTGTGGTCTTCTTGGACTGACCAATTCTCATAAAGTTTACACTTGAATGTTTTTTTTTCTTTTTTTTCTCTCTGCAGTATGTATTCCCATGTGTTTCTTCAAATCACCACTTCATCTGAACATTTTATCACAATCACTGCACACGAATGTTTTTCCTCCAGTATGCATTTTTATGTATCCATTTAAAATAGAAATTTGGCTTGACATTTTGTCACAAACTTTGTGTAACCTGGGTTTTTATCGTAGGTTTAACAATTTGTTCAGTCATGTCGCTGTGATATTTGCAATTTGGCAATTTATAGTGATGTCTGGCACTGGGGCAACATGACGCAGATATGTAGCATCATGTCCCACCCAGACACATTATTCTGACACCAGGATGCCCAGTTCTAACAATAACCTTTTAATGCTGAGAGCCTAGCGAGGCAGCTGTAAGTACCATTTTTATAAGTCTTTTGGTATGACTCGGCCGTGGTTCGAACCCGCAACCTCCCGCATGAGAGGCTAAGGCTCTAACCACTAGGCCATCAGAGCGGTTTTGGTAACAAACTTTGTAGAGCTATGAAAGCTCAATAACCACTTAAATGTGTTTTTTCCAGTAATCGTCCGCATGTGCCCGTTCAAGGTAGTAAGCTTGCTGAATATTTTTTGCAAATTTCACACTTGAATGCTTTTCTTTAGTAAGTAACCTCTTGCGCGCATTGATGCTAGAACTGTGGCTAAACGTTATGTCACAAAGGTCACAGTGGAAGAATGTTTTTTTTTCTCCAGTATGTACCCTCATTTGCTCTTTCATCTTTGAAAAATAGCTGCACATTTCATACCAAACTTCATATTTGAATAGACTTTTTCCAGTATGTAACCTATTGTGTTCCTTCAACTTTGAATGCCTACTGAACAGTTTATTACAAACTTCACAACTAAATGTTCTTTTTCTTCAGTATGTATCTTCAAGTGCACGCATAACGTATCACTTGCACTAAACATTTTATCACTAACCTCACATTTGAATGGTTTTCCATCGCAAAGTATTCTCATGTGTTTCTTCAATGTAGCATTATATCCAAACAGTTTATCACCAACATCACAAATGAAAAAAAATTCTTCTCCAGTATGTATCATACGGGCATCAAAGTCCGAACTCTTACTAAACATTTTAATGAATACTTCACACTTGCACACTGGGGCTCGTATCGTTGCTTACAATTGACCTGTCATACATGTATTATATAAAAACTACAAGGAAGGAGGCTTGTCTCCTTGCTCGCGCGACCTATTTAAGAACTTAGGCTGATATTTCAAGCCAAATGAAAAAAGTTATAAATAAATACAGGACGTCATTTTCTTCTAACCAATGGGAGGACAGTATTACATTTAGCGAGATCTCACTTGCACATTGACCGGGCGTGATGAGGGCCATGTCGAGGAGTAGCGCGGAAAAATGATTTGGCATTCCTTAAAGGTTTAATATTAAGTCAAACTTTTGAAAGAGGCACACAGTCGAATGCCTGAGCCAAATACCGGTACAAGATGTATTAAGCTACGCAAATCGTAGCTCGAAATAGCAGCGTTTATTCTTAAATAGGTCGCGTGAGCAAGGAGACAAGTGTCCTCCCTTGTAGTTAGTACATGTAGTACAGGTCAATTGTAAGCAACGATACGAGCCCCTGTGCGCTTGAATGGTTTCATTCCAGTAGTTACCATCATATGGATTATCACTGTAGAACTGTGGCTGAACGTTATATCACAAACTTCACAACTAAATGGCTTTTCATTACCATACATACTCCAATTCTTTATTATCGCGGGCTCTATATTATCGCAGCAAATGGGATTTCCCCGAGGAATATTGAACATGCGACTCCTAGCGGCTCTTCACCACGCAAAGTTGCAACAAAGAGGTACACAGATCTGTGTAGATACATGAGAATTAATTACTAGGTTGTCGTGCGAGTTTGTCTGCTACATACGAGTACATATAACACCGACTGAGTAACATCATTCCATCGCAAAGTATTCCCATGTGTTTCTTCAACACGAGCCCATATTCCCGCACGACTAAGCACACATCACCAAAAAGTGATGTTACTCAATCGGTGTTTTATGTACTCGTATGTAGCAGTAACAATTTCATCAAAAATGTCAATACGTTTGGTAAGTCTACATTGAAATACCCGTATTTTCACTTTCTGATCAAGTACACGCAATTTCAATTTCATTGATCACTATATAAAAATCTACTATCGAAAGTTGTACATATGCAATTGTCTTGAGAACGAAGTATACTCAGTGTGTCATCTGTAGTTTGATTGTTATAGGTCACATACGGGTGGTGACGTAAAATCCATACCAAGGCTATGTAGTTGATTACATTCAATGTTAGGCAATAAGGACAAAAACTGACACAATGTAGACAGTGATCCTGCGCATCATACTTAATTATTAAATTAATAATACTTATTTTTACTCAAACTCGTTATTTTTCCGTAATAATAATATTAATAATAATACATTATTTAGTATTCATACACTTATATATATATATATATATATATATATATATATATATATATATATATTAATACAAATAATACAATCATACAGGTTAGAGGATTTTTAATTCGTACTCTAACGGAGATTTAAACCCAGGTCTGCGGGTAAACGGCACCCACGAGCCCATATTCCCGCACGGCTAAGCACACATCACCAAAAAATGATATTACTCAGTCGGTGTTATATGTACTCGTATGTAGCAGACAAACTCGCATGACGACCTAGTAATTAATTCTCATGTATCTACACAGTCATTCCGGATTCCTATGAAATAAATCAAGGTATATGGAATTAATTATAGAGAATTATAAATATACACCAGACAGAATGGAAAGTGCTATCGCTGGATTCTATAGAAGAATGCTTGATAACAGTAGGCAGAATAGAGGATTTTTAATTAGGTCGCCATGCGAGTGTGGCTGCTTCATACGAGTGCATATAACACCGTTTGAGTAACATCATTTTTTGGTGATGTGTGCTTAGTCGTGAGGGAATATGGCTTGTCTTTGAATCTGATCAGCTAAGGTTTTTACCCTTCTGGATGTCAATACGTGTTTCTGATCCTTTCTAAATACACTAGGAACACATACTTACATAATTATCATCTCGAATAAAATCAGCAATCGTTCATTCTAATGAGGTTATTGGCAGAAATTATTACTACTCTGCATGCCATATGACTAATCCAATTTTGATCCTACCTAGAATGGATGATTGTGTCGTTTTGACCTATTGATGAGTTCCATAATGAATGAGATCCACGCAAACTGAGGTAATTTTGAATCTGATTGTTGATTATGAAAACATATGGTTAAATATACCCTTCAAAACACTGTCAAATAGCTGATGGAATGACGCTTCATTGTAATCTTGAAGATCAATGTCAAGCTGATTCTTACGTCAAGATTACCAATGCCATATGCATTAGTACTTGAAATCAAATTACCGTAATCATTGAACAATATTTATTACTATTAGCAGTATTATTATTAGTGGTATGTAACCTATAGATACAACGTGTCCCATTGTATAATCTTTCCAGTTAGTTAATCGCTTTTTACGTTTTACGCAAGGTTTTCGTCTACACCTATAACTGTTATCTCTACATTGTATACGATATATTTAGTAGTAATTGCTAATAACTATAGCGTGCTTCAAGATGATGCTGATGATGACGATAATGGTGATGATAATGATGATGAAATAGTTCTGGACGATTAATTTGTTTAATATAATGATGTTATGGGTCAATATCTACGTATATTATGTTCAATATCATATGATACAAGGGCGCAAGCGCGAAACGACGCATAACATAATTGTGTTTACAACATTTGCAAGCTTCCCAGAAGGTATTGTGTTACATTGCTCAACATACACTTTAGGATTCATAATATTTTTCATGAGCCCATCTAGATGGAATGTTGTTGTTACTTGGTGAAGTGTGATATCAAGATCACTTCATGTAGGCTTTTTCAAACCCGCCTTGTTTAAAGCTCAACATCGTGATCATTTTGGTGTTGTTGCATATTCATTTACGTGTTATTCTAGCGACTGATATCAATACCATTGTTCGTCTAGTTTAAGCTCATTTTATGCATTCTAGATCAATATAAGTTGTGCTAAACAGAAAAGAGATAATGTTGTTTAAATCATATATTCTACATTAGATAATGCATTCGTTGTTCATATCACATTTAGCAGATACCATAATATTAAACTACCTAGTTTGCAGTTATATTTAATACGTTTAGATTGTATCTTTATTCGCAAATAAAACTGCATTTTTACAGCGTTAAATATATTTACTTTGTATTATTTGCTGGCTTTTCCTTAAGAATATAATTGTACATTTGTATTTGTTAGCTGACATTCATTGTGTACCTAGTTAGTCACATTTATTTCGTAAGTATTGTAATACATGGCTAATATTTCTCTGAGTATGGATTCAATATTAGGATCATTATCAATGAAGTCAAACATGTTTATCTTATTCTGAGTCTAGAACATTGGTATTCTCCCTTAGATTTTATCTTGTTGACAACTGAGAATAGCCTATGTCTAAACTTTTGACCATCATGCTAGTTTATTATTCTATCGTCTTTGTTATATAATATTGTTTGTTTAACGAATTACTTATTCTTGCCTTAACATTTGCAGCAGAATCGTTGTTGTTGCTTTCTTTAGTTTTACATTTGGTGATTTTTTTAAATTCAAATTATTCTTCACAAGATTTACAACTTACTCAATAATATTGTTGTACTAAATTATTATTTTTGAAATTATAGTGAATTCATACAAGGACATTTTGGATTATATTATCGTTTATACACTAAAAGCATTGCCACACACCAGACAATGGGCACATTAACATATTCGAGACTACAATACATTCTATATTGTCACTTATTTGGAATGCCAATGAAATTCAATTGGAACTCTTTTATTTCGATTGGTGATACATTTGTTTCGATTCTTTGGGATTACTTCAGAGTACTGTATGTTCTTTATAAAAATGTTTCACTTCATATTCGAGAGAAATAAATTATATGTTGATGTTTACAAAACCCATTGATTTTCGATCTTTTATGTCACTTACTTTACTTTTAAGAACAGATTCTTATTTGTTGATAGTGGATCCTAAATTCCAAGATTACACGTGCATGTTGTCCCCTTCTGGACAAGCTATCCAAATAAACAACAGTAATAATTGAATTGTCGGAGAAAGCAAATAGGAAACCAGTATTAGACTGATCATTTCCAGTAAGTGACAAAACGTGAGGACTATTACATTAATAAACGTGATTGTCCGTACTGTTTTTAAGTATCACATATCATTTAAATCTACCAGGATGTGGACACAGAAAGGTTTGAATGAGCACAGAAAATATAATTCTTGAAATCGGTTAAGCACCTCATATAACGTTATTTCACATACTTATGGTCTCCATAAAAGTGCAAGCACAATTAGAGTCATATTGTTCCATGTTTTAGTATCAAACATTATTATCTATACCGAACAGTACACATGCAAATGATTTGTGTGAGCTCAGAACACATACTTTGTTGACATATATAAGCTGTCCAACGTAATCTTTTTCATATATATGACCATCAAACATAATAAGAAACAATTCAGTAATAATTGTTTACTGAGTCTAGAAAGAAAGTGATACATGTGATATAATGCCTACGTTTGGTCTAACATCAACGACCATGGATCGTTTAATGGTATATTTGATTAGTCGGAGTACCTTATATTGAGCTAAATATTTTAGCTACTACACCGTTGCTTAGACTCACAAAACATTCATCAGTTTATTATATAGATCCCATGTCATGCATTGCACTACTTTGGATACGTTCAAAGTTAAACAGACATGCATTATACAAGTAGTTGTTTCACTAGCAATGGCATTTGCGAAGACAATGAAATGCCACAGGAGTTAGAAATAATGCATAATTGTCATTTCAAATAAATATTTGTCTATCTTTACTTTTTCTAATGGAGCATGAACTAGGCACTGGAAGATAACGGCAGACACAACATGAACTTTCAGTGCCACTATTTTCCAACTGCTGGTGATGTAGCTTTAACTAATCTTTGTCGCATATGCAGACTTGCTAGATCACGAATACGCATTGATACTTTGTCCGCCATTAATAATGTAATTTAACTGGATACTTCTTAAATCTATGAATAAATAAAAGGAAATAAATTGGTCTTTTGTCCATTATGGAAGGTTGTGGTTGGCGTTTTTGCCTAGCTGACATTTGTCATGTTTGTAAGGTATAAGCAATATGTTTACTTTTATCTGAGGTCAAGTTCTAGCCTTGTTTGAGAGATGAGAATGTTTCGGAAGCGAACAAGTTTATAATATGATAGGATTTGCCATCAGAAATTTCAAAATTTATTGCATCATTTGTCCAGCAGATAGCTGTATATAGAGAATTATGTTAAACGATTGCATTAATTCCTTTTGCATGAGCAGGCTTTGGCGTTATATTATTGTTTTGTTCAGATGTAACTTTGAAAGGAATTTTTTTAATCCATTTTAATTAGTGCAATTACAAAGTTCTCATTTAGTTTTTCGACTAAAACACTAACGTGTGATTATAGAGAACGCTTTCTGCATTACAACATGTCATACATCAGGATGTTTGAGACTACAATGATTCATTTGGAAATTTTATTGCGCAGTGGGATATGACATTCAGGATTATTTGAGATTTATTTCAGAATTATATAAGTGTCTTGTGAATTTTCACTTTCTAGTTTAGGAAGATATATATTTTGCTGAATTTGAATTACATTGGTAACTTCTTGATATTGTATTTGTAAGACAAAGAGTCCTAACAATATGCATGCTTCAATATACAAATAAACAGTTTATTCAGTGCAAGCTAATACGTTTAAATTGTATGATTTAGTATGATGTCAATTTGAAGATGAAGGCTTAAGCATTGTACGCCAAACTCCAATAAAGAAAACAGACAGCAAATCTCAAATTAGGTAAAGACAGTCCAATTGATTACTTTAATTTGTGGATTTATCAGGCTGTAAGCAGGCATTTTACTTATATTGGTGGATCTATCAGGCTGTAAGCAAACATTGGTCTTCATTAATGAAGAGCAGCTAAGACCAACACATAATCAATACTATGCCACATGACATGTCCTGTGAAGAGGGGAGCATATTACAAAGTAATGCCATTCTGTTCAGGAATTACACATTCACAGGACCAAAGGCATACCTTCAAACGTCAGATTTGTAGACTTGGCATATAACCTGTCGACGATACAATTGTTTACACTCGGAAAGGAGAGCAAATTACAATGTATCAGGACCCTGTTAAACCTTCTTGACATAATTTGTCTCTAATGTTCACTAGAAATATTAATATTACCTGACATAATGTATCTCTAATGTTCACTAGAAATATTAATATTACCTGACATAATGTATCTCTAATGTTCACTAGAAATATTAATATTACCTGACATAATGTATCTCTAATGTTCACTAGAAATATTATCTTTTTGCACAAGATTATTTCATACAAATGCCCTTACTTGTAAACAAAAATCCTGAAATAGTTGTCTCACTCAATGCATCGAAACTGAGTACTGGCAACGATAAGCTTCGTTTCTCAGATATGTTCAGATACTTGTATGCAGTTGTTTAATTGTCTCGAAACTCTCGGCATTATTAAAATGTTTGTTCAGCTTTACAAATCCAAATAACTATCTACGTTTTTTGAACATCTCAACAACTATAAATTCTCCAAATTTCTATAAAAATATATACATGATTTAATTGTGTGTGTGTGATTTGGATTTTTAACGTAGCTTTAACAATTTTCAGTCATGATTTAATTGTATCCATTGGTTTATTTACATCTTAATCACAGTGTGTGCAACTTTTGATACACGTAAAAGAATTGGTGTTGTATTGTATCTCCTGTTTTCATTGCCACATTTTGAATTCATTTATATAACAGTTTTGATCCTTGCTATGTTGTAATAAAAACACCTGAATAAACTGCAATTTTATGCATATTACTATACAAAAAGTATAATTATTATTGGATTATAAAACATCTAGCAATAGGCATCAAGGCAAAATAGCAACATACAAATCGTAATAATTCGAAGTGAGTTAGCTGTTACAATGAGGCATAAGATGCCTCTGTTGATTATATTTCTTCATTGATGCACATCTGAGCGAACAAGACAATAGAAAGTAGGGCTTTGCGCTTCTTTGTTCATTTCATAAATGGGTTATCCACGCCCTCTTTTGAAGTGAACTATTTATGCATAATATATTGCTCACGTTCGAGAGTGATAAGACCTGTATAGTGCTTTGCATAATTATGATTTTGTCATTGTTAATGTTAAATAACTGTTGTTCCTAGTCAACAAATCTCAGTACAAAAACAAATGTTGTTTCCTCATATTTAGCAAGTAAATTCAAAATTTGATTTACTCCTCTCCAACGAACATATTGAACATTATTTATTGTTAGGGAGTCTCTGGAGCTCTAGATAGTATTTGGTTGATTTCGTTAAAGGTGACGGGAAAAGAACTTTTACCTGTGAAGTGGCTGAAGCGTCAGGCCTCCGAATAGCCTTGACACATATAAGAAAAACAATAAATCTCATCTTACATACTAATTCCAAGTTATTCGACTTGCATCACAAATCGAATAAGACACTCCAAATCTAGCACGAGCCATATAACTTACTCACTTCATTCTTCCAGTCGTAACGAGAACTTAGATGTCAATAGCATTCCACGTTTGGAACTACTTTCACTCAAGAGAACCTGAATTCGTTATACCATTCACAGTGGTGAATGCCATTGTTGCTCCAACACCTGTCATAAATGTGTTTGATAATGTATTAATTCTAAGTTATTAAATTCCGAGTAGTGAATATATGATTTGTAATTGTCATCTATTGCATTTTGACTACTGCTTTCTTGATGAAAAGGGCGGTAATTCGTTTGCTTGTAAAATAGTTACATCATTTTTCTAAACACAGTCTTTTCTCGCTATCAAATATTTTTAGAAAACATTTGGTTTTTCTACTGGCACAGCTAAGCTTCTGAATCCAATGTTTCAAATTGATCACTTCCATCATGTAAATCATCCTCACCTTTTTCGATTGTAGATGCCTCATTATATGCAATAACAACCTCGTGATTGAGGGCGGTTAAACAAGGGTCGAACTAATTGTATAATGAGATCAAGAAATCAACACAATATTAACCTGCAATATTCTATGTTGAATTCAAATTGACAGGTGTACAATAGTTGTATATATAACTGTAGAACATTTTGTAAAATATATTATAATCGGTCCCTATTTGTCATCTCATGAAAGTAGATGTCTACATTATCCAAAACGACTTCGATGAAAGATTGTCCTTCTTGTATGACACAGGAAGCAGTACCGGATCATTCCAAATCTGTAGCTGTCTCAGTAAAATGTGGTATCCCTCCAGATTTTCCGTAGTGTTGGTCAATAGATGTTATTTTGTATTATGCATAATCTACATCTATCTCAGGAACGTTTTGTATCCCTCACGCATGGTCATCAGCCTGGTATTGTTCCTTGCATATAATTTACCTGAAAATGAAAAATGCACCAAGAAATGTTTTGCCATACAGAATCATCCATATCAGTTTATTCCCACAGTTTTGTATCCTGCAGTAAGTCTCCCTAAGAGCATCGTGTGTCAGGCAACAATTAATTTTTTTTCTGTAGGTTCTGGCATCCTGCAGTCGTTTTATAGTTACATGTTTTCAATTTCTTTAAAACAAATTTATTATTATTATTATTATTATTATTATTCATAAGCATGTGCACATTGCAAGAGTAATCGGTTAACATTTTCATATCAAAGAACATTCTTGGAGATAAGTGAGTTTTCAATTGGACTGGTGAAATATTTTCTTTCTAGCCTGATGGGATACCATATATTGTCCTTGCTTACATAACCAATGGGCCCTCGAAACAGGACAGTATTCTATTCTCTATTTACAATGCAACCATTTTAAAATGTTTGGGTCATCAATAATAATTGATGAGTTGTGTGTGTCTAATAGATTTTAGTGCAGAACAAATACCACTTTTCATATTGGTTGGGTCGGGTGGGGCATTTAAAAATCAATGTATTTGAACTATATGTTATATTTTATTTCCAGAAAGAAACTGCCCCATTC
Organism: Sinohyriopsis cumingii; assembly: GCA_028554795.2. NCBI lineage: Eukaryota > Metazoa > Mollusca > Bivalvia > Unionida > Unionidae > Sinohyriopsis > Sinohyriopsis cumingii. Next base: position 110,301,454 of record CM068837.1, on the reverse strand, counting down.
TAGGAATATGCTTGAGAAGCACCTGATTTTAAAATGTGTCTGATTTTGGATGCTGTAAGATTGTTGGATACATACCCCCTCCCTTCAGTGTATAATGGCATCAGATTGGAAGATATAAACAGATTTTCATCAGTGAAGAGATATATTTTTAACAATATTTTAACATAAAGACATATTCATGCAATATATATATTTAATTATTAAGTACATGTAAAAGAATTTAGTATATTCAAAACGTTCTTAATGTTTCCACAAAATGATAATAGATAACAAAACTGAAGCATTGTAGACTTTAACATCAGAAGTATTTTTATGATTTCAGGTGTTTTTCTTGAAAACAAAATCTGTAACGGTTTTAACCGTATGATACTTTATTTCTCTGACACCTACTTAATGCAACAACTACAGACACTACCGCCACTTTATTTGTAAAAGACACCTTATGCAATTAACTGGATCAAAAGTATGACAGTCAGACCTTTGTATACACATTTATTCAAGATGCAAAATTACAATAAAAAAATTATACAGCAAAAAAATAAAATAATCAACAATCATCTAAATTCATAGAAAAATTTCACGGTGGGGAAGATATGAACGTTGACGCCTGATCCGACCTTTTATACTTGCTTGCAGTCACTGATGTGCGGAAAAAATATAAACAACTTTCTGTATCTCTGTGATTTGAATTCTACTCAGTTATCATCCCATAATACATGTCTGGATGGGGGGATACTATTGATATACTATTGAGAAGATTCTCCTTATTCGTGTAGTTTGTAATTTTGGGCAGATTGCGAATTTACCGCTTAAAATCAGTACAGATAATCTTAACTGGAGTTATTTAGACTGCAATGGCTCAGGGAAAATTAATGTCTCGTGAATATTTCCAATACGTTAAAGAGTTATGTCCCTTGAACGCCGTCCTAAAAATTGCTACTTGAGTTGGACTTTTGTGTCGTATCTGGAGGACAATTATGTTCGTCCGTCGAAGGCATACATGTTCATCAGTCTATGAGTTTCAGTCTAAGAAAGTGTGATATTTAAAGAGAAATATATGCTTTCAATGATTTCACATACATTTATAGAATGGAATATGTTTGAGATAAGGAGAGAGAAATACTCAGGTAATGACCACGCAATTTATGTAACTTTGTCTGTTTAAGGTTTAACACCATTTCTCAGAGCAAGATAGTCTATTCATAGCGTCGAGTGTAACTTGTAGAGGAAGAACCCGATAAAGCCCAGGTTAGAACCAACAATCTACCGGCAGGTTACCTCAGATACCCACCCTGGCTGACCCCAAGGCATGAACCCACGCAGAAAGAGATGAAATGACTATGATAGTCAAAGGTGAGCGCTTTATCCTACTCGCTTGAACAGCTCGACCACCTATTTTTGAATGACCACACGCAATTAATATTGATAAAAACTTGGCATGGGAAGACTCGATTCAATGACCGGAAAGCACATTAATGAGAAAGAAGAGATCTGTGGTAAGAAAACGTCACCAATGATCACCTGTACGACGTATTAAAACCGCAATGTATCCCGACGTCATGGATAACTCCTTTCATTTATACAGCTGGGAGTTACAAACAGATTTTCTCAGAGGAGAGGTACTATGTGTTTAATATGTAATTACTTCAAAGTCATGAAAATGAATCCTAGATGAAATAAAGAAAATGGAATTTGCTAATATAAGAATAACACAACAAATTGAAGTTCTACATTTAAGTACTGAAGTTACAGCTGAAATAAGTATATGTATCTTAAATTTGTTAATTATTTAAATTGTTATTGGTATATGCTTTGTTAACAGAATCAGCTCTAAATATAATACAGAAGTACCTGAAATCTAAATTTAAAGTAGACGCCCATGTCTTGCTATATTGACTCTTAAACCTGACTATTATATGCTGCTGCAGATACCCAAGGAATTTGGGTTTCAGACGCTCAGAGGTCCTGTTGCTTGTGCACCGTCTTGCGGATATCGATTTGAACTTCCCTGGTACTTAAATACTGTATAATAGGGAATTGGTTGGGTGTGTGTGATTAGGATTTGTATCGTAGCTTTAACAATATTTCAGTCATATCGTTAAGATGACCGCAGTGTGGCAGTGTATAGTGATGTCTAGCACTTGGGCATCAAGCCGCAGACATGTCGCATGATGTCCCACCCTGTCACATTATCCTGACACCAGGCCGACCAGTCCTAACACTAACCTCTTAATGCTGTGCGCCTAGCGAGGCAGCTGTTAGTACTATTTTTGTAAGTCTTTAGTATGATTCGGCCGGGGTTCGGACCCACGACCTCCCGCTTCCGAGGCGGACGCTCTAACCACTAGGCCACCAGAGTGGTAGGGAATTGGTTGGGAAAGAAGTGAAGGTTGGAAGACTGCATGAAAAGCGTTGGATATTGAAGAATTTGGAAAACTGTTGGATATCCCTAACTCATCTTGAGACTAGAAATCGATGTTAAAAGGATAATTATTTACAACGAGACATATACATTTGGTGAAATGAATATCAGGGTAATGTACTTTATTGTAAAAGTACCCAACATCCGTTGCTGAACAGCATTGTAGAAAATCACACCGCTCTCCTTAAAGGTGTATTGATAAGGGTAAAGAAAATGAAACAACGGTTTTTTCCCCATTTTCTAGCTTTATGGCCTTTCCATCTGTATTCGCCTCTGCCCACCGTGACAATTTAGTCCCTATGTGAGCTTTATCTGTTGTTTACTTTTATTTTGACCGTACAAACAGGTAAACAGACAAGTGACGTGATTGATTTAATCATGGTTGGTAGAGTCTCGTCCGGATGGAAATGCTCTCAAACTGGGCCAGTGGGGCGGAAACCCGACCTGTCATACTACTTACTCTAGTATGCAGTGATTGTATAAACTACAATAAATACTGTAGAGGGATCTACTCAGACAGGCAAGTCTATGGTTGTGATCGACATGCGCAAACTGCATGAAAGTTTCTCTTTTTATCTGAGTTTTTATGTACGTAAATCTACGTTGTTTCTTATTTATTACTCGTAACTGTCTGTGATTGTCCATTTTCGCCAGTATAGTCTCAAACTCGGCCGCAATGATTATTTTATCATCGATTGCTACCAAGTACAATTTATTGCTCGTGTTGAGAGTGCTCGTTGCAGCTAAAAGCGATTGGTGCACCTACAAAGGTTGATGTTGTGGTGATTCTAGTCATACCATGATCAACAGTTGCTGCCGCAGCAAGACCGCAAATAGCATATTCGACCAAGCACGCGTGATTGCATTTTTTAAAATGTTTTTAATGTTTTGCCAGAGCTAATCGGCTCGAACACAACCGAGTACATTGCGTTCTGTTTTGCCATTGTATATTATATTCATACCTCTATGCTGGACCTATCCAACGCAACCTCAGTGAGCTGTTAACAGCAATGACAGCGACCTCTCTGCGCCATATAAGCGACTCACTGGCAATTTCCTGTCTAGTTTTTGATAATATCCATACGCTGACTAACCCGGAAGTCACGTATTTATGTTACGATTAAGAAAATACTTCCAAACACTTGGCTCCATTCCTTTATTTGTTTTAATGACTTTCTAATGTCATACCATTATATCTCTTGATTATTATTTAAACAAAGATAAATTCTTTGTAAACAAAATGCATTAATAGATGGTTTTGCATAATTTAAAACTGACAATGTTTATTGGAGCACTTCAGTTGTCAAATCATCAATTTATGAGATGCCTAGTTTTGCACGTCGTTAATTTCTTTAATTTCTGAGGCAAGTAAATCTTGCATATAGTTCTCAATCCCATAAGGTCTAAACAGAAGTGATCGGTTTTTGAAAAACACCGGAACTTGTGAAGTTTAGGTCTCACTGGATAGTTTCGTATTTTGACACCCCCTAATTTTTAAGGTAGAAGGTATGAACCTAATTATCACAAGTCTAGCATTTATAAATTTACACAAAAGCTAAATCTGTAATGTGGTTGAGATTTACTTTGAGTTAGGCTTGGAAATGGGTTGGCTTGTTGGTGACTGCCTGTCATAGTTAGACGAGCATTGGAGATCAAATGCGTAACTTGGGCTGCAAATGAGCAGCCGACTTGGCTTACATATTTACATGTGTCTGCTACAGAGGTAAATATCTTAAAATCTAGATGAATGAGGGGTGATCAAAAGTATGCTAATTTGTTATAGTACTAGTGAACTTTATTCATGCATAAGGCACATACTGATTATTTTAGCTGCCTTGTCATATGAAAATATTCAATATAGCTCTTTCCTGTCAAAAATGAATGTAAAAGAGAGGGGTTGGTATCATTGTTGGTTCAGAAATAAAAGCCACCAGTTGCATTAGGAATTAACCTGATTGACGCAGTCAAAATTTCACATGTATGCTTTCTACAAAAATCATTATTTTGTTTTTATTTGTATCTTCAGTGTAAAATTTTTTCTCATTTTTCTGCAGTAGGTCATTGTCGGATGAAAATTCACCAGATAAACTGTCCAGTGAGACCTAATGACTTCGACCTATAGAAGCAACACGCAGTCATGAATCAAATTAAGCGCAGTATTTTGTATACCGGAGTGCTATGGTATCGCGGGTCTTAAAGTTAGCGATCGACGAACAAGTTTTGGTATAGGTCTGTTATGTAGACTTGATATACATATAGAGTTTTCTTCTGTTAATCATGGACCTGCCTATTTAACCTTCTGACCCCAGTTTATTTTTTCCTGATGTCTATAATGTAGAACTAGTGCTATTGTGCAGAAAATTTTTTCAATCAGTGATCCCAAAATCGATAGGCATTTTCCTTTCCCCAAAAGCAAACTATCCACAAAGGAGGCTTTTGATAAGTAAAGGGCCAGATTCCGGAGTGCACAAGCCCTTTCAGCTCCAGATTTCAATTAGCGACTTTAAATGTCCGTAGATGCAAGTGATGTAGAGGATGGTTAAGTATTGATACAGGAAGGTAACAATGGTGTGGATCATACAATTACTATTCTCAAAATTTGAACAAGCACTTGAACACATTAAACGATTGAGAAGGAATGTCTGGCTTTAATGTTTGCCTTGCAGACCTTTCAAGGGTCACTTAGTGCCGTTCTGTTTCAGATTGTTGTGTTAATTGACCACAATCCCCTTACGTTCATTCATAAAATTAAAAACAATAATCAAATATTGTTACTATTTAGATCGATGTTACAGTCATACAACATTAATGTTAGACACATCAAGGGAACATAACATTTGATTGTAGATGAACCTTCACGTGTATCAAACTACTATATTGCATGATATATATATATATATATATATATATATATATATATATATATATATATATATACGTACCTTGTATAGTTCACTAACTATATTCCTATGCAATATTAATTATATGTATGTTTAGTGAATATACTAACGAAAGCTTTATGACATAAATCATTTTAATGCTTATACCCTATCATAGTAGTCTGCACTTTATAGACGAATCATGTATAATGAGAACATTGTGTCATTAACATGTTTCAAGGTTGCGTAGAATTAGTTCAAGCAAATATCACATGATGTGAATCAAGTTTGTGAATATTCTCGAAAATGGATCCTTACATATTTCCTGCAAAGCCACAGTAAATTGTATGGTTTGTTTACTGGTATGTGTGGGTTCTGAAGTCACTATTACACATTGCTTGAACTCTTTAATCAGTGAGTTGTTGTTGGAGGTTATCATAATGTTTGTCAGCATCTATTAAACAGTCGTTATTTTGTCCCTTGCAAATTCAACATGACTTTGAGTAATCTCTTCTTCAATTTCTAAACTCATCACCTTCAAGATACATTCCTTGACAACATCATGATTGCAATGTTGTTCTAATGAGATCGAAGTATAGACTCCACTAGCTTTACCAGTAAGTTCACTTTGTAATAAAACAGTCCAATGCCCTCTAGGCTATTTCAAATTCAAATTTTCAACAATTATACATCTATATATATATATATATATATATATATATATATATATATATATATATATGACGAATAGGCAACCTCAGAACCAGAATCCCCGGTCATAGATGGGAGGAGAAATGGAACATGGCGGCGAGATAAATCAAGTCAGGTTTTCATTCTTCCAGGGGGATATTCTTTAATCTCAACTGGCCATTTACTCTCTCTCTCTCTCTCTCTCTCGCTGTTGGTGCAGCGCCCTGGCCCTCATCTTGACTGTCGCGACACACAAATAATGGTGCTAAATGGGATCGGTAACATAATGTGTGTGAGTTAAAGTGAAAGTTATAGATAAATTTGATTTTCCTTTGGACTTGGACTGTCGGTGCACTTGACGCTGCTGACCCATAGTCGTTGTGATATTTCTATTCGGCTCACAAAGGAGTTCATTTGGTTACAGTCAAATTAAAACAATTATTTTATTATCTGTTAACTGCGTCTGATTTGGAATTTTAACTTAGCTTGAAGAATTTCGCAGTCATATTGCTACGATGTCTGCAGTGTGGCAGTTTATAGTGATGTCTTGCACTGGGGTATCGTGCCGCAGACATGTAGCATGATGTTCCACCCAGTCACGTTATCCTGACACCAGGCCGACTAGTCCTAACACTAACCTCTTAATGATAAGCGCCTAATGAGCCAGCTGTTAGTACCGGTTTTTTTTTTTGTCTTTGGCATGACTTGGCCGGGGTTCAAACCCGCGACCTCCCGCATCCAAGGCGGACGCTCTAACCACTTAGGCCACCAGTGTGTTTGCTATCATTTGTTTTAATAATTGTGTATACACGAAGACTTAAGATTACTTTCGTTACTTTATTGGCATCTTGCAACATAAACAGAAATCTTGAACAGTAGTGCTTATACAAGTTTCATGCTCCATGAGGCGACATCCTGTTTCGTTATCTCAATAGCCAGCATCCGTTTTACATATCGTCCAGCAATCGTGTTAGATTCAAGATACCGACTCAAACAGGAAACAAAACTGAAACTCTCAAGATTTAGTTCAGTGTGATAAGCTGTTGATCGGTAGACGTCACGTGGTAATAGGAGACAAGTGTCCCAACAAAATTTGTTTTTCTAAATGCTTAAGGTATGGACTTAAAAAAGCGGAACCTCTGTTGTAAGAATTTTAGTTATTCAAAAGCCGCGCATTCGATGCGCAAATATGTGTCTAAGATTAAAAGATAATACATTACAAGAAAGTTCTATTGCACTAATATACAATAGCGTAGCCAAACAAAATAAATAAATAAGTAAATAATACATTTGAAGTGCAAACTAACAACAAAGTTCGATTACACTAATATACAATAGCATAGCGAAAGAAAGAAAAATAAATAAATAAATAAATAAATAAATAATAATACATTCGAAGTGCAAACTACCGTAATGCGTTGATAGTGTACATTTCTCTCAGTATTTGCGAGATTGCATGCATTTTTCTGTTACTATCGTTGATATGAAATTGACAACTGCATACCTGTAGCAAAAATAAAAATAAAAATAAGAAACATTAGATGTATTACAAATGTGATTAAAATCAGTTTAGATTAGTAGAAGTTTGGGGATTTTCTAATATCTCTATTTTCGCCTGCTAAATTTCGATTACAATGACTTTATAGAAATTGTATACTTGTAATCTATATCATTTAAGATATAAATGCCTTACATTAAATATCCCTTGTAATCTTTCACGTGCAATGGTGTTGGCTTCGAGGAAGAAGTTCCAAGTCAAGCCTAATTACGACTAAACAAGTCTTAGCCTCTATACTGATGTATAGAGTACACAACATTACCGATATCCAACCTCATTCCCATTATATGGTGTTGACGCTATTAAAATATTCTTAATTATGTCTACGAAGCTTTAGAACTTGTCCAGGAAAAATCCCAGTCTTGATCTTTTACATCATGATTACACCTTTGAAGTTATATTCGTTGCAACATGAGGCTCAGTGCATGCTAAATTGTACGTCACCATTGTTTTAATACTACCGAGAGAGAGAGAGAGAGAGAGAGAGAGAGAGAGAGAGAAAGAGAGATATGCAGACAGAGAAAATTCACTTAATGTAATGTAATCTAACAGATATTGCATCTTTTCCATAAATATAGGAAAGCTGAAATACCAACATTTATTAGAGATACATATTTTATCCAAACAGAATTACATGTATTTATTCGTGCACCTGCCCGTAAACATTATGACTGATATGTCGATGAAATAGATTCCCTACTAGATACAGTGGTGTGATGCCATTAATTGATTAGCATTATAATAACGATGATACTGTTTTGATGTTATTGCTGTTAACGGCACTGTAACACATTACCGGATATATCTTGACGGGAGAATGGGAGCTAAGTATTATTCGAAAGGACACACATAAGCTGCTTTGGGTGGAAATCACGGTATCCATATAGACAATAATATGCTAAAAGTTCCTTTAAAAACAAGCAAAACAACCAGCAAAAGGAGCTTTGTTACGATTATATAGCACTTGTCACATTCAAAATGTTAGTACAATAAACAAGCAAAATGTCATTCCGAAATTTGAACATGGTTCAACGGATGTATCGGCTTACGCTGTCTAGCTTGACACTGAAATATAGTCTTATTGAACAATGCCATTTTAAAACTGACCATTGTAAAATTATCCCCTAAATGTTGCTATCATTGTTTCTGAGAAAACGAAGTAGCGTATATACAGGCAGATACAACGTATAATGTAAAGTACATTGAAAACGATTATTTTACTCTGCTGATGTACTGCACGGTGAATTCCCATTATTTTGATGGTTAATGCAGTTATAACTTGTAGAAAGATAGACTAAATTCAATTTTCTTTAAAGTTTTGGCTTTGACCTTATTCTGTGGATAATAGCAGACTGTGTTTCGGATGTATGTGTGTGTGGAGACATGAACTCTAGCAGAGGATATGCTGTGGAAGCAGTCGTCTCTTTACGCACGCGTAGAGAAGACGGAAGAACCAAGTGTGCGATAAGAAGAAAATTATAATGCTACGCAGACAGTACAATTTTATATTTTATGTTAGCGTCACTTTGCCCCACGAAACTATTGAGAATAGAATTTTGGTAACAGGAAATTCATTCTGCTGAAATTTCTTGAGGAGCAAGGTGCACTCATATACAATTTGGATTATGACCTTGCCAAATGCAACATTTAATCTGCAATTACCAGTACCAGGCCATGTTCGATGGTGGGTTGTCCGCATACACTAGAACTTTATAAATATAATTAATGTAGAAAAGCTTAATTTGTATCTTAAATAACACAACTAGACAAAGATTCAACAAACGTAACATTATATTTTGTTCATACAAATGCAGTCAGGAAACATACTTTATTAAATATAGTCCATTTTAACAAGCAGCTTTGCGAGATAACCCACATTCAAACTGCTTTAAGGCACAATATCTAGTTTCGAGAGAATGTAACTTTTACTTGTCTCTAACGCCGCCATTGGTAGCCCTTGTGAGCATACAGCTACTGTTTTTCCTGCAAAGAGGAAACACTTACAGCCAAAAAGGTGTTCCAACACTGGGGTCTGGCATTTTATCAACATCATAAAAACAAATTGTGTGACAGCTTGAAATAACATGATGCGTAATATTTTGTATATACAGTTATATATATATATATATATATATATATATATATATATATATATATATATATATATATATATATATATAAAGCTCAGATAGCGTCACCCTGGAAGCAATCAACAACTTTAATTACCTGAAGTCAACCATCAGCAACACTCTCTCGCTCGATGTGGAGCTGCACAGAAGGGTTGGAAAAGCAAACACCATCATGGCTCGACTAAGAAAGAGGGTGTGAGAAAACAACGCGCTGACAGAGCACACCAAGATCCAAGTCAACCAGACCTGCGTTCTCAGCACACTTCTATATCGAAGTGAGACCTGGAGTACCTACAGGAGCCAAAAGTGCCGGCTCAACCCCTTCCGTATACGGAGCCTAAAACGCATTCTGAAAATCAGCTGGCAAGACCGCGTCACACACAACGAGGTCCTTCAGCGCACAAAATATCATCAGCATGTACTCCCTGCTGAGCACACGCCGCCTTTAATGGCTGGGACACGTCCGACGCATGGACGATTGTAGGCTGCCAAAAGACATCCTATATGGACAGCTGGCAACTGGCAACAGAACAGTCGGCCACCCTTCTCTCCGTTTCAAGGATGTATGGAAGAGGGACCTGAAGGCGTGCGACATTCACCTGACGGCTGGCAAGTGCAGGCCGAGGACCGAGGCACCAGAAGACTGACTGACCGCAAGGGCATAGCAGTCATTGATGTGAAGAAAGGCCAGCTGGCTGCAGAGAAACGTGACAGAAAGAAGAGTGTGGCAGCAACCTCAGCAACTCAGACTTCCCAGTACGTCTGCATCAACTGCAATAGGGACTGTCACTCGCGCATGGGCCCGCACAGCCACAGCAGACGATGCCTAAACCCCGGAGACAGATTACACTCCAAGGGCCCTACTCGCATGGTCTCCCGAGACCGATAATTTTTATTATTAATTTAAATAGTGACTTCATTTAAATCTAAGGGGATGTTGTTTAGATGGAATATTTATTAGAATTATTCCCTTTTATGTTTATTTTATTTATTAAAGTGATTTATTGTTTTTGTTTAACATAATTATTTACCACATTCATTTGCTTTTGTGTTCATTATCGTTATTTATGAAAACGGTTAAGTACATATTTAAAGGGATTTTTGTTAGGTTTATTTATTTCTATGTTTAACAATGTTATTTTTTTGGATGACTGCCTCTCAGTTTCAACATGATTGAAATGACTTGGTTCGATGTCACACATGATTATGTATTGGTACGACAGACTATTATGCTCTTTTGTTAATGTTCATGTGATTTAGTTTTATTTTTGACAGGATTCTTGGTTAGAATAATCTCGTATTATGTGTATTAGGTTGATTTGTTGATCATGATTTGTCTTTTATCTTTGAAGGGATTACAAATTCAATTGATTTACTTTATGTTAGCAATGTTATTCATTTAATTAATCTAAGTAGTGAAGGGGGGCACCCTACCGACAATGGGAATTAGCATTACAAAACCCCTTGGGCAAATCTACGGACAATGGAAAATTAACATGGAGAAAAATCGTGGGCAAATCTACGGACAAGGGGAATTAACATGGGAATAAATCGTGGGCCACTTTACGGACAAGGGGAATTTAACATGGCGATAAATCGTGGGTCACTCTACGGACAAGGGGAATTTAACATGGGATTTTTTTTTTAAATTTTTTTAAAAAAAGGGGTAGGCAATTCAAAGACTATCTCTTTTCGAGAAATATGGCTGGCCCTGAAAAGGGCCTTTGGTTTATGTTAATATGCCCTTAACATAAAGGGCATTTGCGACATCTTCTTTTCCTCAAACTTCGTCTTACAGCAGGGCCATACATCAGAGTCCGCTTGAGGCAACCTTGTCTCTCTATATAGACTCTTCTTATCCACAGGCTGCTGTTGGTCCTGTGGACAACGGTCCACTTGGATCGGACATACATGAGCATGTCCGTCCTGAACATCATCGTTGACACAAGGGTTGAAGATTCAACGTCGGTCCACATGTTGAGGCTCCGAGAATAGGTGAATCAATGCAGTGAACGGCGCTTATTTATAGGGATAGGAAGGATTGAAACGGATTGAGTTCATTCACCAATCCTAACACGCGTTACAGAATTCAGTCAGCCCGCATCCAATCCGAAGAGAGCAGTCTGTGACGTCACGTAGTCTATATAGATTCGCTAGCGCTTGTGTGCAGTCAATCTATGCGACAGTGATTCAACATGACGGAAACTCAGAAAACGATCCATTGGGGTGCACCAGCAGGGGAGACTGCCCAAGGGAACTCGGACTTACTTTCAGAAGAGGTGAATTGGGATTTTGTGGATTTTCTCTCCTCGCAAGAATTTGTTCCGGAACCTTCGTTACCTTCTTCATTACCGCAAGTTGAAAATTTTAGACAGAGACAGAAAGAAGAATTGGAGAAATTTATACAACGACAAAAGGAAGCGGAACAGGCTTTTCTCCTACAGCAACAGCAACAAGAAGAAGAGGTAAGAAAAAAACAACAACAGCAACAGCAAGAAGAAGTAGCAGCAAAGAAACAAGAGGGTGAAAATCAAACGGTCACGGTACTGTTGGACATTTTAGCAGAGTTAAGAAGTCTGAAACAAATGTATCAGACTTCTTTATCACGACCGAAGAGAATACGACCTTCCCGAGCTAAACACGTCAACCCTGTGACTAAGCCTACCGTACCACCCTTAGTGATTTCAACCCAATCATCATCAACATTACGCAGTCCAGAAGTAGGCCTTGGCCGTGGCAAAGGCATAAGGCAGTTAAAGTTGATTGCTTAAACTCACCCCTACACCATGAAGAAAAAAGGCCCTTTTCAGGGCCACCCACATTTCTCGAAAAGAAATACAATTTCAATTTGCCAATAACTCAAAAAAACCACCCATTTTACCCTTATAGTACGTGTCTGTGTATGAGTGCGTGAGTGTAGCTTCTTATTTTAAAATCAAAACTCAAAGACTCTTACCTTATATCATTCATTTATTCTTTTCTCCATTTTTTACAATCCAATTCACAATTCACAACTCAACACTTTAATTAAAAGTTCATTGATTTCTTCTTTTCTCCTTGTTTAGTCTCTCTGTTTTTTGAATTTCTTCACCGTCACACTCTTTCCCTCTTCTTCCTCCTCGCTTTCTTCCCTTCTTCTTTTTTTCTCCTGTTTCTTTTTCTTCACCTGTCTTCTTTCTTCCTCAGAAGAATCCCTCTCTTCCTCCGAAGAATCCCTCTCTTCTTCTGAAGAATTCCTCTTTTCTTCTGACTCCTCTTGTTTCTTTTTTGGGCAATCTGGAGACCAATGTCCTTTTTCTTGACAATAATAACAGGTATCTTGACTTTTGTCTTTTTTAGTCCCTGTTTTTGTTCGTTTTTGACGGTCTGGACACTCTGAAGACCAATGCCCTTTCTTCTGACAGATATAGCAAGTATCTTGACTTTTATCTCTAAAGGAAGGAGAGTAGTCCGTCGGCTGGTCTGAAGAGAATTTTCTAATGACCCCTCGCAAAGCTCTGACGAAACGTTCCATCTGGTTAGTCTCTTCCATCGTTGTGCTCGGCTTGAGAGTGAAATGAATAGTGAAAGGACAAGACACACACCCTTTTATATACGCTGGTCTGCTATGACTATAAAGTAGTTTATGGTGTTTGAACTTGAGTCATTTGACTTTTTGCTTTCAAGATGAAACGATCCCATTCATTCGAGAAGAAAGAAGAAGAAAGTAAGAGGCAGAAACGTGATCTATCGCCTCGTACCAGGGCTGAAATCTTGGCACAAATTCATGCCAGTGATTTTGAAGAGGACATGAGTGAACCAGAATCCGAAACCTCTAAACCAAGTTCACCACCCTTAGTTAACCCTGAAAAGTACTATTCCATTCGAGAGACGGAAAAGCGCTCCTCTAGAAAATTTAGAACCACGGCTTACAAATACACGGTGAAGTTTAAAGATTTCAAGGCTGAAGTGCCGTTAGAGAAAGCAGAAGTGTTCATCACCGAGGTGTGGGATTCTTTGCTCACCGCACTCAAGCGACAATGTCAACCCAAAGAAGACGATCGCTTGAGACTTTCCATACAACACGACGGTTTGAAATCCCCTGTTTGGATCGAGTTTAGCACCCCTGCAGAATTGACTGCTTCCAAAGTCATGGACAAGATTCAACACGTACAACAATCTAATGATCAGTTTGACATCACCGATGGTAAAGCCACACTGGACATGACCCACGTCTCTCCTCCTCAAGGGACAGGACGCAAAAAGATGTTATTGGTGGACGACCTTCGCAACACCAAAACAAGTCTCGTCCGAATTGACAACCCTCATGACCAGATGTGCTTAGTCCGTGCCATCGTGGTGGGACGAACCTATGCCAACAAGAACGACACGGTAGAATGGAAAAGAACCTGGGACACTATTCAACGTTCCGACCGAGCCAAACAACGAAATGAAGCAGAACTCCTGTTACAACAAGCCGGACTGCCCAAAGACACACCCTGCGGCATTCCTGAGATGCAAAAATTGCAAGATGTCCTAGCTCCACGATACACCTTGAAAGTGCACCCTCAAGAAGTGCGCGGACCTCTATTGTTTCGAGGGCAAGACTTTAAGGACGGAAAATACATTCATGTCTATTATCACGATGACCATTTCGATACGATTACCACTATCACTGGATTCCTGGGATACAGTTATTACTGTGAGAAATGTGACCATGGTTATAACAATCGAGAGCAACACAAGCATTGTGGATCGAAATGCACAGGATGTTTGGCCTCTTCACCCTGTCTGAGCGAAGAACCAGTGCCTTGTTCAACTTGTCTGCGCACGTTTGTCAGCCCTACCTGTTACCAACAACATTTGATGACGCAAGGTTCACAGAAGAAATGCGCTTGTCAACTGCTGAGATTGTGCTCTACGTGTGAACAAGTCATACGTACCAATAATACCAAGGCACACGTATGTTCAGGAAAGAAAAAATGTCACATTTGTCACCACATCGTGGACTTGGAACACCAATGTTACGTGCAAAAATACCAACCCCCACCAGAGAAAGAGGACGGTCACAAGAAGAAAGGCAATTTCATCTTTTTCGATTTCGAATGCATGCAAGAGACCGGCATTCACATTCCTAATTTCTGCGTGGCTCATCGAGCGTGCGAGAAGTGCATTCAAGAACCTATCTTTAGTCATTGCCCTCACTGCAGCAAGATTCCTGGAGGACGTGAAAAAATCTTTCGGGGACCTAACACGCTAGCCGATTTCGCTCGATGGGTCTTAGACCCCATCGACAAGACGTGGAGCCAAGAGGACATCGAACGTTACGGAGATTGTCATCGTCATGCCACGGTGATGGCTCACAATTTCTCCGGATACGATGGACAGTTTCTTTTGAGGCACTATACGGAACAAGGCACCGAGCGTCCTAAAGTGACTTTGAACGGAGCCAAAATCATTTTCATGCAAGTGGGACAAGTGCAGCTTAAAGATTCGATGAGTTACTTGGCCATGCCTTTGAGTCGAATGCCTAAAACGTTTGGAATGACAGAAATGACTAAAGGGTACTTTCCACACTTTTTCAATACGGAAGCCAATCAACACGCCGTTCTACCCCATTTGCCTGAGGCTCACTATTACGACCCCGACAACATGCGTACCGAACAACGAGAAGCTTTCTACGCTTGGTACCAGGCTCACGCCTCGGACCCTTTCGACTTTCAGGAAGAAATGCTAAAGTATTGTCGTTCCGACGTGGACATTTTACGGCGTTGCTGTGGAAAATTTCGAGAACTGTTCATGGAACACGGAGGGGTCGATCCTTTGAAAGAAGCTTGCACCATTGCCAAAGCGTGTTCCTTAGTGTATCGACAACGATTCATGCCTGAAAACACCGTGGCTGTCATCAGTCCTCAAACGACCCACTTTGTCAAGCGTCAATACTCGGTCAAAGCCCTACGTTGGTTACATTACTTGTGCGACAAGGAAGACAAGTGGATTCAGCATGCCCGCAACGGAGGGGGCGAAAAGACCATCGGAACGTATTCGGTCGATGGCTGGGACTTAGAAAACCCCAAGATCGTGTACGAGTTTAACGGTTGCTTATTTCACGGATGTCCCGTCTGTTACCCTGACCGTGGCACCAAGAATCAGTTTTTGCAACGAACCATGGAAGACTTGTACCAGGACACTTGTCAGCGACGCCTAAAGTTAGAACAGCAAGGATACCAAGTGGTGGAAATGTGGGAACACGAGTACGATCACCGTATGAAAACCGATCCCGAGTTTAAACGCCTCGTGGAAAGTTACCAGTTCATGGACCCGCTGAACCCGAGGGATAGTTTGTACGGAGGAAGGACCAACGCCACCTGTTTGCTGTACCAAGCCGACGAAGAGAAAGGAGAAGAAATCAAATACTTGGACGTGTGTTCGCTGTATCCCTACGTGTGCAAATATTGTCGCTTTCCTGTAGGGCACCCGCAATTGTTCACGGAACACATCGACCTGAAAAACATTCGACAATACGAAGGCTTGATCAAGTGTAAAGTTTTGCCTCCCACGAACCTATACCATCCCGTCTTACCTTACCATTGTCAAGGCAAACTGATGTTTCCCTTGTGCCGTACTTGTGCCGAAACGTGCAACCAAGACCAACCTTGTCAGCACACCCAGGAAGAACGTGCCTTGACGGGAACCTGGGTCAGCGTAGAATTGTTCAAAGCTCTGGACATGGGATACCAACTGTTAGAAGTGTACGAAATTTGCCACTTTCCCAAGACACAACAATACCACAAGGGTGATCCCAGTCAGAAAGGCATTTTCGCTGACTACGTGGATGCCTTTTTGAAACTGAAGCAAGAAGCCAGCGGCTATCCTTCCTGGTGTCACACTCCCGAAGACCAAATACAATTCAAAGAGAAATACTACGAACAAGAAGGCATCACTTTAGACCACATCGAGATAAACGAAGGCAGGCGATCGTTTGCCAAAGTGATGTTAAATTGCTTGTGGGGTAAAATGGCACAACGACCGTGTTTACCCAAGACGGAATATTTGACAGAACCTTCCCGTTACTTCCAGATGATTCACGACAAAACCAAATACATGAAACACGTGGACGTCGTTCGAGAGAATTTGATCTTGGTCAATTACGAAGAAGATCTGGACTTTGTACAAGACGACCCTTTTGGAAATGTCATCATTGCGGCTTACGTGACAGCCCATGCTCGCTTAAAATTGTACGAGGCTTTAGAACTGTTAGGGGAACGCGTCCTGTACTTTGACACGGACAGTTGCATTTACATCCATCACCCGATTCAACATCACCCTAACATCGAAGGAGACCGTTTAGGAGCCTGGACAGACGAGCATCCCGACGACAAGATTTTAAGTTTCGTCAGTGGCGGTCCCAAAAATTACGGCTACGAATACCGTGACAAACAAGGAGAAGTGCACACGACGTGCAAAGTGAAAGGACTGACTCTGAATTATCGTACCAGTCGAGTGGTCAACTTTGGGGTATTGAAAGAAGCCTTGCAATCGGGAGAGGATGGAAACTTTAAAGTGACCACCTATCAACCGAACAAGATTGTACGTTTACCCACTCACCACATCGTCAGTCGACCCTTGGAAAAAATCTATCAAATTGTATACCAGAAGCGAGTTCGACTTCCCAATCATTTCACCTTACCGTACGGTCACGTCGGTTTTGGTCTGTATATAAAAAGGAACCCTAGGCAAAATCGATAGTTCATTGTGACTACCAAGACCGAGCGAACAAGATGAATACTTTCAGAGAAACACAGAACAAGTTGTTTAGAAGGGCACAATTCAAGTGTGAGGCTTCGGAAGTGGAATGCGATTGTGAGCCTTGCGATGGGTACGATGCTGTACCTTGTGACCTGAGCGATGCCGTAAAGCATCATGGGAACTTTAGTGCCCCTACCCCTATCATGGAAAGTGATGCTGTGCGTGTCAAACCTGTGGGATGCGAAAGTGATGCCGCTCGTCCTCTTGGACATTTTACTGGGTTTCGTTTTAAAAGGGAATGTTCACCTTCACGTCTACCCCCCTACGGATGTCATCCAGCCCTGAGCAAACTCCTACCCATGTCACTCAACCCTCATCGAAACGAACCTGTGAAAGACGAATATTCGTTCCCTGTGCGTTTGTCGGAATACTGCGACTTTGAAAATCGTCTTCAATCGTTCAAAGGAAAATGGCCTAAGTATCTGGGAGGACCGACCCCCGAAGAATTAGCCAGAGCCGGATTTTTCTACTTGGGCGAAGGAGATAAAGTCAAGTGCTTCAGTTGCGGTGTGTCACTTCACCACTGGGAACCGCAAGATTCGGCCTACGTAGAACATGCTCGATGGTCACCGAATTGTCATTACTTACCCTTAGTGGGACCGAGACATTGAAGTAACTTCTTACCATAATAATCTGTTCATGGATACTTTACAAGAGAACATTCGTGCTTTGCCTGTGGAGTTGAGAGAACGCATTTATCGAGAACTGGTTAAAATACAAGTGAAACGTAAAGAACAATTGCATCCGTTACGTCACCGGTGTTTGAACCACTGGTACCTGAAAGCTATACAAGGATTGATTCAATTGAAAGTGTTCCATCGAACAGACATTGATCAACGATCCTCTAGTTTTCAAAAGGATTGGTTTGGTATGGACGATTGTAGTTACATCATTGTAAACGTACTGCATCGAATTCCAGAGGAAGAGTTAACGAATTACCAACATCTTGAACACAATGTCAACTTAGTGAAAGAGGAAACTTCTGAACGAATTGTAATGTGTAGATTAGTGACTCAACGATTTAAATTCGACACTGAAGTGAAACCATGTTTGTGCAAAGAGTACATTTCTTGTGTCAGACCAAAGAGAATTTAGTATGACCTATTCATGGATACTTTACAAGAGAACATTCGTGCTTTGCCTGTGGAGTTGAGAGAACGCATTTACCGAGAGCTGGTCAAAATACAAGTGAAACGTAAAGAACAATTGCATCCGTTACGTCACCAGATCTTTAACCACTGGTACCTGAAGGGTATAAGAGAACTGATTCGTCAGAAATTGTTTCAGTGGTCAGACCTTGTTCAATACTTCCAGGCCCCCGATGATTCACGTGTTGATCATTTTGGTTACTTCGAGATTCACCTAGAGCAACCCATTGAGGAAGACGAGGTAAAGGATTACCAACATATTTTACGTGGAATCTACTTAGCGGAAGAGGAAACTTCTAATCGAACTCTGACGTTTCGGTTACAGTATGCAAGATTTACATTACCCACTGGAAAACGAACATCACTGGCTAGAAAGTACGTGTATTCTTTTCGAAACAAAGAGACTATAAAAACAGGCAGCTATGCCACGACTTATGTCGTATGTAATCCAACAGATTCCGTGGAAGGAACTCAATGACCATATTCAAACCGTGGATCATTACCATCGATTATTGCAAGAACTGTATCCATTCAATTTGGGACGACAAGTGGTGTGTGTCTTAGTGACTTGTTTTCTAGGATTTCGTTTACCAGCCGATTCTTTGTGGACTCTTTACGATCAGTACTTACCACCTCCATGGCCTTAAATGGTCACGAAAAACTCCTTTTGCTCAAAGCCTTGCGGTTTCATCTGGATACTTCTCGACCTCAACAGGAAAAAAAGATTCGTCAACTTTTAGCTACCCAAGACGTGTATGACGATGTGTGTGTAGCTTGTGACTTACACCCTCATTGGACAGATGTTCGTGACTGGAAAAAGGGGGGTTTTGAGGTTTGGACCCAAGAAGTGGCCCAGTATGCACAAGAGTTGTTCAAGGAAAAAAGTTACTTTTCAACCTGTGTTAGTGACGGTGCCAGAAGAACCCGTCACCGAGAACAACCACTCTCTTCAGGACAGGACTGTCATGGACATTCCTGAAAGGTCATTCCGGGAGGACACTTGTGTGACAATACCTCATGTAGAGACTGTAAGAACATTACACACTGTCCCTAGGACATCTTGGTTAACCAAAACATGTTGTACAGACACTTGTTTATATTCCACTTTGATCGCTTTGCTGTGTTTTATATTCCTGTACATCACTATTTGGGTTGTATGTATTTTTGTCTTTCGTGTTCATATTTGAAACATTCAATAAACGTGTTCTGAAAAAAGTATATAAACTCTTGTCTTGTTTGTTTTTCGTGTCACAAGTGACATTTCTCACACCATGGCTACCTCTGCTGTCTCTGCTCCCTCTTCCTCTACTGTTAAAGTCATCGACGAACACTTAGATCGTGCCAGTTGGGAGGCTTTGTATCTTCGCCATCCCTTTAACATGCTCATTGCTGGACCTAGCGGTTCAGGCAAAACCGAATTCGTCAAACGTTTGATCGAGCATAAACATCATTTGATCGATCGGCCCCCTCAACGGATCGTGTGGTGTTACAAAGAGTGGCAATCGGCGTACAGCCTTTTGCGAGAAAGTCAAGGCGAATCCATCGTGTTTGTGGAAGGCATTCCTAAATAAGACGACGGCATCGTCTCTGACTCCCGTCTAACCCATTTGGTCATTTTCGACGACA
The DNA here is from genome assembly GCA_028554795.2 of Sinohyriopsis cumingii. Taxonomy (NCBI): domain Eukaryota; kingdom Metazoa; phylum Mollusca; class Bivalvia; order Unionida; family Unionidae; genus Sinohyriopsis; species Sinohyriopsis cumingii. The sequence goes on along the minus strand of CM068837.1, from coordinate 110,281,214 downwards.
TGTTAGGAGAAGACGAAGAAGAAATTAAATTGTGGTTCACGCGCAAAGGGCATCACCGTAATGCCAGTGTCGTTTACATCACCCAAAATTTGTTTCAACAAAGTAAAGCCCATCGCACCATCAGTCTCAATGCGCATTACGTGGTCTTGTTTAAAAGCCCTCGAGATAAATCGCAAGTGCAAGTCTTAGCCAAACAGTTAGGAACGCCTTGGCTGACTCAGGCGTACGACGATGCCACTCAAACACCACACGCCTATTTACTCGTCGATTTGAAACCTACGACCCCCGAGGATTTGCGATTTCGTACTCACTTGTTTCACCACTGGTGTCAAGACGGAGGGCCTGTCCTGTACACGTCTCCGTCCTCGACTTCATTTCACTCCCCATGAAAAAAAATCTATAAAAACCTCAGACCCTTTTTCGTCTGTCTCACACTCAGTGCGAACATGACGTCCCTTCAGTCGCATCTTCCCGTCAAATTGATTCGTGCCTTGTATGGCATCAGTCGAGAAAAAGATCCACAAACACGAGCTCGTGTCTTAGAAGCTAGTCTCAAAGAAGTCTTACGATGGTTCACGGTGACGGCACGTCAATTACTCCAAGGAATCATTCAGATTCCTCATCAAACCCAACGCTTTTTCGATCGAAACAAAGTCGCTTTGGTCCAACTGGCCGATCCCCGCATCGACACTCAAACCAAAAAACAAATCATTTTGAAACCTGGAGGGAGCGGTACTCTAGGAGGGGTCATCATTCGCTCTCTCTTAAGATGGGATCCTAATGCCCCCAAAGTTATCCCTAAGACAAAAGTTCAACGAAGCCCCAAGAAGAAAAAGACCAGGTCCCCAAAGAGAAGAACTTCTCCAGTGGCGGGACCCTCCTCTTACCAGACACCACCCCGAAAAAAGAAAAGAAGCCCCCAGAAAAAGAAACAGAGAAAAAGTCCTCAGAAAAAGAAAAGTCCACAGAAAAAGAAAACTAGTCGCAAGAGAGGCACTTCGGCCAGGACGCAACCTTACACTCGCAAACCACGACCTGCCACGGCAGTGACTGCGTCTCCGGCATCCTCACGTTCATCCACTTCTCCGTTGATGACACCAAGAACTGAAGAGTACTTGGAGACGTTGATCACACCAAGAACATCTCCGTTGATGACCCCCAAAAGAACTTCCCCAGTGGCAGGACCTTCCCATTTAGCGACAGTGGCTGCTGCTCACAAAGTACCTTCTCCCAAAATCAAAGTCCAAGAAAGATCGGGCATGTTACAAAGTTTACTGGATTTGTCCAAGCAAGAACTGGCTCGATTTAGTCCGTTACGTACCCCTGCACGACGTGTCATGCCTGTCCTCAAACTGATACGACGTAAAGACAATCAGTGGCGACGCGTTCCAGTATAAAAAAGGCCTGTGACCGAGTAGGATATCAGTGTTTTTTGGTGCTCCTGAAGACTCAAAGATGTCACCCTCCGGAAAACCCCAAGGAAAGAAAAGGAAAGGACTGCCACCACGTTTAGCCAAACATGGGGACATGTTATCTGTCCTGTCCAAAGCTTCTCCACCCCTACGAAAAAAACTCATTCAAACGGCCTCCAAAGAGGTCATCGATACCGTGTGCGAATGTTGTTTGAACGTTTTGAAAGGCACGATCCCTTTGTCCAAACACCAGAAACAATGCTTAGGCAAACATCGTCACGTTCTTCGCCAAATGGTTCAAAAGAAGATTCCCATTCGTCAAAAAAAGAAGATGTTGGTCCAACGTGGAGGCATTTTGCCTCTCTTGTTAGGCCCCATACTGAAAGGAGTCTTTGGAACCATGTTGGGAGGACTGATGGGAGCAAGATAAAAAGGCCTTCGAAAGTCCCAAGATCTCAGAATCGACCCCTGACAACCCCATGGAAGGACGAAAACTAGCTTTAGTGCCTTACAAACGATGGATGGAATACCATCGGTGGCAAGAACAACACACCCCGCATTTACCTCCCAATCCCAATTTGAGCGAGATGTCCCAGTTACAACACGAATTGCAGTCCTTGATGGATCGCCAAGATTTGTCCGAAACAGAAAAATCGCAAAAGTACGGTCAACTCTTGCAACGACTGCAACTCTTTCACCAGAAAGCTTTAGACGAAACAGCTTTACCCACTCTAAAAGATTTTAAGACCTTGATGAAAAGTCCAGCACCATCACCAGTACCAGTACCAGTGACCAAGACAGAAAAAGGAAAAGAAGAAGAAGAAGGGTTTCAAACTCCACCAGAAAAAGTACGCAAGTTAACAACACCACCTACCTCCAGAATTGGATGGATTAAAAAGATGATGGCCACCCCTTCTTCCTCACAAGAGAAAAAGAAAGTGAAGACAGAAGTGAAGACAGAAGTGAAACAAGAACCGATATCCCCCGCTCAGAGATCCTTCTCCTCTTCGACACCTATTGCTGGCCGCACACGCAAAGCATTGCAATCCAAGAAAATACCCCAAGAGAAAAAGAGTAGCCTCCTCCAAGAGTGGGTGTCTTATTAACACATCAACACAAAAATGGAAAAAGTCTTAGCCAGCATTTACTACGATCCCTCCCATCCTGCAGGTTACGCAGGAGTTCAAAAATTGTATCGTGCTGCCAAAACGCGACTGAAAAGTCTCCGTTTACCTCAAGTGCAACGATGGTTACAAGAACAAGCTACCTACACTTTACACAAACCCATTCGACGCAAGTTTGACAGAAGTCGCACCCGAGTGGAAGGCATCGATCATCAATGGCAAGCCGATTTAGCCGATGTCTCTCATTTGGCCAGCTACAATCGTGGCTACAAATATTTGTTTTGTGTCATCGACGTCTTTTCCAAATTTGCCTGGGTCGTGCCCTTGACTTCCAAATCGAGCAGCGAGTTAGTGCGAGCCCTGCAACGGGTGTTGAAACAAAGCGGTCGTCACCCTCTTCGATGGCAAACGGACAAAGCCACCGAATTTCTGAACCAAGCTTTCCAAAAAGAGTTAAAGAAACGTGACATTCATTTTTTTACCACCGAGAATCCCGAAACCAAAGCCAGCATCGTGGAACGTTTTCAACGCACTTTGAAAGAACGCATGTGGAAATATTTTACGCATCACCACACTCTGAAGTACATCGACATCTTACCACACCTGGTGCAAGCGTACAACCAATCTTACCATCGAAGCATCGGACGTGCCACGCAAGACGTGACTCCCGACAACGAAGTGCTGGTGTTTGAGCGTCTGTTCGGTACGTCCCCGACGAGGGCTGTCCCCGAGAAAAGTGGAGAGTTGACCGTAGGAGATTGGGTGCGCATTGGCAAAACCAAACGCACTTTCGACAAAGGTTACTTACCTAACTGGACGACCGAACTGTTTCGCGTCACTGGACGAGTGCATGGCCGTCATCCTGCCGTCTATAAATTGGAAGACATGAACGGAGAAGTACTCAAAGGAACGTTTTATTTGCCCGAGTTACAACGTGTCACCAAAAAAGAAGACGACGTGTACGACATCGAAAGCATTCTCGAACGCAGAACCCGTAAAGTGGGCAAACGACGTGTCAAAGAAGTCAAAGTACGTTGGAAAGGATATCCACCCAGTTTCGATTCTTGGATCGACGCTTCGCAAGTCATCGACTATAAAAAGAAGAAGTGACCATCATGCCCTTTCACACATCAGACGCAGCTACGTCGACCACTCCTTCTTCCCCTAGTTCTTCTGTGCAAGATTTACAAAAACAACCCTTGTGGGTGTGGTGTGGAGAACGTGTGCCTAAAACGCAAATCGTCTTTTTCTGCCAAATCTTCGTGGTGTATTGTGTCATCGGGGCAGCCATCGCCAATTTGAGTTTGCAACAAGGAGACAAACAATTGTGGACCATTTTATTGAGCAGTTGCATCGGTTACCTGCTTCCCAATCCCTCCCTGAAATTCTCCTCGAACGGGAACGTTGTGTCCAGTGCCAGTGCCAGTCACCACTCCAACAACAACCACAACCAGAACCCCATTTTGGGCGGAGACACGCCTCTGACATCCACTAATATTCCCTCGGACAGCCACAGAACTCTGGAATTATGAGTCACCAAAACCAATTTTACTTAACCTTACCCAGTGACAGTTCCATGGAGGTGTTTCCCAACAACACGTTGTGCTGTTACACGGCCAAATTACCTCAGGCCATCCCCTTAGATCACGAAGCCCATTGGGAAGTGGCTTTAGTGGAAATGATTTACCCTACACAAATCAAAAACATCACTGAAACTCAAAACACTTTTGACATCGAAATTTTGGACCCAGCACTGCAGCAAACCATGACGGGCAGTCCTCAACATAACTCACATCTTGCAAAGGACCTATTACCCCGCAGCAGTGACTCTTCTCCTCTTTTCGTTTATCACTTTAAAATTAACTCAGGCCATTATTTTAGTGGTCAACATCTGGTGGAAGCCATCGCTGACAAATTATATGCAACCTTTGACAAAGTTCTGACCACAGCAAGAAAACGTGTCACCATCGAGTACCACAAACTGTCTCACCGTCTACTCATTAAATTTCAAAGTGAGGAAAAAAGTATACGTATTAAATTTTGCCCTGAATTGTATGACATTTTGGGTGGAGACCTCAATATGATCACGGATAAGCAGACCAAAAAAATTATTAAAATGGCAGAGATTGACAACGACATGCATTTTGCAAGGTATTTTCGTTTCCCGGTAGAACTGAATCAAGGACTGAATTTGATCTTCGTGTACTCCGATGTGGTGGAGTATAACGTGGTGGGACACACCTCCGTACCGTTACTACGTGTCATTCCTTTCAAAGTAAATTCTGCCACGGTCACTGACGAGGAAGGTGGAAACACTTACCACGTCCACCGCGAATTTGTCCATCCTCACTATTTGCCGGTCAGCAAGTCGTATTTGGACACGGTCAACATTGCTATAAAAGGAGATCTGGGACAAAATATTCCATTCACCAAAGGAAAAGTCACGGTGAAACTCCATTTTCGAAAACGGTTTTCTCACGACTCGTAAGTAAGTCATGTATCCAGTGTAGCGAGGGGTGGCTCGACAGCGAGGACACGGTTTAGGAGACATGTTAAAATCGGCCTTTCGTTCGGTGGCCCCAGTCTTGAAACCGATGGTGACACGCGGATTGCACGCCTTGAAAGATGCGGCACTGACGCAAGGCAAAGAATTTCTCCAAAATGTCATCATCGACAAACAAAACCCTAAAGAAGCCTTCATGAGGGCTGGCAAAAATGTCTTGCTGCAAACGGGCAAAGACATTTTAGGCAGACGAGACACACCTATAAATGCCCTGCACGTTACCGAGTCAGGCATTCAGCAAGGACAAGGCAGAAAGAGACGACGAAGAAAACACCCTTTCACCAGACTTCAAGCGAGAAAGGCCAAGAAAAGAAGAACCGTTCGAGACTTAGACGTTTTCGATTATTGAAACACAGAACAAAATGATGCACCGAGAGTCTTGCGCCTGTTCCAAGACGGAACTGGATCTGTTTGCCATGCCCCCCACCATGATGACCATGCAAGAATCCCAATGGGTGGAATTTAATCCCATCTCCTCACTGACCGATTCTGCTCCCATTGAGTTTGAAATCAAAGGACAGCCCGAAGATTACATCGATTTGAATAGCAGTTACTTGTACTTAAAAGTCAAAGTTCTAGATAAGGAAAATAAAACAGTAGATGTCGCTGAGAATATAGCTCCCGTCAACAATTTCATGCATTCCTTGTTCAGCTCAGTGGACTTGTACTTGAATAACAAACTAGTCAGCAGTAGCATGGATACTTACCCTTACCGTGCCTACCTGGAAAATCTCTTGACGTACGGAATAGATGCCAAGGATACTCATCTCAATGCTTGTGTGCTGTGGGAACCTGACGAAGCGAAGGAGTTTGACGACACAGATAAAGACAATAACGGCTTCGGGGAAAGACAAAAGAAAATCGTAGATGGAAAGAGTTTAGAACTGATGGATCGTTTGCATTTGGACATGTGGTTGCAAGAGAAATATTTGCTGAACGGGGTCAATGTCCGCTTGAGACTGAATCGTAGCAGTACCGCTTTCCATTTGTTGGCTGATGAGGATGCTACTAAGACTGGCAATCCCAAAAGCCAAATCGATGAGGCCAAACTCTACGTACGACGCGTGGAAGTGTTACCTAAAGTGGGAAACGACATCAGTCAAACGTTGAGCAGAACCACCGCCAAGTATCCCATACGACGTGTGGAAGTGAAAACGTTCACCATTCCCGCTAACCAGCAATCCATAACCCAAGATCATCTGTTCCAAGGACAGTTACCCAAACGTTTGATCCTTGGTATGGTCGAGAATGAAGCCTTCAACGGAGCCTTCAAAAAAAATCCTTTCAACTTTCAACACTTCAACGTGAAGAAAGTCGAAGTCAGTCGTGATGGCAAGACCTTGTGTACCCGACCTTTCGAAACTGACTTTGAACCCACAAAGATGAATTACTTGAGATCGTACTTGTCCCTGTACGAAGCCACCGGCCAGTTAGGAACCAACACCAGTCACGGCATTACGTACGACGATTACGCAGGAGGCTATGCTTTGTGGGCTTTCGATTTCACTCCAGACCAAGGCAGCGACGAGGGATATTTCCACCCTATAAAATCTGGCCAGATTCGTGTGGAACTTCAGTTTGCAGATAAACTGGACAAGACAGTGAACGTCATCCTGTATGCAGAATTCGATAATACCATAGAAATCAACAGTTTGAGAGAAGTCATTCTAGATTATTAGAAAGCCATGGAAGACTGTTATCCCTCATTACCTAGTGGAGAAACTTTGGACATGGAATGTGAGGAGACCGTGGAAAAAGAAGAAGTGATCATGATGAAATCGAGATGGCCAGAACAAGAAGCCCATTTAGTCTCCTGTTTTGCCAAACACTTGGTCGACAAAATGACGGAATTGATCAAGAAAAATTGCTATGGATGTCAAAACGATCATCCCAGTCAAATTCAACACGATAAATGCCTGATGTTAAGTCAAGAAGAAAAATTGGACGAGTATCTGGACGAAGCTTGGAGTCTCATCTCGAACAAAGACGTGTTGCACCAGTGGTATAAAGACTTGCGTGAACATTCTTGTCCACCATTAACCACTCAAGAGATCCATCGTATCGAAGCTCTCCTGAATCAGAGTGAGGAAACACAACGAATAACCGTTTATTCGTCAGACATTTTCAAGCAAAAAGTCAGGATCGAATTGACGACTTATTATTACCTGTGAAGAAGAAGACAAAAAACAACACAGAAAACAATGGATACCTGGGAACTTTATTACCTTTTGAACCACAGTTCGTATACGGCTTCTTGGAATCCTGTCGTCTGTGCTAAAGATGAACTCCCTCATCGCAAACCTAAAGACCATCAAGCTTACGTGATCAACACGGACGACAGTCATCTTCCAGGAACCCACTGGGTAGCCGTCTACTTTCCTCAAGAAGGATGTGTGGAATATTTCGATTCGTACGGATTGCCCCCTTTGGAAGACGATATCATCGACTTTATGAGAAGAAATGCTCAAACCACCCGATTCAATAACGTGAAATTACAAGGCACAGATTCCTTGGTGTGTGGACAGTACTGTGTGTATTTTCTGCATCATCGCAGCCTGGGCTATTCCTTAGAACATTTAGTGACTCATTTCGATCCTCGTTCTTCTGCTAGAAACGATGTGAAAGTAGATCGATGGTTTTGTGACCATTATGCTTATCTTTTGTCTCAAGCTAGGAAACGTAGTGTCCATCAATGGCCTAATGATTTCCAACAGTGGAAATCACAATTTCATTCACAACGTTGTCAGCCCTGTTCTAAGTAGATTTTTAATTGAGAAAAAAATGTTTGTGATTAGAAAAAAATGTTTGATGTTATAGTGTTATATTATTGTTAAAAAATGTTAGAGTTGTTGTTGTTTAGTGTTAAGAGATTTTTGAATAAACATGTTGTGTTTAGAAAAAAATGCCTTTGTGGTTTGTTTAGCTATAAGAATGTTGGATTGATGCTCTTTCATTTCTTACTATCCCTCTCATGAACGTTGCGGCTCGAAAACCGTGTGGGGGATGTTTTCCTTCACGTCCGCGCTTTAACTTTAAGAACCGGGTTGTTCCCAGTCTAGCCATCCATTGTCGACTCATCCTCCTAAGAAGATGTGCTCCAAACTAGCTAAGCTCAACGAAGCCTACGTGAATCTGCATAGGGTCAGACACAGTCTGATACCGAAACCAGAAGAAATAGAGAATGTGAGAATGTTAAAAATCACTGAAGACCTGATAGAAGAGCTCTTCAGAGAAGAAATGAACAGGGAGAAAGAAGAATGGACAGAGAAGTACAGACTTCAGAGACAGCAGCAACAGCAGCAACAGCAGCAACAACAGCAACAGCAGCAGCAGCAGCAACCTGAACCTGACAGAGGCTTTGTCGATTGTCGTATCGACACCAAAGAATTCTTCTTCTCTTTCCGAAGAAGCAGACCTATCGCCAGAAAGTCTATCCTCAGAGGACATCGCATTCTTAGAAACTAAAAAAGAATGCCATAGCAAAACAAAAAAACAGCCCTTTTCAGGGCTACCCAATACTCTAGAAAAGAAATAACCATCGATTTGCCAATGTGTGTAGGTAGAGTAGTGTGAAAATAAACACTAACTCTTTCTTAAAAAATGTGAGGGTATGTGTTTGTGTGATTGTGTGATTGTGTTTGTAAGTGATAAAGTAGGTTGGTGAGGATAGTAGATTAAAATGATGTAGGGGCTGTTTGAGGTGTATATTTGGGGTTAGATTGGATTGCCTTGCGTATGTGGATAGTCTATTGAAGTGATTTATAAAAAAATTATAATAGTGGTGGGTAGCATAAAAAGTGAGTGAGTGTTTCTTTTAGGTCCGCGCGTTGTTGTTGTTTTTTTTGGTCATGATCTAGGTAAGATGAATTTTATGTTTTTAGGGGATGTTTTCCATCACGTCCGCGCTTTCAGTATAAATTGAAACTCGCTGGGCAGTCAAGCTACCCTTGTTGATTGATCAACACAAGAATGAATAGCAGAATAGTGAAACTGTTAGAACTCCAGATGCACCTGGAATATGCCAGGCGCATAGTAAACGAACTATCAGCGGAGGCTATAGTAGAAGAAGCAAGAGTAAAGAAGGAAGAGGAGGAGAGAAGAGAGAGGGAAGAAGAGGAAAAGAAAAGAGAAGAGAGGATGTCGTTCAATATTCCCGAGACAGAGGATTGGGGTGTTGAAGCGAATCATCCTCCCTCTGCGCTCCCCAGAAGAAAGGTGAAAGAAGACTGGGGAAGAAGATGCGTGTGTGGCGCCAGGCCAGGACGGTGCAACCATTAGATAGGTGCATCAGGAGTTCAAAAAACAGCCCTTTTCAGGGCTACCCAATACTCTAGAAAAGAAATAACGATCAATTTGCCAATGTGTGTAGGTAGAGTAGTGTGTATATAAACACTAACTCTTTTTTAAGATAGTGTGAGGGTATGAGTTTGTGTGTTTGTGTTTGTAAGAGCTCAGGTATGTTTGTGTGAATAGCAGATTATGGGTTTCTTAGCGTATGTGAAGAGTATAGTTAGGGTTTTATTATATGAAACGAGAAAAGTAGGGGGATGTTTTCCTTCACGTCCGCGCGTTGTTGTTTCTTTGGTTATGATCTAGGTAAGATCGATTTTATGTTTTTAGGGGGATGTTTTCCTTCACGTTCGCGCTTTGAGTATAAAACTAACAGTGTTGGCCATTGGAACCCATTCTACGGAATAAGCAAACAAGAAGATGCCAGCAGCTTCAGCTTTATACAACGATCTTATGGGAAGTTGGTATTGGATGGTAGATGGATTGAGTGTAGTAGAAAGGGTTGAACAGGAATGGAGGTATGCAGTGACAAAAGACTTCGTCTCAAGACAAGTAACCAGCCTCCACTTATCCGTAAATATTGTAAAAGAAATGATAGAGGATGAGGAGAAGAGAATCAGAGGTTTAATTAACCCACCGTATGTCAAAGTGGGTAAGTTAAAAGAAGCGATAGATCATGTGACGAGTGCAAGGTGCTTTCTAGAAGACATTGTAGAATGGACAGATTGGTGTTTCGCAAAGTGGGGGTTAGAAAAACTTAAGAAAGCTGAAGAACTAATGAGGAATGTGCTGACCGAAGAGGTCAAGAAGATCAAAGAAAAGTGGTCAAAGGAAAGAAAAGAAGAAGAAAATAGAAAAAAAAGGGATGAATTAGAAAAACTGAACACAAACTGGATGAAAATCCAAGAGAAGTTCCGGGCCATGGGCCACCCGGACTGGTTGCCGGAAACAGAAAAGAAAAAGAAGAAAGGAATGATGGACAAAATAAGAGGATGGTGGAAGAAGTTCAGAAGTTAAAAGAAGAAGAAGAAGAAAAAACCCAAAGGCCCTTTTCAGGGCCCCCATATTTCTCGAAAAGAGATAGCCTTTGAATTGCCTACCCCTTTTATAAAAAATTTTTTTTTTTTAAAAAAAATCCCATGTTCCATTCCCTTTGTCCCTAAACAAGCCCAAACTCTATTCCCCATGTTAAATTCCCCTTGTCCGTAGAGTGACCCACGATTTATCGCCATGTTAAATTCCCCTTGTCCGTAAAGTGGCCCACGATTTATTCCCATGTTAATTCCCCTTGTCCGTAGATTTGCCCACGATTTTTCTCCATGTTAAATTTCCATTGTCCGTAGATTTGCCCAAGGGGTTTTGTAATGCTAATTCCCATTGTCCGTAGGGTGCCCCCCTTCACTACTAATCTACTTTGGGTTGACAAATGATATATATTAAATTGATTCATTTATTAATTTAACATACTTTTTTATTAGAGTGATTCATTTGTTTGTTTAATATAATTAATTATTATAATACCTTTCTTATATGCCTATAATAATTATTTATTAGAATGATTACCCTTTATGTTTTTAGACTTATTCAAATAATTTACTTTTGTATCAAGAAATTTAATTGAAAGATTTATTTTTATGTTTAACTAGATTATTTACTCAAATGATTACCTTTCTTAAAATAATTGTTTATCAGAGGGATTTAGTTTTACTTGTATCGGGCTTATATATTCAATGGATTTACTTATTTGTTTAATATGATTACTTTATTCAAAGGATTTACTTTTCCATTTATTATGATCACCTTATAGACTAATTTATTTCTATATTTGTTAGACTTATGTATTAGTATGCTATAGTTTGATGTTGAAAAAGGATTAGTTATTAAACTGATTTTGTTATATTGTCAACGCGACTGTTTCTTGCACTGAATTACTTTTATATTAATTAATTCAGAGGAACGATTCCTTTAAAATATTATTTATTAGAATGAATTATTTTTATGATAAGGTGGAGTCCATGTTAGAATAAATCAATTTTATGTACATTAAGATTTTTTATTAAAAATATTTTAGTTTTATTATAAATTCACGACATATGAAATGATCTAATTTTTTATTTTTAGCAGATTTATTTATTAGAATCATTTATATTAGGATTATTAATTAAATGACTAACTTTTAAGGAAAATCATAATATGAAACATGAAAGTAATTCTACATAATTAATATTCATAATAAGCATGCAAGTAAATCACTCCAATAAAGAATTCAGCTTAACAACAAGTAACTAAAAATGAATTCTAAAAGGTAGAGATTTCTTTTTGAAAGTGCACTTTGTATCACTGCATCTTATGACATTTTTTATAGTTAGTGATAAAGCAGCCTCTGTGTCTTTCTGTATGTAAACGTAAAATCGGTACTAAAACAGCATCCTGTAGGACTTTATTTAATGGCTACCGATAAAGTGGTTTGAAACCACCATTTAACATGTACTTTGGATATAATAGCATGATTTAATTATGTTTGTAAACCGTTCAAGGGCAATCATCTAGTTTGAATATGGCATGCAAACGGAATGATGTATACTGAACATGAGCGACATATGCACAAGGATCAATATCTATGTTTCATGGGTCAAGGCCCCCTCATACTTGGGAAGTAGCGATGTTTACTTGTGAATATATTATCTTATAGATAAATCTTGGTAGTTGAGGTACACCTTTCGTGCCGATTCAAAATGCTAGTCGCGAGTGTATTATGCGCTCCATACAAAGACACAGGATAGGGAGGATTCAGATAATTCGAAGCTGGACCTTATAAACACAGAACTTGACTCAAAAAGGCCGGTGAAAATAAAACGGGCAGAACTGAGCGTGTCGGCTCGAGTGTTAGGGGGACCGTCAAGATTTAGAGAGGTTCTCGGTTGGAGCCCTGATCAAGCTGTGATATGTCCCTGCTATACCTTTATTATTGTAGTCGTGATCGTGGGAATCATTGCTATCATCACCACACTCGCTAACCACCGTTATTAAAGATATAGGTCAACAACGCTGTGATGGCACGTTAACAATTACATGATGGATGTTTGTTGATTTCAGGGGTGTGTGTATGTGTATGCGTGCATGTGTGTGTATGTCCGTGTATGTGTATGTATGTGTCTGACAGAGAGAGATATTTTGAAAAGCAAAATGGAGTGCATAACACACGAACTGAGATCTGTGTTTAACTGCGACAAATTTCAGGTAGTGTTTTGTGTTCAAAACGTTATTACAATAAAGTGGCGACTGCCAGTCTAAAAATAGTGTTATATGCTAAATCACATACAAGAATCCTTTATTAATATGCGCACGTGTTGTTCATAATCAGGCGTTAATTTGTTTTATCATTAGCTGATATTGAACTGAATTAATTAAATACGAGGCTATCAATATTATTATGCTATTAATACTAGCTGAATACAATGTTCAAAATTGATGGCAAAGCAATAACACACTCAAATTATATGTTCAAGAGTTAGTTGTATACTGCTTAATGGTACGTAATTACTGTAAGCACACAGTCAAGGTTAATTGTATACTGCTTAATGGTACGTAATTAATGTAAGCACACAGTCAAGAGTTAATTTTACATTTCTTTAACTGAGGATGTTTTTATGCATGAGATGCCATTTCTACAATAATTTCTAAATTAAATAATATTTAAGGACATGGATTGTGGCTGAAATTGTACGCTGTCTTTTGCAGCCCATTTCTAACACTGACATTATGTTAGGTTAACAACTCAATTCAACTAGGTCAATACTTCTTGATTCATAACGTTAAAACATAACGATGGCAACAACAAGTTCATAACAAATTGAACCTTCCGAAAACAAACAACAAAGAAACAAGCCCAAAGCCTTCAAGTTAAAGCTAAAGTTCCTTTTTATACAAGTATCTTCTTAAGGAACGTGTGAATAATTTGTGTTGGAGTGTCGGGTTTTGTTTGTTGAACATCAGTTGAGATACAGAGTCAAAAACGGACTTGCAAACATTCTATTTCTGCTCTCAAATACGCGAAATGTATTAATGTTGTTCTTCAGTGATTCAACCGAAATCAGTGGTATAGTTTATAATCCATTCCTGATTCAACCCAATCATGCAAGGCTCCAAAATCGTTCGTTGGCGTGACGACATATATTCCATGTCCACTGAGTACTGTAACCTATTTTCGTCGGCATTGTGTGTACTCTTACATAATTCCATCGTTTTAATGGTACAATTAACTCTACTTACATCTATCATGATGGTTTCCAGCGAATGTTATTGTTGGAAAACAAGCAGAGGTTACAGATTATTATTTCTATTCAGAAAAAAATGAATCTTTATTTTCCTTTTATAAAGCTGCCTGTCTTCGTGAGCAGGCGACTGCAATGCCTTAGAGATTGAATCGCTTGGTGCATCACTAAAGGTTAAAGTCATCCAGTTTGTTATCCAGGGACTCAAATAACACAAAAACATAAATTTCTTATTTTAATAAAGAACTTGTAAAAGATAAAGTGATGAAGCTGCAAGACATAGTGTTCCAGGACGCAATGCCAGCCACATAATTTAAAGTATAATAATTGAAAATATTAAGATATGATACCGATAAGAAATTAAGCTATTTATGATAAACGAATCAAATTAGCTTTAAGGAATAGTACAATACGTACATATGAAGTAAACAAAACAGTTGCAACATTAGAAACTGGATTAAACAAAGAAACATGTCATACGTTAGACAAATTAATGATGTAATCTTGGTTCATGCGATATTAATAGTGAATGTAGACGAGAACAAAGAAAAGGCCTCACAAAAAACCTTTCAGGTCAAGAACTAAGTCATATATTTGGACGAATTAAATACACTGGCTAAACAATTGTCATTATTATTTAACTTTGAAATTAAAAATAATAACATCACTGACCGATTAGGAATGACCAGTACTTACTATGTCTAAAAAACGGCTTCTGAATGTTCAATAAACCTAAGACAGATAGCATCCTGGCTTATAAAAAATGGATAGTTACCAAGCAATCATTTCTGCTTATTTTCATATGTATTGCATAATATCCAAGTTCTGTTTTGAATGGTACATGCTGCCATATACATGATATCAATTATGTGATAGATAGATAGATGGATAAATAGATAGATAGATAGAGAAGTACATATAATAGAACAGATAGATAGGTAGATATATAGATAGATATATAGATATAAACTATTTGCAAAAAATGCTCACCTAAGTATCGACAGAGTCTCCATAGGGAGATAAGTCGGAACTTCATAGCTTGCATGGATTATGTCTCCTTTATGTGGGGCCACATTTTTCTTATATATATATATATATATATATATATATATATATATTCTTTTTAGGCTGTGGAATCGAAATTCATTAACCATCAATGTTTCTTATTGTCTTGTTTGTTGCTATCGCTTAACGCTGCCTATTATTTTTAAAACCCACATACAGAACCCTAGAATTTTCATGTTTTCCAAGGCTGCTTTTTTGGTGCTGTTTTATTAGTAGATACGTTTTTGATCTTATCATTTTGACATTGTGCCACGAGGTTTTCATTCATAAAGCAGAAATAATACCAGCTCTTGCCATGGATGTTTAGAACTGTCTAGGTAGTGTAACAAAATACATTAGAAACTTTTGATTTTGTAATTTAGTCCCACATTTTAATATTTCCCTTATGTCCAATTATGTATTTGATTCAAATCAATGACTTCTCGTTTAATGTTTTTCGTGGCCGAACCATGGAATGTGGGGTGGCACTCAATTATATCATAATAACTTTAATGCTAACATTATTAGAGAGCATGAGTCGAATTGGATTTTCGAAATAATAAGCTTTGACATCTCTATTATTGAGACAGCTTGCGAACAATTCGTCATCGCATGTATACTAACATAATAACAGGTAATCAGTGTTGTGCTATAAGCAGACTGCGCCGTTTGATGCATTTCATTTGCACAAATATATAACTAGAATAATATCCGTGCATGTTATAAACTCATGTTATAGTAGTAAGATAGTAAGGACCATTATATATTAATGAATTAAGAATGTGTTCATTTATCAACGTTATAATTTTGTTTTTATTAATTAATACTTGATAAAAAATGACGTACAGTTTCAATAAACACGTGTTGGCGCTAGTACTGCCCATTTTTAAATTAATATGATACTATATTTTGTATTTTGCCAAGGAATAAGATGTGGCAATATTTGTTTTATGTGACCGATCACATATGTATGCATCAGTTTTTTTTTTTTTTTTTTGTATTCTCTCTGCTCACAGTATATTTAAGAGCCGAGATCTTGCATCTTCTAAGTATATTCCTTTTGATAGGCAAACAGCAGTGCTTTCCGCAGATTACCTCAGCGTCCTAAATAGTAATGTAGTTATATTTTATTTGCAGTACAGAAATTAATATGTGGTACGTTAACTCGACTGCGTATGCTGTTTAAAATCATATAAAAATTGGTCCATAACTGATCATCTCACATCTCTATACGATATGGCTGCACACAAGGACATGAGCTAAACTAGTAACGGTGTGTTATGATTTGGGTTTTTCTTCATTTTTTATGATATTTCATACGGAAGTTTACGATTGGTTTGTAAAGTCGTCCAGCGGTCGTTATTTCCTAACTACTTACTACTAACATAACTACTAACACCGAAATCACCATACATGCTACAACAGCTACATCTAAATCAGTATCATTACCACCACCACAATGATGATAATTTATTTTGTACCAGCGTGAGTAGAAGGGGATACAGATTTATTGATGTATTGTTCATTGAAATTGCATAGCTGAAACCATTTATTTTGAACAGACTGTAGCCTACAGGACCAGTGTGAAACATTCAAGGACATGGATATTTGTTAATTTTGTCGGACTGTCGTGATAAATTCAAAGACATTTGTGACAAATCATATCACTCAATACTGGGAATATACTCACGTCACATCACTCGACACTAGGAATTTATTATATGCAATTGTTCGTCTCAGTTACCTTTACATTGTTAGAATCGTGCAGTATTTTACGACACTGAACACCTTGATGGTGCATGCCCGTGCATGACACGTGTGCCTAAAAATAGTATAGTGTATTATGAACTACATTGTAAATAAACCATGTGCACTCATGTAGAAGACGCTCTGGGTTTCGGATGAAAGTGTAGATGATAACGATGACGGTGTGGTCGAGCTTACTGAGTCAGAGACGACACTTTCAAGCAAGTACACGAACGAACGTGGTATTAGCAATGTCAAAAATAAAGTGAGCAACGCAGTAAATGAAAATACCTTTCTCGCCATTGACACTGTTATTTGAAAGAAATATTCGTATCTTTTCTCACATATAATGGTTCAGACAATGATAAGTGATCACTACGGTATATACAAATATAGCATAGAAAACCATACTGAGGCCAAGGGCTATCGTATATCTGAAATTTGCAACTGGACGTGACTATATACATTTTGTGGTAATGACGTTTACGTCTGGAGAGTGCAACCTTGAAAAGATGATATACATCACGTTAAAACTTAGAACTAAACAAAATAAATAAGCAAAATCATAATAGGTAAAATACACAATCGTTAAAATCTTTAGTTTCAGGATATTACAATCAGAAAACTGTAGGATCAGACTATTCTCTTAGTGCTATCCCAGCTTAAGAAGGCTGACTGTATCAATCCGCGCAAGAAATATATTAACAAAAATATAGTTTTTTTTTCTTGTTTATACGAAAATAGCCAATAATTCGACAGAGACATTTTAAAGCATCATGTGTAGAAGATAAATTATAACAAAATCTCTCAACTAAATTATTGTTCAGAGCTATCTTTAATCGATATCCTAACACAGATTATTCTGCTATAACACTAACCGAATTAGCACAGAAAGGAGACACAGTCCGTGCAAGTCAATGTCTTGTGCAGAAATAGTAGAAGCACAGTAGTAGTAGTAGTAGAAGCACAGAACACAAAAAGTTAGTAGTAATTGTATTAGCAGAATTAGTATGGAACTGGAAGCAACAAATTCATTGTAGAATCGCAATAGTAGTAATAATAGGAGTAGAAGCATACTAGTAGCAACATTAATACTACTGAAAGTAAACTTATTAGCAATAGTGTAGGCGGACGAGTCGGTTAGATTGGTTAGTCATCTTTCAGAGAGGGACAGACATATGAAAAAATGTGGAAGACAGTGATTGTGATTTGCCATCACAATTATGTATCATATATGTATGTCACTACCATCTACATATTTGTTTTATCATATACATGACCCGGAACAAGATAAACTTCACAGGATCCTGTATTAAGGAAGGCTCTTGAAGTTTTCACTAAACGTTCTCCACCAAGAAGAATACAATATGGCTGGGCTAGATCAAAATTATATGACGCAGGTCGTTGCTATGGGCTTGCAAATATCTGTAGTGATTGATCGTTTTATGTAAAACAGCAATACTTTATCTGGGGGAACAGAGACCAGTAACTCACATATAAAGTAGTGCTCAATTTAATTCTAGATACTGAATTTTCAGGGGATTTATGTATAATTTTGTAAGTATTAATTTTTTGCACATTATATTGCAACAAAGTACGTGTTTTAGGCATGCTATATTTTAAAACCAAGAGTATACACATTATCTATATGCACAGATGTCTGAATTTATTTTGGGTCAATGTATGGATTAAAATAGAAATGATTATGCTCTTAATAGGTACAGCTGATTATTATATGATATTATGGGACCTTTAAGAACATTCGGCTGTCCAATATCACCTCATATCAACGTCGATGTACAATGTTTGAAGGAATCAATTGGGGAAGGAATGTTGGAATGACGCAGCGAGAAATATACACAATTAACAAATCATCGCTGTGTGCACTCCTTTCCTTCAGCTTCGCCTATTAGAAGAAATATTTTGTATGGTTCGTACGGAGTCACTAATAAACAGAAAATTAAAGCAATAAATTTGACACACTTTGATTTCAGAGATGTATCATTATGGGGACATTCTGTTTTGATCAAAAGATAATATGGTGTCAGTGTTCACCTGAATTTGTTTCAAGCATATGAAGCAGAGAGCTGGACTAAGGTGAATACTCCTTTAGAAATAATCGACTTTTCAAGATGTCATAGCTACAACAAAGAATTTACATGCACACAGACATACCAAGCTCTGCAAGTCTCTAATGAGCGGTGTTTTCCTGAATGGTCTTGGCATCAGTAGTGTGCGAAACCAAGTAGAAAATTTTATTTTCATATCAAGACGCTCAGGTGAAACTTTTCCGAATGACTGAAGTCGATATCATTCGCGATGATGGGCTTAACAGACACTAGTTTGAAATAGCTTTACCCATGTAAAAAAAACAAAAACACAAACGACGCTGATCAGTTAATTGATATAATGCTAGATGCCTCAAACTGGTTTTTAAGAACATTACGATATATAAATAAATACAAACTTTAATCGATCAGACGTAGTCTGTGTACGGTGGTTAGCTTTATCAATTTGTACTAAGTCTCTCAATATGGAATGACATTGACATATTCTTCTCTCTGTGTAGGTTGATAAAATGAGTCTTTATATGAATCCCATCGTATGATTTGTATATCATCTGTCTTCAAGCAAGAATGTTTCTAAACAGCTAAGTGAACATCCATAAGCTGTTCTTTATCCTTGTTCGCAGTGTGTATAAAGTACGTAATCATGTGTGAAAAGGAAGAATAATCAGACATGTGTGAGTAGATTGTGTATATATATATATATATATATATATATATATATATACGTGTATGCTTTTTACGCACATGATTAAACTATTCAAGAAACAAAAACTTCTATACCATCACGTCAACAATAAGACTCTTTTGTTCCTGCATTGTATGAACTATACATTTATATGAAATAAAACCAGATATTATAGAAAGGTTACGGTTTGGAACAACTATAACTTCTTATCAAACAATTATCTGAAGTTTTCTCAGTTATGTTTGTTTTTGGCCTAGTTTTGATACTCTTTTTGCCTTTTTTTTCTGGAAGTGGGATTTTAACCTTTAAAAAAATCTGCATCTATATTTCTGGTCTACTCCGGAGTCAATGCGACAATTGGGCATTATGTATATAAAACAACGAATACATTTTAAGATTAAAATTAAGTTATTTCAATTCAGGATCATTTGGAAATTAGACGGTCGTACATTTTCTCAACTAATATGTTCAGTTACTGTATTGTAGAGGTCATGACCCTCAAATATTTGCACAAAACCCATTACCTGAGGGAAAATACTGATGTTGTTCAAACTGCATACTTGTTGGGCTAGGTCGATATGTAGTGATTGGTACGATATTTGAAAAACACTCACATTGAAATAGTTAATAATTGAAGCAATCGCAGTCTAATCGCATTCACTCCGAAGCACACTTTAAGTGAAAATATGGATATTTTGTGAAAGTCTACTGGATTCACGGTGCTAATTCAGTTTGCATAGTACATTTATGCAAGCATCATGATATTGAAAATTCAAAAACTTTAAATGTATGGGTGTTCATGATAAAATCTATATTTATCAGCACAAGCGCTTCCTGGATGATAGCTTCTACTTAGAGAAAAACATATGAGCCGCGGCATTTTCTGGACATACATGTGCTTGAAATTTGTGCTTTCAATTCCGCAGCAAAGCGTCAGATGATAATTTCAGTAATATGAATGTTACAGACTCAAGACTTAAAAGGACTAAAATTCCATCAATAAATAATGACACTTTTTTAGATACAAATATCATAGACTCTTAAACGACTCTTTTTACTAAAATCTGTCATTCGATATTAAACAATCCTGGCCAGCCACACCCATTTATATTCTATTTACCTTCACCCACTTCCAGACTGGTTCCCATTTTTTCACGCAGGTAGTACCGTGTGTCCTAAAAGACACGAGCTCTACTGCGGTGTAAGTTATGAATGAATAAATGAGCACATGACATGAAAAAGTAAGAAGAGATTTAGCTACCTTGTATTAATTGGGGAATATGTTATCTTTAATTTCCTCGCTAATAAAATGCCTGCGATATGTAACTCCTTGGAAACTTTTGAAGAATGTGAATATACTATATGCAAGCTGTAGTTGTATGAACAGGAATCTGGAGAACGAAAATTGTTCTTGTATTTTAAAAGTCAGTGTTACATCATACGATTAAATGCTTGACCCACATATCCATGTCGGATCGTGTATACTTACATTTATGTGATGTGATATGATGTGATTTGGATTTTTAACGTAGATTAAACAATTGTTTCAGTCATATCGCTAGGATGTCTGCAGTGTGGCAGTTTATAGTGATGCCTAGCACTGGGGCATCATGCCGCAGACATGTAGCATGATGTCCCACCCAGTCACATTATCCTGACACCAGGCCGACCAGTCCTAACACTAACCTCTTAATGCTGAGCCCAAGCGAGGCAGCTGTTAGTAACATTTTTGTAAGTCTTTGGTATGACTCGGCCGGGGATCGAACCCACGACCTCCCGTATCCGAGGCGGACGCTCTAAACACTAGGCCACCGGAGCGGTCTTACGTTTATATATTACTGGCATATAAATTTCAATGGAACAATGATAGTACTTTGTTCGTGCTTTGGATGAATTATGGAATAATATGAAAAAAGCAACATATTATAGAAATATTAGGTTAAATAAACAAAAGCTGCATATGATTTAAAGCCTTATATTAAAGAAAAGTTTGTATTTGAATTAACTATAACTTCATGTGAAATAATATTAGGGGTTAAATTGTTATTTCTCGCTTTGGTAAATATATTTTAGTTTCTAATTACAATAGCATGCATACCATCGAATAATCCGCTTTTTCTGAGTGGACTTTTCGAACCTGAGTTGTGTTTAGTGCGAAAAATGTATTCGGGTATTTGGTCTATAAACTGAAATGGCGACAAAGAAGAATTTCAACTTTGCTTTTATTTATTTTTCACCATTCGCCGTTAATGTAGATTAAAACAGAATCCAGAAATTGTTGTCTTTATCTTTTTATTTTAAGAGAAGGTATGCAATGCCATTTTCACAGATTTTGAAACCGGTCAAAGTTTATTGACATCAAGTTGGTTACTTATTCCTTATTCCTTATTCCCGATTGAATAAGGAATAAGTAACAAGTTACCGATTGAATAAGGAAAAAGTAACCAGTAACTATTTCTACACGAATTTCGTTACTTATTCCTTATTCACATCCAGTTGGGTATTCATTCTTTATTCACAGTTCCATAAGTAGTTGGTTATAACTTACTTATTGAAGATTAAAAGCCCTTCATGGCATGCATTAGTGTTATTCTAACCCAGTTAGAGAAAGAATTTGATGCCAGCTATATAATGCTAACTGATGACTCAAGTAAACGTGAAACCACAATAAAACCATACAAGTTTGAAATTGGAAATTTCTCTTATGTTGTCGTAATGTGCATAGAGAAGAATTATTTCAAGTATCTACCTGTTTAGGAAGCCTATAGTTGACATCGACTGTTGTCTTGAAGTCCTTGGAAATGGGTAAACAAGCATACGGGTAGGTGTATGAAACACGCTCAGTGTGAGTCAAATCTAATAATACTTAGTGCGAATTAAACCCCTAACTAGACGATTTTGATTGCAACTTTTTATGGACAGTTTCTATTCAAGAATCTTTCCCAACATATGCCAAAGTCATTACAATAATTTTTTAATCGATTTCCAGAAATTGGGCTACATAAAGAGTGGATGGGTGGTGGTGGAAATGCAGCATATGTGGCAAGAAGATAATATCTTACTTATACAGGTGGGACAATACTTCTCCTCTTGAAAGAGTTTTGACATGGACTTTTCACTAACATTTTATCTCTATGTGGTAGTGTCGAGGAACGAAAGAAGTCCTGATGAATCTCATTGAGAGGAATCAGCGAAAAAAAGGGGAAACCTATGGGCATCGGGTATGAAGAAGACGCACACCATATATATTATGGTGGATGGAAATTAAATGTGTGATTTCCTATCAGAAATTATTACCGGTTCATTTATGAATTCTTCTTTCTTTCTATAGACTGTATTTACTTATGCGCTGAATACGTCGGACAATATTTTATCGGTCAGCGCACGAGGCCATTCTCTGTTCATGTAGGATAGTACGGTCATGGCGCCTTTATGCATTTATTCTATATGCGTTTCTACCTGTTGTTTTGTTGTTGAGTTTAATTATAGTAGCGTTCGCACAATTGTGCATGTGCCACTTTTTTCTGACTGCACCGCAGCCTGCTAGTTGTTCCTGGGGAAGGGATGGTGCCACCTCCCCCAGGCTTTTATGGATTCAAGGAACCCTGATAGTTTGGCCTCAATGTGTGGGTCCATAAAGGTCCCTACAGTTGAATGGTTGGCTGTCATTAGTGGGAAGGAGAGCTCGGGAACGGTCTTGCTTGCTTTACATCGCTGGTTTCTTGTTGCATTTGCCTTTTTTTTTTCTTTTTTTTTTTTCGAGATTTTTTTTTTTTTCTCTTCAAAATGTTCTAAAAGGAGGGGTGATGTTCTATGCTGTTTATAGAGGTTCTTAGTAGATATGATGTATGAAGAGAGATTTTCAAGATTATTATGGTATTACTAGTCGAGGTGTTTAGGGTGTGTTTCCTACGTTATGTTATTTATAAGTTTTTAGATATTACCTCTTTAAGTTATTTATTAATTGATGTTTTTAGAGATTGAATGTTATTTATACTTTATTTAGCAAGAGACCGGAGTCCTAGCCGATTACACGGTTCGTTAAGGACATCTAGGACAGGAATTCTAGCTGATTACTCGGTTCGTTAAGGACATCTAGGGCATCCGATTTTGCGGTTTCCTTAGTTTTTTATAGGTGCTTCGTAAGTGAATTATTTATTAATACTTTTATAAAATTGAATGATATGTTATGGTTTTTTATGTGGTGGCTTCTACATTTATTTAGCTAGTTACTGGGTCTTTTGGTTTTGTGGGGATAGTAATTATATTTTGTTCCTAAGTCCTGCTGAGTCTATGAATTGATTTATATTTTTATATGCTGATTGTTTATTTTTATTAGATTCCATAAGTAACTCTGGGTATGTGTGTGGTAATCCAATCTCTTTTTGGTTTTTGATAAATATTTTCCGAGCGAGTTGATATTTTGGGCATATATTGAATACGTGGTGTAGATCTTCGGTGGTGTGGCAGTTAAAGCAGTTAATGGTTGCTGGTTTATGTCCTATAAACCTTCCAAAACTGCTTGCTAATTTAGTTTTTCCAGTTATTATCCTGTTTATGGTTTTCTGTTCTAAATAGGTACCCTTAGGTAGCTGTATGTTCCTATCTACGTTTTTTTGGGTTTTATGGTGATTTTTCCCTTTTGTGGAGGAGTTCCAAAAATCTTGCCATGTTTGGTCTATATATGTTTGTGCGAAGCTTATTGCTTCTGTAGAGCTATAGTTAAGCTTGATAGAGTTTTGATCTCCTAGTTTGGTTTTTGCAACTTTGTCTGCTGTTTCGTTGCCAGAGATTCCAATGTGCGACGGTATCCACATGAGCTCGACGTTTCTACCTGTCCAGAGTTTGTTTGGCGGAATCGCTGTTTGCGTTTATTGATGCTGCTTAGCAATATCGCGTCGCGTTATATCTGACTTGTTCGTTTGAAAGTTCCTTGAAAAGAGAGGATATTATCGTCTGTGTAGTGTCCAACATGGTACGAAATCCAGCTTGGTCGACTTTGCTACATCATATATAAATTTATATCATAGGTTCCTAATATTTTGTTTTAAAGAGCCCCTTGCTTGTAAATGCGTATTTAATGAATTATTAATTTTAAGTATACCTTTGCCTCTTATTTTCAATAAGCAAATAAATTCACTTTAAGGAAACGAGCTTTCTCTCTTTTCCTTCTCTCTGTAGTTCTAGTTTTATACATTGTTATTTTTCCTCCTATTTCTCCAATATCTAAATCATATCACCGAATTCACTTTATAACAAAAACGAACATTGGTTAGAATAATTGACATACGTAGGGATTATCCATCTATTTTAGCATTAACTTCGCTGATGTGTTTAAGCACGGTCCACCTTTTATCAGTACAGTCAAATACTTATGGACATATAAACAGCAGAGAAAGGCCTAATTAAGTTTCGTAAAGGTTTGCCTTCGTTACATAAATAAGCTGACACAGATGATGTTTGTTATGTTCATAGTTAAGTACTTATCAAAATTATATATCAAGTTAACCCATCTGCTTCTATGTTTTCCTTCTTCCTATATCAATCTTTTAATATTATATATAACAACCCATTTAGTCTGGTGGCTAATCCAACCTGCACAATCTTCATATATAATTGCATCGTAATATGTTTTAATATCGAAACAGGTTTAGGTGGAACGATATATGTTTCTACAGAATTAACATTTTAGTGGACCACTATGGTACTGAAGTAGCAAGATGATTATGATGATGAGTATAGCATGAGAGGCAGTATTATGGTCATACTTCTTGTTCCTATATAATATGTATTAATTTCTTGAATATATATAACAACCGTTTGCACTATATATTTTATAATTTCACACAATAAGTACACATTCAATTTTAATGATTCATAATTTCGAAAATATACCCTCAAAACAAGCATTACAATGTTTACAGAGGATTTTAGTTACTATGCTGGCAAAACCTATAAAGAAAGAATTTAAATTCTACAAAGAACAAAGTAGCGAATTCTAGAATTTAACACATTAATATAATTTCATAACTGAAATGAAAAGAAAACGTTCGGGATTGCAGACACAACTATGCTTGTATCAGCCTCCTGAGACCCATTTAGACAGATTTGACTGTCCGGGATATGCCAAAAGATGACCTTATCTCGGGACAAAATTCGTACTTCTTGTTACTTGACTGACATAAGGAAACACGAAGGATTTACGTCGCACCACTAGATATTATATTTCCCTAAATGAGAAATCGAGAGAGAGAGAGAGAGAGAGAGAGAGAGAGAGAGAGCGAGAGAGTCGGCTGATTATTTTAATGCTATCGTGTGTTATTTGTCCCTAACGGATACCTAGAAACTAGAATATTGGTTCACTGTCTTTGATGTATTTCAAACGGGGGAAAATTATTGATATCTAGTGACTTCTAACCCTCACACTTGATGGAGATGCCTTGTCCGTTTATGTGGGCACGGGGGTATATGTAAACGTTTATGACCTCGTATATTCTAGTAGAGAGGTCACTGCATGGGAAGCTTTTCATCGTTTAGTTATCAGTAAATGGATTTAATCTTTATAAACCATGTATTTCACGAGTTCTGCGTATGGATTTATTTCGTTGCTAGCTGAATGAATCTTGATAAAAATATATCTTTCTGTGTATCATATTAGCTTGTGAGTTGGTACTTTATTTTTCCTTTCATAACCTTTATAGTGCAAATAAAATCACAGTCATTACTGCATTATTGCGTCTTTAAGCAGTGATGTAGTATTATCTGCAGTGACTGATGGGAATGTATCTAGCAACAGGAAGTTGCCCGGGCACAAGTCGATAAGAATAGACAAGTTAAAGCAGGAGAGCTACATATTTAGAGAGGTATAGAGATTTCGTAAGTAACAGTCTTCTTTATATGATATAGAACTTCAAATTTGTATAACCTATGTTCATATTTAGTTTAAATAATATCTAGTAAATGTATGTTGCAACCATCAGCCTAACCACGCAAATGCTATACCACCTAGTTGTTCAACAATATTTTTTCTGACATCACTGGTGGCAAATGTCAGTGAAAAAGAGGTTTTGGGGAAGAATAATGTGTTTGTCATGATTGAGTTCAAACTTGGCACAGATCTTTAAGCTGCTGATCATTTTAGTAGTAACTTAAAAGTCCATTTCTTATAAACGACTGAGAGATTACGGGAGCCATTTCACACCATAAGTACGCAAACATCATTTGCATCATACGGTTTGCTGTTTTATTTTTAAACTGTTAAATTTATATTTAATATATATTGATAATTTGGTTTGACTAGTCAATAATTAAACCTATATTTCGAGTTTAAAAATGACAATTATATGCAAACAAAACACCGTTTGACATATTTAATTACAAGAACGTGGACGCAAATGGCGGAATATAAAGTTTCCGTAGTCTGGTCCCCTGTTTCGTAAGAACCCTGCGTTGCACTCCGTCATAACAAGTCAGGTGAATGCCGACGCCATATTGTATATGTGATCCAAACAAAATGGCCGCATGGATAAGGCTTTGTAATCACATAGTGACAAATATTTTCCTTTAATTTTATGTCTATTAACAGTCGAGATTTTGTATTGACGCTAAACTAGCAATTCGGTCATATAATTATGTTTTACAAAACTTCTACTAATTGGCGAAAATGACAGAATGGAGTGCAGACAAAGACACTTGTTAATACTGTACATTTCCCGCTACCTCTTAGGTTATCTGGCATTTTTATTGAGAGGCTGGACTGTTAGCAAAAATCCGTGCAATGGATCACATATTTTAATTTCGAATTAGTATCGATGCCTCATTACTCAATGTGAACTTTCGCCCAAATACATAAAGACATCAAAATATAATGCTAAAATTCTAAAGAACATACAATTACCTTTAAATCAATACCAAACATGTCTAAATATAGGTCTTGTCTCAGCACCAAAATGAGAAAGACTAAAAGCTCTAAAACAGACTTGGACTGCATCACCGGCGCCAGCAAGTAGGGGGGAAGAGAGGTACCTCCCCCAGATTTCACCTCTGATGTCTCGCCCCCACGCCCACCCCAAAATAATTTTGCGGGCGTCCTTGGACTAAACCGGAAGTAATAATTTTGACTCGATTCCACTTGACCTCGAATAGAGGAGTGCAGCATAGGGAGCATACAAAACAGGAACCATGCTATTGATAGTTCAAAAAATTAGTGTTTTTAACCATAACCAGAGTATAGCAGACAATGCAGTAATATATTAATGACTTTGTTTTGTTTATTTTCTTGTGCGCCAAATATCAATTATGTGTGCAAAGAAAGGACCTAGCAAAGACAAATGTTCGAGATTGATAGGGAATGCATGAAAAGCAAGCAATTCTGCATTATCATGAGTTGTGATGTACTTGTAGGAATATCTCTTTGCGTAACACTCTATCCACGGAGACAAATATTAGCAAGTACTTAAAGCCATACTTGTGTGGGACTACACATGGAATCAACTTGCATACATTGACCATATATTGTCCTTGATAGTACTAAATGTGGTACTTGTTTAACAGACACACACATACACGAACGCACACATACACGAATATGTGACCATCATCAGGGCGACATCTGTCAACGTGCAACATTAGGGTGGCATAATGGCATCATGTTTTGTTATGCGAGTGTAGCACATATTTGTACGTGAATTCATCAAAATGAGTTATAATTCTTCTTATCATTCTGAGATATTCAAGTTTTATACAAGAAAGCACTTTTTTAAACGAAAACATATATATGTCACCATAATTCTACGTGGCCATAGTGCCTACAAACAGCTATGACGCTCAGAACATCTTTAATGTGACAGAATCTTCACACATAATTAGTCTAATCCGGCATTAAGGTGACAGTGTTTATAAGGTTCCTATTGCCAAACCAATCAAAACAGGAAAATAAATAAATGTTACTATGACCAGAATCATAAATTATGAATTTCTAAAACTGCATTACAACATCTGCATGTAGATTTGCAAACGTTTTTATGTTGAATCGTTTTAAAGTGTCATAAGGAATCGTGCAGATGAATGACGGAAGCGGCACTATTATTTTTAAGCGAAGGCGTGTAATCATTTTATGTTTAGGCCCCATGACTAGATAAGTTAAATGTTTCTCTCCACTCTCCCATTCCCCCAAACTGAAGTGACCTAGCAGTGATATTTGCTGGAAACAAGTTAATAACTGGCAGACGAACACAAGTGAAATACCTTCTTCATTATTCACTCTGCTCTAACAAATTTTCATTTTATTTTATGCTCAAAAGAATTGCTCGCAATATGTATGATAGGCTGAAGTTGCAGATTTCTTACGGTATACCGCGAGGTAATGACATATACTTACCCTTTAAGTCCTGCACAAAAGATATAAGCAGTTATATAATTCTCCTTCTTACTGCAAAATACAACAGCACATACAAAAATTAAACAAAACAGCATTCTAAGAAATGATTGTATTCATTACTGAATTTGAACACGGGTCATCTATAGAGTTGTAGCTATATTTACCTCTAGACCACCAAAGCGTCTTGAATCAGTTCTTCCATTTCTTGGTCAAAATGTTATAAAGGTCTTTTTACCGGTAGTGAACATTTATTTATCGTGTTTCATTCCATTGTGTTATTAAGGTAATCTGTTTTCAGGAAATCCAGTAATCCACATCCTATAGTAAAAAGAAGATAGGATGTTTGCTTGATCCAAGCGACATAACGGATATTTTTGATTACGTGCAAGGAAAACCCAAACCTTTCAGGACTGGCGACGCTACGATTGAAAATATTTAAGTTTTACACCCGCGAGATGAACTATATCCGTTAATCACTCCAAGCAATCTGATTTACGCGTTTATTCTAAAATGTATTAAGTAGGAATATGTATAACAGATTAATAACAGATTTCTTACAATATCCCGCGCGATATTGTCAGAGATGTTCCGTTTATATTCTGCTGTGGTTTGTGTACATTCGTAGAGAAGATATAAATAGGCTTAGTAACATAATTATCCTTCCCAATTCAAGGTAAAACATAAAAATGAAGACATAAGTTGTCCACATCAGTGGGTTTTAACCTGGATAATCTGACTGAGAGACAGCTATATTTAACACTATCATCTTTACATAATTAAACATTTTGGCTCATAATGTTATAAATCTGTTGACCGCAACGAAACAATTTTAAAAGTATTTAATCTCGTATGTCCGCAAAATGACGGAGCTATTTCCTGTACTCTTTTTAATACATTTGCAAGCTATGAATTAATCGTATGTCACGCCGTCAAAATCTTGTTTGTACTAATATCACATATTAAATAAGTACAGATACATTATAGTTAGGAGCTTTAATTCATGACTAATTATACAACTCCGGGCATAGGATGTTTTTCTATATACTGGAAGTGATATTTTAATTAAAATTATGGCAATTGTCAACACCAGCTTTTGTGATAATACAATCACAAATATAAATATCATGGAATCCACTTTAAAGATATATGTCGACCCTTATGGAAATTGTAGATTAGGTTATTTTGTTGTACCCTTCTTGTCTTCAATATAATTTGTCACACGTGAAATCGTCATTAATAGAGACATCAATAACAAAACAAAATAACTTATGACATGGTTAAAGAGTGCTAACAATTTAAGTATCGTCTACTTCCCAACCAATTAGTCCTCGTCGATGTAGGCATCATAGCCATTTATACCAGATGGGACCATGCTCATTGAACGAAGGATTGTTGAGGAAGACGTTTTTATAGAAAATGGCAACATTTTATTTTGGTAGAGTCCATCTGGAGTTGCAACGGCCGAAATTTCTTGTGCTCCATCCTTAAATGGAATATGCCAGAATCCTTTAAACAGTGGGAACTTGGTGACATATTTTACATTTCCAATTTGTCAATATCGCTATCATTTCTAGGTATTGGCTACAAGTCTGTTTTGGTACCACTGTTCACCTTTCTGTAGTCAATGCATATATGGAAGGTATTATCTGATATCGGCACAAGAATAGACGATGAACTCTAGTTACATTTGCTTGGTTCACTAAAATCTTTCTCCAACAAATATTTGGTTTCTTTTTAGAAAGTTTTCTGCCAGAGAATAATCATCCTTTAAGGATGTTGTTTTATAGGTGTAGAATCTACAATTTTAACATCATCGTAGATATTGGTTGTTAGAGTTGCAGCATCCTGAAACAAGTGCTCATATTCACATATTTACTGCTTTAATTCATTATTTCCCTGAGGCTGTAGATGGGAAGGTCCTGATCCTTTAACATTGTTAAATTTAGAAGACTGCTTGAAACAAAGTCACTAATATCCGGGACACTTCACCATTTTAATCATTACATTGTGGGACATGTACAACTAAACTAACTGAGTACTTTATAGAACTATATCTTTCAACATACTCATTTATCTTACTTATATGTCATTTGTTTCTTTTTCCGACTAACAGGAATTTGATTATATAGTTTTAGTCGCTTTCGTTTTCACTTATAAGCACCATGATAATTAGCATGAAAACGATTTTGAAGTAATGGTAAGAGAGGCAGAATCGTATCATCAGGCTACAAGTTCTTTCCTTTGTAGTTTTGCCTCAATCCCATTTCTGAGTGAGTATACTGAATATTATTTCTTGATACTTCACAATCAGAGACATAATATAAAAGAGTAATCTCGGAATCTTCTGTTAATTAAAGGTTATCTTTTAAAAACTCCGACGTCAAAAACTTGCTTCCAAAATAGTAACACATGCCATTTGACAAGTCTATTTTTATTTTCGGCCAAGAAAATGATATTTGATCTTGTGATTAATCTTAGTGACTCCCAAATGAACACCCAATGGAGTTTCATGCACTTAGCAAATAATTTCTTTTCTACACGACTTTGAAATAACAATTTGATAGCTCACTGACCACGTGACACCAGATGGTACATCAAATGGTATCCATTATCATAACAGGGCGCCATTTATCAGCAAATAGCAACTTGGTACCTCTGAGAAATCATCTTAGCTAATAGCCCTCTGAAACATACCGATGTTTTTCCCTGTGATTGTCGTTTTTCACCATAATCAGAAACGAGACAATGAGGGCTTAAAGAGGATCATTGTGATCAATACCTTTTCATTGATCAGTATCGGGATTGAAGCTGACCTCATCCAAAGCCTGACCAATTAATGTTCAGCCAAAGGAATAATTTTCTGATCAACTTCATTCCCAAAGTGCCATTTTTGTTTATAGCTATAGTAACTGCACAAGCATGATATTAATCAGGGATTTCATTTTCAATGGTATCAACGTTCTGATTCAAACAGGACTTATCAGTTACAAGTCGAATAATCACAACCTTTTCTGCAGCTAAGGCATTGCCTAGCACAAAAATAAACCCACCATCGATGGGCAAAGAAGTCTCCATTCTGATAGTCCCATGTCGTGAAACTAAGTTTGATCAATTTACACAATATCGTCCACACCATGAAATGGGAGTCAGGTTGAATGTCAGTAATATTGTGCATTCTGCACATTAGAACTGAGGTTTAGACCTGTCTGGTAGTAGTAAGGCATCAAATGAACCTCCCTCCTACAAACCCACACTGCTTGCAAATGAAATATTATACTTGTATAACTATATGGAAGTTATCTCTCATGTGTTTTAGATTAGTATTTCGGTTATTTAACACAAGATGTGTAATAACTCATGGTACTCGAAATTTAGACTAATAAAGGAATCGAGCTATACACTCTTCCAAAATGGACACATATAAATACTTCCAGAAGTCTGACGCAGATCTCGATATGTCATTTAAGTATAAATACAGTATCAGCTAAAAGAGTGAGGTTATATAAAGACATACAGAGACATACAGACAAGCAGGCAGTTATACACAAATAGTCAGGGGCCCCGAGTGGACTAGTGGTCTAAAGAGCTCACCGTTATGGATCACTGTCATCTCACCTATGTCTTCCTGGGTTCGAATCTCGGGCTCGGCCAATGTGGGTAATTGAGAAAGCTTGCCATTAACTTCTTTCCTGGGTTTTCCCGGGTTCTTCCTCCACCATTTATAATGGCCGCCGTGTAAAGGCTATCTTGTGCTGCAAAATGGCGTTAAATCCTATAACAACAACAACAACAAAACAAAGAGTCAAATAGATCATATTGTTATCAAAAATGTTTATTTGTCTTTAGAACTGAATGATTCGAATGAGAAAGTGCTCATTATTTGGTCTATAATATTATTCTGGAACTGTTACACATTATTCGGAGGAATTCTGGACCACGGCATCTTGACAAGCTTGATTTATATTGAAATGTATTCTGTAAATTACGTGTGCCTGACTCTTTTGCATTTCGACGTCCACAGGTTTGTGGAAATGTGCGTTCAAGTTTCATATTTGTAAGATTGTGGATTATGCCATTGGCATATTATGGTATTTTAAAGAGTTTTGATCATCGAAGTTCTTACAACCTTACGACTTTCAAACGGTGTAGGCTCTAAGAATTATCTGTCAAGCTCCTTATTAAAATGGTTGAAAATCACTTTGAGATTAGCACGCTGTTTTAAGTAATTGGTCATGATACACGTATAACGGGCTTATACATAAAATACTCAGAAAGCACCGTTTTTATTATAGAAATACAATACCATGAAGAATTATTTTATGATGTCCGATCAGTGCAATTATCCGACAATTTTGTAGCATATTATACAAAGATATAACCGTCATCCACTTAAAATATTAAGTACGATTTTCGACACATTTTGCCGACTTACTGCCGGTAAGCTATTTAGTACACGCATATGACAATGTACGTTACGGGAGTGTATGCTGTTAAGCAAACGGATGCTGGCTATTTGAAACAACGCAATAGTATGTCGCCTTGCACCGCATGTCAAGAGCAATTCGTTAATGTCAACGATCTCATGAGTAAAACATACAACAAACATCGATCTGAATTGCGTATACAATATTATCTTATGTATAAACATCAACACCGACATTTGTATTTCGTTCTGTGTGTCACTTCTCTCTTGCCAAATAAGAGATCACGAGTTCGAAACTCGCGGCATCCCATTTTTTATATTTATTTTCACTTCAGTTTTATTTTTTATCTTCAAACTTACTTTTAAGCTGGCGCATCCCATGCTTTCTTTTATTCATTTGTTTGTTTTTATGTTTAAACTTTATTTTATGACCCCCGTCCAAAGACGGGCAATTAAGCTAATAAAGATACGGAGCGATACCTACCATAATACATAGCCAGCATTCTCTCAATTTCTTTCATTCATTATTTTTAGGTTATAGTTGTAACCTGATACTACATTATATAAATACAGAATAAAATAAAACAAATATATTATGTGTGCCAAAGTTTAATCAAATGTATCGTACATTAACACATAGATAAAATATTTGTACATACTTCTTTTCATGTTTTATAATATTAAGTGTTATTACGTTTGTTTACTTTAAGAATTCTTTAGAAAACCTAACTTTAAGAGAACACTGTCTATTGTTTATTACAGGTCGGTTTGTTCTATTCCATTTCGGAAAGGTGCGCTTGTTCTGTTTTGACAATGAATTTGATCTGAGAGAAAAGTAATAAAAAGTATGTATTTTGTATTACAAATCAAATAAATATATCACTTCGAAACAGTGTTTCCCAAACTGATAACATTCGCGTACCCTTCTGGGACATCGATCTTATCGGTCTACATCTTCTCCCAGTGCCGAAGTATTTTATTTTTAGGGCGAATTTTAGTGATTATATTCTGCCCTTGAAACCCCCGTTTTGGAAAGTACTGCTTTAAAATATGTATTTTGGAAAAATAGGAATTGCTTTTGGATATGTCGCCTTAATGAATATTCGTTGACAGTGGGAGAAATACAACCTTAACACATAGTTAACTTTTTGCATAACAATATTTAATAAACACGTGCATGAACTGCAATAAGAAGTCGAAAATACTAGTAATTGGTAATAAAACTTGCATGAAATTATGTGCGTGAATCAGTCAGCAAAGTAATGTAGAAAATGATAGCAAATATTAGGGTGACACAAATTTTGTAACCCTAATGCTGATGTCGACATAATCAATCCTGAGTGACAATTAACGATCACCGTAGTGACGGTTCCACTGTAACACACACACACACACACACACACACACACACGATTAAATACGATATTTTGATTGTGTGTTAATAAGAAAGCTTTCTGACAGATATTCTAGGTTTTGTGAACTTATTCTGACGAGACCCAGTTTAAGAATTACAAAATGATCATATCAACATTAAGCAGACAGCAACAAAACAGAAAAAGGGAGTAGTAGGCCTTGTCATTATTATCATAATTATTGTTATTATTATTATTATTGTCATTATCATTATTATTATTATTATTATTATTATTATTGTCATTATTATTATCATCATTATCATTATTATTATTATTATTATTATTATTATTGCGAGGTATACAAATTAGTTAAAATTCCAGTTACCACATTAGTTTACATAATAGATTATGTTTTACGCATCAGCAAAAATAAAATGAAATAGACTTTAATGTATTGTTTGCTAGAGGATCGAATTATTGTGCTAAACTTCACAGCTCACATTCTTTAACAACAGCGAGATACAGAAATGTATGCAGACTGTAACCGAATTTCGTAACCGTGGATTAGGGTAAAGATAAATACAGTAAGGGTTTGTAATCAAATATTTATGTTGTATGCAAATACACGAAAACTAATAAACATTCAAAACCTTGAAGAAACCTTTTGTTTACATGACCGATCATTCTCACCAAATTCTAGACAGTCTAACATATAACATATTTATTATTTTTATTTCAATTTCCTCATACCATACATAGTATCGATTTTATTATCACAGTATATTTTATCTTGAATTCAATTTCATGATATCACAAATTGTACTGTATTGATATCATGCATCAAGTCTAACTTTAACCTTCTCCTTCGTAAGTGCCTCTGCGAAAGTGGTGAGAATGTTTTCTTTATATTTTTCAATGATCTTAACGCCCTGAATGGATAATGAGTATGCATAGGAAACTCCAATGTAAAACCATAAATGTATTCCATTATGATATCATACATTTCATTTTTAACAGTTCCGACATTAAGTTTCTCCTTTGTAAATGTCGCATTGAAAGAGGTGAGAAGTGTAGCACATCAGAATTCAGTCACATTTACTGTAAAAATAAACAATACACAGAATAATTACATGCAACTACAATTTAATTTTTAAAAATCTAAAGTTCTTCTAAAATGCAATTGACTTTTACTGCCTATCCACTACATAATAACCCCATCAGGCGCTAGATTAGAGCAAAGAGCTTATGAATTAGACTGGGTTTCCTCGATTTTCAAAATCGTGTTACTATTTGTATATTGCTTACCGTCCCCCCCCCCCCACACACACACACGCTCTCTCTCTCACACACACACACACACACACACACACACATACACACCACGATACGCATAAATCACGTGCTGAAAATAAGCTAAACATCTGTGAGCGCTTTTTAACTTATTTAACCTCAATCTTCGTCAACACTTTCCGAAAATATTGTTCTACTCCATCCTGAAGTTTTGGCCAAATCGCGTTTTTAGTCAACTACCGAAACCGTTTTCAAAAATTTAATTATTCCCAAATCGTTCACGTAACATTCTGAAACCCTAAACTAATCACATTTATGCTCCTGTATTAAACTGTTTACCTGGACCTAGTTTTCAGACAGCTTTGGCAGTATGTAACATGTGAGAGTACGAGAACACAAGTGAAAGTTAAAAATCGAACGCACAGCACATTAAATGAAAGTAATCAGTAACTAATTGAAATGCCAGGATACTGATGCATTACGAACTGTATGCTGGATCAATTTTCTTCCACTAGTGATCTCGTCCTCTCATGTATACTGCCAACTTAAATAAGTATCCCTTGTTTTCTTGTTTTGCTTTCATTTTTCTGGGACGATGTGGGTGGGACGGTAGCTACAGTTTTTCTGTGTGATACATGCCTTTTAACTATGCTGGTCATAGACAAGGACATATGATGGGATAGCTGATCGTTCTTTAACACAAGTTTGATATCGCCAGTATAGCTGCCACAGTGGCCAACACTGTTATCGCTACTCGTCCTAAACGGTTGGCACATGAGTATGGGTTTTTTATTAGAACATTTTTTATATTGCCTAGCTGGCCAAAAATGGACATGGTGCCGATCTGACGTAGGAATGGGCGTCACGGCGGCTATCTCAAAAGCTAGTTTACCTGAATGGAGTGCAAAATTGAAATAGTTTTCTTTGAAAGATTTATTATGATGACATGTTGGTGTCAAGTGAAAATATCGCAATCTGATGTCCAATATGACTTCACTAGCTGCCATTTTAAAATTATTGGTATCAGTATTCCTCCTGAATGGATGGTCATATTAACAAAGGTTCTTCACTAGAAGATTTCTAATGTCTAGTCGGTCCTAATAAAGATGATACTGGTTTGATGTTCGATGTCGTTTTATTGCCACTTGGTCTGAGCGAAGGAAACTTTGTACTGTCTTGCTGGTCCTGAGCGCAAACGGTTTCGGTGGTACATTAAAATAACCACCACAGTAGCTATCTTAATAATATTGATATCACTGCTCCTTCTGCACATGGCCTTTGGTGGCCGAGTGGTCTAAGGAACTCGCATTTATTGATAACTCATATCTTATCTCTGTCCGCGTGGATTCGAGTCTCGGATAGGCCAACATGGGTACGTGAGAAGGCTTGCCAGTATCTTCCCGTGAGTCGTTTGTTCTTCCCTGGGTCTTCCTGGGTTATTCCTCCAACAAATATACCGGCCACCATATATAGCCTATTATGTGCTGAAGAGAAAAAGCGTCGAACCCACAACACCACAAGCTCCTCCTTAACAGGTGGTCGTATCCAGAGTGGCAATTTTACAACCGACTTGTTACGATGTTTGTTTGGTCTTTAATATAATATGGTGCCCATCTGACGTATAATATGACTACAACAATGATCGTCTTGAACATTTTGTGATTGTCTTTCCACCAGGACACATCTTACGTTATATTGTTGGTCCCAAATAA
Source organism: Sinohyriopsis cumingii (assembly GCA_028554795.2). Classification (NCBI taxonomy): domain Eukaryota; kingdom Metazoa; phylum Mollusca; class Bivalvia; order Unionida; family Unionidae; genus Sinohyriopsis; species Sinohyriopsis cumingii. Next base: position 110,243,848 of record CM068837.1, on the reverse strand, counting down.
GTATGGTGCCAATTCGACATCCAGTATGTCTGCCATAGCAGCCAATTCAAAAGCTTGTTATGGCTGAGGAATGTCAAAGCTGTTCTTAGTATACAGCCCTTAAAAGGAAGAAATGGTGTCTTTAATATCTGGAGGTTGTTTTAAGCTAGTAGAGCGTCTGCCTTTCATGATTTCTGTAAATTATTCTATAAAAAGAAACTAGAACACGGCACACTGTAGCATCCAAATGAGGTGAAATAACATGGCACACAACAACATTCAAATGAGATGCAATAGCATGGCACACTGTAGCAATTAACTAAGACGCAATAGCATGACAAACTGTAGCAATCAACTGAGATGCAATAGCATGGTACACAGTAGCATCCAAATGAGATTCAACAACATGGCACACTGTAGCAGCCAATTGAGTTGCAATAGCATTGTACACTGTAGCAAACAACTGAGATGCAATAGCATTGCACACAGCAACATTCAAATGAGATGCAATAGCATGGCACACTGTAGCAATCAACTGAGATTCAACAACATTGCACACTGTAGCATCCAACTAAGATGCAATAGCATGGCACACTGTAGCATTCAAATGAGATGCAATAGCATGGCGCATGGCCGCAATCAACTGAGATGCAATAGCATGGCACACTGAAGCATTCAACTAAGATTCAATAGCATGGCACACAGCATCATTCAAATGAGATGCAATAACATGGTGCACTGTAGCTACCAACGGAGCAGCAATATCATGGTTCACTGCAACAATAATTAGACCTTACAAAGTAAAGATTACAAACATTAAGCGTCAATATTCGTTTTCACGTATCCCTACCCACCCCACCCGGGTCAGCACGTACAAATTTGCGCTTCTATATGTTAAATGTTTATCTCGTTGAATATTGTTGTAGTATAAAAGAACGTTGCAACTTTAAACCAAAATACAGAGCCAAATGTAGGAGTATGCACTGGTTAGTTATTTTTTAAAAAGTTTAGTCCATTGTTAAATCAAAAAATCTTGGGTTTTACATTGTTCACCTATACTTCATATGTGTGTTGACATGGCATTAATTTTGTAAATACATTGATTTTTCCATGCATAGATGACTAGGTGAAAATGACATTACTGTTGTAAATACATTGATTTTTCCATGCATAGATGACTAGGTGAAAATGGCGTTACTTTTGTAAATACATTGATCTTCTATGCATAGATGACTAGGTGAAAATGGCATTACTTGTGTAAATACATTGATCTTCCATGCATATATGCAAAAAATTCTAGGTGACAATGGCGTTACTTTTTTTGAATACATTGATCTTCCATGCATACATGACTAGGTGAAATGGCGTTACTTTTGTAAATACATTGATCTTCTATGTATAGATGACTAGGTGAAAATGACATTACTTGTGTAAATACATTGATCTTCCATGCATAGATGACCAGATGAAAATGGCATTACTTGTGTAAATACATTGATCTTCCATGCATATATGACTAGGTGACAATGGCGTTACTTTTTTAAATACATTCATCTTTTATGCATACATGACTAGGTGAAAATGGCGTTACTTTTTTAAATATATTGATCTTCCATGCATAGATGACTAGATGCATATCACTGCTATATCTTCTTAAATGAAGTTTGACTGACATTAAAGTCTCCTCATGCTTGCAGCAACATCTATTTGATTTTCATTGCTTTTTAGTTGCTACAAAATCTGATAAACCTGTTGGTAGTATCTGACATTGTATTTTTTTTATCCGCATCTTTTAATTTTATGTCAGTTACTTTTCATGTCACTTATTACCATACAAGGACCTTGCTGACATTATAGCAGCCATATGACGTGTTTTCATGTGTACCATTTTGCTGTGTAACTGTGACGTCATGTATTACTTACTATACATAAACATTGCTTACATTGTAGTAACCTTATCACGTGATTTCATGTGTACCATTTTGCTGTTTCACTGTCATATTCTTTTTATGTGCTATCATTTTCTATAATTTGATGTTGATGGGTTTACATTCTGTTTTCTATCTAGCTTTGTGATCAATACAAATTTCCTGCCGTCGATCTTTTTACATCATTTTGTTTTACATCTTCACTCTTAAGAAAAGCGTTATCTTTCAAAATCTAGGTCCTTATTACTGCTACCCACATATTTTATTGCCGCAATTTATTTTAAAGGAATAATGTTTTCTTCTCGGTGGCTAGTTGGTTCTAACTCGATCTTGTAAAATGTATCATGTCCCACTCAGTTACATTATCCTGAAACCAAGCCGACCAATCCTAACACAAACCTCTTAATGCTGAATATCCTGACACCAAACCGACCAGTCCTAACAATAACCTCTTAATGCTGAATGCCAAACAAGCAAGCTGCTAGCACCATTTTTGTAAGTCTTTGGTATGACTCGGCCTCGGTTCGAATCCACGACCTTCTGCATCCGAGGTGGATGTTTGTTTTATTTAGAAAAAGAATTTTGATCAAAATTTTAATTTAAAAGAACTTAATTTTGATGTGGGTATTTTTGTTTCCCTAGTGTTTTTTAAAAGGTTGTTCGTCCGATAATGCGCCTCTGATGCGGGAGGTCGTGGGTTCGATCCCCGGCCGAGTCATACCAGAGACTTACAAAAATGGTACTAGCAGCTGCCTCGCTTGGCGTTCAGCATTAAGAGGTTAGTGTTAGGACTGGTCGGCCTGGTGTCAGGATAATGTGACCTGGTGGGATTCATGCTGCATGTCTGCGGCATGATGCCCCAGTGCTAGACATCACTATAAACTGGCAGACATCGTAGCGATATGACTGAAAAATTGTTAATACTACGTTAAAAAGCAAAATCACATCACATCGTCCAATAATGGGTTTGATCCCCTATATCAGAGTTCTTTCCCTTGTTTATTAGGTGATGTTTGCCATAGATCCCCTATGTCCCTTGTATGGTATGTGTATCATTGTTATATTGTATGTATGCTATATAGTCTGTTTGTAGGGACGGCAGAACTTCATCAAAATATCTCCCAGTTGTCTTAGAATAGATATTTAGATTTTATTAGTCTAAGATCTTATTCTTATTGGTTTTGGTTGTTTATTATCAATTTCGAATTTGGACGAGAGAACGGTGTATTAAATTATTAAAAAATAAAACCTAGTGTTTTATACGTGTGATCAATTATGTGTCGTTCCTCGTTAAATAAAAAATAAACTACATAGATTATACATGAGATAGGCTGTGCCCGAGTGAGGGTTCACATTTTCTTTTTTTATGTTTCTCCTGTCTCGGGTTAAGCATTCTCTTTTTCTTATTTACCTTAATCAGTTAAAAAAAAAAATCCGAAATGGTTTATATTTTGTATTAGACCTTTAGTTAGAATGGATAACATTTTGTTAGTATCCGTGTTTGTGTTTTGATTGTCTACATGCTTTTCTGACACTCTTTCGCAAGCCTGTTCACGTCGGTGGCGCCTTGTGACGTAACACTGCGACGTCTGTGCATCTTACTTCACCCACATGAACGTCCCCTGTTCCCTCTCCAAGTTAAAAAAAGAAGAAAAAATCCATGTTATGTCATTTAAGGATAATTATTGTTATATTAGTATTTGCTAATCTAAAAGGTTACCTGTTAGCCTTATGAACATTGAATAGAAGGAGAAGGAAAAAAAATGTTTGTATTGTTAATTAATGTAATTAATTTCATTTTAGGCACCGGAGGAGACTACTTATAATTTTTTTATAACTGAATCCCTTGAGGTGAAAAGTGAAATCAGGGACGCAGCCCGCGCCTTGGGCGGTACCCTCCCCTATGCGGGAGGTAAACCGAGCCTCCGCCCCCACTTCTGACCCTTTCCTATCTCCTAATCTGTTAATTTTTTTTCTCCCATGAGTTGCATATATTTTCTCTATTTCTCATACTGAAACCCGGCCAATATGCATACATACATACACACACAGACACACAGACACACACACACACACACACACACATATATATATATATATATATATATATATATATATATATATATATATATATATATATATATATATATATATAAAGATATTCCTTCCCATGGTATTTTGGTTCTGAATTAATTATTTTTATTATATTTAAAATATTAGCGGACTTTTATAATATTGGACTGGGCAGAGCTAATCCTCCCCTTATTTGTGTCTATACAGTTTCCTTTTTTATATAATGCATTATGTAGCCCCATATATAATTCATTATATCATTGTCTATCTTACATAATATATTATTGTCTATATATATTGACTTTAGACTATAATTTATATTTGAATACATATGTTTTGGCCACTTGGGCCCGCTCCATTATGCATAATGGCATAAGTGCCCAGATATTAATGTTTTTATCTATTTGTTTTTTCATTGCTTTGTAGTTTTTCTCTTCTTCTCCCCTACCAAAATATATACCCAGATCATTAACCCGATCGTTTCAAAGATGTGGGGGATATTCAGGGTGGTTCCCCCACCAGTTTGCTATCTTTTAAGAGCTCCGTTGTATCGTGATTTATTTTTTACCCTGATGTTTTTCCAAATGACTCGTATTCCTTTTCTACGTGTTTAAAGGAATTTGGGTCCCTTATGAAGTTTGTGCAATCGTCTGCATGTTGGATCATTTTGCATTCTTCTCTTAAGTTTGGAATTTTTATTCCTTTTATTTCTTTATTGTCTTATTTTGATGCCTACGATTTCGATTGCTATTACGTATAATAGTCATTGATAGTGGACATTCTTGCCGCACTGATCTTTGTATATCAAAGTTACCCGTTACAGCGCCATTCACTTGTACTCTTGCAGTTATATTGTTGTACAGGATTTTGGTCCACTTTTGGAAATTTTCTCCAAACCCAAATTGTTTGCAGTACCTTCTGAATATAGTTATGTTCCAATCTATCAAAGGCTTTTTCCTGGTCAAAGAGTACCATAGCACCTTTTTGACCACGTTCCTGTATATAGCTTATTACTGTTTTTATACTTAAAATATTATTTTGAATGTCTCGCCCTTTTGCACCACATGGCTGATTTAAATTTATCATTGTATCCATACACTTTTTAACTCTTTCAGCTAATATTTTACTTAAAACATTTTAATCAATGTTTAGGAGGGAGATGGGCCTCCAAGTTTTTAAATCTTCCCTATCTCCCTTCCCTTTATATATCATTGTGATTACCCCTTCCCTCATTGTTTTTGTCATTGTATCATTTTTCAGTAAAATATTATTATATAACCACTCAAGAATAGGCGACAACACACCTTGGAAATTTTTGTAGAATTCAGCGGTGAGTCCATCTCTGCCTGAGGATTTCCCTTTTGCTAGTTTGTTAATTATATTCTTAATTTCATCCATTCCATTGAGATAAAATCATCACACAAGTCTTTCTGTTCTGATGAAATTATCTCGCAATTTCAGTCCTGATAATAATCATTTATAATGTTAGGGTCAATTTTCTGTGTTTGATACAAATTTATATAATATTATTTGATGTATTCCATGATTTCCGGTTTTCCTGATATTTCTTTGTTTTCATTGTCTATTAGTTTGTCCATGTTTCCCCCACCCTCAAGCCTTAGCTTTTTCCTTGTATATAGTCCTTCTGCATCTTTGTATATTTTCGAGAACTTTCCCGCCCTTAACTCTCTCCCTTTGTTTTCCTCCTCCATAATTGTGTCTAGTCTTTCTTTTAAGAATTTTTCCCTTTCGTTTGTATTTGTTCGCTCCAGTTGCTTTTTATCGCGTCTTTCTCCATCTTCTGCATTTCTCTTCTTCTAGTCAAAAATTGTATTGCTATCATTTTAAATTTGTTTTTTGAAGAATCCCATTCGCTAATTATATGTTTATTTTTAAAATATCAAATTGCTTTGTTAATTAAGTCAGTAAATTTGTTCTCTTCAAGACTCGTATTGTTCAATATCCATGTGCCTTTCCCCCACTTATGTTGACTTTTTATATTAAGTTCAATATTTATCAGATTATGATCGGATATTTTAACCTTCGTGATTTCCGCGTTTATATCTATCTATCTATCTATCTATCTATCTATCTATATATATATATATATATATATATATATATATATATATATATATATATATATTATTTTCATATTTTGTACAGTAAAATGTATCTAATCTACTTCCTTGTTTATTTTTATACTCATATGTATATTCCCTTCTTACTATAATAATTCTTCTGTAAATGTCTATCATAATGTGATTTTTTATAAAATTTTCCTGTATTTCTTTAAATCATTTATCGTTTGTTGTTGGTTCCCCTACCAATCTATTTCATCTCCCACCCAGTTAAAATCCCCTCCTATAATAGGGTTATCCATTGAGTATTTGTTCAAGTATTTGTACAGATTTTCGATAAATTGTTGTTTTTTATATTTATTTGCGGGGATATATACACTTATTATATGATTTTTTTTCTGTCATTATGTGCAGCATTCTACCTGCAAAGAAATCCCCTTCATTTATCTTTTCCCAGTTACGGTTCCCTCTGGGTTTTTTTAAATTATATAATAATAGCTACCCCTCCCCTTATATCCTCATGCCTAAAGTTATTTCAAACTGCAATGCATTTAGTTTTTCTTCAATCATATCTAGTAGTCCTTTGGAGCAGTTATTATGAGTTTCTTTGATATGAATTGCATCATAATCTGTCTCTTTTGATAAATCAATTACTTTTTTCTTGTCTATGCCGTTTATATTAATAGAGCCTATCCGGAAGTTCTTTCCTTCCATTTTCATTTTCCCACCAGGTTGTAGCATTCGTGATGAATCATCTGTTAAAAGTTTATTTATTATATTTAGTGTTGTTTAGATAAGTTTATTAAGTTATTTATGAAATGTTGCGGGGGGGGGGGCAGTGTTAACAATCTTGTTATCAGGGTTGAAGCTGCTTATTTCGATGTTATCATCACTGAATGTATTATGTCAGGGCAAATCAAATCGCATACAGGTTGTCATTGTTAACTAGTTTATGTAACTAGTTTATGTGCGCACGTTCTATGACCACTTGACTGCATTTCTATGCTAAGCCACCAAATCAAATCAAATCCGATATGACTAATTAGTAGTGTTTCAAACGGCCTTGTTGTACTGTGTTTATTCAGACCAGTTCCTCAGATACAGCTCACTGTGATTTTAATCCAGCGATAAGTGTAATTAAATTAATAAAAGAATCTTTGCCGACATTACGTTGGTTTCCTTATTGAACCGATCAAATGACAGGAATGAGTCTTTACTTTTAATTGATCATACAGAGAAGTAATGTTCACTTGCGACATTGCGTTTAATGGGAAACAAGTACGCTTATTATTGCAGTGTCACTGTCAGTTTAAACGAAAAAATTAGGTACTTATTTACATGGATTTTGTCCAGAAGTTTGATCTCTGTCTTTTCCAGCACTGGTCTAATATCATCACTGTATAAGGCTAACAGCCCAAGTCCTAACATCGACATTGTATTAGGCTGACAGCCCAAGTCCTAACATCGACACTGTACTAGGCCGACAGCCCAAGTCCTAACATCGACACTGTATTATGTTGACAATTCAATTCACCTAGAGTCAACCCGTTTTTATTAACAACCTATTGAAAAGACACGATGGCCACTGCAAGATCACAGCAAACTACCTGTAAACTGGTCTACGATGGGACTCTTGAATTAAAAGGCCTAGAAATGGAAGGTATGTGATAGATAAATCGTATGGTGCTTTTTAGTAACTATCAATAACCATATATGGTATTCCTAAATGTACTAAACTCAGTAGGTTGAAATCATATACCATCGTCAACATTTTAATAAGCCTAAATATAGATGGCATAGATTTGTTACTTAAGGTCTGATATATGGAATGAAATGTTTCAGCGAATTTCCAGCTAGCCCCATTGGATAAAGTTAAGACATAGTATAACATACTGCTTTTGCATGTACTTAGTCTGACTGACATCATCAGTATTACTTTTAGTTTTTCTTTCTACTGCTGATAAAGTTACGGTATAAGTGTGCCTTTTAATATGCTGCATTAGTTTTGAAAAATATGATACGTTTTAAGTGGTGGTACTCTTTAGAAGAAAGTTATGACATGTTTCTACATTATCAATCAAGTCCAAGGCAGAGTTACATTCGTACTAGTAAAATATGCAGGAAAATGATAATATTTGCGAGGGAAATTTGCTTTTCTTTGTTTAACATCACCAGAATTACAAGGCCAAACCCAAACTGGTATGCATTGTTTTTCAACTCTCAAAATCTCAAACAAAAACCGAAATGTCTATTATTGATCAGTCACTCAACCGAATACAGTGGCGTAGTCCTGTCCTGATATTTCCATCCAATCATGCAACGCGACATTGGGGCTATGTTAGCGTGAGGTCATATGCCACAGGTCTATTGACTGCTGTGTCACGTTTCCATTTGGTATGTGTGTACAATTGTATATTGCCACTTATTATGCATAGCTTCTCTAGGATAACACGATCGGTTCTAAAGGTTAGATTCAGGTAACATGATGCCCCAGTGGTTAGGCACAACATGATTCATCCTAATGTTTAGACATATATAACATGATCCACCTTAATGGTTAGACAGAGATAACATGATCCGCTGTGATAGTTCGGCACATAGGAGTATCTTTTACAAGCAACGTTTTACATTTTTATTTCTTATTTCACCTCGATAACATCACAAACTAAAACAAAACTGTTTTAAAAGGAATGAAGCAAACGATATTGTTTGCATAATAATAAAGACAATTATGCACGTGTCTTAAAAATCCACTAAAGACGATACAACATGAAGAAAAGTAAATTTTAAAATTAAGTAAAAGTTTTCAAACTACCAAGGAAAATAATACATCAGGTACATTTTACTATTTACCTTGTCAAAACCATGGCATGTACAAAATATAAACATTTTGTATATACAGTGGTAAGTAATAACAACAATATAATAATACTTTTATAATTGTATATGATGTACATTATAAAAGACTTTTCCAAACAGTATAAAAGACTTGTCCAATACTCTCTAAGTGTGATAAGATAATATTTGTGCGCTTGTCCGTGTGTGTGTTTTAGATTTTTAATATGGCTTTGACAGTATGAGTCATCTCGATACAATGTCTGCAGTGTGGGAGTTTTTAGTGTTGTTGTTGTTGTTGCTGTTCTAGGTTTTAACGCCATTTTTCAGCACATTATATGCTATACATGGCGGCCGGTATAATAGGTGGAGGAAGAACCCGGGAAAACCCCTGAAAGAACTACTGACTTACGAGAAGCTACTGGCAAGCTTTCTCACATACCCACTTTGGCCAAGCCTGAGACTCGAACCCACGCAGACAGTGTGCGTGACATGGGCATTGGAACTGTGCTTACAGTGTCCGTGACAAGGGGTTTAGAACTGCTTATATAGTGACCGTAACATCGGGTTTAGACCTGTGCATACAGTGTCCATGATATCGACATTAGAACTGTGCATACAGTGTGCGTGACAAGAGCATTATGACCGTGCTTACGGTGTCTGTGACATGGGTTTAGAACTGCGTATACAATAACCGTAACATCGGTTTTCGAGTTGTGCATACAGTGTCCTTGACATGGGATGTAAACTGTGCATACAGTGTCCGTGCAATGGGCATTATAACTGCTTACTGTGTCTGTGACATGGGTAGATAACTGCGTATATAGTGACCGTGAATTCGGGTTTAGAATTGTGCATACAGTTTCCTTGACATTGGATGTAAAACTGCATACAGTGTCGTGATATCGACATTGGAATGTGCATACATTGTCTGTGACATGGGCATTAGAACTGCACATACCTTGTTCATCAAATGGGGTTTAGAACGGTGCAAAAAGTGTCCGTGTCATGTGCAGTTGTCCAGTGTCCATGACATGGGAGTTAAAATTGTACGTACAGTGCATGCATGGGAATTAGAACTGTGAATAAAGTGTCCATGACATGTGCATTAAAACTGCGCATACAGTGTCAGGGACATAGTGTTTAGAACTATGCATACAGTGTATACATGAACATTAGAACTGTGAATAGTGTCCGTGACGTGGGCATTGGGACTGTCTATACAGTGTCCATGGCATTGGTTTTAGAACTATGCATACAATGTCCGTAATATGGGCTTTAGATCCGTGCATACAGTGTCCGTGACATAGGCATTGGAACTGTCCATAAAGTGTCCGTGGCATTGCTTTTAGAACTGTGCATACATTGTCCGTGATATTGGCTTGAGAACCGTGCATAATGTCCGTGACATGGGCATTGGAACTGTCATTACGGTGCCCGTAAAATTGGTTTTAGAACTGTGCATACAGTTTCCGTGATATGGGCTTTAGAACAGTGCATACAGTGTCCGTGACATGGGCATTGGAACCTCCCATACAGTGCCCGTGGCATTTGCCTTAGAAATGTGAATACAGTGTCAGTGTCATGTGCATTAGAACCGTGCATATGGTGTCCGTGACATGGACTTGAGAACTGAAGACTCTTGTCAGCCACATAACTAAATCTGTCAAACATACCTAAATCTGTAACGCATCCCTCAACCTTTCGCTTTATATCTCTCGATCCAGCGCATGCAGAAATAAGTGCTTATATTCATGCCTGGTAAAATAGTCATGGAAATTTTAAGTTGATTTTGTATCATTAGTATTTCTCCATCCCATAATACACACTAGTTAATATTGTTTATAGAACATTATTACAGGATTGTCCTAACAGCTATTGTTATATTGATCTGACAATGACGGTTATTAACTCTTTAATGCATAAGAATGATTAATTTACTGTGATTAGAAATTAACCCTTTGAATCCCTTGTACTGATGGTACTAGTGCACGTGTATCCGGATTTTACACACACACACACACACACACACACAGACACACACACACACACGCGTGCACATAGTAAATACGATATTTTAACTCTGATACGAAAATAAAGCTTTCTCACAGATTTTAGGTTTTGTCAACTTATTGAAGAGCGACCTTGTTGAATAATTACATACTGTTCATGTCAGAATTAAGCAATCAGTAACGAAAAAAGGACAAAGAAAAAAGAAACCTCGACGACTTGTACAATTGCTCAAATGCAAGCTTCATGTGATATAAAAAAATGAGCACCGTAGTAAAACCAAACGTGCTTGGTGTAAGATATAAAAAATGTATATGATGATGATAGTGTTGTTGATGTTTAAAGTTACAACTGTCATTATTATTATTATTTTTTATTATACAGTTTTCTTCTTTAATACAATAGAGGTGTTTTCACCTCTGCAAAATCATCAGTAAACCGGAAACTTCTCAAACCAAAACAGTAGGTTTTGAGGAGATTCGCTTTATACACATCCGTAACGATGATCACAAAGAAAACGGGATTTAATGTCTTGTTTGCTAATCGATAAAATTGTTGTGTTAAAATTCATAGATCACATTTTATAACAACAATGATACACGGAGTTGCATGCAGTTCTCTATTGCAATGTTAACGATCTCACTATTGATGTTGACGCTGCTTACTTCAATGCTAGAAATCTTTATATCAGGGTTGAATCTGGTTATATCAATTATAACAATCTTACTACTGGGATTGACGCTTCTTATTTCAATGTTAATAATCTTGATATCAGGGTTGACGCTGCTAGCTTTAATGTTAGCAATGTTACTCTAAGGGTTGACGCTGCTTATTTCAATGTCAACCAATCTTGTTATCAGGATTTACGCTGCTTAATTTAATGCTAACATTTTTGCTATCAGGATTTACTCTGCTTAATGTAATGCTAACAACCTTGCTATCAGGATTGACGCTGCTTATTTCAATGTTAACAATCTTACTATCAGGGTTGATGTTGCTTATTTTGATGTCCACATTCCTGCTATTAGGATGTATGGTATATATGTCAATGTTAACAATTTTGCTATCAGGATTTACGATGCATATTGTAATGTTAGCAAACTTGCTATTCATGATTGAGCTACTTATTTCAGTGATATCATCACAGAATGTAATGTGTCAGGGGTGATCGTATCCCATAGCCCGATGACCCGGACAATTCACTTTCGAGACCGGGCAAGTAAAAGTTTCAAAGTAGTTGGTCCTATTTTTGAGAACATCTCCAAAAGTCCCCTCCAAAGCATGTATCGCTTGGTTAGCACTTTAGAGGTGTCCCCTCAAAACTGTTTTGAATACCAGAAGGTTTAATTATTTAATATCAATTTAGATTTTTTTCTCTGATTTTTCTCTCATGGTCTTGAACTTATGAGTTTCCGGTTCCGTACTCATCTCTTTCCAAGCACGTTACCTGCTGGGCAGCTTTCCTTCTCCTTCCACCCTTTCCTAGTCCTAATTAGTGGTGTCTCTTGGCAGGAGTCATTTTTGTAGATTCACTAAGCGGCTAATCTTTATATCTTATTGTTTCCAGTATTACTTTGGAAGACAGGCCTTTAGATGTTATAAGGTTGAACGCTTACAATTCACTATATACCGATGACGTCACAATGCAGCCACAACATTGAATGGTCCCCTGTCGTACATTTACCTCATGTTACGAACGCAACGAAATCGTGACCTTTCCTAATTCAAAACGGTCATTGATACTGTAACTAATGTAAACAAAATGGCCGATGTGCGCAATGCTATCAGATTTTCTAAGTACATACTGATTTAAATCATTTTTTTTGACAAATAATATAAGAGACTTTAAATGTAATATTGCACACTTCAATGTTATAAATCTTTTACTTAGTGAATGTGTTTAAAAAGGCATGCAGCTTTGGAACACTTGATAAAAGAAATGACGTTCGGAGTGGAAATAAAACGGTTATGTGATAATTATCTAATGACAATAGCTTGTTAACACATTGGAAGTGCCACGTTTATAATGGTATATATTGTAGCACACAAAATGTTTTGCCTAATAAATTCCTTTTGTTTCGTCCAACCACCCACCCCCAAATCTGCAAGAAATGAACATACGAAGAGACACGTATAATTATAAAAAATCGCTTGGAGTCAAAAGATCAAGGGAAAAAGAATGAATGCATTACATATTTTGTTGCTGTTGTGTACAGTAGATACTATTGAAAAGTTCCCCTGACAAAGAGTTCATTTACAAAATGATATTTAAGTGTAGAATTCCATATTGCCTTTGCTATGTTTAGCTGTGAAAACAGACATTGATAATAATTTGCATGAATTATTCTGATATGTATCTTAAGGTGAAGGCTTGATCACTTTATTTCTTAAATCATTTGCAAAATTTGACTAATAAATAAATGGAAGCTTTAAATAATCACAAATTACGAAAAGTAGCTCCAAGTGTTTAACTTGTTTTTGTTGACTGTAAGCAGACATCGAACGACCTTAACGAGACACAGCTGACGCCAAAAGATAGTCAAACATGGCAAATGAAATGTAGACTCTAGTGATGGTGCAGTTATATTACCTGTGAAGGGGGAAGCATACCACACTATAAAAGTGCTCTATTTAAACATCGGTGCATTCTCTCTGAAGGGTTAGGGGGTGCATACTAGAGTGTAACAGGTCTCTATTCACACATAGTCATAGGTATATTCCATGTGAAGCGGGGTGGAGGAGGGCAAACTATAGTGAAGTACATGTTTAGGCTCGAATAAACAGTAACACAGAAAGAGTGAGTAATAACAACAAGCTTTCTAAAATTTAACAGATAATATATTTTCTTGGAGAATTCTGTAACAGTGAAAAAAGAAGAAGAACTTACGGTTTCTAGAAACAAATCCAAAAATAATCTAAGAATAATCCATGAATTAAATTACAGAGGTCCTAGTAATAAATGTTTCAATAATTTCAAATTTGAATCCGGATGTAAAATCCAAGATGGATGACGATCACGTATGCTGTAGTCAGTACTGTGCTTATCTATAGTTCCTTGTAGAAATACAAATAATGGCACTCTGATATTGGAAATCCAAATTACATTTGTAAGCAATGTCTTTCGAAAATTCCTGTGTCAGCACTCCTCAAACTATTTCCAGAGAATACAGAATTAATCCTTTTGAAATCCAACTGATCTGAATAATTATTATAGCGCAAATCTGACTACAACAAATTAACCTGACATCAGTATGAAAAGCTCAAAACTGAGAAATCTCTCTCAAAACAAAGATTATATTGTATCATAAGTTTTGAAACTCCCCCAAGTTGTAAAATCAAAGGGTGGTCACATGATCAGGTTTATATCACATACACAGAATATGGCCTTGATTAGACCAATGATTTAATTACCAGATTAAAAATAAAAAAGTGTTTACTTCTTAACCCACATAGTCCCATCATGACCTTGACAACAACCAATCATTTTAAAATAAAATAGAACGTTGTTTACTAATTTTTGATCCAGGTCAGAATTTAGATCAACACCTGGTGTTTATAAACTAACAATCAAGGTCAAAATTGTTTTGAAAAGGTATCATCTCTAGTGAAAACATTTACATTATAATAGAATAAAAATAATTAAAACTGACAAACAATTAAGTTAAAACTAAACATGATTAAATCAGATATACATTAAAAGTATAACATTGCCTTATTCAAAAAGTCACATTTATGTTATCTGTCAAGGGGGTGGGGTGCATACTACAGTGTAACATGACTCTATTCAAACATAGTCACTGAGTTATATTCCCTGTCAAGGGGAACGTATACTACAGTGGAACAGCACTCGGTTCAAGCACAGTCACAGAGACATGAGAAGTCAATCCATGTTTCATTTTAAGAAACATAGACCATGGTGATGGTACAGTCATATTCCCTGGGAAGGTGGAGCACATTACAACAAATCAACACTCTATACAAACCTTAAAAAATCACATGGGCATTAAAAGTCAATGTAAAGGTTAATTTAATATAAACAGGGTTTTGGTCAAAATATTCAAGTTATGTTTTGAAAAATGGAAGACAATACTATAATGGCCTGATTTATAATCTGCTAGTCTATGGATTAAAAATATGTCTACTGAATTTTGATTGTCTACTTCAAGTGATTTTAGCTTAATCTTCATTACAATGTTTATGTCAAATGATTCAAGATCCCAAATGTTTACAAATGTGACAACAATGAAAACTTACCAAATGGGCATACAAGTCTAATCAGGTTATGTCTATATAAGAATAACATGCCTATACAATTCCATTGTCAGTCTGAAGTGATTTTGTTCATGGTGTTTGCAAGGGTTTAGCAAAAATGAGACACAAAATTAAAAATCATGTTCAAATAAGTCAACTATGCGGTCAGTATCCTGAACTAAATATAATCTTTGAAATTAAGTGTTCATTTTACGGGAGAGTAAAAGCAACAACTAGCGAAGTTAAAAAGTGTATTTGTTCCTCGATGTCAATGTATCAAAATAGGAACACATGTTATCCCCCTTCAATTATAATTAATTGTAACAATCATGTTACATATTTCCTGGAATGGGATGGTGATGATTGTAATTATTGTATGTTAAACAGATTCCTTTGTGTTGGACAAAGGGAAGTGGGAAAAACATTATACTCACTAGTCTAAGAATAAAATAAGAAAGTAGCATGTATCTGTATTTAAATTAAAGTTATCAATACAATCGTAATTAGCACATGTTATATGGACTTGGGCTGTGGGTCTTTAGAATCTGCCTTTCATTGCTAAAATATGTGGAAATTTAGTCCAATACAGTAGACAAATTAGTGGACACATCCATAACTTCCTTCGTTGAGATGTTCTTGTTGTGAATTTAACATCAGGAATATTATAATACTTTAAGTGCTTTCATTCTAACAAGACTTGATAGCTCCTCTGGAACACAATCTAACATATTCACAGTATAATATTGGCAAGGGTGGTTAGAAAGCACCATTTAACACAGGGTGTGTGTGATTTGGATTTTTAACGTAGCTTTAGCAATTTTGTTAGTTATATCGCTACGATGTCTGCAGTGTGACTGATTATAGTGATGTCTAATCTCTTAATGATGAACACCAAACGAGGCAGCTGTTAGTACCATTTTTATAAGTCTTTGGTATGACTCGATGGGGGATCGAACCCATGACTTTCAGCATCCAAGGCGGACGCTGTAATCACTAGGTCATCGGAGCGGTCATATTTAACACAGGGGCTTGTACAATTATCAAAACTTACACAGAGCTTAAAGATATTGCCACATTTGTACTCGCCCTAGTCAATAAAGGAATTTAATGCATGCAAACATGTCTAATGGTTATACAAATATAATCCCATATATACAGTAAACAAATCCAAAATTACTGACAAATTGAACAATGTTATCACATCAGATGCTGCCAACTTTACAATGTTCATCCGATAAAAGCATTCTATACTAAATTTATGTAGGAAGCATGGTTTACTTCTACTATATCTCTACTACAAAATATATTGTATGGTTTCCTTCTACTAAATCAATGTCTACCATAAAATAGAGTGTATGGTTTACTTCCACTCAATCTATGTCTACATAAATGTAGTGCTTGGCCTACTTATATGCATATTAGTTTGCCATTTTGACTAATTCCATATGAAGAAACATGCGAGAAAAGAATACTCTTTTCTCTTGATGGTAAGTTTCAGGGTCTCAAGAGTCATATTTTTGTTCAAAGAACCCTTTGGATGGGTTTCTTAACATATAACTCCATTATTATGGATCCAAAACAACAAAGGAAACACAAATGCATACAATGCAGTAACAGTTACTTATTTTTGCTACAGTGGTGCAAGATGACAGTACTGGCACGGAGAAGACATATGGGATTACATAAGTGACAATGTTTCATCACAGGCTCCTCTTCTTCTTTGCTGTTTTAGGAAATAAGCACAAGCTTAGAATATATAGACCAAATGCAAAAATACGCAACAATTATTAATGATAATTGTGACACTGATGTTGATTCCAACAGTATTAAAAAAGATATCTTTTCTTATAAATCATCTAACAGTGTATCAATCTAGGAAAGGTAAAACGTCTTAATAAAAAATGAACTCAAGACCAGGTGAAAACTCACACTCAAGATGAACTCTCTTTTCATATAAATATTTCAATATTTTTAAAATGAATTTTATTCCCTTAAGACTGGATTTGCCTCAGCATCAAAAATGCAAACAGAAGGTAAAAGTAACAATGAAATTGTACCCCCCAAAAAAACCTTCCTTAAACATCAACAAAACCATCATATTTCTGACCTATAGGCAAAGAAAGGTTACAAACATGTAAATAAAAATTTGAACCTGCACCTTTTGAATCACTATGAAACAAACTGAAATAAATGTAAGTTCACACTGAACTGAATTGTGTCTCATCATCAAAAATTCCAATAAAAAGTTAAATTAACAATAAACTGTAAAAGAAAACTCCTAAAACACGAACAAAACTGTATCAAATTATTTACCGAAAGACAAAAGAAGGCTTATAAATGTGCAAAAAAAAAACGTATGAACCTGCACCTTCTGGATCACTATGAAACAAACTGAAATAAATTTAAGTTTACATACAATTGACATCATTTTGAAAGTGAAGTTAACAGGATACCAAAACAAAGTAGCAAAAACAGATGCATATATATCAATTAAGAAACAGCAGAGACCCAGATATGCTGGTACTTAATGCAACACATCTGAGTCGACACTGCCACATTTGGGTGCACATCAATTTATGGTTATTACTTTCATTTTTTTAATGCTGTGGATTTTAATTTTACCTCATTTAATGAATATGTTGCAAAAGGTGGTATATACAAATATAACACATTATGTAAATTTATTCATGGAGTGAAGAACCAAGAACCAGCAAAAGACTTAAAACATATCACTTAAGTTGTCACTTGACTAATCCAATATATGATGGAGTTAGATAAATCCCAATTGGTTCATGTATTATATATAAATTATTAGTGCTACTATTATATGGATATGCACTGATAATATACTATTTGTAAAACCACTTATAATGTATTGCCACCATCATATTGTGATACATACAACATTGCAAAATATTATTTTTTACTAATATTTTAAAAGATGACACTGAAGTGAATAAAGTTATTTGACTTGTACACTAACTCATTTCAGTTTTTAAATCATGTAACGCATCTGCAATGGCTTGCCTTCAGAAATTTCCATGAACTGCACATTATACTTCAAGACAACTACCGACACCCATGCTCATCACTCAACAGTACCCAGGGATCATATGTTTTATCTGTCACACATATGATGGTCTTCCTACTGTGAGCACATTTATGAAGTTTATTTAGAAAATATATGAAAATGTATCATTGTAATTTCTTATATTTGACCTCTGACCTGCTCCCACGCATCCCGCAAAAAACAAACTGGAACATGGACCCTTGGAACAGGAATGAAGAAAGACAACCCTCATATTAAAGACAAAGGGCTGCACAATATCCGCATAACACTTTTTAAAGATGAATGGGAATAATAAAGCGTCAATTATTTGTTCACATTATGTCATACAATTACTAGTGTTGGCATTAAATTAGACTACATATTTATTTCAATGGAAAACGAGATCACGCATTAAGATACTAAGAAATTGGAATGACAAAGTCACGTCCATCATAAGCTGATTTGTGTTGATCAAGACATTTACAGTACCAAACAAGGACATGTGCATCATTGTGTGTGTGTGTGTGTGTGTGTGTGTGTGTGTGTGTTTTAACATTAGCAGTGATATAAAAATAATATCATTAAATGCGATATCTTCCTCTAGATTCATCAGTTGAAGTAAGCAAATGTTTTGAACAGTTCACTGAAACATTTCAAGAACAAAACCAATGTATAATTGAAATCTAATATCGTAAAATACATTCTCCCTATTCTTCTGACTGTAACAAGGTCCAGTCATTTTCCAGGACAAGGCATTATTTATGCTTCATACCAATGAGTTTCCAGTTCAAACTGAGTGCAAGTATCCATGCCTTTTCCCATATGTTAGACCGCTTTACCTTGTACGATTAACTTATATATAATAGTTCCATACCAGCTGAGGCCCCCATCTAGCATGAATGAGGAGAAAAAAACACTAGTATGAGAAAAAGCAAAACAAAGAAATAGCTAATGAAGATAACTTATCACAAACATAAAATATGTGTCCTGAACTGCTGAAATGAACACTTTGTTCATAATACAACTTATCAAATATTATATAAAATAACCAACACAGCTAAGACATCAGACAATTAAAAGTTTGATAATTTTTAAGAATCGTAAAGTCCATCCTTACACTTATTGGGTCTTACACATAACATGAAAGGAAATTAAAAAAAAATATAAAACACAACTTGTGCAAAAACGTGTTGGACATGATAAATACAGTGGACTCCTGACAAATAATAGTGACACAAGTGTCAGCTAATAAGATATGTAAACTCTTTTTATATCTCTATATGCTAATTTTCATAT
Source organism: Sinohyriopsis cumingii (assembly GCA_028554795.2). NCBI lineage: Eukaryota > Metazoa > Mollusca > Bivalvia > Unionida > Unionidae > Sinohyriopsis > Sinohyriopsis cumingii. The sequence continues at coordinate 110,224,346 of CM068837.1, read as the reverse complement.
CCAATCTGTATCCCTTCAACAATTACTTAAGCCGCTTAGTCCATACTTTACTGTCAAATGAAACCATTATTTTCTTTTCTGAAAATAAAGATGAGACAAACCTGGTTTATTGTGGTTTACAGATTATGTTTTAACCAGTCAAGAAATAAATCTATCTATCATTCATTTTCATCTGAATAATGTCCATTCTCAACATCTTGCTGTTTAAAATATTATCAAAATGCTCACGAAGAAGAAGAAAGTTCTCATAGCTAGTGGGTAGCTCTAGTACACAACCACATGCATGGGCAATTGGTCTCAGGCTGAATGCAGACATTGATGGTGCAAATTTAACTTGAATTTGTTTGCCAACGATCAGATCACTTCCAGTACAAAATCGCAAAAATGCTGTTAGTTTGTCTTTAATACAGTTTTTGATGCATTGCCTCAAAGCATCAAGTGTAGGCTTTCCTGCTTTAGAAATATCATCTGGTAATTGAAGCAAGTTCAAAACCTTTTTGTTTGCCACATGCGAATCTCTGTACACTTCCTCAAGTCCTGTGTTGGGTAGCATTGATCTCAAATAACACTGCAGTAATGGTGACCAGCACTTGGTTACAAATGAAAATGTTTGCACTATATGATTTATATCTCTAACTAGCTTTCTGATGTTGCCTTTTTGGGGCATAATGCGAGCTTCATAACTTGAAAATACATCACAATGATCCTCTTCATCCACGCTATCATAATCATTCAGTGCCATTTCAAAGATTTCCCTATACATAGTGGGCGGATAAGACAGAAAAGTATTCAACAGTTTCTCATATTGGACATCCTTTCCATCTCTGAAGAAAATATTGCGACAGCTGAATAGGCACGTACCATTCCTGTTTATATCCACTATGAGAACTTTGGCCACTGCCTAACAATGTTCTCTCCTCATGAAATACACAGTTGTCGGGATTTTGATGTCAGATCCAACGGTATGTTTACTATAGAAGGTCTCCCAGAATTCTGATACAATATCTCTGAAAACTCTCCCCGCATCCTAACCTCTTTCAGATACAAATACTACCTGTACTTGATTTAATCTAGGATCAAAGTTGGCATCCAGACAATAATTCATCATGTCATCAAACACATGACCACTCGTAACTATTTATTTATAAACACTCTCATTCAAAGGAACTGTGTCATCTAGTTCAGATCTGGTATTAAAATGATAATCCCCTGGGTGAAACAATATTTCATTGTCATAACTGTGCTGGTCTAACATAGCATCTAATGCAACAGAAGGCATGATGGTATTTTGTGTACAATTTTCATACATGCTGGCGTAACTTGCATGTCGAAGTGCATGACTGGGGGTGATAAGGGTCTCAACAGATTCAAATATTTATTCAGCAACTGGTTGTGACTGGGTGTGACATTCACCAATGACTCAAATGAAAACTCTTCTTTTGACTGAAGATGTATTGGTACTGCTATATCCAAAGGACATGTAATCAGAATGCTTTCAGCTTGTTTACAGTTTGATTCTTTAGGATTTCTATTCAGAAGAGTTACAGGTTGCTTATGATAGGATACGAAGCCATGATGTAATGTTTCTGGTATGATTATAGTGTTCTCTTCAGCTTGCGGCTCAGAAAGTATCGTTATTTAATCATGAAGGCTGAATTTCTGTATTGAGTGAATCTTTTTCTCTGTGACAATATAAAGTTTCAGAAAAACTTACCTTTGAGGATTCATATAATTCTTCAATTGTTTCATTTTGGATTTCTCTCTTGGAAAATCTGTTAATTTAAATACAAAATCCACAATACTACCAAGTGAGGCATGATTGGTTGGGAAAAAAGTGTTTTAGCTTATCCAAGACTTCTTCTTTCCTGCTATTTCTTGGCATTTTAATTTTGATAGTTCCTCCTCTTTTTGCTGTCCTTACATGCTTTCCATTATGTATCCATCCCAATTATACGTTCCTGTTTTCTTAAAAAGCATTTATGTTACAATGTTTCGCCATAGTTCTTTTTCTCCACTTCAAAGAAGACTCTGAAAAACATTTATCCTGGAATTGTGCTGGAACTTATCATGACAATGCCTAGTTTTCACAATGCCCAACTTGGTACGTGAAGTTTGAATTAGCTTGGTCTATCTTTCTTTCCCTTGATATCGTGATTCCTGGTTTTTCTAAATTTCTTCATCTCCAAATAATTGCAGTGATATTCTATCACCAAAGTATGGCAATATCTGCACCAAGTCATCCACACTCATATAGCTGATAACTGTAAGATCAAACTGGAACAAGAAAAAAAGGGAATGGCAATATGAAGAAAATTAGTAAGAACAGGACATTTTATGGCACAGAGAATTAATAAGAATAGGACATTTTATGGTACAGAAAATTAGTAAGAACAGGACATTTTATGGCACAGAAAATTAATAAGAACAGGACATTTTATGGTACAGAAAATTAGAAAGAACAGGACATTTTATGGTAAAGAAAATCAGGATCAAACAGGCAAATGAGGGAATATAAATTTGTAGACATACTCTGACACAGAACAATTTTCCTTCTTCTACACTCCTTTTCCATTGAATTATGCAAATATAAATCTCTGGCAGAATGCAAGCGTATATATATATATATATATATATATATATATATATATATATAGTTAGTTAGTTAGTTAGTTTGTTAGATAGTTAGTTAGAGAAAATGAGAGCGAGGGGAGGGGGCTGACAGACAAAAACTGTTATCCCTGTTCAAAAGAAGTATTCAAACAGGCTAAATTTAGGCTTGATTCCAATCACCTGTCAGTAAATAAATTGTAACTTTTTCTATATATCTTTCCTCTAATATAAAGATGATTACTCTTGCATCTTTGATTTTAAAAACCAACTTATGTCAACAAAGATCAACATTAAAGTACAGTTTCAAGAAGAACCTGTGTTTGATAAGAAGAGAAGTTGTGTGTATTGCGTAGGTGATTTTCTTCAATCAGCAATAAGCTACGATGAACACAGCAATATTTTCCCCATGATCCTGCTGCCAAATGGCTGAATGTGAACTTTGTGTCAAATCCCAATGTTTAAGTTAACAAAGTTAATCATTGTGAATAATGATATAAAACCTTGTCAATTTTGCTATTACAATCACATCCAACAGATTCCAAGCTCTAGCTAATATGAAGCTTCATGTTAAATGTACATTTTAATTATATAAAATAAACATGGTCTCCATTACACAGACAGAATCTCACTGCCTGGCCTAAACAGCATGACGAAATTGAATGCTTTGATCCTTTTTTTGTATGTAATGGCATTGTTGTATAATGGTGCTTATTTGAACATGAGTAATAATTCAATGTAAATCTTTTAAAGAGTCTGCATGTATACATATGTATACACTGCTAGGGTTTAATGATACATCAACATAATCCTAGTCATGCAGCACTGGGCAAAATTATTGCCAATAGAAAACCTTTCTGAATAAATGCAAACATATGTTCATAAAAGATGCCAGTTACAGACACAAGTTAGGGATGTTAAAGTCTTTAAACTTGGGTGTATGAAACAAACAATAATGTTAAAGCAGGGCAATATCCTGTAAATATGGAGAAATATTTTCAAGTAAAATTTTGTGGTTGTGTCAATATGGGTTCAGATTTCTGCAATACTTGCTATATCATTAGATAGGTACAGAGGATTATACAGCTAATACAGTGCCATAAGCATAATGGATATCCAAGATATCATATCTGATGTGCTAATGAAAATAATAGCACATCTTTGGTGTTTTTTTTAATAGCAAATTAAGTCAGCATTACACGGGAGAGGTATCTGGTTATAATCTCATGATTTATTTATAAATTTACCCATATTAAAGGGAAATTGCCTTGTGGATGTGTTTGAGTTTGGCATTTCATTATAAGATGCTGAAACCTAAGTCAAGTTCAATTCTGGTTGAAGGGCAACCATTGCTACTATATACATTATCTATATCAGTCAACAGAATGGAAAACAAACATATACATTTCACTGGAATATCTATTCAAGATCTTGCAAACAAGAATTATACCTTTTTAAATTATATTATTATCCCTTAAGTTCCACTTCTTTACTCTGATATATTGCACACTCAAACTTTTATATATGTAACGTTTTGCTCTAGGCTTGTAAGATCTCAGATGTCTTATATGGACACTATGCATTTGTAATCTTTAAAAAAGCTTAGCATTTGTATGATACTAGAGCTCAATACAATGACATTATCTGCTCGAGTATATCTTATCAAATGCATATTTTTTCACGATGCATAAGCGCATGTTGAATAAAGCAGATGACATCTTGTGGTTAGCCTAGCAAAATGTAATAAATTATACTTGCCGATTCTAAATTGTGCTTTGGTTTTCCACATGTAATTCATGCATCACATTTGTATGGCTTTTTGCATGGTCTTTCTAACCGATCATAGTAACCAAATTACCAACAAATTTGTACAAATATTCCACATTTCTAATGTTCATATTGGTTGGCATTATAGAGTTTATAAAGGTGATTTTGCTCAGAAAACGTTTATGCAATTGAAAGCAGAAATGTTTTGATGGACCTAGGCTGATATTGCGTTATATGAATAACATTTTGATGGATCTAGGCTTATACTGGGTTATAGGAATAATGTCGCAATGTCTCTTTTGTTGCAATTTGCACAAAAATACCTTTTCCTGCTCCATTTTTCAATTGCATCATGGCATTATATGCCTCGTAGAAATTAACTTAATTCTAGCTCCATCTTCGGTCGCTTGCTGAAATTAAATAGAACCGGAAGCAAAGTTAAGCTAGGGTACATGTGCACGAATCAGATATAGTAGCAGTACCTGGTATAAGTATGTCAATAGTACACTGTACCGGGAGAACACTAAATATTAATGTGGGCCGAGGTGCTGTATGCAGTTATGCCAAACTATTATTTCAGTTTATTTTCATTTTCAATTGACCTATGTCCACCTACCCACCATCCCGCAGTGGCGGAGTTTGCCCGTCAACAGATTCATTTATTTTCAAAAAGAAGTTGCTAGGCGAAACTTAAATTCATTTGAATACATTAAGAAATAGAGCAATAATCTTGTCATTTTCACTTACGACTGTAAAATAATACGTCCATACTCACCTAAAGATGCAGAGGGATTTGACGACAGAAATAAAAAACTTCTTCAGGTTGAATGTAAGAAAAGGATTGCCTAAATCACAAAAGTATTGCGTTTTTCGCAATATTATTGCGAATATTCGCAATAAGTATTACGATTATTCACAATAAGTATTGCGTTTATTCGCAATAAGTATTGCGAATATTCGCTATAAATGTTGCGTTTATTTGTAATACTATTGCGTTTATTCGCAATCTATTGCGAATATTCGCAATAGTATTGCGTTTATTCGCAATATATTTAATTTTTACAGACACGATTTGGCGCTAATGGACTTCCGTACTTTTCTAACATTTCTACAGAATCCAAATATGTTGGATAATGGAATCGCGCATGAAAATCCTCTACGATCGCTTCTCAACATTGATCGTAGTGATACAAATCCTAATTTATATCCGGATTAACCCGATGAACCACCGGCCAAACATCAGCGTCGGCGTTATCGGCAAAGTTTCGTGGTCGTCTTATATTATACGGTCTATAGTCTGGATGTTCAGAATTATCTTTGGTGAACATTATTGTCGGGCCGGCCGATCTTGTGTAATCATCAGAATATCTTGCTAAACTAATTATCGTCGTGGCAACATCAATGTCTTTTTGAATTGATTCAATATTTCTTCCATAAATCATGTATGTGGCACTGTCAAATAACAGTAGTGAGTGGGGCCACTTTAGCGACAATGGAAAATACATTACAGACCCCCTCCTCCTGGCCTGTTTGGTGACAAGATTTATAGCGACAATGGGAGTTAGCATTACCAGACCGCCTTAGGCCTGTTCAGCGACAGGACTTTGAAATACACTCAGGGCCACTATAGCGACAAGGGAAATGTAACATGGGACTATTGGGATTGTACAGCGCCAAGGGAAAGATAGCGTCTGACGTCACGGTAGGGGAGATTGGTAACACTGTAGCAACTAGAGGGAAGGTGACGTCACCGGACTGAGCAAAGGAGTGGGACTTAGTTGTTTATAACACAGACAAGAGGCAAGCACGGATAACACATATACAAATTTTTGTTCGGGAGGTTAGGCAAGAAAGTCAATTTCTTTTCGAGACCTATGAGTGGCCCTGAAAAGGGCCTTTGGGTTTATGTTAACATTATTCATGTTAACATAGAGGTCTTCTTCCCCTCCTCCAACTTTGTCTGACTTCTGGTCCGTAAATCAAAGCCCTCTTCAAACAGCCTTGTCTCTCCACATTAATTCTTTTTTTTTTCAAATGCTTTTTTCAGTCATTCTGACAATGATCCACGATGATCTGACATACTTGAGTAAGTCCGTACAGAACAGCATTGAAGATACGAGAGTAGAGGATTCTACGTTTGTCCACATCTTTGTGACGAGAACAGCTGAAGGAATGCAGCGAACTGAGGTTATTTATAGGGGAAGGGAGGATCGAAACGGTTTGAGTTTGTTGACACATCCAAACACGCGTTACGAAATTCAGTCACGACACGGAATTAGGCGTCAGTCGGAAGAGAGCAGACTGTCAAGTCACATTCCCTATATAGAGGCGCTAGCATCTGTGCGAGGCCAATCGATGCGACAGTTTTCAAACATGACGGAAACTAAGAAGACGATGAATTGGGGTGCACCGGCGGTGGAGACGAAAAGCAATGGAATAGCAGGGACTACCCAAGTGAACACAGACCTACTTCCAGAAGAGGTTAATTTTAATTGGGATTTTGTGGATTTTCTTTCACAAGAACTTGTTCCGGAACCAGTACCTTCGCCACCTTAAACTTTATCACAAGTGGAGAATTTTAAACAGAGACAAAAAGAAGAATTGGAAAAATTGATCCAGCAGCAACAGGATGCAGAATAAGCTTTTCTTTTTCAACAACAGCAAGAAAAAGAAGTGGTAAGCAGGAAACAAGAAGAAGAAGCAGCAAAAAAACAAGGGTGTAAAAGTCAAACGGTCACGGTACTGTTAGCCATTTTAGGATAGTTAAGAAGTCTGAAACAAATGTATAAGACTTCTTCATTACGACCGAAGAGAAGAGACCTTCCGGAGCTAAACAACCCAACAACTACGCCTACCATGCCACACTTAGTGATTTCTACCAAATCATCATCGACAGTACGCAGTCCAGAAGTAAGCATTACCGTGGCAAAGGCTTAAGGTAGTTAAAGTTGATTGCTTTCCATTCCTAAGTTTGTTGTTTAAACCAACAAATACCCAAAGGCCCTTTTCAGGGCCACCCATTTATCTCGAAAAGAGATAGTCTTTCAATTGCCAAGATCAATTAAAACTGAACAAAGCCCTTTTTACCCCTATTGTATGTGTGAATGTATGAGTGCATGAGTGTAGCTTCTTTTTTTAAAATTCAAAACCAAGAGACACTTACGTTTTATGCCTGGTGTATTCTGGTACAAAATTTACAATCCAATTCACATCACAACATAACACTTTAAACAGAACTTAGGTTTCGTCTGTGTCTGTCTTCACTCCCTCTGTTTTTTAAATTTCTTCACTTTCACAGCTTTTTTCTCTACTTCTTCCTCACTTTCTCCTCGTCTTCTTCTCTTCTCCTGTTTCTCTTTCTACACTTGACTGGGGTCTTCCTTGGGGGAAGGTACCTCTTATTCCTCTCCATAATCCCTCTCTTCTTCTTGCTCCTGTTGTTTCTTAGAGCATTCTGAAGACCAATGTCCTTTTTCCTGACAATGATAACAGGTATCTTGACTTTTGTCTCTTCTAGCCCCTGTTTTTATGACGATCTGGACACTCTGAAGACCAATGCCCTTTCTTCTTACAGATATAGTAAGTATCTTGACTTTTATCTCGAAATGAGGGTGAGGAGTCCGTCGGCTTCTCTGAACAAATATTTATGATGACCCCTCGCAAATCACTGATCAAAAGTTCGATCTGTGTAGCTCTTCCATCGTTCTGCTCAGTTTGAGAGTGAAATGAATATGGGAAGGCAAGACACACACCCTCTATATATACGCTGGTCTGCCATTGATATAAAGTGACCCATGGTGTTTAAAATGTAGACATTTTACTTCTGGCAGTCAAGATGAAACGATCTAATCAATTCGAGAAGAAAGACGAAGAAAGTAAGAGGCAGAAACGTGATGCATCACCTCTTACAATAGCTGAAGTCTTGGTACAAATTCATGCCAGTGACTTTTAAGATGACATGAGTGAACCAGAATCCAAACCCAGCAATTCTACACCCAGTCCAACTTCACCACCCTTAGTAAACTTTCAAAATTACTATTACATTCGAGAGACGGAAAAGCTATCCTCTAGAAAATTAAGAACCACGGCTTACACTTTCAAGACCGAAGTACCACTGGATAAAGCAGAGGGCGTCATCACCGATGTGTGGAATTCTTTGTTAACCACACTGAAACACCAATGTCAAGCCAAAGAAGACGATCACTTGAGACTTTCCATTCATCACGACGGTTCGATATCCCCTGTTTGGATCGAGTTTATAGCCCAGAAGAATTAACCCTTTCCAAAGTCATGAACAAGATACAGCCTGTGCAAAATCCAATGACCAATTTCACATCACTGACGGAAAAGCGACACTGTTCATGACTCACATCTCTCTCCCCAAGGGGACGGGACAACGCAGAAAAATGTTATTGGTGGACGACCTTCGCAGCACCAAAAGGAGCCTCGTCCAAATTAACAACCCTTAAGACCAGATGTGTTTAGCCCATGCCATCGTGGTGGGACGAATGTATGCCAACATGAACGACACAGTATAATGTAAAAGAGCCTGGAAAACTATTCGAACATCTGACCGAGCCAAACAACGAAGTGAAGCAGAACTCCTGTTACAACAAGCCTGCCTGTCCAAAGACACAACCTGCGGCATTGCTGAAATGCAAAACTTGCAAAATGTCCCAGTCCACGCTACACTTTGAATGTGCACCCTCAAGAAGTGCGCGGGCCTCTGTTGTTTCGAGGCAAAGATTTTAAGGATGGAAAATACATTCACGTCTATTATCACAATGAACATTTCGTTACCATTACCAGTATCACGTCATTCCTGAGATACAATTATTACTGTGAGAACTGTGACTATGGCTATAACAATCGAGAGCAACACAAGCATTGTGGTTCGAAATGCTCAGAATGTTTGGCATCTCAACCCTGTCTGGATGAAGGACACGAACGAGTGCATTGTCCAGCTTGTCTGCGCACTTTTGTCAGCCCTACTTGTTACCAACAACATCTAAAGATGCAAGGTTGACAGCAGAAATGTGCTTGTCAGCTGCTGAGATTGTGCCCTACCTGTGGACAAGGCATACGTACCAACAGTGCCAAAGCACAAGTATGTTCAGGAAAGAAAACATGTCATATTTGTCACCAAATCGTGGACTTGGAACACCAATGCTACATTAAAAGATACCAACCCCAACAGGAGGAAGATGACCAGAAGAATGGGAATTTCATCTTTTTCGATTTCAAACGCATGCAAGAGACCGGCATTCACATTCCTAATTTCTGTGTTGCTCACCGAGTGTGCGAAAAGTGCATCCAAGAACCTATCTTTAGTCACTGCCCTCACTGCAGTAAGATTCATGGAGGACGTGAAAAAAATTTTCGAGGACCGAACACGCTAGCCGAATTCGCGCAATGGATCGTAGACCCCATCGACGAGACGTGGAACCAAGAGGGAATCGAACGTTACGGAGATTGTCCTCGCCATGCCACAGTCATGGCTCACAATTTCTCGGGATACGATGCACAGTTTCTTTTGAGATACTATACGGAGCAAGGCACCGAACGTCCTCAAGTGAATTTGAACGGAGACAGAATTATTTCCAAGGCATCGACGAACACATAGTTTGTGCTATTTGCGAGGCTTTGTATCTTCGCCATCCCTTTAACATGATCATTGCTGGACCAAGCGGTTCAGGTAAAACCGAATTTGTCAACCGTTTGATCGAACATAAACATCATTTGATCGATCGTCCACCTCAATGAATCGTGTGGTGTTACAAAGAGTGGCAATCGGCGTACAGCCTCTTGCGAGGAAGTCAAGTTGATTTCATCGTGTTTGTGGAAGGCATTCCTAACGAAGACGACGGAATCGTGTCTGACTCCCATCAAACCCATCTGGTCAGTTTTGATGACATGTTAGAAGACGCAGAATAAATTAAACTTTGGTTTACGCGCAAAGGGCATTACCGTAATGCCAGTATCATTTACATCACTCAAAATTTGTTTCAACAAAGTAAAGCAAATCGCATCGTCAGTCACAATGATCATTACGTGGTCTTGTTTAAAAGACCTCGAGATAATCGCAACTGCAAGTCTTAGTCAAACAATGAGGAACGCCTTGGATAACTCAGGCGTACGACGATGCCACTCATACTCCACACGCATATTTACTCGTTGATTTGAAACCCACTATCCCCGATTATTTGCGATTTCGTACCCATTTGTTTCACCACAGGTGTCAATACGAAGGGCCTGTCCTGTATATGTCTCCTAACTTGACTTAACACCCCCCCCCAGTCTATAAAAACCTTGCTCACTTGTCGTCTGTCTCACACAGCGTCAACATGACGTCCCTTCAGTTTCATCTTCCGGTCAAATTGATTCGTGCCTTGTTTGGCAACAGTCGCGAAACAAATGCACAAATACGTGCTCGTGTCTTAGAAGCCAGTCTCAAAGAAGTCTTACGATGATTCTCGGTGACAGCACGTGAATGACTGCAAGGCATCATTCAGATTCCTCATAAGTTTTTTTGAGGGAGGGATAGTCATCGGGTTATTAACTCATTTGGGTTGTATTAATATTTGGTCCACGTATCACATAAGACATTTCTCGTGAGTTACTTGAAATGTATGTTAAATGGCCGCTACCCCATTAGCCCTACTTTTACTTTCGCAATTTAGTTTTATTAATTTTTTAAACGTATTAGTTACCAGTAACAGTAATAGTTGCAAAACAATACAAAGTAGCATTTATACTATGCAAGCAAATTATATTATTTTAATACTATTTTATATTATTCTTCTTAGTAGTAGTTACAAAACATTATGAAATAGCAACTGTACTAGTAGTAATAATAATAAAAATAATTACGACCATGGTGTCGGTGGCTACATTTCGACAGTGGACTATTGTTTTGGGTCAGAAACTTATATACCAAAAGCATATATGTCTGTATTTTGTATATTCCGCATCCTGAGGAAAGTCGTTTTTTTATCCATAGCCGGCCGTACACCCGACTACAATGGCGTTGTGCTGATCGAAGATACGTTGCTGGTCATAGACTACAATGCGTGGAATCTCCAGCTTTACAGTCGTCATGATGGCAAACTACTGTTTACATCACACAGACTGGACTCCTTTCCCATGGATATCTGTCTTATTAGCAAGACGGAAGTGGCTGTGTGTCTGTGGAACGGGAAGATTGTAATTATGTCATTGAAATCTGTAGATGATGTAAAACTGGTCAAAACATTAAATGTAAGGACAGGATTTAAACGGTGTTATTCAGTGGCAAAATTGAATTCAGCCAAACTCGTTGTCAGCGGTTGGAATTACGGCATGTTTTGTTGGGGCGTTGTATCGATTACAGATGGACGTTTAGACTCAACTCACAACATCTGTAAAGGTGACATTGACAGTCGTACACACTTGGCCATAAACGGCAACACAGTTTACATCTCGTGTTGGACTCGTAACTCCACTACTAGAGGTTTGTATTCATATGATATTTTCAATCCAAACACACACAAATATCTGTATCAACACCAGGAATTAGAATTACCGTGGTCAGTAATGGCTGAAAGGGGTTGTGTGTACGTGGTGGACTGGACCTCTGACAGCATTCATCAGCTGACAGACAGTGGTCAGCTAGTGACAATACACAAAGTGTCATCAAGTCCTTATGGAATATTCTATGATGACCAGCATGGAGTACTTTACACCACAGTGGAGTACAGTAAAGTGATTACTGTATACAGACTGGAGTATTTACATCAAACAGGTAATTCTGTTTCATTTTCCACTTTGACATCACACGAGAACAAAAACTACACACTTCATTTATTTACAGTTCCTAATTCATATTTATGCCCCAAAATGATTTATGAATATTACAATCATAACTGTTTGTAAAATATACATGTATAAGATATGCAAAATAAAATAAAGTGGAATACATATTTTTTTTATTATCCTGAATGTACGTGAATTGTGTCGTCATTTTCATCGTGCATGGACATATTTATTAATTTTAAGTTTGAATAAAATTGTTTTCTTGTTTCTAAATTCAATACAAATATCGCTATAACCATTTATATTCATTACTGATTGATAAGTCATCTGTACGTTGATTGTCACTACACAACTTTCAAATAAAAATATTAAATCTCTATGGACTATCACAATGGAGGCAGGCTACAAAACAAGCATCATTACCAGTTCAGGGCATTACACATTTTTTCCTTAAGGTGGCGCTTTCATTGATAAATATTTGCACACGACATGGTACGCACGCGACCAGAACTCATTCATGTATTAGCAGCGTCTAAAATTTCCACGGTGTTTGTATTGATAACATTCACGTTTATGGAGGGGTTCTTTGTTGATATTGCAGGTTGGAAATATCAAGGAACAAAGATAATAATCAGATAACAAGATATTAACTGTAATTAGCTTTACAAATTAGATTTTTTAAATACCATGTTGGATATTCTACGATATGTTGTTATTCAATGCTCGCCATATTTACTACCGTTACTGTGGTCAGCTTACGTTTCCATTGAAGCGCAGGAGTTTGAGGTTTTATCGATAAAGTACGATGAAATCTCTGACAACACGAAATCATCATATCAGTACTATAATCGTGATTTTGTGTCGTCAGATATTTCATCGTACTTTATTGAAAACACGTGAGACTTCTGTGATTGAAGGATGCAATATCCTTATATGGACATTCGAAAAGACGAGGCTGAAAATGGAGATAGTCCTTAGATGAACGAATAAGGCGGAAGATTATAGAAATAATATTGTAAAGTAATATTGCAAAATAAGGTCAATAATGTTATTCTAATTTTAAAATCAAGAAGTTAGATGTTGAAATGATAGCAGTTACTGATACTGTTTGTCATAAATGTACATGTATATATGGGAATTGTTTAAATTTGCAACGTCGATGTGAAATATATTAATAATTTCTAAATTACATATTCATTGTTAAATTGCTGTCCTGATGTAGGCCATTGAAATATGAGTTAAAAATATTTATGTGGCGAATACACTTCAATACATTATAAAAACGTGTAGGAACATTTCAGTGCCCTGCTCACGAAGTTGGGTTACTGCCACAGTGGTTCATATAGTTGCTTACAATTTGTCCATAAATTATACGTGTACTATGTAATATTATTACAGCATAAAAGTAACATATAGTATATGATTTATAGGTAAATTATAAGCAACAATATGAGCCCCTGTGGTATCTGGATAGAACTCATTTCATAAATTATTAACTGAGATCTGTTTATCAGTTTTGAACACAAGAGTTTAGAACAATTGGAGACCATTCAGGCTTTGTGTAACAATGTACTTCTCCAAACTAAATAAATAATAAAAGTAGATGTTTTATGGTCCAGAAATGTAGAACAGAAAACTTTATGCATACCTGTGACCGTGTTTGCAACATATATTTTATGTAGGATAACTTATTATGTATTATTGTTTTGTCTCACATACTTAAGGAAGAAATTTAAAGGTTGCAATCTCTGCAAACTTAGAGTACTATTTTACTTGGTTACATCAGTTCCGTGTTGCATCTACAGTTTTATGCATATGACACACATTGATATGAGGCCATGTTATATTGCCTTTTTAATTAACAAATCAGCACATTCAAATATATGGGACTGAAAAAGTTAATTTGGATTGGGAACATAAATTTCTGCTATATAGAATGCATTGCTTATTCTGACAGTTTACTATAAACTGATGGGAGAGACCTGTATATGCTAGATGTTGGCACTTGGCAGGCCAGGAACCTTTATTGATGCCTGTCTGGTCTATAGGTTACTAAAATCACAATGGACCAAGAATTCCAAACTTGGGCAGAAATCTTCAGGTTTGACTCTTCATATTTGTAATGTGTGTAGAGTTTGATTGTTAAAGGAAATGTAATCCTAGGTATTACAAAAGGTATTGTAAATTGTAGGAATTATTTATTTAAACTTTAACTTATTTAAATAAATTTTAATTCCCGTTATTTTGATCTGTGAGTCATGGGTGTAATGTGTGCTGGACAGGATACAGATTGGATGTGCTTGCTCTGCTTTGTCATGTTTACTTTCTAGACAGCAAAGGAAATTTGGAAAGTTAACTGCACTTGGTCTAATTGTACATTTGGTCAGCTGTTGTCCTAGATGGTGCCTGATTTTCGTTATTACCATGTGTAAATAGAATATCGCCACAGGAAAGTATCATAAACGTATGCCAACATTTCTCACCTTTATGCATGTTGCAAATGCAAATACTTTCACTTTAATACCTGCCCCATTTTCAGAAGCACATAGTAACTGTAGAGTAGAAATCTTATTAGTGCCTGTTGAGTCTACTACAGTGTACATGTCAGTAGATCTCTATTTTATCAAGATTGGAGATTTAACATGCGTTTCTTTATTTGTGCACAATTGAACACTAATAAATTGCATATGGGGATTTTTATTGGCAAAGGATTTATAAATGATTGGCAAAGGATTTATAAATGTTGAGACATTTAATAACATGAATAAAAATGATATAGATTGAAAATTCAGATTAAGCTCGCTAAATTTTGCCAAATTGTTAAATATCTGCCTTATTGTTGATTATATATATATATATATATATATATATATATATATATATATATATATATATATATATATATATATATATATATATATGTATATATATAACTAGTCCATTATATGCACAGGTGTTCCAATAGAAATTCTGAAAATGGATGACAGATCCATCCAACTTTTTGAAGAGGCTCTAAAGGATGGAAAGGAAATTGTACATAACATACGTATCATGGTTGTTGGACACATGGGTGTAGGCAAAACAACCCTGGTCAAGCGTCTTCTTGGAGAGGAGGTAAACATTTCTGAGAGACGTAGTACAGAAGGTATAGATGTCTATGTCAATTGCTGTGATGTTTCTTTGTCAACCCATGAATGGAAAAGGCGAACAAAAGGTATGTGGGCATAAATAATAATGATCATACAAGATTTACCTCTCGGTATTTATACAAATGCCATGAAGTGAAAATTTATCATGTTATACGATTATCTGTTCATCCATCTCTATTTTACTTCACACTGACAAAGTTTTCCACTATCCAATGATGCCCTACTTTGTAAATAATCTGCATTTGAGGCAAGGAACAAACCTAGATATATCAGTTTCTGGCTTGAAAGGTCTATCATCAAAGTCAAGATCACTGTGGCTAATGGAAGGAAATTTCACACACAATTAGCAATAACATATTTTCAAGATGTTGTGTACTTGAAGAAACTGTTCTTTTTCATCTACTGCTTTTAGATATACACAGACAAGGGGGAGTTTTTTAAGTTTAGATATTTACCTTTACACTACAGGTGTTTAGTACTGAATGTTAGCACATTGTCTATGTTTTGTGCATAATTGTTAAACTTTTAACATTTGCATTTTACTTCTACATTATTTGTGTGAATGTATATGCTGCCTGCATCCTGTATGCAACTTTTGGCTTTTAGTCACCCTCTGTTGCATGCTAACCTGCTTTGTAACAAGTTACACGGTGAGTGATATCTGTACTAAAACCATAAAAGCCATTAACCAGGCAGTCTTGGTAGAAGTGCCTGGGGTTCGCGTTAGAAGGATGGTATATTCTTATTTGTGTGCCCACGTTGTATGTGTATATATGTCTGGGTTAGGATTCTTGAACCATAGCTCAAATTAAGTCGACTGGCTCAAGGCTGGTAAATTTTCCGTTTGACTATTAGTTTTCAGAATTGTAATAGTCTAATGGCTAGTTAATCTTGCTATATACGTGCTAAATTGTTTTATTGGAAGGATTGAGCGGGAGAAGTAAATTTCCGAATCTACTAGTAATTCTGTGTACAAAGTAATTGATGTTAAATCCTATTCCTGTGGCTAGCTTAAAGACCAAATCATATTATTTTAATAGCATTATTATTATTATTATTATTATTATTATTATTAAAACAGAATTCAGATACTATATCTGCCATCCAATCTAGACTCTCCTTCCCCAACCAGTTTGGGAGTCCACAGCTTTTATATAACCCTTGTACACTATGAAAAATGGGCCCCTTATCTAAGGAATGCTGTCGATAAGGGGCATTCATTCAGATTACCAAAATATACCTGATCCATCATATTCCAAGTACTATTGCTAATCAAAACTAATTTATGGGTAAATATTTTTTTATGTGTGGTGACAGCAGTATAACTAAATGTGTCCTTCATTATTTAAATTCAAAATGTTTATAAAAAGAAATAAACAGTGCTATCTTTCTTTATTTACAAATCTATAAATTTACTACTCAGAATAAAATGAAAACTAAATAATTTGTTTGTATTGATGTTAATATGGTCATATTTAAATAGCAAAGGTAGCTAATTCAGGTCTCTTCATCTTTTAGCAGGAATTCTCAATTTTGTTTTTGATGATGAAAACTGAGTGTGAGTTAAGAATTTATAGATTAGTAAATAAATAAGATGACTCTTTATTTTTATCATAAAACATTTTGGATTTAAATACTAAAAAACTATTCCGCATCATAGAACTGCAACATATTGACAATGGAAATGGGTGTGTGTTTGACAGTGATGGGTTGATGATTAACACACATTCTTTGGGACACAATATGACTTTTATAAATATTTTGAAAAGCATCAAACAACATATGAATTTGTAATCAGCACTCGTACCCTTATAAATCGTTTTATTCAACCTTACTGCATTTCAATTTTTCTTATATCTATCTATATATCTATCTATCTATCTATATATCTATCTATCTATCTATCTATCTATCTATCTATCTATCTATCTATCTTCTGGTCATGCAAGAAATGCACACTCTATATATAAGATTGTAAGAATCACAGAGGCCCATATCTTTGCTTAAAATTGAATTATATGTTATGCAGGTAGATATAATAATATTTATTATAATTGTACATGTTTGACATTTATACTGTAAGCAAGAATATGAAACTCTTTTGGAATAAAATTTTGTATTATAAAATGGCAATGGTCAGCATGCCATCAGAGGTGCTCATATCGTTGTTTACAATTTAACTCTCAGCCATACATATAGTATACAATAACGCAAAGTAGGACACTTCTCTCCTTTCTCATGCGACCTTTTTAAGAATTAATGCTGATATTTCAAGGTAGATTTTGCATAGCCAGAGGTCTCGCTAGGCGCTCAAAACTAGGAGGTCAGGACTCCTACTTTGGAAAAAACAGGAGTCCCACCAGCAAAGTTTAAGTCCCCTACCAGAAGCATATTGGGCATACTTAAAGTGGCTAAATTTCCAGATGATTAGAACCAGTGGTTGCCAATGCGTTTACTTTTCTAACTTCTTTAGAACACTGATATATAACTCATGTTTGTCCATTAATTTAAAAGTGAGAGTGAATTAAGACAGGCATAGGAAATTTCTTAATCCACGCGCTAAGCTAAGGATCACACTTAGTGTTCCATATGAAATGTGAAACATCAGTTCTAGCACTCTGTTTAATCCCGTTACAATCTTTCCCAATTTGCGCCCAAATACTTATACAAATTTGCAAACAGTCTTTTGTCTAACTCTCAACATTTCTTGATTTCGAGGTCACATGCACTGCTTATTTGGCTACACTTGGAAACGAATACAATAATGAAACATAAAGTGGTTCATTTGATGTACTCTTACACGAAAGTACATCACTGGGTCATTCTGTCTCTGTATTCAGTCATTGTAAATATCAGTACATTTCCCCACCACTCTGCAGCTAGTCAAAACTTTGAACTTGGCGCCAAGCTACTGGGTCATGTTCTGAAGATGCACTCTTACAATGACTACAAGTACATATGGGGGTCTTTCAGCCACTGAATTATCTCATTGTAAATATTAGCAGAGCTCAAATGATCATTTGATCAACACATTTTCCCACTCGCAGATGGTTGAAGCAGAACTTGCAAGCCCTTGAATTTGCTATCCGGCAAATGTGTGCGTACGGAGGACTCCTGTAGAAGTGATTTTCTGCGTCCCAGGTTTAAAGAATTGCGTCCAAATACGCGTGATTAAGCGTTTTCGAGACCTCTGATAGCGTAATTTGGTACTGATATTTAGCTGAAGCATTTGACTTTGTATGCCATCCAAATTTTGGTTGACTATCATATCTTTAAAGGAATGCCAGACCATTTTCGCACTCTACTGCTTGACATAGCCATGACTGCGCATGCATACTGTGCAAGGGAAATGCTGCTCGTTGTATTTTGATATGTACTTTGTCCATAACTCTGTTCCATATTTAATCATTCAGCTCAGTTATTTTCACTCTACAAGTGTTTGCTGCAGATGATATTGGGACACTCTGCATATATTTTACCCTCATCTGACATTTCTTACATTGTCCACATTTAAGATATTCTTTTGTGTCTGCTTCAGAACAATTGCATTCCCTTAGATCATAATAGCGCGATATGTATTCCATTTCTGGAACCTGGTCTACACTCTACTGTAAATTCATACCCAGATAATATTTCTAGCCATCTAGCTATTCAACCCACTGGATTTTTGAGACTAAAAAACCACTTTAGAGCCTAGTGGTCACTCGTTATGTTTAATTTTCTTCCCATCAGGTAATATTTGAAATATACAGTAAAGTACTGCACGGCCAGCAGGTCCTTATCTGTAACAGTAGTATTGTTCACACTTGTTCAGTGACCGACATGCATAACCAATAACCCTTTCTTGATCATTTTGAATCTGGGACAGGACTGCACCTGTTTCATCATCACTTGCACCTTGATATAGGAAAAATACTGCAATTCTTTCAATGCAATCTCTACCGATCATTGAAAAGTTTTGGGATTGTTGGTCAAACCCCGTGGCATTACTGTAAACTTAAATAAACCGTGCTTGGTCACAAATCTTGGAAAAAAGTGAAGAGTTTGGATAATTCTTTCTGTTGCTGAAACTTCTTCCCATTTGATGAATCTCTAAAGGGGGCTTTCAAATGTTCAGTTATATCTTTTTCTATAGTTTTTTGTGTACTTCATTCAGCCTGCTTTTCTTTCATTATTAGTGTTTTCCCTCTTGACAAGTATTTTTTATGTAATCAGGAAGCTTGCTTGGAGTGGTATATGTTGTTTCTCTCCATTATCTTGATACATCTGGTGACAATGTCTTTCCCTTTCTGACTTTTATCGTCCTCTAGAAATAACACCTTTATGACCGATTCAGCAGTACCTATCACAGCTCCTTGTTTCAGTGAGACTGATGATAGGAAAGGATTCATGACCCTCACCTTTATTGTAGTGGTAACATTACTATCAGTAAGACTTGAAGCCATCACAAGGGGATAATGTTCTTTAAATTGCAGTGTTGCATGACTTTCACATTGCTGAACATCAGTATTATAGCAGTCAACAAAAACATCTACAATATGTTCACTCAAACCAGGTGTGATGTAATTATCAGTTAAACAAATTCTTATGATTTGATTGTTAACACACTGTTGACACTTATCACTTTGCCATCAAGGATGATTTTATTCTTACTCAAAATAATGCCTGATAGCTTCCCATCAGATCCTTTCAATACAATGGTACCAAGCAAAACTTCATCTTTGTTTTATTTCAGCAACAATGACTTCTTAATCCATCTTGAGAGTGTCTAGTTCTAAGGTGACTTTAATATTCCCATAACCCAGTAATGGTTATCCGCCTGCATGCACAAGACATCCTTTGCTCTTTAATTCTGGTCTTTCAGCTTTCTTTATTTTCTTGTATACATGTTCAGCTAGAACAGTTTTCTTCGCACCAATATCTACTACAGAAGTAACTGGGGCTCCCTGTACAAAATCCTTAAGATATATGCACTTTGACTTTGGTATACCTCTATGAACAAGTATATTGACAAGTATATTAATGATAGTTTGTTCATTTGTCAACTGCATACTTTGATTGCTAATAAGGCCGTTTTCCCTTAAAACCTGGACTGTCTTTGGCCAATGGAGTCAATCCCCATTAATTTAAAAAATTTCCTGTTTTGGATGCCCTTCATTCAGAACTGTTTTCTGAACTTTTCTCTGTTGTGGGCTTTGTGTCATATCTACTCTGGTTTCTTGGACATTCACGTTAAAATGAGAAGGATCACCAGAAATAAAACGGGCCTTTTTGCATGACTGGTAACTCTGTATTTCACCATGTGAGCCATCTTGGTAACTTTGTTTACCTTTGTGTCCATTATCAAATCTGCTGTAAGTTGGTTTCCATGAGGTTGGATGAGAACTCTGTGTTAAATTACAGCCTGTTTTTTAAAAGCATTCTTGTATAACCTTTCTCAGCTTATCCAAATCAGCTGATGTCTTTGAATCGTTCTTCTACTGTTGCCTTTGTCAACTCTTTCAGATTCTTGCACTTGTTTATTAAAAACTGTATTCTTCTTCTTACCTGGTGTTGCCCTTGCTACATTTTTGTCTGTAGACCAATTTTCATGTTCAGTCACTAGTCCATCATTTCATCTGTGACTTTTGTTTTTATTCTTATATGTTTCTTAGAAATTCACTACTTTAAAGGCTGCATAATCTGTGTTTTTTCAGTTGTTTAACATAATCAACTTGAAATCGGGCTTTGTCATATATCAACCCATCGAAAAACCTTCTCAGTAAATCTTATCTGGTCTCTTCATTATGCTAGCATACGCCTTGAAATACAACCTCTTTACTTCAGCTGCATATTCTTTAACAGCGCGTCACCATATTTCTGGTATATGTGACTAAACTGAGTGCCATATGTTTGTGAAGTTTCAATAATCCTAAACTGACTAGCTAATTTGTTTCATAATGCTTCATAATTTGCATGTACAGTGTACTCTATGAGACAATTGTCCATTCACAAATTCACCTTCAGCACCTTGATATCTCAAAATAAGTTCTTCAAATGTCTCAACTGATGTCCACCTCTGATGATTGGCAACTTCTTCAAATATATTCTACCACATCTTCCAGCTCTTTTTTCCAATAAAAGGTGGTAATTTGGGGCTTGTGGTTTTCCTCATACTTCGTCCTATTCTGCTTTGATAAATTGCACTAGATGTTTAGTCCAATTCACACTTGCTATACGATGACAAACTTCCCATTTTGATATTTGATTGGACATGATCTGACATGTTAGTCCTTCTCTCTGAGGATTGAACTGCCTCCCTTGTTTCAGACTGGTTATCATCATCTTTTCCAACATTCTCATCAGTTCTGTGATATTTAGCCTTCTGATTGCTTTGAGCGTTCCTTCCTCCAGCATTAATTTTCTTCAAGCTGCTTGCAGCTTTTTGGCAATGACCATAGGTGTTGTCCAATTTGGATACCCTCTTTTCCATTACTTTCCATGTTTTGACTAAGTCCACATCCTTTGTAGGTTGGTTCCATATACTATCAGGAATGGCCTTTAATGTTGAGCCTGATTTGGATCATTTTGCGGGACCCTCTGGATTTATGTATTGTACCCCCCCCCCACCCCATGAGCTGTGTCATTTAGAAATAAACTTTTAAACAAGTTTTATATGATAATAAACTTAACATTTTCTTCCATCGCTGTAAAAGTACTTTCTCTCTATAGATTTTTTCTTTTAAATTACTGACGCACAGGGCCCCTGTTAGTGTTTGGTCCAATTGTGCCAAAACGGTCAAATCTGACTATGGTTGGTTCTGTATAATACTTCTCAAGAAAGCCTCAACATTATTTATTTGTATAACACTAGTATTTTAACACTCACATATAATGATGTCTTCAGATTTTATGAATCGCTCTGATAACAGAACACATCTTTCCCAGCAGGTATCATATTGTCCATTGTAGCTGTTGCTATGGCATTTTATATCATGAAAAAAATTCGAAGTGTATTCAAATGTCTAGGATGTCTGAAACAAAAGGACTTTTACTAAAATGTCAGCTGAGCAAAATGGATGTATATGCAACATCTTGTATCCACCATCACTGAACTCATGCCATTGGTCATCCAGTTCACTCTTTCAGAACTTGTTTCACATGGTCTTTTTTCTTAATGGGTACTAGACCTTCTCTACATTATTTTAATGGAAATCTCTTCCAATGAGTTTCAATTTTTAAAAATTACTTTTAAAATATTTTAATGCTTAAAACCTAAGTTTTTTTCCGATCCTACCATATGTACACTTTTATTCTAATGCTAAATCTTGGTGAGTGATGTAAATCATACAACTGGCTTTGAATCAAAGTGTTAAATCCTGCAGATGCCACCAGAAGAATGTCACATCCTTCGGTAGTGTGTGCATATGTGATTGTCAACATTGTGGATGCATGTAGTTATCTGTAACTGTATTGCAAAAACATGAATGCATGTGTACAAATGTATCTTAAAATTAATTAAATAACAAAAATCTGAGATTAGATTCGTCGGTTTATTGCAAAATTAATTTCATCAAACTCAACAATAACATATGTAAATAAAAAGCTAAACAATAAGTTTAAGCATTAAAATAATTTATGCTGTCATCTTTGTTACGTTCTACTAAATAACACAAAACAAAGGTTTGTTCTAACTACTTTATTGGCTAGATTACAACAGAAAATGCATGCACACTAGTTTCTCAGCACCCTAATGTTATCATAGGGTTGCAATTAAGTGTTGAGCCTGTAGATGACCTTACATGACCTGTAACTGTCAGATCATTTGTAGGAACATAATGTTAACATTGTATATTACCACAACTCCCCCTAAAAATGTGTTTTCTGCTTTTCTTTAAAATTCACATATTCGTTTCTCTTGTCTTTTTAATAAATTTGTAAACATACTCAAACTTGACAAAGTTCTATTTTACTACAGGCAATGATTACATATTTCAAATAGTTTCTGGTGAGTTGTAAAAGTTCTACAAATTGTAGCTAAATTTAAGTTCTATCCCTATGACATTCACAATCATTCATATACTCATGAAAACAAGTACATGGTGATATACTGGCATTGCCACCAAATTCCAAAGTCCTAATATTTGTTTCTTCAATCCAGTTGTTATCACTGGATATAAACTGATGTGATATAACATATATATTATTAAGCCCTTATCCACTTCCAGTTTCAAATATTCACAAGACACAATATAATTCAGAAAAATTGTCTAGTTCACATAACAAAATCTATGTATCATGCAGGCTTTTTTATTAGAGGTCCACTACATGTTTGAATCTCCGCTGTCTGGTTTGGCTCACTGATGAATAATGGCAACTCATCATTCATGTCAGTGACCTCCTTGTTAGCATCTTTGTGTGTATCATATATATCTGGTAATGTCACTTTTGTTTGTAACAGATGTCATTGGTTTATCCTGTATATACCACCATCATGGGTTTTCACATTATATGACCTTGGAGTGCTACTTTTGCGATGGTACAGCTGGTTCCCAAAGATCTTGTATTCGATTCTTATTTTGTCTCCAGAAGTCAGATTTGGAAGCTCTTTAGCTGTTCTGTCATGCTGGTTCGTTTGCTGATTTTTATTTTCACAGTTTCCACATTAAGTTTCTTTATTTTATAACTTGTTGGCTTAGCTGTACATGTATGTTGATTGTAGCTAAAGTCGATTGAAGTGTTCAGCTCATCACCTTTTGTGCTGAGATCCTATATCCTTAATTGGTGTATTTCGATACTCCAATATCGATAAATATGGATCGTTTCCATCTCTCTTTGCCTTATTAAGAATTCCTTTGAGCTAAACCATTTGACTGTGGATACTTGAGACTTGACGTAGTGTGTTTGAATCCCCAGGTTTTTGCAACCTTACCATATCCTTTTGAGGGAAACTGTAGTCCATTATTACTTCTTACTTCTTGTGCATTCCGTGTCTTGCAAAATCTGACGTGCGTGTGATTACAGTGCTTGCTCATGTATTTTCTAACTTGGCAACTTCAAAATATCTGAAGCTATAGTCTACCATTAAGTTATAGCTGTAATTATTCCACGTAAATTATTGTTCCAACCATTCCCATATAGCAGTAAGCTGTGTAGACAACAATGGTACTTTTGGTTTGACCTTCTGTATTCCTGGCCAGTAGAACAATATCTTAATGTGTCAGACTGCAATTTGTGAATTCATGCCAGGCCAATATATAATGTCCCTTGTTGTTTGCTTTGTCTTCTCAACGCCTATATGATTTTTGTGAAACTCTTTTAGCATTTATATCTAAAGAGCATCTGGTATTATAATGTTCTCTCTTTTAAAACTTATCCCTCCATTTCTTAAAGATCATCTCTTGAGTTCCAGAAATGTATGATTTCGAAGGCTAAGAGATGTTTATCATGTGGCCATCCCTTTTAAACGATTTCTCGTTAATTGGTCATTTTATTATCACGCTTAGATCCATTCTTTATTGCTTCTAACTGTGTATCTGCAGTCTGTACATTTCACATGATGATATGCACATAGCACTCAGTTTCACTATCCATGTTCATATCAGATTTGTTCGCTTGTCAGTGTGCTTTCGACAATGTATCTGCTACAATTAACTCTTTTCCTGGACTATACGTTAAGTCAAAACTGTCCTTCTGCGGTCTTAAAAGCATTCTGTGAAGTCTAGGTGGTGTGTCAGATAGAGGTTTCTTGAGGATTGATTCCAGAGGTTTCCGATCCAATTCAACTTGTACTTAATGACCTTATGTATATTGATTAAATCTTTCAAGACCAAATAACACAGGTAGAGTTTTTTGTTTTTATATTTGCATACATTATTTATGCATCTGTTAAAGACCTCGATCCAAATGCTACGGGTGTGCTTGACTGCATTAACACTGCATCACAACTAACAACAACATGCTTCTTGACATCAAAAAATTTCAACACAGGTTCTTTGCTTAGGATCTGTTTGATCTCTTGAAAAGCATCTTTCTGTGCACTTTCCCTAACAAATTTGTTGTCACTTTTCAAAGGTGCTCTAATTGATTCTGTTGCTGTAGACATATTTGGGATAAATTTCGATAGCTAGTTGACTGTACCCAGTAATCTTGCAGTTGCTTTTCTGTCCATTGGAGCGGGCATTTCTGTGAATGCTTTCACTTTTTATGGGTCTGGTTTAATAACTGATGATGTTAATATACGTCCTACATAACATATTTATATTATTCCAGATTAGCATATTTCCAAATTAAATGTCAGATTTATTTCCTGGTATCTCTTTACAACATTGTTTCACTGTTGTATCATGTTCATCCTTTGGATTTCCCCAAATAATTATGTCATCTATATCAGTTTCTACCCTAGACAGATCCCCACAAGACCATGCCATGTGTTTCTGGAACACTTCGTGAGCAGATTTAACATCAAAAAGCATTCTCACTCAGGTAGCAGTATGCACCAACTGGAATGTTAAATTTTGTTAATAACTGGCTTTTCTCATCTATGGGCATTTTCCAGTAACCATGATTGGCATCTATTTTGTAGAAAACCTTAGCCCCAGCCATCCTTACGGCTATATATTAAATTGTAGAAAGTTGAATAAACTCTCATTTGATAGCGTGATTCATGCAAATTGAAATTAACAAATAATATATACTTTGTGATCACCCATTAAAGACGTCCACAAAACATACAGGAATACATGCAGTAGGCCTAAAGCAGCTGTTCAACACAGAATATCATAACAAAAAATACTAGGTTGCAGACGTCCGCAAGGTCCTTTACATCCCCTTCCCCCTTGTCTGCAGTTGTCCACATTTGAGCAACCCCCATCCCCCATCTTTGCAGACGTCATTAATGGACAACCCCTTTGAGTATTCTTACATATCATGAACCCGTTTTGTCCTGCAGCTTTCAGAAATGGATGCTGTTTCCTTCACCTGTAGCAATTTGTTTTTCTCCATAGGCTGGGCACCTACCTTTTGCGTGTAATTTGCTACATTTGGCACAGTTGAATAATCTGAGTCTGATTTTGTGTTTGTCAATTCCGCTTTCTTTGCTTGTGCTATTTTTGTTTCTTTTTTCCTCTTTTTCACACCATGAACTTCTGATTCAGCTGCGTCATTTCGCATCTTTGTAATTTGCTTTTTGGATGCTTTTCTGGTCTACAGACAGCCACTTATTTTGTAGTGTCCGCTGATCTTCTTGTAAAAAGTCTTCATTTTAATTTTTCAGAATAAGTCCCACAGAGAATTATATCTTGAATCATTTCATCCTGTATGTTTTTAAATGTGCAGTTCTTTGCAATCACTGTAAGTTTAGTTACAAATTTTTAAATGGCTTCATTCTTTTGTTGGATTCATATGGGTATTCAATATGTACTTCTCTGTTGTAATATTCTGCTTAGGAGTGCAACAGTCCTCAAACTTCGTGATAAATGGATCAGTTCTTACCGTTTCATTGGCCTCAAATGTAATTGTGTTGTAAATGTCCCTACCATCCTGACCAATGATGTATAGCAAAGCTCTGAATTTTTCTTTGTCTTTTTTATCTGCAAGCACAAAACCTAAGTGAAACTGCATAGTCTGCTTCCATCTCGTCCACGTTTCGTCCAGATGGTGTGAATTAAAGTCCATTTTAGGTGGCTGATTGAGGTTATCCATGATGTCACAATTAACACAAAAAACTTGTGCATCCAGATTTTAGTATTTTTATGGAGGTATACTTCTTAATGGTAAAAATCCAACAAACTCCATACTTTTCATTTCTGATACCATGTTTGGCTGAATAAAACAAAACAAAGGTTTGGTCTAACTACTTTAATGGCTAGATTACAACTGACTAAAATAGAGAAACACATGGAAACTAATGTTACCAAATGGCATATAGGGTTGCAACTGACTGTGGAGCCTGGAGTTAGCCTTATGTGACCCGTAACTGTCAGATCATTTGTAGCAACAGAATATTATTACCCTATATTATCACAATACAAATGAAGCAGGAACATAAATCATGTGATTTGCTCGCGATGGAAATGGGTCAGACTTTTACATGAAAATATGTTCACTTAATTTGTTCATCTGAGCAGCACATGCTCAGTTTGTAGAGTGTCTGATTCGTAATGGAAAAGATATGAGTTCAGTACCCATCCAGGCAAACCCAGGTCGATGACCTTATAGTGTCCCTGGGAAAGACAATTAGCTCCCATTTTCTCAGCATAATACAAACAATAATGCATTAGAAATAATGTTAAAACAATAACAAATATTTAAATAATCTATGAAAATTCCAGGATTAAATTAACTTTCTGCTGATCTATATATATATATATATATATATATATATATAATAAGGGAGACTACGCTTAGTAACCAATATTTCAGTGTACATTTTTAAGGACATGATTTATATGTAAGCACCAGCAATATTAACTTCTAATGGTGACACGAGAGACATGCGTCTCAATGTATCTATCTGATATATTCTTGATTCTGAGGCTGAGGTGTTGATTCATGACATCAGTGAATTATTCAGAAAATGATAAAATTAGTTATGTGCAGGGTATATTGATCAATCCTATATTAATATCATAAATGTACCATATAAATTAAGACTACTTGATGAAAATTTAGTTGATTTGAGGAAATGAGCAGCAGTTACTACTGTCTTGTTGGGGGATGCCTAGATAAAACTAGTAGTTTGTATTTCAGTATGACTGTACCCATGTAAACCAAAACGTGTTCTGTTTGTCATTGCTCTCCTCCATCAGGATTTAGTTGTCTGCTGATTTTGCCTATAATTTCATTTTAATATAATTTGAATTGGCTGATTGATACATATCAAGCCAACCTTTACTGAAGTTGACAAGATATTCAGAAAGGCTACATCATTTATGGTCGAAATTAGCTCCATCGATTGTGAAGTGAAACCAAAGGAAAAGACAGTAATACTATTCAAAGAGCGTAACATAGATAGGGATACAAGAACTAGTCTTCCAGTGCACAAAGCAAGACATAATGTAGAGCAAAAAGACAAAATAGTGATAAAAGATTTTTTTTTAAACCACAGGGGATAGCATGCTTGTTTACAAGTTGTCTATAAATCATAAAATAAATATATAATACTCCAAGGAAGAACACATTTTCCCTTCTCATATCACCTTTCTAAGAATTAATGCTGATATTTCCAGCTACACTTTAGGTAGCATAATAAACTTGGTACCGCTGTTTAACACAGGCATACAACTTTTTATGCATACTGTAATGAGTCTTAAAATAAGTATCAGAAAAGAGTGAAGACAACAAGCCCTGTAAAATTTAACATATAATGTATTTCCCTAGAATACAAAGTGAAAAAATGAGAGAACAAAATTACGGTTTACCAATTAAATCCAAAAATAATCCAAGATTTAAAAACACAAGTTCTAGTAATACAAATTCCTGAATGAAACTGAGTTCAGGTCCCGATGAGATCAACATTTGAAGGCAGTGACATCTGTTATTGTCAGGAAAGAGCTGATGTGTCAAGAGGCTCTTGTCGAATCACATAAATATTATTCCAGATTTGAATTCAGTATAAATTCCAATGAATGTCTTTATCCAAGAAATTTGTCAGAGTACTTTTATATTTCCAGAGAAAATAATCACTTGAATTCAATAATTTGAAGAAAACAAAATTCCGACCAAACTGTACACAACATAATACAACTTGGACATGTCAAGTGTTTTAAGCCCAACTGACAAGCCTTTTTCAAAACGTCAGTGATATGACTAATTAAGACGCAAGGCAGAAACCCTGATGAAGGTCAAAAGTTCATTCTTCTGGAAACAATAGAAGCTTGTTACCAACTGGTACATGATAAAATATCACATAGTCCAGGTATGACCTTGACTCAATAATTCTTACTCTGAGAAAGATACATAAAAATGTTGTTTACTAGAATGAAATGAAAACAAAAGGTCAGTCAGGTCAAACAGAACTGAACTCAGTTTTGGACAAGGTCAAGTCCAGTAAACAATGTTACATTAACATTACAATAGTATTTAATGGAATAAAAAAAGAAATTTAAAACTAACAGACAAACAATTAAATTAAATAAACATAACAATAGATAAAGTTAGATTTGTTTGATTACACCTGTTTAATATGCAAGATCAATGAACATAATGGCTCGCTGTCATCTCTGTAGTCAACAGAAAAAGGACCTGCTGTAACCGCTGATAATAAGATAGTTTGCAAGGATTGTTGCTTCATTGTACATGGATATATTGTACCAAATTGTATTCTTATTTTATATTTGGTCAGTAACACATGTACACAGGTTAAAATATACCATACAATGCCAATTTCTCTGGAAGGAACTCCTGTACTGTCCATAGGAATCAGAGAAATTGTCCCTGCTCTATCAAACATAAGTTGAAAGAACTTGTCTCTCCTGTGCACCGAGTTGGCTATAGGATAAACGTTTGACATGTCTGAAGCAGGTTTGCCTTTAGCAAGCCTGTTTCCTCATCAAGAACCTACATAGCATTTTTGTGCAATCTGACAAGTGTTAATCAAAACCAAGTTCAATGTAGTAGTGAATTTTTTTATAGTTCTTTTGAACCCAATTTTATAAAGCAACAAAACTCATTTTTTTCATAATATATTTTTCATTCAGAATTAGCCAATGTACTAATCAGTTTGAAGCTGAAAAATGTCATGGTCTTGTTCTGTAATCCTAATGGACTTTGATTTAAAAGTTAATCCAATCAAGTCACAATTGGTTCCCTTTTCCTCTGCCTTAAACATCAAAGATAATCTCAAAAATATCTATATCTGGACTCATTTATGCCCACCTAAGCATGTCATCAGCGACCTCTTGGTTCTGCCCAGGTCATATCGAATTTGCATATAGGCCGATGAAGTGTATTTAGTAGTCCAGCAAATGTTCATCACATTCACGGCTTGTTCTGGAGAGGTATGCTATGTAGGAAAATATGCCGGAGGCAGACAGGTTAATCAAGACTGATGTTCCTACCTAAATTAGCAAGCATCATAAAATGCACGGGTAAAGTTTTCCATGTGATAAGAATGGATAACATCGAAATTCCACACAAAGGCTCATGCTGTTGTTGTTGTTGTGGAGTTTAACGCCATTGTTCAGAATACAATAGGCTATAGATGGCGGCCAGTATTAATGGTGGAGGAAGAACCCGGGAAAACCCCGGAAAGAACCACCGACCCACGAGAAGCTACTGACAAGCTTTCTCACATGCCTACATTGGCTGAATCTGAGAATCGAACCGGCACAGACAAAGATGAGATGGCAGTGATCCATAATGGAGAGCGCTTTAGACCACTCGGCCACGTGAGGCCCCAAAAGTTATTGCATGTGTGTGTATATACATACATACATACATGCTTGCATGCTTGCATGCATACATACATACATACATACATACATACATTGATACATACATACAGACATACATACATGTATACATACATACATACATACATACATACATACATACATACATACATACATACATATTCAGCAATGAACAGGAGGGAATGGTTGACATGCCGTAGGCTGATTTTACAGTTACTACAGTTATGTCCAGAGCCATTGCACGTTTTCATTGAATGAAATAGCACCCATTATTTTTGTATCCTAGCCCCAGTTTACTCCAAATCTAAAATTTGTCCTACTTTTTGCAACGGTTAATCTGTCCATGTCCAGTTCAGGCATGCTTTGATGAATTGTGCATGTGTTATTGTTTCACCGCTAAATGCAAACTTTTGGACACCAAACTAATTATGGTTGTTGTTCTGGCAGTAACATAAATAATTGTAGAACATTCATTGATTTTTTTGTTCTATTTGCTTAGTGCTTCAAAGATAATCAGTTTTCTTTGAAGTTTCAGCAAAACTATGTTTGGGGTACATTTTGTATAAAACAAACAAACAAAACCTCATTCATTTGGTAAATTGTAGCCGTTCTTGTTCCTGCCTTTGGATGTTGATCGATTGCAGCTAATCTGGTAGCATGGCTATCTGTGTGTATCACAACATACATAGACCTGCCAACCATTACGATTTTGCAGTAAGTCTTACAAAAATGACCCTTACAATACAGACTTATATAACAAAATGAAAAACTATGGAAATATGATTGTTGCAGTAAAATCTGGATATTTGGCTTGTCCATGTTTTTTGATCCTGGTTTTCATGTTAGCTGTTTTGAAAGTAGTCAGAGAACCAAACTGACTTAATAGTAGTACCTCAGATGCTTTAAACGGCGCATCATTTTGGAATACCTAATTTTTAAAATCCATCTCGACAATAGCAGTATATATTATTCTGTTACAACTTATTGAAAACTGGTCATACTTATGAAAAAAATATAGAATGCTTAATGAAAGGATCTAATTCAGGTTGGCAGGTCTGCATACAGTACCCAAGCCAGGTGTCTACATAGGCA
The DNA here is from genome assembly GCA_028554795.2 of Sinohyriopsis cumingii. NCBI lineage: Eukaryota > Metazoa > Mollusca > Bivalvia > Unionida > Unionidae > Sinohyriopsis > Sinohyriopsis cumingii. The sequence continues at coordinate 110,192,548 of CM068837.1, read as the reverse complement.
GATTTAGACCAACAAGTAGGTCTACGCTTTTTTTCTTTCTAACAGCGGATACCAGCATTGTTGGGCCGTAGTCCATACTGAAACTATACGCTGTGTTAACCTCCCCATCAGTTCTGACTTATCGGACGCTCGCTAGTAAATAATAAATTTATTTTGACCTTGGTATGCAGATGGAAACTAAAATTCCTCTTCTTTTGACCTATTGCATTAAATTCTTCAGAACATTCACTTGTTTAGTGATAATCACTGTCAGAACAGAACACCTATTAATACATCTATTAATGACCATAGCATTTTGCTAAGTTTATGTAGCACCTCATGAAGTGGTAGTGATTCTGTATATGTATGAGACAGTAAAGTTTGTCAAAGGCCATATAAAAAATGTGTGGTTCCAGTGACCCAGTCTACACAAATTAGATGGTCCTGACCATATAATGTTTTTTAGCGATACATAAAACAAAATAGTACCGGTTATTCCCTGTGTTTCACATCCATACCAGTGACTTTAAATTGGAAAATGTGATGTGAAGTAACACAATCTGTATAAATAATAAACGCCTTACTGCCTTCTTGTTTCCACACCATTATCAGAATCACTTACTTTTGTATTTTAGACTAATGTACATTATTTCCATTGCCATTATGCTCGGTGAATACAAATCAGAATTCAGTTGTATGTCCTGCATCTTATGTTTTCAGATTCAGGACAGGATTATCGACTGCAGCGAATTGCTAAAGTTCTGAATGAGCAGCAGTCAGTGAAGGGCAAGGTTGTTGATAAACAAGTCATAATCCCATCTGAAGGCGACAGATCTGAGAGTCTTGAAGAGAATCATGTTGATGTTGAAGACCACGATGCAGAAGTACTGTACTACCGTTCTTCTGAACATGACATTGGCCAAGATATTTCAACTGCTACTAGTCAGCAAGAAGGATCCCCTGTTCCTCAGCAAGAAGAATCCTCTTCAGTTGTAGTTCAGAAGAGGCCCACCCAGTCTGAAACAAACACTATAGTCATGTTAAAATTGTTGAAAGAAAATGTTAATAAATTAGAAGGTAATGGCGAAAACTCACTTCTAACAATTTGGGATTTTGCAGGCCAGTTTGCATTCTACACGACACATCAGACATTCCTGACAAGACGAGCCATATACCTCTTGGTTTCGGATGTCAGTGGACAGGTTACTGATCTTGTAGCTGATGAGTGTTATTTTGATAGTGAAGGGATAATGAAGTGCAAAGTTCATGGTAAGTTCTGATCTGCTACTACTTCACTGCCAAAATGAAACAAATTGACCCATTGTTCACAGTTACTTTCTACAAAAATGCAATTCGTAGTTATTTTCTACATTAATGCAGTCAGAGCACAGATTTATTCCACACTGGACCAGGAAGGAAGAAATAAAATAGAAATAAAACATTGTATTTAGAAACACTTTGCCTTGCCTGAAAATTGAGTGAACATTCACATAAAGATTTCATGTACCTTGGAATCCAGGTGCATGCATGTATGTCTTTCCACATCCAAGATTAATCTTAGTTTTTTTCTTCTTCTTTTAATTCAGTATGATTTTATTTTGGGGTCTTTACATTTGGAATGTCGCTTCATTTTGCATCTATCTGTATGCATCTAATGAATGATCTCATTATCAAAACTTAGACGTGCAGGTCATGGGCAAGAAAGAAATATTAATGTATGTGTGAATGTTGACATCAGGTCTGTGTTGCATATCTCAATCAAACTTTGTGTATAGCTCACATTTCGGATAAAGGACAATCCTCTTGATTCGGGAATCAAAAAGTCTAAGTTTGCAGTCATTGAGACAATGAAGAAAAAATGGTTTCTGAACAGCGTTCATTCTGCAATGCAGACTTGGACCAATCTTTGTAGATTGCTTGCGATTAGGATAAGAAGAAACCCTATTTCATTATTAGGATTTAAATGATCAAACGTAAGGTGGCTGTTACTAAAAGAAGAAAATGGGTTTTGCACAGCTATTTTATTTACTTACATAAACAGCTATATGCAGTGGGGCAGACATATAATGTGCCATTCACACTACTCTCGTGTATGATTTATTTTCAGAGCTAATTGAGGTTTGGCTAAACTCGATACATTCATGTGCATCATCTCCAGAAGCCGGCAGCCCCCCTGTGATTTTGGTGGGAACACATGTGGATAAAATTTCACAGGTACAAATTAAGGACAGTAATGTCAGTGTTTCAAGTTTTTCATTTAGGTATCTTCAGCTCTGCTTGCTGTTGACCAGAATAGCTTATGGGATAGTCTGTTGTCCAATGTCCATCTGTTAGTAAGTTTATCATTACTGTTCCTGAACTACTTGGAAGAATCTGGTGAAACACTATATACACATTCATTCCATGGACTAGTTTTTATTAAATTATGCTGCTCAGACATCCAGTAAGTCTTGTCATTAAATCTTGTCATTGCTATTTTTCCTGATATGATGTTCATATCGACATGATGTTGCAACTAAATGATCTCTGCTGTTCAGTATGGCTAGCACTGTAGCTATGTTTTAAGTTTTATTATTACAAATCTTCTGAATGGAATGTCACATAAACAGAGAATTTTCACCAAAATTATTTTTATGATGTTTAATTGGTCCTAACTGAAATGGTACTGTTCTGTCATCCAGTATGACTGCTATGGCAGCCATCTTGGACATCTTGTTGTTGTTTCAATAATCATCATCTTAACTGGATATAGGAGTCACATGTCATATGACCCTCAGCTGTGTTGTTGTAAAATTAGGGCAAGGGATTATCAATCGCATGGGGAATTCAGTCACCATTGTGTGGAAAGATACTTGAAGTAGAGGTCAGATGCTCAGCATTTCCTCCTTCTATTAATCATCCTCCCAAATGTAATGTAATCAGGGAGAATATTTGAAAGAGAAAGCATTTTTTAAAGTAAATTATGTTTCTCTGAGAATACTTACCCTCATTACTTAAAAATCTTCCCAACCACTGAGCTATGCAAGCATCCTCATTAGTATATCATTCAGGTTAAAAAATAGTTACACTTGGAGGTGGCAAGTGGATGTAATTGCCAAGAGGTATTGACTTTTTTTCTGTAAGACAGAAGAGAAAAAATGTGATCTTTTTGTAGGAATGGATTTAGAATGTAGCATATTTATATCCCTAGCATTAATGTGACAGTTAAGTGTTCTCAGAAAAGCAGAATTTATTTAAAAATTTAATTTTTGCTCTTCTTAATGGAATGGTGTTTTCAGCAGGGAGTTTTTCTAAATCACTTGTGATTTCTAGTTGGTCAGAAATGAAAATTGTGCTGTATAGACATCCATTATGGCTTCAACAGTGGCTATCTTAAGAATCTTGGTATCTTGTTGATCTGCATCCTCTAGTAGTTTGTCCTGTATACCAAATCTGACCTACTGATGATCCGTTGTAACTTGACTGCAGACCTGCCAACACTCACGAATTTGGTGAGAATTTCATGACTCTTGATAGTGATTCAGGAATTCACGCTGCATGCAGAAAAATAAGAAATTCCAGAATTCTCAATCACCTTAAATCAGGAATAAAATAAATTTCATTACCTTAAGTGATTGTCAAAATAGCAGCAGTGGTCATTTGTACCCATAACGGTCTTGAATTGCTAGTTGCGATGTTAGGAGAGCTATGTTCATTTGTTACAGTTTTCCCTGTAGCAAGCATTGTAAAGTATAAAGTTATATTTAGTACAGAAGTTTTAAAAATACTCGTGAAGAAGACCGGGGCCCAACTTATTTTGTTTAAAATAGCATATGTGCATACTTGTAGCAACTGTAACTTCTTTTAAACAAACACTAAATGAAGACAGCTTTCTCGAGTGCTGGAAATTTTAAGATATTGAAAGATTAGGATGTATCGTAATATGGTTGAGTTCACAGGTTTCCTCGCATGTATTGACGCCACTGAACTTTGACCATTTTATTGTTTAGTACCATTTCATAATTAAGCTACCCAACAGTTAACGTGTTTTCATTTCCAAGTAAAAAGATTTGTATCCCACAAAAAGTGAAGTATAGATCTGAGTAAACTAAAAATTGGCCTTGCATTCAGCCATCAAACATCGATGTACATTGTGCTTTTGCACAGTAGTGTGCCATGAGTTTTAGAATTGGTAATGTGTACAAGGACTTGTACTGTTGCTTACAATTTACCTGTCAAATACAATATAGTAATAATGTTATATGGTCCATGTATGGTATATAAATTATAAGCAACGATATGAGCACCTGTGGGCATGTGGCAGAACAATGTGATAAAGCACACTGCTATAGCAACCCCAGTAGATTTAAGCTCTAAACCCCAGTAGATTTCAGCTCTGGAGTACTTTAAGCCACATACTCAAGTCCTGCAAGCTACCAATGCTGAAGCATTGTTTATGAGCTTTCTTTGTTGAACATAACCTGCCTTTCTCATTTGGAGATCTGCAACAGTGACAGTGAAAGATTATTTCCTATTGTAAGGAACAATAATACAAACTTTAGTGCCTTCTTTGATGCTGAAAAGTTGTAACAACGTTATCTTTAGTCGCCAAGATTAAACAACAAGAAAGAAGCCTGAACTGTTTTGAAAACAAATTTACCGCAGCCTAATTCAGGACGGTCAAGTCTGCCACAGCATCATATCATGACAAATGGCGTGAAGTTTGTGTATATCAGTGACTTTGGTTGCAAATAACTTTGCACATGTATTCAGTGTAAATATATTTTAGTTTAATTTTGGTATTTTCAAGTAATATAGTACTGACCATCAGAGTGGATGGAGCTAGTGTAATAATATAATTTTTCACTAATTGTGTTTAAAATTCACTAATTTGTATCCCGCTTTTCATTAATTGCATGTCTGGAGAGTTGGCAGTTCTGTGGCTAGGACACACTCCAAAGCTAGATAAATTGTATAATTTTCTTTGCAGGTTTTGTAGAGGTGTGGATGACAGAATAAATGGAGTTATGATGGCCCTTTTAGGGGGTGCTGAAATCCAACAATTTATTGTTGACTCATATGTGTACATCTGTTATAGAACCCTGAAGACTATGGAAGACTTGTCTTTGTACATCTGTTATAAGACAAGTCTGCCAAATTCTTCAGGGGAAACTGTACTTTAACCTCTCAGATTGATCCAATGGATAACTAAAAATTACGTAAGGAAATCACTTGCAAGATCAGATTTCTTTAGGATCAGAATTCCTGCATCACTTGAACTGGTGGTGAAAAGCAGGAACATATCTCCATTTCACACCCATGAACCCTGTGCTAGTCTGTATGTTCATACATCTGCTTATGGATGTGTAGATCATACAGTAGTTCTCAGCTTATTTTTCTGTCAAAAAAAGATGAGGCCTATTTGCTGGTCTACTGGGTGTGGTGATAACTTGGAGCCAGAATAAATAGTTCTTCAGCTTTTGTGTTCTTGGCAAGAATATACCTTTACATAAGCATTTCATATAAGTAATTACTTTGTGATGGTATTTTCCAACAACACAAATGTCATACATTTCATGTGAATAGGAGATGCACATGCACCTTCTTTTTGTGTGGAGATTTGTAGCCTCCTTTGCTGAGCATAGGTAGAAGAGATTATACACAGCCTGTCATTTTCTTGACAAGAAGAATATTTTCTGCAGAGAGTCGATTTAGGAGAGATAATTTAGTCCTAATGGAATGGTCACTGCACCAATCTGTACCAAACGCTTCATTCACAAAGTGAGAGAGATTAATGGATTTTCTCCATGACAAGACTTAACAACAAACTACATTTTTATTCATATCCAGTCTTAAATTAGACAGCCTGAGCAGTGGATGCCTCCACCCTGAAGCTGGTCTCGGCTGTTGATGGACCATCTCAGGATGTTTCCTAGGGTTTATGAGCTTCAGAGACTTATTGGTGGATCAACTCTTTCATAATGTGTTATATTTATAAAGTCCCACCTTTGAACCTTTGGGTGACGTTTCCTGTGAGAATCTTGCCCTTAAGAATACTTTTCAGCTCTCCTTAGGATCTGCAGTATGTAGATGTAAGCTTATATCATGTCTATATAAAAGGCTGTTTACCTTTCAACAGCAGTTACGTATCTATTTCTCTCCATTTGCCAGGGCCTCTACCTCACCACCAAGTGGCCTAAAGTGCTCACCTTTACCAGTCACTGACATCTCACGACTTGGGTTCAATTCATCGGCTGAGCCTATGTGGGTATTTGAAAAGCTTACCAGTGGCATCACGTGGGACTGTGGTTATTGCTGGAATTTTCCTAGGTGCTTCTTCAACCAGTTATACTGGCCACCATGTATAGCTTATCTTGCACTGAAAAATTGCATTAAACCCAAACAATAAATTCTCTTTGCCAACCTGGCATTATAGCAAGAGACCAACTTCTTTTGTTTTGCTTAACATTACCAACAGCGATCCTCAGTCTAATCATTGAGCTTAATTCTTAGTTACGGATTTGATGTTCAATTTAGCCACTTCTGAATGTAGAATTGAAAAGGAAGGTTTAAAGCATTTTTTCCTTCCCATAATGGCTCTCCTGATATTTCAGCATCCCCTTTTTCTAGATGGACGATGATCAAGAGCACAGATCTGCCCCTATCTGATATTTCAACGTGCATTTTTTCAAGGTGGGATATAATCAGTTGGGCATATGAGTCCTTTACTGATATTTCTACCATTACTACCTCATAGACATGTAGGACACATTCATCATTAGACGCTGTTACGAAAGCCACAGTTTGGCAGTCGAACACTGCTTTCTTCTTCTTTGGTACACCAGAGCAAAGGCATATATCCGTTAGGGCCAATACTGATGGCACAAAGAATGGCCCAGGCAGATACAAACTTATGTAGTGTAAATTCATACCATACGGGTGAATATATATTGTAATGCCAGGTGTTGAGTCCATCCACATCACACCATATTGTGAAATACAGCAATGAAGTAGCAACAAATAATGTATTACTGATAAAATCCATTCCAATCATATTCCCACGAGTAGTCTGTTCCTAAGAAAGAAGATGGCTAATGTGCTTTGGCTGTTAATGTGGGAGAGAGACTGAATATGTCTTATTATACGGACAAGAGCAGTTTCTGTCTTGGAAAGGCAAGCAACTAAATAGTGACAAGTAAGTATGACAGCATTAAAATTCGCTTGCACATCCCAATCCCCGCAAAAGAAAACAGCATACAGTAGCAGTATGAAATGGATAATGGTGCTATCATATGATTCTTTATATCTGCTTGTGTAGCCTTGACACTTATGAATGGTATATTTGCAAAGACATGAAATATAGGATGACTTCATCATTTGTGTTACATTACTAGGGCCTGAAAATTTCATTTTTGGCCCACTGGTCCAGGAACAGTAGGACCCACGTCTGCATAAGCCAAGGATTGGTCTAACAGCTGAATCTGATATATAAATATTTACACCAGACAGTGCGTTAACATAAACAAAAGGTATGAAAAACTTGATGAAAACTCCAAATTGAGACAACTACCTTATTGCATTTTCAATCATATAAATATGTTACTAAGCTTAACATTTAAAATTTTCAAATCACATAATCATTCTTTTTTTTTTTTGGTGGATTGTCACAGAATTTCATTGCTGCAGTCATATTAAACTTATATCAAAAAGTTTTCAGCATCAGATAAAATATGAAAAAACCTACAGATACAATATAACACAGTGAAACAGATCGGAAAATAACACAATTTATTTCAAGTCAATTAATATACAGTTAGTGACACCAAAAGGAGCAATCCACTTGACCGATGGTCTAGTTTCTTCTGATCTTTCCCATCCATTTTATATATCTTGACATTTCTGGTCTTAAATAAATGGTTGGGTACTCAGCTTTGTAAATGTGCAGTCAGTCATCATCTTGATGACTGAGAGGGGTAAGTTTTATTTGCAAACAATAACCTCTCTGGTGCAAGTAATATGCGCTTCCTTTGTGTCAGGTGCTATAAAAAAGTCAGTTATACAGTTGGACATGCCTTTGAATAATGTATATGTATGAATGACTGACTCTGTATGTTGTACATGCTGAACAAAACAATAAAACCTCTTTTCATCATACTCAGCTGATTGCCAAGTATTTTGATCCAGGAAAAGTCCAAATTCGTTGATTTATTACATTGTTCATCCTTTTTAGGACCCTGGATCTTTGAAGCCTTTCACTGTAACACTTCCTGTAGCAAACGAATTCACTATGCTTGTTTAATGTTTTGTACCGGCAATTATATGCTTAAATTAACTTGAAGGATTTAAAACATGGTAAGACACATGTTTGATGATGATCAAGCATGGACTGGTGATCGGTGTATTGCATGCTAAATTTGCAGAGATTCAGCAATGTTTTAAGCCACCAGTCTCCCACTAAGTGCAGTTGTATGACTCATTTCAGATGTTGTAAGGATTTAAAAGCACATTTGCTTCCATTTCCATGAACAAATGAGAAATATTAATGGTCTGATGGGCTAGTGCTTCTCACATATGTCAGGTCAGCAGCTACACATAATCAGTCTCTGACCTCGGACTACCGTAATTGTGAGGCATTGACCATGCTGTTGTATATAATTCGTTATATGTATTGGTTTTCAAATATTTTCTAAATGCAGGATGAAGAATTTTTAAGGTTAGTATTGTATAAAATTTTAAACAGCTTACAAGTGAAAGTCCTTGGGACTATATTTAGTATTCAGCTTTGACACGTTTTTGATTAATGAGGGTATCACAAACTTGACGAAAAAAGGCCTTATAAATATATCAACAAGCACATCATCATGAATACCCAACCTATATTTGAAGACACCAAATAATTTTTACAACCAAAATCACATTAATATTTAAAGACTTAAGAAAGAAAAAAATTTGGTCAAATTATGTACAATCCATTTTATAAATTAAAATATTGTTGATTTTCATATTATAATGCATACAAATATATCATCAGATCAAGGATATCTACATCTATGGTCACGAATTCGTGCACGTCGAAAAATATGAGCGGTATCCTACTTATACAGAAATCACTAAATTGTGTCACATCAATATATATATATATATATATATATATATATATATATATATATATATATATATATATATATATATATATATATATATATATATATATATATATATATATATATATATATATATATATATGTATATATATATATATATATATATATATATATATATATATATATATATATATATATATATATATATATATATATATATATATATATATATATATATATATATATATATATATTCTTAATCTCATTATTCTCAGCAATATCATAACAATCCGACGCATTTCTGTACATTACACTCCCACAAGTGTACACAAATATTAAAATATCCGTATTATTTAATTTTACACACTGCAACCATTTCTAAAGTTACAATTCAATTCAACAGTTGCAAAATCAAGAAAATCACATGAATAAATACACTAGTTAACCATGAAGTAACTAAATAGCGAATTACAATATTAATTCTGACGAGCGAGCAATCTCCATAATCATAGCTCGTTTCTCAAGTACGCATGTAAAGTAAACAATTCAAAGGTAATTCTACGTACTAACAATTCTAGTAAGTAAATATACATACTGCACATAATTACAATTACAATGCCCTAACATTCTGCAACAATCGAGCAAATAACTCACTGACCTTTACGAAGCTTTCTGTCCTTGAATGTACCAAGGTTTTTCATGCCAAATCACGAGTGGCTCCTGGAGTTATTGTTACAACTTATCAGCACGATGCTTGATAATGACTAATTCGTTCCCAGCCCAAATGACTGTTAAATTCTGGTTCGAATTGATGGCCCCACCCTTCCTCAGTTCTGATTGGATATCAATTCTACCCAGTCGGTCCAATTTAACAGACGAGCCTCAGGCCATCTGTGAACACGGATTTACAACAGCATCGAGGTTCCTTTGTTCGAGCACAAAGCTTCTAACGTCTGCATGTGAGTTTTGACACTTAACGGAGCGGTTCTTGTACAAACGCGAATCGCCACAACAGTGCAGGGTCAACATACTCATGGCGCTAACCCATTCCTTTGTTCCTGACTGACGTAATCGCTGGCAGGCAAACGTGAAACACATAAATAATTGCCTATTTTTAATTTTAATATTTATAATGTATATATATATATAAGCAGACATATGCATTCCACACATATATACCTGCATACACATATGTATTACACACAAACATACATACCTGCATACACATATGCATTGCACACATACATGCCTGCATACACATGTTTCTTACATAACTAATTACAGAATAGCTGTGCTGTGTTATTCCTTTTCCACCGTCCTCCTTTTTACAGGGTTCATATGGTCTTTGAAGGTCTTTGACAGTTTGGGAAACATGACCTAGTCTTTTTAAAGACCTTGAATGTTTGGGAAAATCAAGCAGATGACCCTAAGGTCTTTAAAAGTCTTTGAAAATTGAAATAAACCCAAACATTTTAATTTCTTTCCATAATCACAAATACAATTGTCCAAGGTTGTTAGATTCGGATGTAGTCAAGATTTCCGGGTTTCTTTCTTTTTTGATGACCCGTTGTTTCATTTCATCATTAAGCAATATTGTAATATTTTGCATTCATTGTTTTCTCGTATAACATAACTTGAATGCAAAATATTAGCATAAATATATCTTGGAAATCTATGTTTGTGGTCTTTGAAAGTTTTGGAAAAGTCTTTGAATTTATCATTCAGAATTCTGATTGAACCTTGATTAATTCTGCCTTGCAGAAGAATACAAGTATGCAGAATATAATTCCATATGTTTATAAGGTTTGTTATGTTCAATGCAATCCACACAACTTCGAACGCATTTTTAATTCTTCAAGTATACATGTACTTTTGTTCCGAATTAAACATACATTAATGATATCCAAGACTGGTGAATTTTTAATTTTTAATTGTGTTGTGTCTTTTGTTAAATCTAACTTAGTAAGATATATGTCTCTAAGAAGTGTCCTAAAATTTATCAGTACTGTTTTCACAAAATGACATCCCATATATATTCTATTCAGCTACAAAATGTACATAATGATGATTCAGAAATTTTCATTTTAAATAGTCTTCTATTAATATATAATTATATGGAGAACTTTGTATTGAAAACACTAAAGTACTATATCATTAATAGTAGAGAAGGGAAGGAAAAATATTGATTCCCAATCTTCATGCGAGTAATTCTGATTTAAAAAAGTTCCAATTAGTTTCGATTTGAACTGGAAGTCATTAGCTTTTCCTCGTATACTGTATAATATATGAAATGAGTAATTTGCAGTTTTGTCCTGAATCTTGAGGTAATTTATATTTTCATCTAGTGGTGATTCCTGTTACATGGTATTTATAATAGTGTTTTTTCCAAGTTCCTCTTATTGCATCAACTCTACAAAAGTAATATTGATATTAAATTTGTCCATGTGCTTGTTTCATGCAAGGTACATGCCATCTTCCTTAATGATGTCGTTAAAAAAGAACATTAACTTTTCACACACAGTCTTCAGAAAGAATTTATTATTACTATTGTTATTGATACATCTATTATATTAGAGTAGCATTGATGCAATTTGTTCAAGTGTTGTGTTGAGATAGTTATCCAATTACAACCATGCAAAAATCACATCTTTCCAATAACTATTAAACTTCTGTAAAACAATGTGGAGTTCTTTGTTCCTTATAAAGAAACTTTTGCCTATGATAAATTTTCACTGTGAATGATTGAGTGGGTCGATTTTTGTATGTACGTATTCATAAGTGCATCATCAAAAGACTGAATGTGTGGCAACTTCTTCCCACCATCTTGATAGTCATTGACTAGAATGTTCCTTTTAATTCCTTTAACCTTTTTTCCATTCCAAAGGAAGCTGTAAAAAGACTGAATAAGAAGCATTATTTCCCTTGGACGATAAGGAAGTACCATAATACAGACGACATATTCCCAACAGATCAGTTAGTGAGTAACTTTTAATTGATTCAATTTTATTTGTATAATGTACTAAATAAACGAAGTATTGCTTTTGCTCAAATCAAGTTTAATTCTAAGAAGTGTAAACAACCAAACTTATTCGAAGTAATATGTTTTGCTTTTGTCTTAATTGTTCACCATAACCCCATTTTGCACCAAGCCACATGACCTGGGTTTTGCCATAGTTCACCCCATTCCAGACCAGCAGCATAAGCTGTATAGAATATCTAAATCAGTGTTGATGCAGAGGTAGTCATCAGTTATAATACAAGTCACACGGATCATGTTGGCATTCAATACTGTTTCAGTAATGGGTGTCATTTTTGAGACCTTGATTCTATATATCTTTAAGTGACAAGTGTTCATTTCATTTGGATTCGTATACATCCATATTCCTTAGGAAGATCATTATTCGGACACCCCGAGAGGTGCATATGGCAAAATCAATCTTAAAGCACGCAAGCAGTTTTTGGATGAAATGAACCACAATATGTGATCACGTATACTTGGACTGAATGTTGCGCACTGTGATGTGACAATGAAAGCTACACATATTGATAAACAAATTCATACTACCACCGACAGACGATTCTAATGGACGCACTCTTATTTTCACCCAAGTTTAGTACACGGTCACCATTGTAAAAGTCCATAGCGTTAGATAATTTTCGTCTCGAAGTTTCTTGTTTACAGTTAAGGTACAGAGCATTCAGTACTCAGAACTGAATAGACTTTGGTTAAAGAAATTTAGTGTTAAATTTTAAAAGAATAGTTTATATCTAATTTAAAATGAGTAAATGTGCATACATGACCCATATGACCTGTGCTATAAGAGAATTGAATCATCTGCATATTGACTTGTTAGATATTCATAGTTGTTATTGTTATACCATTTATATCGTGATTATTTTCTAGAGCAGCAGTTGATAATTCTAGAGTTAATATGAATATATATATATGGGGAAAGGGGGTCACCCTGCCTGACCCCATTATATCTAGGGAAAAACTGAGAACAGTGTCCATTATTTAGCTTGATGTATCATGATAAAAGGTTTGAAACCGTTTCGGGATAGAGGGAACAATACAGAAAAAGTCCTTAAAAATATATAAAGGACCATTCTATTGAATCAAAAGCATTTTCAATATCAAGAGGAACTAAAAGTGCTGGTATATCATCTTACGCTGTAATTCTCAGTGAAATAAGCCATAAGGTATATACAGTCACCATTATATTGACCCTTCAAGAAAACTGGTGTTTCACATATATGATCTGTGTTAAAGCCTTGTTTATTCTGGAAGCAATATTTGATGATGAACATTCAAAAGAGAAATGGGTTGCCAATATTTTAGATTAAAGTTTGATTTTCCTTCTTAAGGAAAGCGTGGTAACCCCTTGCATTTGTGTAATTGTTTTCACATGTATAATTTAGGTTTCTAACCTAGAATGGCCCATTGTCATCTGTTCGACAACAGTTTACACCTTGATTGTCCAAAATATAGCACCAATGTACGATATATTTGAACTGGGCAGAGCTAATGCTTAGGTGCAAATGAATTGGGTTGAATTTTTTTGAAATTACGCTAGACGTTAATGCTAGAGAAAGAGGAAATAATTATGACAAAAATGTTCTGTCCTATGATCACATATCAGAAATGATATAATGGACGTCAAATTATAATTAACTGGTAAGACCTGGAGTATATGGCGGCTCGCGAAGTCGGTTGTCAAGGTGTGGACTAACGTTAATAATTTTATTGGCAATTAATTTGCTTCATTTGGCGGAATGTTAAAATTGCCTTAATCATTTATTATTTCACTGGATTAATTTCTGATAAAATATCAGCATTTGTTTGATTGCACTTTAAAATATAATCAGTTAGACAAAACAGGAATATATGGATTCTCGCGAAGCCTGTTTTGAGCATAGGATTGTTTAATTGGCGATTAATTTGCTTCAATCGGCAAAACATGTAAAACCTTGAGTATTGGAATTACTGGATCATTCAGAATAAAGTAAACGGACAGAACATTCAATACATACCTCTGAACCTCAAAATCACAACGGCAAAAGGAAGTATATTTGTTCTGTCCTAGCCTCGTAAACGACCTGCTGGCAATAAATTTCTGAACCTCAGACTCCAAAACAAGCAGAAAGATAAAAGACACCAAAACAAGCAGAAAAATAATGTCAGCTATGAGGAGAAGGAGAAGAGTCAAGCTCCGAAATTTGTTAAATAATTGAAGAATGAGGAAACGTGAACTGATAATACTGTGTTGGACCTCCTCGATATCTGAGTAATATATAATATTCAAGATCTGACTTTCGACTCTTGAAATTTTAATTTTGACTCTTGAGATTTTGGAGTCAAGGGTCAACCAACTCTTCAGTTTTGAAATCTATTGAGAACCCTGTTAAGGGACTTGTGGAGTCAAATAATGTATTTAGATGAGAGTTTTTGACTTTGGGATTTCTGGTGGAATAAAGGTTTTCTTTTCAATTAAAATGTTATTCTGATCTATTATTTCGCTTCCATCATCAAGGATACGCATCAATATCAGTTATTCACATTAATGTCTTTTCACAGAGTTACAAAATAATTTAGAGCGTATCTCCCCACCCCCGAACTTACCATCTTGCTTTTGGTGTTAAGATGATGCCTTTAACTTTGTCTTCCAGGAGAATTTTCAGATTTGCTTCTAATGTGCCATTCTCATGGACATCATCTTCAGGATTTTCATCATATAGACGTTTTAATTTATAGTCAGTCTCAATTTCTTTGGCTGATACTTTTGTTGTTTTTCTTTAAAAAAGGAATAAGAGTTTTACCACATATCACTAGTTTCAAAGTTTACTAAAACCAAATGATATTTATCTTGAAAGACTGATTGTTATTCATCTTACTTTGACCAATACTAGCACATAAACAGTTTGTAATGATATTTACAAATTTGGGGTCACTCAAAAGGCTTTATTAAATTTCCTTGTACCTCATCCTCTTATTGTTTCACTAAATTTAAAGAAGATGGAAACAGTAAAATGATCAGATTTTGAAACTGATGTCAGTATTAGAGCTTGTCAGATACGTTTGACAGACTTATGTCACCATTGGAGCTTTTCAGATACATCGGATGGTTTGATGGCAATACTAGAGCTTGTCAGATATGTTTGAAGGTTTATGTAAATATTAGAGCTTGTCAGATACATAGGATGGCTTGATGTCAGTATTTGAACTTGTCAGATATGTTTGAAGGTCTGATGTCAGTATCAGAGTTTGACACTGCTGCTATATCAGCCAACAAATACTGATATGCTGTAACAATACCTTTACCAATATCTGAAACGTTTTCGCATTTCAAGTGTTCTTCTTTTGCAAAAACTAATAGGGATAGAGAAGAGGTAGAATTAGCCATTAATTCATTTATTTTACTGCCTGTTTGTTGGTAGATGCACACAGGTGCCCGCTCTGCACATGCAGCAGTTAAGAACGAAATAAACAACTTTGCTTGCAATACAATAATCAATAGCAGTTTCAGAAATATTCCACATATATAGTATATAAAAAAATTGCCATCTAAAATGGCATGAAGGAAAGAGAAAATTAAGCCATATTTGGTGAAAAGGTAGAGTACTTACGCGACTTATGTCAGATTATTTGCATAATGAAACCAGAAGTCCAAGATTTTACACTTGATTTGAGAGAAAACAAGATAATATTTGTGTGTGCGTGTGTAAGATATGGAAAGCGCTTATGTTACAAGAGACACTGCTGTTTTGAGATTTAACAAAATTCCTTAGTATAAGATAGGCTGTACAAGACAGCCTCTATAACCAGTGCATGTAGAAAACCCCAGTGAGAACCACCGACCCATGGGAAGCTACTGTCAAGGTTTGTCACATACCTAGTAGCTGAACCAGAGACTGAATCCCACATGGACAGGTGAGATGGCAGAGGTCATTAAAGGCAAGCACTTAAGACCACTTGGCCACCCAGTGTCCCCTAGCCAAAGATGTCATTGGGAAATAAAGCACTGCTTTGTTTAGAGTGCAGTCTGTTGAGAAATCTGTTTAATTAGCATGAATGAAAATTTACTGAACATTATATCTGTGCTTGTATAAGAGTGTAAACAATTGAGAAATCTGCTTGCTTCTTTAACATATAATTAACATTTTCCGAACGCTGAATATTGTTTTGTCAGTGTCTGATAGTAAAGTATCAAAATGAGGCTGCAGACCAAGTTACGACAGTCCATCCAGATGGTTTCCTAAAAAAATTGTTGTTTTTTATCATGTATGAACATGTTTTTTTTTAAACACAATGGCATTTAATTATCAACGGTTTACAGATAAACATTTCCTGTTTTAATATATAATGACTTCATATTGGGCTTTTGTAAGCTCATATCATGCCCAGAGTAGCATACGCCATGCGCATATTAGTATCAGATGTATATTTTGCTTAATGCATAACCATTGACTAATTATCAGGTGTGTTTTTTACTTAATGTATAACCATAGACTAATTCTTGACTATTTATATTATTGTTTCATGGAAATTAGCAGTGAAAACGCATTTGTTGCGGTTGGAGGTGTGGGATGTTGTTAAATTGAAATTTGGATCCAAAAACTTGTTTTGATTTTTAGAGCAGATTATTTGGGACTAAATTCAAATTAGAGGTTAATATTCATATGCTGAGGATTTGGATTTGATGAGTTTTAGGGTATCTCTTTATATACAGATGTTTCTAAAGATGTTTTGGATGCAGGCTCAAGAATACTTTTTTGACCAAGATAATATATATGTTTATTTATATTGCCTTTTCAAGTACATTATGCTAAATATATATCCTGTGTATGTTATTGATATTTATTAGCCATTTTACGTAGAATTTTCTTTTTATGGACATGATTTGAAACCACCATACCAACTCTTGTAGTGCCATTATATGCATTAGAGTTGTGTAATAAATAAAGAGAAACAGCATGATTCCAATCTGATACATTAGTGTACTTGAAAAATTCAGAAGAAAATCATTATTTATACTGGACTGAGACTAAATTACATCATAGCAAAGAGGGAGGAGGGAATAGTGCAATACAGTCTTGTAAGTATTATATAATTAAATTAGTTTACCTCCCCTCCACCACAGAAAACAAAACGAACGTTAACTAATAGTAATTCATTACATTCGTTCAGTTCATTGTTGCATTTGCTAACCAGGTGGGATGAACTGTCAAGTAAAAATGTAGTCAGTAGAATGTTTTACTGCAGAATACGGGATGGTTGGACAGATGGTTGGCTGGTACACTTGAGCCCAAAGCATAAATTTCCATGTGGTGTAACATTGATCAAACATGAAATGATGAGAAATTGGAGTTGATTATTGTGGGGCTTATACGATTAGACCCCAAATCATAGATGTCATCATTTTTGTGTAAAATTGATTGAAGGTGAAATGATGCGAAACTAGAGTTCCTTCTTGTGGGGGTGGTCAAATTGTTGTTGTTGTTATTGGGTTTAGTGCCATTTTTCAGCACAAGATATGCTTCTGCTAGGGTTCAAGTCTAGGATTCGGCCACAGTGGGTATGAGAGATTTCTTGCCAGTAGCTTCTGGTGGGTTGGTGGTTCTTCCCGGGGTTTTCTCGGGTTCTTCCTCCACCATTAATACTGACCTCCATGCGTAGCCAATCGTATGCTGAAAATGGCGTTAAACCCCACAACAACAACAACAACAACAAGATAGGCTTTCTCACGTACCCATATAGGCAAAGGTGAGATGACAGTGATCTGTAGCTGTGAGCGCTTTAAACCACTCGGCCACTCATAGTCAAATTGGATCCCGAATCATATATGTCCTCACTTTGATGTATTTTTGATATTAGGTGAAATATTGACAAGTTAGAGTTAATTCTTGTCGGGTATGTTCATTGGGGCCGAAAAGCATAAATATCCTCTTTGATCAAAGGTGAAATGATGCTAACCTGGATTTGATACATGTGGGGGCTGTTACAAATGGGCCCAAAGGTATTAATGCCTACATTATAGTTTAACATTGATCAAATGGTGAGAAGTTCGATATGATTCTTGACCTCCAATTAGTACCTACAAGAGGGAATTATGTCCATGGATTAAGGACTAGACTTTGAATAATTAATACAATGTAATTCATTAGTAGCAGGTGAGAATTTCTTTTATTAAAATTATTTGTGTCCCCCTCCATTCTCCCCTCTCCCAACTATGCCATTGGTCTTTGCAAGCAGATCAGAACAATTTCTGTGTTGCGATTATGGTAAATCTATATAATATCTTTCCAATTTGAATTTGTAATAACAATATCTATATTTACAATGATTTTTGTATGTTACATAATTATGTTTACCATGATTCATTTATGTTGCATTACCATATCTCACTAAACAGTGATTATGTTTTCTTACTGAGACGGCTCGTTCCTCTTGCTGAGTAGGACAACCAGTCAACTATTTCTTGTACTAGGAACATTATATATTAATTAATTACAAAAAATGTTGAAAATCGAAAGACCCAATACTGAAGCAGCACATGCAATTCCAATGTTTGAATACAACTAGTGTTTCAAAAGTGCATGACCGCAAGCTAGCTAGAAATGCTCAATATGCATATTATACTAAGTTTTGGAATTTGTACATACTTTCTACAATGGAGTTTATCCAGTCTTGTTTAATTTCTTCTTGAATCTAGAAATTATCACCAGCAAAAGGTAAAGAGTCTGAGACACAGATCAAGCCATCTGAAGTAGTAGAATGCATCCAGCCAACCACATCTACTCCTATTCAACCAATGAAAACGGAAGGGATAGGAGAGGTGACCCATGTCAGAAGCATGGCAGGTAGGTCGAGGGGATGCATTCAAATTCATGAATAATTATTTACGGTATGAGAGATGCATCTTTCCACTGATCACGTATTATCCTCTGATTAAATTGATTATGGCATTTATTCTAATCAAACTTGATGCAAACAGCATCTTCAAACTTGTAGTTGGTTAACACTTGGTAATTTCTTCAATGATCCAGTTTAGAGAACCATATGAAGTGACTCTTAAAGGCAGGTAATCAATTAATAGTGGTGTGATTTCTACAATATTTTGGTTTTCTATTTTACGGTTGTTTAAGTTGGGTTATCACTTAATGCAGATGTAAATTGCACAGCAAAGTTCTAATACAGTGTGGCTGTTTAAGGCATATGCCCAATTAATACAAATGTATTGTCCACATAATTATGTTTGTAATATTTCTACTGTACAATAATTAAGTGGATTGCTAAAACATGGTTGTGTATTGGAAATGGTTGCTTAATATAGCTGTAACATTTACAATAATTCTTTTTCGTAGCCCCTAACAAGTGCCTTTAAGGCAGGAATTCCTTTAGTGCAGGTGAATATAGAAGTAGAGATTTGCACTATTGAGTAGCAAAATTATTATGATCAGTAACATTCTTCCATCAGGGCACACATATGCTAGGTGCTGAGGAGTTTCTTTCTTTTATCGTTTTCTGTATGTACTCATACATGCCTTTTTTTCACTGCATCTTTATTTGTCAATGTTTTGTTTTGTAATGTGTCATTAAGAATATTAGGTTTTATTCTTAGTCAACACCTTTGTGTTAATATATATATATATATATATATATATATTATATATATATATATATATATATATATATATATATTTATATATAGTGGTCATTATTACTCACACTTGGTACGTACATGTTTAGTTGTTATTAGTCACACTTGGTGCATGCAAGTTTAGTGGTCATTAATAGTCACATTTGGTACTTACACGTTGAGTGGTTGTTATTAGTGACACTTTGTACATATAAATTTAGTGGTCATTATTACTCAGTTGTTACATACATGTTTATTGGTTGTTATTAGATACACATGGTACATTCAGGTTTAGTAGTTGCTATGAGTCACATTTGGTGCATACAAGTTGTTGTTATTAGTCACGCTTGGTACATACAAGTGTAGTGGTTCGTATTAGTCATATCTGGTACATACAATTTGATTTGTTGTCATTGGTCACATTCTGTACACATACGTTTAGTTGTCATTATTAATCACTTGGTACGTACAGGTTTAGTGGTTGTTATGAGTCACACTTTGTACATATAAATTTAGTGGTAATTATTGGTCACTTTTACATACATGTTTAGTAGTTGTTTTTAGTAAAACATGGTATATACAATTTTGGGGTTTGTTATGAGTCATATTTGGTGCATACAGGTTAAGTGGTTTTTACTAGTCACACTTGGTACATACAAGTTTAATGGTTGTTATTAGTCATACTTGGTACATACAAGTTTCATGGTAATGAAAGTAATAGAGTTTAGTTGTTAGGCTTGTCTTGTTGCACAGTGACTGTTCAGGTAACGCCATGTCAGTTTTCTTCCACTTGATTTGTATTTCCTTTATAAAGCCATCCTGGAAAGGAAGTGTTTTGTCTTCTTGTTAACTTTGTGGGGGGATAGACCAGAATAACGTAAGTCAATATCTGTCATCTGTTGTCCATTGTCTGTCGTCCATCAGTCCTTTAGCACACGTGCGTCATCCCTGCTTCTCCATAATCTGTTTACCATATTTAATTGTGTCTAGTACAGACTTCTTCGCCTAATTCTCTTATTTTCAGTTAGAGATGTGCGTTTCATACAAGAACTTAAAGAAGAAAACCAGATTTGTGATATCTTAAATATGTTGCGCATTGCATTGTAACTAACCTGTTTACTAGTACTGTGTCTTGTTAAGAAGCAAATAATGCTTAAAAATTGATAATCTTGTTCTTGTATTGTATTTGTTAACAAACTTGTTTCAGTTCACATCACTGTGTATCATTTTATTCTGTTCCGCGACTGAAAATACATGTACATAATGACTGGTAACCTGTTATTTCTAAACCTTTACAAAGTACCACATTGTAATGGAACAAATATGATTATTACTTTAATACCAGTTAATGTTGATTTTTCCATAAATGTGAGTGAAATACGTTTTTCCTGCAGTCGGACTTAGTTGAATTGAAATACATATATAATATTTTGAATTCAATTTGTTAATATTTTATTCAGAGGCACATTTGGGGGACCTATCTTTGTATTACTGTTAATCTTCTACAGTAGCAAAGTTGGAAACACATTTCTTTGTAAAACAAACTTGTTTCTTAGATTTATTTATCATCTCATATCTTAGTATTTGATACATCTTTGAGGATATACAATGATGTAGACTTCAGTGACTCATTTTGGTCCGTTTATGGTAATCAGTTACGGTTAAGCTTTGATATGTTAAACAAAGTTACAATGCATCTATGTAACTTTGCAGTTTATTGTCTTGATAGGTTAAACAAAGTTACAATGCATATATGTAAATTTGGAATTTATTGTCTTTACTTCTGAAAATAAGCTTGGTTCTTTGTTACAACAGTATGAGCAATATTTAATTGACAGCGTGGTGTTTTTAACTTTGGACAGCGCTGTATACACTCGACCACTTCTTTCAAGGAAATGGGCAGCTAAAGCTTTGATATGCTAAACATACCGGGAGACATTTTGCTTTGTCTACGTACTGGATAATTTGTTGTTTGTTTACTTGTCATCAGGACCACTCTGGAGGCCTAGTGATTAGAGCGTCCGCCCTGGATGCGGAAGGTCATGGGTTCGAACCCCCGGTCGAGTGATACCAAAGACTGTAAGAATTGTACACCAGCTGCCTCGCTTGGCGCTCAGCATTAAGAGGTTAGTGTTAAGACTGGTCGGCCTGAGGTCAGGATAATGTGACTGGGTGAGACATCATGCTACATGTCTGCGGTATGATGCCCAAGTGCTAAACATCACTTTAAACTGCCACACTGCAGACATGTTAGCTATATGACTGGAGAATTGTTAAAGCTAAGTTAAAAATCTAAACCAAACACACACACACTTGTCATCATAAATAAACTTGGTTGTTTGCTCTCTATCTCATTTTAATGCACAACATTTGATACTTCTTTGTTACAATACAGTGAGCGTGTTTCATTGACTCAGCATTTTGTTTTTAAAAGCATAAATTAGTGCCGGCTAATTATTTGCTGTTTCAGACATCATTACAATACAATGTCTTGATAAATTTTATCTAGGACACATAAATACATTTGAGATATGTCATGATAACCCAAATACGTATAAATACTGGTCCAGAACTTGCACACAGCATCTTGTGTGCAATCACGAATCTGAACGAATAGAGTCAAAGTCAACATGGGCCATGTAAGAACCTCGTCCACAACAAAATAACAGTTAACCATTATTGTCCATGCAGAAGCACATGATAACTAAGCTGCCGGAAGTGAGTTATGTAAGGAAGTGGAGAAGAATGAAATAAAAACTGAAGAAAATGTCTACAACAAAAAGGCAGACAGATGGACAGTTGCAAATTACGCAGTCATATAGAGTGGAAACCGTGAATGAGTCATGGATAGAAAAACAAAAAAAACAAGCAGTCTCAGTATCCACGACAGAGATTCCCTTTCATGCCATAACAATTGCATAGTGAAAAAAATGGACAACTTCAAGGGACCTGTCAGCAGGCCTATGCATTTTTGCGAGGGCATAACTTATCAATTCATCGATGCATTCATATGGCTCTAAAGCTACCAGAAGATTATGAAAACAAAATACTAGAATTCCAGAGATTCATTATTGAACTGTGCAAGAGATCCAAGTTTGAGTTAAGAAATATATGATGTGCTGACCAGATGCCTACGTCATTTAATCTTCCATCCAACATCACTGTCCATGAAAAGTGTTAGCACCATCATAGCTACAACAGGCTACAAGAAAACTTGTTTTGCCATGATGCTTGCCTTTACTACTGATGATGGAAAGTTTCCACCCCTTATTTTCAAGAGGAACACTCTTCCGAAGGTTGAAGTGTGACCAAAGGGAATAACTGTTAAGTGTTAGGACATGGGGTGGATGGATTTAATATAACATTAATGAAGGATTGGACAAAAAAGTATATGGGAAAAATGACCTGGAGGTTACCCCAGAAAAGGTTTATTAGTTCTGGGTGCCTTCTGATGCCACACGTTAGGCCACATCAAGGACATAAGCTAGACTATTGGAACACTGTGGGAATAATTTCTGGTGGTACGACATTGTGATACTCCTGTCCTGAGATGTAAACATCAGCAAGCTCATGAAAACCATTCTCCAATCAAAATGGAATGAGCTGTATGCTGGAGACCAACACACAGTTACACCATGTGGAAAGATGCATGGACCAATCCAGATCCAAGCATCATTACCCATGCCTTCAACAAGTACTGCATCGCAAAATGGATGGCACAGAGGATGACGTCTTATGGTAGGACGATGCTAAGCATGAAGACCACCCAGAAATATTATCATGCAGAAAACCAATGAGGGAAGACATACAGTCACTTTTCTAATGTGATGACAGCAGTGAGAAATTTGAGGGATTTGATCTAATTGACTGAATTTCTTCAACAAGGCAAACTAAAAATGGCCCATATAAGGGCCATCGCTTTAATCAGAAAGATACACTGTACACTCAAAATTGCCACTTTTTCATTCACTATATAAAATGGACACCTCTTGTTACTTTATAAATGCATAGTGAAGTCATCAAGATTTTAACATTTATTACATGACCTGCACATTATATAGTAGGATATCATTGTTTCTCCTTATTCTGAGTCAAATAAAGCTTAGGTGTAATACTCCATTGCGTGTTATACACACCAAAATATGGTTTATAATTACCATGAAACTTTTCATACACATTCGCCCAGTGGATTGAGTTGGCCTTAAATGAAAATGCTGCCTCTTGGACATCCAATACGGCTGCCATGGCAACTATTTTGAAAAGGCTATTATGGCTACATGTAAAAAGAAAAGTCATCAAAACATGGGGTACTTTTCATTATGCCTAATTGGTCATAGTTGAAATTGGTTTTGATCTGACATCAAATATGGCCACCATGACAGCCATCTTGAAAACATTGTTATTACTATTCCTCTTGAATAGATCATCATTCAGCTTGAGGTTTTCACTAAAGGATTTCTTACAATATCTGGTTTGTCTGATGTCTGAAATGAAAATAGCACCAGTCTGACGTATAATATGGCACCACAACAGGTACGTGTATCTGAAAATCTTGTTATTGCTACTCTCCTGAAATGGAAAGTCATAATGACATGATCTTCACCAAAAGCCAACATTAACCAACATTTCACTTTGCATTGTATAGTATTTATTTTACCCAAATATATATTATCAGATTATTAAAATCCAAAATAACTGTAGATAAAAGCATTGTGTAATGAATAATATCATGAAACGAATACAAGCACCTGCATGATTGGGCTTTTGGGATCGATAAACATTGCACAAAAACCTTTCTTGTCAATCTGAACATATCAAGTGAATTATGTTCCCTGTTCATTTTCACTAACCCATATTACATTTTCTTTCTCCTAAGTTAGGTTCAAGACAGTAAATCCCTGTTTTATTACCTGTAATACGCACATTTAAACATCTCTGGTCAGTCATTTCATAATTGGCAAGTAACTGTTTAGTAGTTTTAACTAGGGTCTGTTTTTGATCACTAGCAACAAATGTGGAATACATTATACACAGGCGTTTTTGAGCATATATATAATTACAGCTCATGAAGTTTTGTCTATGATAAAAATATTCCACTGTGTTTTGATCACATCATCAACTGACCTTTTAAAACAACACTATCTTGCTCAACAAGTCAGACAGCAGTCTTCCAGAACAGAGGTCATCTCACAAGGACTTGCTACATTTAACAAGATTCAACCTCTTCAAAATTATAGGGTACGACAAAGAATTATATGACTCGTGTAAACATCCAAATCAGCCTTGAGTACCTACAAAATTCAGGATTTGACTGTATACACTTTATTCAGTATCAGAAATGTTGCTCCTCTTCATAATTTTGCATCACTGTGATATACTCATCATGTTATGTCATGGGGATACATCAACATGTTTGTGTGTGTGACATAATGTTATGTCATGGATATGGGCATACATCAGCATGTTTTTGGCATAATGTATGCTTAGGTGCAGATCATTTTATAGAATGTTATTTTGTTTGCCGATTCTCACAACTTTTATTGGCAGATTCAACGAAAAAGTGTTAGAACAGAAATTCAGAAATTTTGCAAATATCTCTCATGCATAAAGACATACATACATAGTACCACAGTATAGTCATTTTGAAAATAGAAGAACGAAAATGCTACGTTTCCAGCTGTTTTCATAATGAATTATACATGAATATAGCAATATAGCAATTTGTATACATCACGTGCAGCAAAATACATATTAAGAATGCATGATTACAAGTAACATCTTGTCAAGAGAACACACCTGTTAATGCTTAAAACATGTCTGTTTCAGCTAAATTTGAAATCATGTTAATGAGTTGTCAGCTGCATTGCCCAGTCTAGGCAATGGTCCAATTCTATGGTATATGATGCGAGGTAGATAATCTTCTGTTGTTGGTGCAGTTGTAAACATGTTAATTCTAACTGTCCCATATGTGTACAGTTTAAAAATATCTTATCTTCCTTTTCACAGAGAGAGAATGTTTGGTTTCCACC
This sequence comes from Sinohyriopsis cumingii, assembly GCA_028554795.2. Lineage (NCBI taxonomy): Eukaryota > Metazoa > Mollusca > Bivalvia > Unionida > Unionidae > Sinohyriopsis > Sinohyriopsis cumingii. Next base: position 110,166,820 of record CM068837.1, on the reverse strand, counting down.
ATCGTGGGCTATAAAGCACTTTCATCATTGGCCTGATTGCTTTCTGGAATCGCGACTTGTGTGCACTCACTCATCACTCAAAATTTAAGACGGGATCGGGAACGAATGAGTTAAGTGATGCACTGAAAACATGTCAATTATTTGGCAAGATCACAAGTAGTTCCAATAATCACCATTTGTTACTTGGCATCAAGCAAGCATCACAGATGTGGGTTGATCCAAGGATTGTCATGCCAAAAAACAATGTTGCCTTTATAAGCCAAGGCAATAAGTTTAAACATTTACAGGAAGATGTGGTACTCTCGTTGGCATTGAAAAAGTAAATGTGCTAAATGTACAGCTCAATCAAAATGACTATCAACTTGAAAACAAAGTGATTGCTGCCTTTACCATTTAAGGGTTAATTGGGTCACACATATTGGCAGAAAACATAGGAAATATCACATGGGTATTAAATCAAAGTTATGGAAAGAGGAAAATATGACTTATATCGAAATATTTATTGTATCAATCACGGTTTTTGTACAGCAAAACACAAATATTAATACAAATACTGGTTGTTAGGACTTGCACGAAAACAGACGCAATATGCTTCCATGATAAACAACATTGACCGACATTTCACTTTGCATTGTAAAGTATTTAGTGTACCCAAAAATATATTGTCAAATTATAAAAATCCAGATAACTGTAGATAAACGTATTGTGTACTGAATACTGTCATGCAATGAATACTAAGCCACGCATACCCTATATATGTTTCGGAAAAGGAATAATTGCATAATAAGGTAAAGATATTTGAATTTACAATATTTTTGTGTGATGCAGACATCCACACTTTCCAACATTATCCCTTGATTCAAAACATTGTTTGCATGACATGCCTAAAATATGACCCCTACTCTCTATCAATAAAGTTTCAGTAAAAAATAGTCAACTTATAAGCGAGTCCATATGGAAAGATAAAGTGGATGGAAGGATTCCATGCTGAGCCAGGAGGATCCCCTCACCATTAATGAAATGGCGAATTGTGGGTTTAAAGCACAAAGGGGAGAAAAACATAAATTTGATTTGTAAAATTGCTGAAACGTACTGAATAAGTTTCTAAAAGACAATAATCATTTAAATGATTATCAATTTATTGTTACACTTGCCTTGGCAATAGCACAGAAAATATATCACATTGGCTTCCATGTGCATGCCTGTACATTGATTTATTATCAAACCTACTGTGTCAAAAGCATGACATAGCAATCATACTTGGATTCATGTGCATGCTTGTGCATCAGTTTGTTATGAAACCTGCCTTGTCAGTAGCATTACATTGGCATTCATGTCAATGCATGTACATCAATTTGTTGTGAAACCTGCCTTGGCAGTAACATTACATTGACATTCATGTGCATGCCTGCACATTATCATTTGCCAAATGATGTCAATGTCAATTTGTTACACTTTGGTGATATGTTCTGGAGCATGTACAGTTGGCCTTTTCTTATGTTATATAGGATACATATTGATGTAGACAACAATTTTTTTTCAGAAAAAATACCAGTTTACCCACTTCTTGTGGGAAGCTCCTTGTAAAGGCCGTTGACATCGTCTTGTACTGTATTCTAGAAAGACCCAAGGAACACATTTAATTCTTCTTATCTTGCCCCGACTGTGTCTGTGTCTGCATAGAGACATTGGTATACATTAGTGGTGAAAACTAATGAAGACAGGATCAATATATGTCTACATTTTCCATTTATAAAATATATATTCATAGTTCAGTTCTTTATATTTATAAGGTAAAGATTGCAGTAATATATCCCTTTTACAGGTGCCCATGCCCTCCCTGCTGATGATCATGTCGAGAAAAACCAAAAGCGGACAAAGAAGAAAAAAGTGAAAAAATCTTTAATGTCCACTCCATCTGCTGAAGAACCTAATGGAGAAATAACTGAGTGTGTGGATGCAGTTCAGGTATAATTTAGGTCACATGACAATTTGGCTTCCAGTGGGTTGGTGATTCTTATAGGGGTTTTCCTGGGTTCTTCCTCCACCAGTTGTTCTGGCTGCAATGTATAGCTTATCATACACTGAAAAAATGGCATCAGACCCAGAACAATAACAAAAACAAAACAAAAAAGATTTCATCAAGGCTTGATGAGAGAAGTTAAAGATATCTCATTTTGCTTCGAAGCATTGTTGTCAATGACATCAGCAGATTTTAACATGTAGTTGATGACTGCAAAATGCCATTAATGTAGCATTGTCATAAATAACTGATACATTATGATGTCCATTTTAAAGTTCCCAATATACATCCATAATGCATCTATAATGATGGCTGAAATATTTGGAAGTAATCATCTGGTTGGCTCGCAGTACTGTATGTATTAATTATCTAGATATGGTACCGATCTAATTTTACATGATCATATTCTATCACAACAAACTTTTCATTTACAACACAGTGGTATATACTTGAAATGAATCATGATAATTACAATATACAATGTTACAAAATGTAATGTTTTCATATTTAAATCCTGAAATAATTATTTTCACCTGAAGATATTCCATTTATGTCAGTGCTGAAGGTTCGTTTGTTGATTATGGCTTGGATGTACACAATAGCTATAAGTAAATACAGCTATTAAAGTAATCTGTTTCTTGTTGAAGTAATCTGTGGTGGATTCAATCTCTGGAATGGTTCCAGGAAACCAGTATGTCTGTTTAGGTAAAATACAAGGCATGATCCATTTCAGAGTATTTGTTAAATATCTCCTAAGTTGGACAAGATGACTACTATGCATGATTCATACCTTATAGAAAAGTAAAAATTAAGTAGCTCCTGGCACAATTTGTATGCCTGTACTAGCTGAACAAGGAATCTAGTAGTATCCAGTCTATTGGATTAATGTTGCTTCAAAGTAAGCACATTTCTTATTATCTTGACAAGTATAATTAATGGTTGGGGAATGTTCTTGAACAGGTGAATAAACTTATTCATCTGTCAGTGTACCTTTTGTTACAATTCTTATAATGCCATAATTTTTGAACTTGTGGCTCCAGTGTAATGGAACATTTCAGTTCCAGATATATATGGTGCCGATATTTTCAGACATCATTTTTGGGTATGTGGGTACAATGCCAGGAGAGTTTGTCTGATAGGGCTTTTGTCTGTCCGTTTCCATAGGGGCCATCATCCATAGCTGTGTTTATTATTAGTGAGTCTAAATTGGGTTTTTGTTTGTTTTCATTGGGGTCAGCATCTATAGCTGCAGTAATTGCTTTTACCGAATATAGATAGGGCTTTTGTTTGTTAGTTTTCATTTGGGTCAGCAACTATAGCAGTGTTGATATTGCTATCTCTATATAGGGTTTTTGACTGTCAGTTTTCATGGGGACCAGCATCCATAGCAGTATTAGCTGTTACTAAGTCTACATAATGGTTTTGTCTGTCAATGCTCATTATGGCCAGCATCCATAACAATGTTTGATATTACAATATCTAGATAAGTCTTTTGTCTCTCAATTTTCAAAAGTGCGGCATCCGTAGCAGTGTTTGATACTGATATGTCTAGATAGGGCTTTTGTCTGTCTGTTTTCATGGCGGGCAGCATTTATAGCAGTGTTTGCTGTTGCTGTATCTAAACCATTAGAAGGAATTTTCATCATGAAGTCATCTTATTCCAAAAGTAAGATGATTCTTCTGGATCGTTTAATATACCAGCAGGTCTACCATCTTCAGAATTAATCTCTTTTTGAAACACCTACCAATTTCGCATAATTGTCATGAAATATCGCAGAAACACCCACACTGCGACCTAGAGTGCATTTACTCATAATAAATTAACTACTTAATTTAATACTAACCAACTTTAAAATAGAAATACATCATATTTTCTTACACGTGACCGTAAAACTTAAAGAAAAAATCAACTGCCTTACTGAGACGATCTTGTTAGGGTTGATAGGTCTGTTTCAAGTTGAATGTCCCAAAATATCAGCATGCTGTAGCAATGCTTTGCTTTATGTATTTCTTTGGGAATGTATATAAGACCTTCCAAGAAGTGTGGACAATTTGAGGATTGAAAAAAGTGAACAACAAAATTGACATTCAGAGATATATGTGTCAAATTTTAAAAAAAATGACGCATATTTCTGATAGTGTAATAAACCCTTATAATTAATTATACAACTCTGAGACTTGATGTTCTCTTCACATTACTGACCGAAATTGCAATTAAAACATTATTATGCAGCAATGCAATGTATTCTGATGGAATTAATATGCAGCTATTCATGGCAGTGCAAACATTTATAAAATTATCACAAAAAAATTAACACAAAGGTCACAACCACAAAAGTGTATTACATCTTTATATTTTATAATTAAATGCTCTTTATAACCAGTTACTTATACTGGCTATGATATTGACCTAATTTACATCAGTAGACAATTATTGATTATTAAAATTTCTCTATAATAGGGGGAAACCGTTTTCAACAATTTTTAATATTTCTGCTGAATCCCCTTATAGATCATATTGTCACAAATCATACATGAAAATGTTTTCTTGAAAAAAACACACAAATAATCCCCTACCTGACCTTTAAAACCAATTTAATAATAATACCATTGGTTGTTTAATGTGACCAAAATCACCGCCATCATGTCTTCTACACAATCTAATTGTTATTGAGACTGCTTCTACAATAATTTATGATGGTAGCTAACTTAATATGTAACAAAGCTTTCTCATGGTCCTCAATACAGAAATATACAAAGGCAATCTACAGGCTGCATTTAACATCAAAGATCAAATACGTTGTATAACTATTTTATACTTCTACATCATAACATTGATACATTTTGTTGACGAATAAATGGCCTGAAGAAACTAGTGTCAGTTTAATGTAGCATTTGAGGGGCATACAAATGGTACATAGTTGAATGACAAATTCCTGGAAAAAGTCTTTCATGTGGTTATATTAGTATCATGAACATTGTTTCTTACAACACATATCTATGCAAATAGCCCTACTATTGAAATATGCAGTTATTTTTTTTAGGTGCATCATATCTATAGATTAATGGAAAGTTTAGTTTTGTCAATTACACACTTGCATAAATTGGATAGAATTACAGTATTGAGCATCATTTTATAATAATGGATTTGCTAAATAAGGAAGATGCATATGTTGTAGTGTTGTAAATAACACTGTCTTTATAGCTGAATAACAGAGTTACACTGGATAGGACCTTGGCCTGACATGACTCAGTTCAAAATATTGGAAGGCAGTTGTATAAATTTTTAAAGATTGACAATGACTAATCTCACGATAATTCTACACTTTCCATCCACAAAAGTGGATATAGTGACAATGACTTATCTCACGATAATCCCCCACTATCCATCCAAAATAGTGGATACAGTGACAATGACCTGTCTGACGATAATCCCACACTATCCATCCACAACAGTGGATGCACTGACAATGACTTGTCTCACGATAATCCCATACTATCCATTCACAATAGTGGATACAGTGATCATGACCTGTCTCACGATAATTCCCCATTATTCATCCACAATAGTGGATACAGTGGCAATGACCTGTCTAATGATAATCCCACACTATCCATCCACAACAGCGGACACAGCTACATTGAATTTATCTCATGATAATCCCACACTATCCATTCACAATAGCAGATGCAGTTACATTGATTTGTCTCATGCTGATTCCTCTACTATCCATCCACCATAGTGAATACAGTGACAATGACCTGTCTCAAGATAATCCCCCACTCTCTGTCCACAATAGTGGATACAATGACAATAACCTGTCTCATGTTACTCCCACACTATCCATCCACAACAGGAGATATTGTTACAATGAATTTATTTCATGATAATCCCACATTATCCATCCACAATAGCAGATGCAGTTACATTGATTTGTCTCATGATGATTCCTCTACTATCCATCCACAACAGTGGATGCAGATACAATCACCTGTCTCATGATTATCCCCTACTATCCATCCACAACAGTGGATACAGAGACAATAACCTGTCTCACAATAATTCCAAACTATCCATCCACAATAGTGGATACATTGACAATGCCTTATCTCACAATAACTCCCCAGTATCCATCCATAACAGTGGATGCAGTGAAATAACGTATATCACGGTAACCCCCAATATCCATCCACAATAGTGGATACAGTGACAAGGACCTGTCTCATGATAATCCCACCCTATCCATCCACAACAGCAGATGCAGTTACACTGAATTAATCTCATGATAATCCCACATTATCCATCCACAACAGCAGATGCAGTTACAATTAATTAATCTCATGATAATCCCACATTATCCATCCACAATAGCAGATGCAGTTACATTGATTTGTCTCATGCTGATCCCTCTACTCTCCGTCCACAATAGCGAATACAGTGACAGTGACCTGTTTCATGATAAACCCCCCACTAGCCATCCACAGTAGTTGATACAGTGACAATGACCTGTCTAATGATACTCCCACACTATCCATTCACAACAGTGGACACAGCTTCATTGAAATAATTTAATGATAATCCCACACTATCCATCCACAATGGCAGACACAATTACATTGATTTGTCTCATGCTGTTCCCTCTACTATCCATCCAAAATAATGGACACAGTGAGCAAATATTGTTTAATACCATATCCAATATAATGCCAGCTGGGGTTTACCTGCATGCTTACAAATGAGTATTAACTGCATTACATCAAGAGCCATGTCAATATAAAAAAGATCAAATCCAACCATGCAGCATTCGGTGAAGTGCTACACAGGGTTTGCGTAAGACCCAGCCAAATGACACAAGCCAAATGGATATACATGGTATAAGTAAGACCCAGCCGAATGACTCGAGCCAAATGGCGTTCCGGTGTACGAGTAAGATAGGACTGTCAACTCTTACAATTTTGTTATAAGTCTTATGAAAATTACCCTTAAAATCCGGACTTGCGGCCTACTGGCAAAAACTACAGGAAAATTATCGTTGCCGTAAAGTGTGGATAATTGGTTTATCCGTGTGTTATTTGGATCCGGGTTTCATCTTAGAATTAGCAAAATTAGTCTCACTTTAGAAAAGCTCGCTAGACACTTTAAGCTGCACGTATTTGTTCATGTGAAGTGTTTGCATGATCAAATCGTTGATTATAGAATTTTTAAAAATGGCATCCAGAAAGCAACGCATGTTTAAGAGGAAAATAAGCTTCTAGACATGTGTTACTAATCAACACAGAATAATAAAAAGGACTACACAGAATTTTGTGAATAAAAGATGGAAAGGAAACACGAAAATTAGACATCACGTGTCACTTTGAGTATGTCTCGTGGTGGGAGATATGATTACCTTCATCATGTGAAATGGAAAATAATTTCCACGAATTATGTCACGTTTACAGATAGAACAAGCCATTGAGCTGCATAAGGTTTGGAACTAGAGTTTGTGCAACTGTAGTAGTGGTAAATAAAGTCCACGCGTACTTTACAATGTTTTTAGTTGAATATAATGTTTATCGCTGATGCGTTGAACTTTTAATTACGTTTTCCAGCTTTACAGTAGCAGTTATATATATTTTAATACACCTTACTGAAAACTGGTCAATCTTACGGCAATAAGTAAACTGCCTTTATGTTGGCAGGTCTGGTAAGACATAAACAAGTGACACAAGCGAATGGCTTACAGGGTATGAGTAAAACCCAACGTAATGACACAAGGCAAATAGTTATACAGGGTATGCGTAAGACCCAACCAATGACTCGAGCCAAATAGCTTAACTGTGCCATCTTTTGTTTAAGATCATATCAGGTTAATATAAATTTTATTTGATGTTTGGTTTTATATTATGAAACTGTGTACCTTCTGCAGACTGAACAGTTAGTCTTGTGCTACATTATTCTTATGATATATCATGTCCCCAGTAATTCAGTGTGTGACAGGACTAGTTAAAGTCATTACATTATCATCAGTCCCCGATAACTCAACTGGGTGTGACAGGACTAGAGTCAATGAATATAATACTAATCATGTACTCCGAGTACTTTAACTGTGTGACAGGACTAGGTTCAGTTATTATAATACTAATCATCTATCCTCATTAACTCTGCTGTATGAAAGGGCTCCATTCAGTCATTATAATACCAATCATGTGTCCCCAGTAACTCAGCAGTGTGACAGGACTATCTTCACTCATTATAACGCCATTCACGTGTTTCCAGTAACTCAACTGTGTGACAGGACTATAGTCAGACTAAAGCAGTTTTGACGTTTTCAGTTGCATCCACTTGAAAATATGATGCTATAATTCTGCATTATTACTACTAGATTATGTGGGAGAATGTTTGAGAGAGAATATAGATTTGAGATGACTGCATATATCGTATTTTATTTTAATAAAATAGAGTTCCACCTTAATCATTATGTTATTTGAATTTTAATACAAGAAAACAAGGAAAGTATAGCTTCACTTTGTGTAGGTTTTACTTATTAGTTAATTTGTCCATAACGTCAAGTTAGCTTATGGGATAGCTCTTCATTGATCATTCATCAATAAGGTCAAGTTATTGTATGGTATAACTCTCCATTCGTCAGCCATCAATAATGTCAAATTAACTTAGGGTTTTCCATTGGGAATTCAGCAATAAAGATAAGTTAGCCTGTGGTTTGGTTCTGTATTTTTCATCATCAGTCTATCAGCAGTTGCATGCGTCTGTTCTTTAAATTATACGTCTAAACTGACTTTGATAAAACTTGGAATGTGGTCTTATGTTAGCAAGAGATCAAACAATGTTTGATAACCAGTGAAACTCATGTATAATAATATAGTTATCTTGCATAAAATGTGTTAAGTCTGAAGGCCATATTTCAGATTTTGATCCATGATAGCAAATGGACTTGTAACATCATGATCGCAGAAGAGTTTGATAACGAACGTGATCAATGAGTTTTAATTAGTTATTATTGCATCTGACTCATTCAGCTTGTACAATTGCAAGTTAAATCCACACATGATAAAAAGATGTTCCTGCTTCCAATGGGCTGACCTTGTCAGTAACTTAGTGACTATATTTATGATTAAGATTTTACACCAGTTTTATTATGAGTAAGACTGATAAATATTAATGAGGTTATCTTGCACTTTTTAACTGTTTTGTTATTTCTTTAAATGCATTATGTTAGAAGGGATTTTAATTAAAACTTTGTCAATAGGCATATGCTATCAGAACGTTAAAATGACTTTTATCTTGAATGAAATTGTCATTGTTAATCTATGCAGTCCTGGAGAGCGATATCAGGCTCACTTTTGTCTCTAGCATCACTGCACTTAAGGATCATGTAATTAATTTTGTTGTGTTTGGCGCAGCAATATGGTTGTGTTTGGACTACATTTATGTATTTTGTATCAACAATAAGATGTATACAAAATGATTGCAAAGTAAATAATCCTGACAGAGAGAAAAAATGCATCAAATTCATTATTAAAATTTTAAATGTAAGCACTGCAAGTCCATAAAGAGAAATATATTTTTGAAGAAAAAAAAAACAACATTGTCACCTTCTATCTTTTTTGTGCATACGTACTGAGGTTTGATTATTGTCAAAATGGTCTCCATATAACCACAATATATAGCATGTTATTACCATTATCATGGCCTGCATATAACCAAATCATATGGCTAGTTGGATTGCAGACTCATTATTGTTAGAAAGGCTTTCAAAACATATATCTTGTTGGCATGTAGACAGGTTGACAGAGAAATGAGTCCAGAGAGTTGTATCGTATACAAGTTTTAAAATGGGAACATTTTGAAATTAAATTAGATCACATTTTGATTAAGATGCACATAATGAGCGAATACAAAAGTAAAAGTTTAATAGATTTACATTTAAAATAGATAGTTTGCATGATCCTGTATCCTGCTTTGCAATTAAACCACAGAGAGTTGATATTGTCTGGCTGAAAAAACAAAAGTGAATGCAAAAAACAAAAGTGTAATAAAATTTACAAGACAATAACTTTAAAAGAGATAGTTTGCATGATCCTGCTTCCTGCTTTGCAGTTAAACCACATACAGTTAATATTGTCTGGCTGAAAACACAAAACTTCTGATGAATACACACATCAATTCTTTAACTGCTGTCCATGATACAATAGTTGCATTTGCCTTTATTCACCTTTTTGAAATATACATTTTTCATTTTAGGCCAAAACTCATGAGATATGTGCGAGATACTTTAGAAAGATTCGCTATTATCTAAAAGACAAACCTACCAGGTTTCACTTGATAGATGAAGACTTTGCCATTGACAACACTGTTGTAGACAGAAAATTAGAGGATTTGAAGAGGAAAATTGTAGAAGTAGCATCACAACAGCCATATTGGGGCGAGGAGATACCTGCACGGTGGCTTCCTCTGGAACAGGAGCTGATGAGGCGTAAGGCTGCTGGAGAGAAGGTACACATTTACACCTACAGATTAAAACATCTATGATACATATAAAATTTTCAGATTCAGATTTGAAGACATATTATCATGACTGGTACCCAGTAAGTACAATGGATTCACAGATTAAGTTTAATATGATGCATTTAAATCATTTTCTTCGTACATATATTTTGCAGGACTTGGCTACAAATTATGCCAGATTAATATTTGTTGAGGTCTATCATTGAACGTGTCCTGTTGTAGGCATTTGAACGCAAAAATGGTTATTTTGCCCTAAAATCTTGCTTAGTATCTTACATACAATTATGACCAAAAGGACTGAAGTGTGTGCAAAATAATGTTAATGCAATGTATGGTTGAATTTGCAGGGACTAAAAGAATTAATTACCATTTTCAAGTTACAAATTAGGAACAAGTAGGGAGAAGGAATTTGAAAAGCTTATCTAAATGAGGGTCAGTCAAAAAGATTGTGGGATTCGTGAAATCAGTGCCAAATCTGGGTAACTGCGTCATATTCAAATGATGCTGACCAAGCAATTAAAAGAATATGACCTAGTAAAGATCATCATAATTTCAAGCTACTCTTGCAATCTTCATCATCAGCTCTTTTTAATGATCAGGCTGAAGAAATCCACAAACAAGCCACCAAGGACATCAATTTCGCTAAATGCACTCTTAGCTACAGCAGAAGGATTGCAAGGTGATAAACACAAATTATCACGGGGACTTCCCTAGAACACATGATTCTTGGAAGCTGTCCTAATGAATTTACAGTGTCGAAAACCACACTTCTCACTGGTAAAAGTGGATGAGAGGTAGAGAGAGGGTGATCGCTTTTGTAAGAATTTATATTAATGAAAGTCTCTCTATCTCAAAATGACATCTTGAAGTTATCGTTATCACAGATTGTGGTAGATGATAGGCTCCAATCATTCCCTTATGAATGGGACAAAAATTTGCCATGATCACCTATGGACCCGACAACGTTTCCAGGGGACTATTAGTGCTACTCCTCCTTCATCCAGGGATTTCTCAGCTATAAATATGGTGCTCATGGCCCAGTCATTTACCTATGAAAAGTTGAACAACTCATTGGTGAAACGCTAAAATGGGTTCAAACTGCTATCTCTTAGAGACACTATGCAATCAATGTGGTTCATATCTTCAGGAAGTTCCTGCAGTTTGCCTATAACGACTGCATTCTGCAAAAATGGCAAATGAGTTATATATTGGACCAAGACATTATACCATGTGCTAGTCTCCTTAGCCTCAGTTTCCTTGTCAACAGTGACATCTCTGACCTCGTACCATCTTAAGATTTTGGTTGTCTATTTCCAGAGTTCAATACACGAGTAAACAGAGTATGCCTCCCTCAGAAACAAACACTGGATTAGTACAATGGTGGGTCCCTTGCTTCTGTACAATATAAAATTCCATCTCAAAGATGGGAACCCACACTTTAAATAGTTTGGATATACCAACAAGTTTGCAAGCCATACTACCAGAAATAACAATCTGTATGGAGGCAAGCATATAGGACTGGGGAGGGTGGGGCATACTTCCATCCCCCATTCCTAGAAGCTAGTTGAGTGTGTCACCCTCATGAACATTTACATATCAACATTCTCAAGAAGAAAGCGATTTTAAAAGCATTATATTGGTGGCCAGAAAATCTACATGGGAATTGAGTTATTATTTTGTCTGACAACTCCACTGTGGCGACTATCTAAAATGGCAAGGTGCAGCATTTTCTGAATCCTTCTTATCATCTCAGAACATTCACTTGTATCCTCCATAAAGTTGGCTATTCATTATCCGTATAAGAAAACAATGCCACATCAACTGAATTTGCTTCACTTTTTGCCTCCCAAGGTTAGGTCAGTCAGCACAAGTATTGCATTTGAGTAAAACTCTTTGCTCTTTTTTAAATTGTCATTGAGTCTCTTTTGCAACTTTTATGTCAGAGATTTTTCATCCTAAAGGTTCAAATCGATTTGGTGGGACATATGTCTGTTGCACAACAGGTTATTCACCTCGATCGTTCGACAAGAGTCATAAACATATTCTTTCAAATCTTTGACTAGATTTGGTGGTAGGAAACTGTCTTCCAAAGCCACTCCGTGGCATACGGAGTCTATTCTCGAGTCTGATTTTCAAGGAGCTGTATCATATACCTTATGGTACTGGATATGGTCTCTCCAGTACAAGGGGGTGTATCTCCCTCCACTTCTTAACTTTTCTCCTTAACTATTATGATCTGGTAACGTATGTGAAGAAGAAACTGATTTATTATATTAAGATTATGTTTCTTCATAATAAAAGTACACCCTCCTACCCTTCCCACAATTACAGCTATATAGAAAGCATTCCATCCGCTTCAGTAGTAACTGAAGAATTAATGGGACTGTAACGTGCCACCAATGTTGCAGACAACTTGTAATTTTCTCACTTAAACATTTTAGCCTTGAAAAACTGGATTTTCTAAATTGAAAGCAGCAGCAGGGAGGGCGAACAGACCAGGCTGATTTCCACAAATGAAGGCTCCGACGAAATTATTATCCCTATAAACCTTTATTTTTAATTCCAAAGGCTGCTACGGGGTGTTATTTTTGATCGAGCGCACCCATAGGACATCCCATAGGTATTCGACCTCCCTGCTGCTGTACATCAATTATTTTTTTAAAATATGTGGTCAAGACCGATTCGATATCGTGATCGTGGATCATGTAAATTTATCGTTATAAATCCATGTGGAATTAACTGAGCACTTCTAAATAAATTTTTAAACTTAACAATATCCATGTCGCCGTTACACCAAGTTTGATGAATATTTCTTAACGTGTGCGTGTCAACGCCGTTAAATACCGCTAAAATGTTACAATTATCCCTGATAAATTTTGGTATTTGTGTATATCGCTGAATTACATAAATAACGTCTGTATTTGTATGTCTACCACGAAAGAATATCCTAGCTGGATTTGCTTGTTTGTCTAACATTACGTCGTATACAACTAAATTATTGATTTCTCCGTCATGATCTTCAACAGATGGTGCTTCGTTGATATCTGTGATAAATTCAATAACGTTGTCGGTGATCACGGACGCGTTTTCGTTAAAATCCTTCAGTACCTGATAACATCGCTGATCGTCAACAGATGGTGCAATTAAATATAATTTATCCCATTTTCACCATCTCATTATCAAATTTAACAATAACTGAGTTTTACCAGATCCTGATGGACCTATTGTTATCATTCTAATTGAATTTGGTAATGCCGCGTGATGCTGAACTTGTTCACGTTGTTTTTGTGGCTGAAAAATCAATTACATTCATGATATAATAATATTATGGATTTATATTGTGTAAAATGTCGATCGCGTACCCCAACGATAGGTCTAACTGAAGTTGTTACGCGCAATAATAAGCCAGCAATGACCGGTGCGTGTGCAAAATGTGGAACAAAAAAATTTAGATTTGTTTCATCTGGACAAACAAAACCTAAAAAAATAGAAACACGGCGGTGACATTGCTTCAGGATTAGCAAAATTACCAGGTCTTCCTTGGGCAAAATATCCCGGAGAAAAACACATACCTTGATATAATTATTGCGGTCCTGGTACTCGATTAGATATTAAACTTAACGGCGATGATAATACAAAACCAGGTAAAGATCCGATAAATGCCATCGATGATGCGGGTCTCATTCATTATATTGCTTATCGAAGTGGAGATTTACAACAAAGGCATCTCGCGGATGTAAATTTAATTCACGCAATAAATTCTATTCCTGATAAATCTCTCGGAGAAAGATTATCTACTTGGATAATCAAAGGCGCAATGAAAGGCAAATTAGTGTTCGGCGCTGGTAATAAATAATATGGAAACAATTTATTATTCTCCACAAGGATTTTGGCGAGGAAAATCAGCAATTAGCAAACTTGTGAAAGCCGCTAAAGCAAAAAATCCCGTGGCGGCGGCGTGGTTATCAAAGCAGGCCGTTTGGCAAATTTATCTTCCTCCGCCTAAACGAATTGAACATGCACACTTTGACGTTAGTGTGCCTAACAAAGTTCACCAGGCTGATATTATGTTTTTACCTCATGATACCGTTAATGGAAAAAACTTACAAATACGTGCTAACGGTCGTTGATATTGCTAGCAGATACAAAGAAGCAGATCCGCTAACAACTAAAACAGCTACTGAAGTTGCAAATGCATTTAATAGAATTTATCAGCAAGGACCCGGACCACTAACTTGGCCAAATTTACTTCAAGTTGACCCAGGTAGAGAATTTCTTGGTGCAGTATCATCGCTGATGAAAACAAATAATACAAATATACGGCGCGGGCACACTGGAATTCACCGAGATCAGGCAATTTTTGAGCGGTTTAATAAAACACTTGCTGAGCGATTATTTGGATATCATTATGCGAGAGAATTTATCTCTGATGAGCGATCTCAGGAGTGGGTAGAAAAACTAACTGATGTAATTAGCGCAATAAATAACGAAATAACACGAACAATAAAAATGAGACCAGCAATTGCTATCACAAAAACAAATATACCGATAATTAGTCGTGATTTTTCAACTAGACCGGTATTAGGTAGTATCATTGTTAGATATTTATATAAACCCGGCGAGGCTGAAGGTGACAGAAAAGAGCGACTGACCCCGTCTGGAGCGTAACATCACATAAAAGATCCACCGTAACAAGGTCAACAGGAAGACCCGCAGTTTATGTTCTTGATTCGTTAGCTCCTCAACGTGCATTTACCTGCGACGAATTACCAGTAATTCCCGCTGATACTCAGTTACCACCTAAATCACTTAGATAACGCGTCTGTTACATTCTAGGCAGGCTAATGTAACATTTTCTCGTGTGTGACCGAGATTATTATTTTCTTCTATTGACGGTAAATTGTCGAGGATCATTGTTTTGAAATTTCCATGACACTATACAATCACAAATCACGCAATGATTATCTTGTTGTTGTTTTAGCAGTATTACAGCATCGACATCCAGGTCAAATTTGTAGTTATTTTTTATCGTATATAACTGGATAATTTTTTCCTAATTACATCTTCGAATGATTCATCGTTGACAATTGCCGCATCTGGAACAATTCGTGCTAATTGAGATAATTTTCTAATTCTAGAACGGCTAAATAAACTAAATTTGACCATTCTATGTATCTATGGTTAATCCTTGCGACGAATGAATCGTCATAGCGTAACCTAATTTCCACGGAGACTTTTCTGTATTTAACGCCTCTTCGACGAGATTAATATCAACGGCGACGATGTCATTTAATACTATTTTTTTTCTCCTGCTGGTATATCAACGTTGATATTTTGTTGTCGCGTATCTGCCGGCCGATAACATAACGGCACTGGCAATAATGGAAATTTTTCACGTTGACGTTTAAATAATTCTCGCTGAAGATTATCACGAACTATTTTTCTGCTCGCAATTATCAAATGATCTGGCCGCCATAAATTTAAGAATTCTTTCATTGATGTTTCGTTAATTACTTTTCTCATTACGTCGCATTGGATTTTATTTGATTGTAACCAATTTAATTTCTTAAACTCATTTAGTGATTCATCAAGGGATCTATAATCGGTATTAACCTCTTCGTAATAATCAACAAAATTCTTTAGCCAGTTATGTGGTGATTCACCATCAATAGGATTTGGTTGACCATGATCGCCGCACATTATTACGGCGGTATTTTTCGACGACATCCACTCAAGAAATAATTTTAACGTATCTAAATTTATTGTGCAAACTTCATCAACGATGATAGTTTTATTTATATATTTTTCACCCATCCTCGAAGATGCCCAAGTGCCGCCGCTTTATTTGAAATAACTGTGATAAGTACAAGAATTAACGCCACGTTGCTTCATTTCTTTCGCTAATCTATGTGTTGGCGTTCACACAACTAAGTCTGAATTTTTAAATAATTCGATTACTCTAGTAGTTTTTCCTGAACCACCAGGTCCGTTTATGTACGTAAATTTATGTCACGATTTTGGATCATGCACGGACGGCGCTAATGAAGTTTCTAGTATTTTACTGCGATGATATTCATCACTATCTGCGACACCCTAGTCATCTCACTGGTGGGGTGACCAAATTGAGCAAAATATTTAGCACACTCACCTAATCCTAGAAAACTTCCAGGATAACACGAGGCCATGTCAACGGATATCATATTGTCGCGGTCATATTTAGTATTCCATAATCCACCGTGACCGTATTCGATACAACTATCTTGAATATCTCTGAGAAACTCACCCCGTGTTGGTTTCCAAAGATTTTTCTCTCTAGTAGCGTGAGCAGCAACAAAAGGAACAGTAAAACAATTAACTAATAACTGCTCAGAATTTGCCGAATATTTACTCGCTAATTCACTCATTGAATCATGTAATGATTTATTTCTATAAACGTCACCGTTTGGTCGTACAAATTGATCATATTTATCTTCGCTGCGAAATAACCACACCGACACCGGATCTGATTTACTTATTTTGTGAATAAATTTAAACATCTCTGTGGAATCTTTAACAGATTTTTCTGCCGTGGAATTTTCAGAATAAAATTTAACAGTACGGTCTCGTGGAAAAATTGTTACCGCGGACATCCACACGTGAGAATTATAATCGATAATTTCGATCGACGCTTCTCGTGATTTATACGGGGAATCATAAAGAATTTCCCCCGATAACGTTTTCACAACCATGGGTAATTTTAATTTACATGATAACGCGGCAACGTCATTTATTGATGCGCCGTTAACAACTGACTGCGCCCAAGTATTTATCTTTGTTAACCTTAGCGCGGTTAAACCTGATCCAGGTTTTGTATTTTTTAGATGTTCCATTACTCGCTCAGCTACACAATTTATCACCGAAGAAACTTTCATTGGTGATAATTTTCCAACGTCTGGTTTATTATTTAGTTTGTAAATTCCACAAACAACTGCACTTACCGGGTAAGATCTAGCATAATATGGTTTATCTATGCCAGTTAATAATCCAGGCCGGCTATTCCCAGATAAAATAACATTTTTCTTTCCTCCGATCACGGGGTCACGTTTATCACGAATAACCCATACGCCGTCAGGCATTTGCGCGTTAAATTTTATTCCAAATATAAATTGTTCGTGGCCATGGTTATCTCGGATATAATCAATTATTTTCTTAGCTCGTTCGTCCGTCATGGTATTGTCGATGGAATTTCTTTTCCAGGTTGACCAAGTATGAACCGCTCCATCGTCGAAAAACTCCTTCTTGGTTCGATCCGCGTCAGGTATATCGTATTCAGCTTCGTCAGTATCAAATAATTTCATACTATATTTTAAACAAATATTTGAATAATAATGAATCAATGCAAATGGCTATTGGTCGGTTCGTTAACTTGTTGCAATAAATCATGCAGAAATGAATATTGCTGCGAACATATGCCAGCTTTTCGTGGTGGTAGTTTAGGACCACAAAGATGTATAAAATGTAATATTGGAGTTCGAGGTTAAACCCAATTATGCATAAAATGTGGCGGTAAACGCTATCGAGAGCTTAAGCGACACTATGACAAAAAAAAAATAATGTTAATGACAGAATAATTAAATGTGAAGAAGATTATCTTAATAGATTTCCAACAAACATTAATTTAGACAAATGATAATTAGTATATGAATCCAACATTCATAAGACATCCAACCATTGATAACTACGAGGCATCATGCGACGGCGTTGTCAGACATTGCAAAACAAAAAATCCAGTCGGTAGCGTTAGTAATGCCGGTTATTTAATGTTTACTGTCAATACCGAAAAAAAAAAAAAAACGTTATTATAACCACAGATTTACTTTCGAGTGTTTTAACGGACTAATCAAAGATAAATTTGTTGTTGACCACGTTGACGGAGATAAATTAAATAATAAGTTATCTAACCTGAGAGCGGTCACTCAGAGTGAAAATTTAAAATCTGGTAATGTTGGTGCACACAGAGAATCTAAAGCCGTTAAATCAATAAATTTAGAAACTAATGTAGAAATAGCAGTTAAATCGATGTATTCGGCTGCAAAACATTTCAGTATTGAATCCGCTTCAGTACGACATTTTGCAGAAGGAACAATTCACTCAACGTTTTCATATTGGTTTGAAGAATGGATCGAATTTTCCTACAAGTAAGTAATATTTCACAAAATATATAAAAAAAAATTACATTTATTAAAGACATACTATTTGCTATAATGAATGAAGAAAATATCAATAATGTACTTGACGCCATCGAAGAATTAAAAAAATAAAAAAGTATTACTATCTTCCGAGTTAGATACCGATAAAATTATCTCCGACTTTGATATACTCGCACAAAACAAACACGAAGGTAGATACGTTCTACCAGGTGAATATAAATTTATAAAGAAAATTCAGTCAGCGATGTATCAGTCGCTGGCGTATGTCAACGAGGTACAAATTAAGGATTTTGTTGCGTTATCTACCGCCGTCGAGAAAATCAGGTCTGAATTATCTGACGAATATGAATCAAGGAAAGTAATTAATACCCGAGCAAGACAATTAAGAAAAATGGTAAATTGAGGATTACGAATTTCACAAATTCTAAAATGAGAATTAAGAATCGTTAAAAAAATGATATTTTTATTGTATTTTATCTATTTTTTATCACTTCTTTTTACCGTGGTAACGATTGAAAATGTTTAAGAATCTTTGATTCTTTAACTAAGATTTAACTAATAAATTGATATTTAATGTTTCGCCGCGCATATCAAGTAAATTTCCACCTTGGTTGGTTAATCTAAAATTAATTCTCGATAATAATCGATTATGACACCGTAGATAGGTTGGATTAATTGGTTCCTGTATAATTAAATATCCCGGTGATACATCTGGCCAAAACGAATAAAGAATAAATCCCTGTTGAACACGATCTGACACAGACGCGTTTGCGCTGTAGCTGCCATCGACGACATCCGCGTGAAGATTAACCGCGACGACGTCCGTTATATTTACGATACCTGGTGAAATATGTCTGCAAAGTTTTTCTGGGTTATTATCGTGTCTAAGTATAGATGCTGGTGGTAATTTTTTTCTCCATGCGACGAGTAATTGAGAAAATAAATCATCAATGGTGTCAGTGACGGATTTTCTTAATTCATGTGCTTTATATCCAGCATATTTAAAATCTGGCAACGTCGCCTCGGTCAGCCCGTATACATTTAAAAATTTTTCTTTATCTTCTTTATTACTATCAATTGCTGTTTGAATTATTCGTTGGTGGAAATATTCCATGTTGGATACTAGTTGATTTAATATTTCTGCACGTTTAATAATCTCACTACACGTTTATACATTTAATATACACTCTTGAAAATACTGTCGTAATAACTGTAGTTGTTTTTTATGTTCTTGATTAATATCCTCGAAAAATTCAATAATCTCCTCATGTGGATAAGATACACCTTTCCGTGTTGTTGCACTTTTTCTTTCACCATAAAAATTCCATACTATTATATCTTTTACGATAATAATTTCACTCTTTATGACTGACTCCTTTAACCCAATTGATCTTTGTTTATAACTTGGAACAATTTCATGATAATTTTCCTTATCTGTGACATAGTCAGTTTTTTAGGTTCTGGTGGCACCGGTGGATGAACCGGCTCAACTACAGGTCGACCTAGAACTGTTCTAATCTTGGATTGATAAATATCAACGAGGTACGGCTTGGTTACTTCAATTATCGAAGTTAATGTTGGTTCGTGTGCAGTTATTTTTATTCCAGGTTCTTTATCCGCGGTTATATTTTTATTTTAAGTAATAATTCCTCATTGATCTGTTCGATCTCATAACAACCTGTTGGTATTCCAACGACGGTCCAATCTGGAGTGCCGTTTGCGCGATTTTTATTAGCGAAAACAAACGAATTATTTGATAATGAACCACCAAATGATTTTGATCAAATATTGGGCCAACTATGATAAACTCGCAATTGTGATAGCGCGATTTCGTCGACGGAAATTGGTGTTGGAAAATTAATACTAAATTCTAGCTTAGTCAAGCTCGCCGAGATCATTGTTGTTCTTGGCGGTGTTGTGTTCGTCACGATCTGTTGCAGCTCTGACATTATTAATATATGTAGCTTTAATATCGGCTTGGTTATAAATTTTTATCATCGACGAGAATTCAAAATCAGATATATCTCCGTCATTGAGACTTTCAGGCAGCAACGATGATAATTTTGAATATGCCGCCGTCGCCGTGTGTAGTTTATTTACATACGAGGATAATTTTTCATTTGTACACGAAGATACTTTTTTGCAACAATATTAAGAACACCAGCGAGCGTCGTAGTTGTGCAGATGGCGATGGTGACAGCGACCGGTGCCATCATTGTTACCGCGGATAATATTATTTCCGCGCCGGCAACCGCTGGACTTACGGAATAAACAACTAAGTCAATGACAACTAATCGACGTTGATATTTTTATATCTTTGTCTGGTACGTATTTATGATATTTTTAGCGAATCCTACCAAGATCGTGCAAGATTATATCGGTAATCGGACGCGGTCATTATTTTTTTATTTACTAAATAATTGGGGTGTTTCAGCGATGAATTTCATAAACCACCAAAACTTTGTTGACACCATTACTGCTCGCTCTGGTGGTTCTAACGTGAATGTTTCTTCGACGTCTTTGCTCATTAAAAGATTTAAAAATCCAAGAAATCTATCGCTGGTATGTTGCCATTTATACTTGTCAGCGATTATTCTAAATCTCACAGAGGAAAAAATGTATAACTGATACACGCCAGTAATCGGCGCGGTGTATTTAAAACTATTATTTTCTGGTGTCCACGTTGCTGATCCTGATGCCGTCGTGAATGTTATATTGGTGACTTGTGACGACGCTACTTGTGGAAACATAATAAAGCTGGTTTTGGTGATAATTCCTGGAATTAATGCGCTATTTCCTCAAATAGATCAACGGTAGTGCCGATATTGGCGATTTTTGTGTTAATCTCGGATATTTTTTTATTTACTTCGGCGGCTATTTCATTAATTTTTCTAAGAGTTTCTTGTAAACCAGTAAAATCTCCTGGTTCGTCTAATTATATCATCTAATTTAATATTACTTGTTCGTAATTTTCCATGTATATCTTGAAAAATAACAACCTCGGCGGGATCTATTCCTGATTTTGATAATAATTTATTAAGGTCATCTTTTGTTGCATATTTAGATAAATCAACATCAGCTGGTTCTTTCTTTAATTTTTTTGATACAGATCTTCCATAAATGTCAACCGTTATTTAATCGCGATTGATTTAATTTATCAGACGTATAATCAAGTACAACTGTGTGATATGGTTTGATTGATCTTAATATTGCGTCAAGAATATTAATTGTTTCAACGCCGCATATTGGTGGATCAGTTAACGTCTGCGTTGGTAACGTTGAATACCGAATTGGAATATTTAAAATTTTTTGCGTAATTTAAAAATTCTTTTGGCGGCGCTAACCCGTACGAGTCAAAGTAAATAATTTCACGTGGATTTATCGCGTAAGCAACCCAGTGTGTTCCCGGACCAATACTTGAATCTAGATTTATGATTCCTGTTTCTTTACGGTTTGGTTTGACCGGTAATTGATCTCGCATAAATACACCTCTGAAGAATTTTATTTTTTTTATTTTTTGCTTCATTAGAAAAGTCAAAATTTGACATCGGTGTGATCACCATGGCCGCGCTAGTCGAAGGCCGCGTCCGTATTGTGGTCGTCCTAATCGAAGACCGCGGCCTTTTTTTTACCATATCCGGCCGCACCTAATACGGCGCCTTTTGCTATTAACGGAGCCGCCGCTGCTGATTTTGCTGCTACAAACGGAGCTGCCGCCGCTACCTTTGCAATTGATGTTGGTATTAATCCCAACAATGGAAAAAAATTAACCAACTTTAACCATGTCTTTGATGGCACTCGGACTAAGATCAACATGGATGCCAATATTTGCTGATTTAGCTTTGGTAAAATGTTTATGCTGAGTTTTAGTTAACGCTAACCTATTTGGTCCACCATGAATCTGAGCGTTTTTTAACGTTGATTTTACCCCGCAGGTTTTTGTCATATTTAACTGAAGTTTTTTTATCTGACCTGGAGTCCGAGTGACACTAACGTGATCGGATGGCATTTTATAGTTATCAGGTTGATTTAAATTTAGATCACATTTTTTCTACCGGCGCGTCAATGACTCTCATTCGGCCGCTAATACCCTCAAGAAGCATAGTTCTATCACTAAGTATAATCACGATTGCCCTAGCAGGTCCGCCTGTATTAATTCTGGCCCTGAAATGTATATCAACGACATATTGTTTTACCAAATCAAGATGTTCTAGTGAAAAATAATAGATCGGATATCGAGTTGAAAAATCTAACTGTGGTATTTGTAATCCTGTATCAACATTTTGATCTCGTCCCATAAAACTTAACAGGCGATGATATGCACGAGCTACCGACCGATTAGTAAATTCTATCGATATTTCTTCAGATGGTTCTTGTTGTCCGTTTATTCTCAATGATACTTCGCGAGCGTCAAAAGCATCAAATATCATATGACTCTGCGCCTGATTATATCTATTAGTTGCGTTAAGAGCAATAAATATGTGTCTATGTGCAGACACACCTTGTTGTGATGCAATACGCCAAGTAAAAATACCACTAATATTTACATCGGTAGAATCGGTTGTTGCTGTTAGCCATGACATTACTGATTTACCACCTTGATCCATAAAAGAAAGTAATTTTTGTTCTTCATTTATTGATTGAGTCATGGCTGGCATCCACAAGGTAAGTTTAGTTAAAACTACCCTGCCATCGTCACCAATTGCTCGCCAAAGTGCTTCATTGCTGTTACCTTTTCGAACAAGAACAATTGTATGTTTGGCTCCAAAAATTACCTTTCTAAAATTTCTACAAAATCCAAAATGTGAGATAAAGGAATTACGCAGGAAAATCTATTACGAGGACCTTCCAACATAGCTTTACGTGTAGCAAAACCTAAATTGTAATTTTCATTAGTTCTTTTTATGATATCAAAAACAGCACCTGGAGCAGCTTCGTGTTGATTATCGACTGGTTGTGCAACAGCAATACCCACTGGCGTCTGTAATTTAATATATTGTATATGATCAGGATGGTCAGTATTATCCTTGGCAAAGATCATAATAGGACCAGCTGATCTAGTAAAATCATCTGAGTACCTAGCTAGACCTATAATTGTCGTAGCAATATCAACATTATTAATAAATGATTCAATTTCTCTTCCATCAATCATATATCTGGCGCTGTTAAATAACGCCATAATGCCGTTGTTGACAAATCCTACTTTGAAATCTCCTGGAAGCGTGTCAACAATTGGAGGACCTGGAAGAGGTGTAGCTCTTATAATTTCACCTACAGCCTCGATGAATGCCTCAGATGGTAAAACATATCTGGTTGCATCATGAACCTGAATTTCAATTCGATTATTAGCATCCGGCGTTACTGAATCATACGAGTGATACTGATAATTACGCACCGACGTGTCTTTGCTTATGGGTTCATCCATGTCGAATGCTTCGTTAGATGTCCGTGCAAACATTTTATTATAAATTTTATCTTCTAAAACGAAGACCACTACCTGATATAAAACTAGTATTTATTTGTTGCTTGATTTCTTGATTTACTATTTTATTAACTTCTGATTTATTGATTTATTTGTTTCCTGATTTACCAATTCTGCTAATTTTTGATTTGCTGCACCATTTATTATCTTGCTAACGTCGCTAGGCATTGCAGCGGTGCTAGGTAATTTAACCGGAGCTGCGATTGTTTTTTTACTTACTAAATTTATTAATCTGTCTTTGACGGTACCAATAGCTTTACCGGCTAAATTACCAACACCAGAAACAACTTTATCACGAACTACTCCCATAGCTTTCATTGCCAGTTGTTTTAGAAAATCTCCAGCTTTAGGAGCTATTCTTGTAACAAAACCTTTGAAAACGTCGCCGAGTCCATTCCCGTGAGTGTATTTGTACATGGGCAACCGAGCATTTACCACTCGAGATTGTACTGGTCTACGATGATGCTTGTGAACGATCATTTTATTTAATTAATTCTTTATTTAACAACTAGTCGCTGTAGTCGTCGATGATTTCATCGATGAGATTTCTATAAATGTGAACATCTATGATGCCACCGCGAAATAATCGCTGACAAATATCAGATGCCTCGTTGGTTATTTCACGTGAGTTATTCCCGGCTCGCTTTCCTCCGGTAAGAACTTCTAGCCGAGAAACATCGTTAACAATACTATCAGGACAAACAGAGTTATAACCGCTACCGGTAGCACCTTGTTGTTTTTCAAGTCTTTCTCTCTCCATATAAACTTCTCTTTGAAAGTTTAGAAATTCATTATCGTATTGATTTACTTTAGTTCCCTTGGTGGCAAAGTATACTGCTGGAATCGATAATGAAGGTTGCATTAGTTCACTATATCCTGGTTTTAGAAATATAGACCTTACTTTAAAACCGTGTGTGGCGATATCAAATAATTTTTCACGATCTTTAAAATTTTCGAGAGCTTCTTGGTTAAACGCGCTAACAGGATTATCAAATATATCTTGTTGAGTAGGTGATTGTTGTTGTATTCGAACTTCTCCTTCGGTAGATTGTGATTGAAGTTGTACAGATGTCAACTCATCTACCTTTTGTCTAAAATTTATATATTCCGGGTCTTTATAATTAACGGATGATCTTTTATGAGCAACATACAGAACAGGAACCCAATTATCATGTTTTAAATCTTTACCTGGTTTCAGATATTCAGCTCTTTTATCAAAACCATATGCGGCAATATTAGCTAATTTATCTTGATCTTCAAAAGTATTAAGAGCATCATCGGTAAATAATGAATGAGGTAATCTTCTTTCCTTAGGTATTGGTGAGCGAACATGCTCCGGTGATGGAGATCGTCGTAGAGGTTTTGGTAATGATAATGGCTG
Source organism: Sinohyriopsis cumingii (assembly GCA_028554795.2). Taxonomy (NCBI): domain Eukaryota; kingdom Metazoa; phylum Mollusca; class Bivalvia; order Unionida; family Unionidae; genus Sinohyriopsis; species Sinohyriopsis cumingii. Next base: position 110,141,236 of record CM068837.1, on the reverse strand, counting down.
AGGTTGTGATCCATGCAAATTTACCGCATTGATAAAACTAATATATTCAGAATCAGATTGAGAGACACGATTAACATTTTTATGCACATAATATATCCATCTCGCCCATACCTCACAAGATACGTTATCAGCGTATTCAGATTTTAAAATATCTTTTCGTTTATTATAATCATAATTTTGTGCAGTATATTCAACTAGATCTTTGGGTTTTAATGATTGTATTTCAACTATAGCATCATCGGTAAATTGTTCAATCCCGGAAATTTTACCGGTAGCTTGTTCTTTTACG